>CM076577.1:795728104-796328639 GCA_034641835.2 Pinus albicaulis | reverse complement strand
CCTATTTTGAATTCTTCCAATGTGATGAATGTAGTAAATTAAATATCAATCACATCGGAAGTATTCAAAATGGTACATAGATATTACAATACAGATTTCTCCAATTTCCGATTGCGATTGCAAACTTCTCCGATTTCCGATTATATGGTGGTATATCGCATCGGAGAGTTTCAATCGAAAAGAATTATCAATGGTTTTCTTCGATTCCCGATTGCGATATGATGGGGTCTACCATATAGAGATCCTTCTCATTTAAGAAAAACAAATGTTTATTTTCTTTTGAAAAGTATTTTATAATAAAGTGCATCGCATCGTGGAATTTTAAATTGATCACAAAGAATTTATCAAAAGTGCTCCAATCATGCGATTGCGATTGATCGCATCGCATCAGAGATATGTAAATGAATAACTAAAATATTTTGTGATTGGAGATTTGCGATTGGTCTAATCGCATCAGAGATTTTGAACATGTATGTAAAAATTCTCTCAAATATTTTTCCGATTTCCGATTTCCGATTACTGTTCATGGGACTTTTGTAATTGATTTATTTTCTATAATAAAGTCTTTTATATTTGATCGGATCAGAAGTTTTTGAATGTTGTATTTGTTTGTACATACTTGGTAACAAAGATATGCAATGAGTCTTTCAAAACAATGAATCTTTATTTCTAAGTATTTTATTCCTATATTTAAAAGAAGAAAAAAGGGACCCTATTTCTAAATGAATTTTATTTTAAAATTTTGGAAAAAGGGAGGGTTGTTGTACATTACAACACCTTCCAAACATTTATTCACTATCTCTGTTTGAACATCGGAATGAGGATGATATGATGAGCTATGAGCTAGTTGAGTACGCAAAAAAGAGAATAATTCCGTCCAAAAATTTCCTGTAAAAATGGGATCTCTGTCACTTACAATAATCTTTGGGTTTCTATGTAGCTTTTGAATTGTCTCCATAAATGCCATAGCAAATATACTTGCTTTAAATGGATGAGATAATGCACAAAAGTGTGCATACTTGGTAAGTCTATCAACTACCACCATGATGGCACTCCTTCCTTCGGACTTAGATAAACCTGTTATAAAATCCATTGAAATCTCCTCCCAACGTTGACTTGGAATGGATAAAGGTTGTAGAAGACCCGGGGTCTTAATTGTCTCAACTTTATTTTGTTGGCAGACCAAACATTCCGCCACAAAATTTTGAATATCAGATTTAAGGCCATCCCAAAAACATTCTTTCTTCACCCTATGGTAAGTTTTTAAAAATCCTGAGTGTCCTCCTAAAGGAGATGTTTGCAATTCCAAAATAATCTTTTGTTTTAGTTGGGAATTCTTGCAAATATATAAGCGATCTTTGTACCAAAAGGAATCATTTTTCCAACTAAATGTATCAGATGTACTAGGATCTTGGTGCAACTTTTGAATGAGTGTCCACACTTCTTCATCCTTCTTCCATTCATCCCTTGCTTCAGTTATCCAATCTGGTTGGATAATAGAAATGGCACAAAGCAATGCTTCCACCTCTTCATCCTTTCTTGAGAGTGCATCTGCAAAAATATTTAGCTTCCCTTTTTTGTAGATGATTTCAAAGTCATAACCCAACATATCTGTGACCCATTTTTACTGCTCTTTTGAAGATAGTCTTTGTTCCAAAAAGTGCTTAAGACTTTCATGATCAATTTTTACCTTGAAGTGTCTTCCCATTAGGTAAGTTCTCCTTTTGTTTAGTGCATGTAGTATTGCCAACATTTCCTTCTCATAAATAGCCTTTTGTAAATACTTTCCTTTGATTGAACGACTTTCAAAAGAAATGGGTCTTCCTTCTTGCATTAAAACAACACCAATTCCATTTCCTAAGGCGTAAAATTCCACAATAAAGGTTTTTGTGAAGTCTGGCGTAGCTAAGACTGGTGCTAGGCACATTACCTCTTTAAGATGTTCAAAGGCCTTAGTTGCTTCAAGAGTCCATAAAAATGCATCTTCTTCAATAATGTTGTTGGAGGTGCTAATATTCTCCCATAATTCTTAACAAATTTGCGATAATACCCTATTAACTCGAGAAATCCATGCAAATTCTTTATGGTTGTGGGGACTTTCCATTCCTTAATGGCTTTAATTTTGTTAGGGTCTACCTTAACACCCTCGTGAGATACGATATGACCCGGATATTACACCTCTTGTACTCCAAAGAAACATTTGGATGTTTTTGAATATAATTGTTTCTCCTCCAATAGTTTGAGCACCCTATCAACATGTTGAACATGATCCTTCCAAGACCTACTGTAGATTAGTATATCACCAAAAAATACTAGCAAAAATTTTCTAAGGAAGGGTTTGAAAATGGAACTCATCAACCCTTGAAATGTAGAAGGTGCATTGGTAAGGCCAAAAGGCATGAAAAATAATTCATAATGACCCTCATGAGTTCGAAATGTTGTTTTCAGAATATCTTCAGTCTTCATTCTAATTTGATGATATCCTGAAAGAAGATCCAACTCGGTAAAATAAATTGCTCCACGTAATTCATCCAATAATTCATCAATCATAGGAATGGGAAATTTATCTTTAATAGTGATCTTATTGAGCTCTCTATAATCCATACATATGCACCATGATCCATCTTTCTTGTGCACCAATACTACTAGAGTAGAGAAGGAACTTTGACTAGGTTGAATTATACAAGCCTCTAACATTTCTGCAATCATACGTTCAATTTCTATCTTTTGGACATAAGGATATCTATAAGGCCTGATGTTTGGAGGAACACTTCCTGGAATCAAATGAATAGCATGAACATGATCACGAATAGGTGGGAGTCCTTTGGGAGTATCAAACACCTTGGAATGATTGTCCAAGACTTTTTGGAGATCTAGAGAAATAGATGATTTTGATGTTGGAACTTCTAGTGAGCATAATTGTGCAATTAAACCTCGTTGTTCTTTCTTCAGAAGCTTTGTCATGACATTAGAGCTTATTATATTTCCTGGCTTCCCTGCGATACCCCGTAATTGATTTCCTTTCCTTCTGGAAAAAATTTCAAGAAAAGCTCTTGAAAATTAAAAGCTATCATCCCCAAAGATTCTAACCATTGTACTCCTAGTACAACGTCAGCAACTCCCATTGGGATGGAAAGAATTGGACTATTCAATACATATTTCCCCATGGCTAGCTTGATATTATGGCATTTTCCAAAGAAATTTATAGTGTCTCCATTTGTAACCATCACTTGACATTCTAGTGCTGGGTATAGGAAACAATTCAATTCGTTGGCTACCTTACAATGAATAAAATTATGGGTACTACCTGAATCAATCAACACTATTACCTTTTTCTTCTTGATATGTCCTTCTAACTTAAGAGTTTGAAGAGTGGTAATTCCTGCTAATGCATTACATTATATGGTCGGACTCATTTCTTCTTCTTCTAAGGTTTCTTCCTGGTGTATATCCTCTACTTTTGAAGTTTCTTCTTCATTTTCTTCCTCCTCTTCACAATCTATGTAAAATAATTTCTTCTCAGCACAC
Organism: Pinus albicaulis; assembly: GCA_034641835.2. Lineage (NCBI taxonomy): Eukaryota > Viridiplantae > Streptophyta > Pinopsida > Pinales > Pinaceae > Pinus > Pinus albicaulis. Next base: position 796,325,111 of record CM076577.1, on the reverse strand, counting down.
TTATGACCTTTAGTGTATTTTCTATCACAACTCTAGCAGAGCCCTTTTGCTCTTTTTTCTTCCAATTGTTGTGGTGTCAACCTTGTAGGTTGTGGAAGTCTAGGAGTAGCAACACTTCCATATTTAAATATGTGAGTGGTAGGCTTCCTTTTCGCCATAATTTTACATTCAATTTTTCTTGCCAACCGAATGCCTTCTCTAATTAATTAGGTTCCTAAAAACGAACTTCATGTTGGATGTTATCCTTTAAAGTCCCTATGAAGACTTAAATCATGTGGTCCTCTGGAACATCAGTTACCCTTATGTTCAATTTTGTAAAGTCCTCAATGTGCTCCGCCACTAAACCCTTTTTTCTGAGGTTTATCAATTGGCTAAAGAAGGTGTTTCTCTTTGTATCTTCATAATGTGCTATCATTTCCTCCGTAAAAATTGACCAAGTGACAATTTTTTTATAGAAGCAAAGTCATCAATACAATACAAATGTATTTTGTTCTAAATGTAAAGTTGCAATGTGTACCTTTTGTGTGTTTTGGACATTATTGAGATCAAACTATTGCTCCATCTATAGTATCCATGTTACGGGATCCTTGCCATCAAATTTCCTCATATCCATCTTTGGAATATGGTGGTTCTTCAATCCAAAATTAGAGTTTATGAAATCACGATTAACATTTGTTTTTTCCTCATCATGAGTTTCTTCTACTATATTTTTTCCATTAGGAACCATTTCTTGTATCAAATTTGACAAACCTTCTTTCAAACCTTCCATGTCTTCCTTCAAACCTTCCATTTTTTCTCCCATACCATCCTTCAAACCTTCCATCGTATCTTCCATACCTTTCTTCAAACCATCCATCTTATCTTCCACATTTTTCTTCAAAAAATCCATTTCATTTTTTGTTGCTCTTTGCGAGAGCGAAATTTCATGCATTTTCTCTTGTAATTTTGTTATGTCATGTTTCATTTCTTCATCTTCATGAGCCATAGTAGAGCATTCTGAAGGCTTAATGTGTGTTGAATTATTTTTAGGGGAAATTTTAGAACCTAATACTGATATCTATTCTACAATATTCCCTTGGAATCAATTCAAATTTATTCTTCAAACAAAACTTATGCAATTCGGAAAAAAATACACACCTTTTCCTTGATTTTTAGGAGCTCGATATTGAAATTGAATTGTCTTTGTGATTACGAATCTTAAATATCTAAAATTTGGCCCTGAGGTAGCCCTTCGAATCCTCTTTCGAATGCCACAGGTCTGACCTACTTTGGATTCTTCAAGACAAAGTTATCTCCATTCACCCACAATGACCTAATTATGGACTGGTTCAGTAGAGCGAACTTGTACAACTTTCCATGTGTCATTGTTTACTCCTTTGGCTCTGAAATTGATAGACAAGAAACTACAGTCCGTGTAATTCCACGAAATTTTTACATAATTCCAATCCAATGCTTAGAGAGAGAGTTATGAAGCTTTTCCCACGATCACCTCTTTGAGATGAAATTTGGGAGCCTGAAAAAGACCTAACTTCCACAGATCATATCTCCAAAAATGTTGCGAACCAAACTCTAAAAGTTTGCTAAGATCTTCCTCAATATATTGGCTTCACACTCTAAAATATTCAACTTCTAAAACTTTGTAGAAAAAATGTTATAGTGAAAATTCCACGATGACCTGTTTGGTGCAGCGAAACCCTAGAATCAAAAGATTTGATACCAAATGTTGTGAAACTAGCTCCAAAAATAGAAGAAAAGAGATATCAATGCCTTATAAATAAGCCACTTTGAGGGGGAAAGCTCCAATACATTACATGAATGAAAAATTCTTGGATGATACAATTGACAAAACCTCCTTTCTATATATAGGAGTCCATGGGGCCACAATGTAATTCTAGCTGACCTAAAAATAATAATGTAAGGGCACAAAAATAACAATATGAGGGTTATAGGGGTACAACAATAACAATAAGTGGGTTAAACTAACAACAATAAGGGACTATACTAGTAATATAGGGACCTAACAGTCGGGCACGTCTCGAAGAATTCATTCATCGATTCATCTCAAAGAGGCGAAAGGCTCAAAATGTCTCTCAAAAATATGGAATTTTCTCTGCTATTATCTCTTATACCTATGTCTAACTAGCAGAATCAATGGGATGAAGGGGATTTTATTAGAATGGAGGAAGAGTTTGAGATCCACATATGGTGGAGGAAAGGTCTATCCCTTTGGGAAGTTTCACTTTTGTAGCAACTAAAAAGCCAAAGGGAGAAACGCAACCCCATCTAGTTGAACAAACATCCATGACTCCACCCACAAAGCTATTATATCTCAGAAGCTTCTTTTCTATATTAAAAAACTTTCCAAAAGTGGCTCAGTGCGGAGGCTCTTCAGAGATAGAGTGACCACAAGATGAGGCCTAATGCAAATATGGCCATCGACGCAAGGACATAACCACACTCTACCGCCGACCCAAAATCATATGATTTTAAGGGTTTATCTCAGGAATGGTCCACATGGATCTTTCTCCTTGCATGCTAAGGGGTGCAATGACATTAATTGTGATGTGTAACATTACACATGAGTCACTATTATGGTCCTCTAGTATTCGGAATAGGGAATGCAGGGACAGTGAAAAAATGTCGTGTAACAGATTCCCCCTAAAGCATTAAGACCGAGAGAGAGGGAGGGGTGAAATTACTTACGAGAACATGCCCAAACCAAAACGCCATTGTTGGAATACCTGCAAGATCAATTAAGACTGATATCTTTGATACAAGAATACGAGGCATGGGCACAACCATCCATAATAGAGAACATGCAATAAGATCCATGGTATGGACACAACCATCTAATGAGAAGGATCATAAAATAGACTTGGGTATGGCTGGAGCCATCCAATCAGAAGAGTCATGTATACCATCATGATAAACCCAATTGTTCTGCATCCTGTATTTTATCAGACAAAACCCAGGGTATTTCGCTCCATCCTGGCCCAAACAAGTACAAATTCAGGCATGTGAATCAATGAGTTGAAGTCAAACATGCAATAAATTCGCCTGATTACCAGCCAATGATGGAATTTTTTAGTGGGCACGAGAGAAACCACCAATAATGATAATGATTCTCAAGGTACCGCAAGTACAATTCACATAATTTGAACAATGAACTAGAGTCAAACATCCGTGAAAACACCCGATCGAAAGCCAATGATGAGAACATATCATTGAATGTGAAGAACTTTCCATTGATGCATGCAAGCTCTAAGGTACCAGAAGGGAGTCTCTGGATCAACTTCCAAGATAATGATCTAAAGTCGACAAGAAGTGATCGGTCGAAGGAGGGCCATAATTTTTCCCGCATTATCGACATGAGACGGAGGAATAAGATGATAGTGAATCAAGACTGAACAGAGGATCATGGGTTGAAAATTATAGAGAGGACATCTTGAACATATTGGAGACACGACTCTAGAATTTGGTAGTATTTGACATCAAATGATTTAAGGGCATGGTGACGAGGAAAAGAGTAGATGAGAGGTAAAAATATATAACCCAAACCCATGGATGGAAAATGACGAACGTGGGATGTCCCCAACCCGACACGAACTGGAGATGAGTGTCATGTTCAAGAGCAACATACTGCCGATGCAGCTGATAACTAGTTCCATTTTTACCCCACCATTTCTGGTGAGTACCCCAATTATTTTCAAAAAAAAATTTGAAGGGGATATCATATGCTTTCCATATATTTTTTTTCTTTGGAAAAATCCATTCTAGTACATTTTATGAGCCCTAGGAAGGAGGAACTCAGTAACGTCATAGTGACAACCTCCGATGTCGTAAATTTTTAACAAGCCTAACAATGGTGAAACTCAGTGTCTTTTCATGTTTAGAGAGTTTGAAAAGTGACAGAAAAGAAAACTCCAAAAGGTCCCTTTTTGTAAATTTTCTCTCAAACTCGAAAAGGAAGAAAACAATATCTGACATAACCTCTTAACCATGTTTGACTAAGGTATTCCTTTTTCGTAAATAATCTATCCCGGACCGAAAAAGGGGTAAATGTATACTGGGCAGATGATGTTTCACAACCTTTAGCAGGTTCAAAACGAGAAGATCTCGACAATATTTTCATATTTAGAGAGTCAGAAAAGATATGAAAGATAACTCTAGGGGGTGACTTTTTCTTGTTTTTACCAAGTCTAAAAAAGAAATAAAATACAACTCGTTTCCTCATTGTTACCAGTTTTAGGACCTGTCGCTACATAAGGAACAAATGTAAAATCCATTTTCGAGAAAAAATAATTAAAAATAATTGAAAATGTGCCCAAAAACCTAATTAGGGTTAGAAAAGGTTATAAAATAACACAAATAGTTAACAAAATTTATTTTTACCTTTTCACCTTCTTGTGAGCATTTTCACTAGTTTTTACCGTGAATTTGGGGAGCTGACTCCAGGAAATACAGGAGGCCATTTAAGAATCCTCTCCTTCTAGGTAAGAGCCATAAAATTCTCCTATAATTTCATCCATTTTATGTGTTATCATGTTGTAATGCATTTTGTGGGCAGGTTTGAGATAGAAGTCGCCGACATCTATTTCTTGACAGGTTTGTCATGAAGGGGAGAGCGAGCACTAATAATAGGTACTCGGGTCCTCAGAGAGAGCATGGGCATGTTGATAGATAGAGTTTTTCCAGGAGCAAGGAAAGCACACAAGAGTGGTAATCTAGACATTTAGACAGTGCCCGAATTACCAATGAGAGTAGTCTTGCACACCATTACTTGGGTTGCCAGATCTCATGCTCCCCACGAAGCCACAAAGACTCAGCTCCAATTAGCTTTATATTACATGGCTCCAACAATTTTCAATTGGGTAGAAGTGGTGACAATCGACATGAAACGTTAGCTGACAAAATGTAAAAATAGTAAGTTGAAACATTTTGGGTATGTGTCCATCCTGATACCATTCATCCTGGAATGGTTACTGATATTCCAGCGTGAGGAGGTGAATGTACCTATGCCACCAACATGAGAGCAACAGATGGTCCTTTGGGCTGAGTTGATGCCTCAATCAGGAGGTGAGCAGCACATGTCGTGGAGACCAGAATTCTTTGACTGGTTGCATCGACAACTCATCATGGTCGATGACTGGCCATACACCGCTACCAATTTTAGGGGCGATCCGAATATTCCACTTTCGGAAGGGGACTACTAGTATGAGGAGAGAAGTAAAAACTCATGTTTTGGATTTTATGAGTATTATGAATTTTTGGTTTTTATATATATATATATATGTGTTATGATGTTTTCTCATATGTTGCAGATGTTGGATCAGAGAGACCCGCAGGGATGTCTCCAATAGCTCGGAGGGTCCCAAGAGATATCGAAGTGGACCCCCATGGTGGGGGAGGTGACGACAAGGAAGAGAGTGCACATAACTTGGATGGACATACAAGCTGGATCCTAGAGTATGTGAGATTCGAGGACATTCCTCGTGCTTACCAACGTCACACTGCGAGAGTTTCTAATCACATCCAATGATTGCTGAGACGTGTCATGTGGGAAGTGACGTGCTATCATGTGCATCTTAGGATACATGGCATATTTTTTGAGATACATGGCATCTCAAGATGTAACTTAAAACACATATATATTTTTTGGACTATGATGTACAAGCCAATTCCAATAATATATATATATATATATATATATATATATATATATATGTATATTCTTATTTTCCTGTCTAAATCTTACTAAGTGATGATGGTTGCTTTTGAAAATTCTGCAAATGTCTATCTAATACAATATTAGCTACTGCATTAGTTAATGTATTCATTCTTCTGGGAATATGTTGATATGTAATATAATCAAAGTTCCTTTCTAAAAAACGAACACGTAAATACATCCTTAAAATCTGAGGGTTTCTGACAGAATAACACCCATTGAGATGGAGAAAAACAAGTTAAGAGTCTAGGTTTACAATTAATTCAAAAATGTTGAGGGAAATAGCTTCATTTATAATTTTGATAATTGCACTGTATTTAACGACATTATTATTTGTATGTCCTAGACAAATTCCTTGAAGGTCAACTAACTCACCGTTAGGATCATAAATTACCCAAGCCGTGGAGGATAGGTTCCGGGTACTGTGAGAGGCACCGTTAGCGAAACCGACAAAAGGAGTAAAAATAATATGCCAATAAGAAAAGACATAATAAGAAAGAAAAACAGCTTGCAAAGAAAACCAAGCCAAAAATGTACAAAAATGAAAAACAAACTCATGTACAAAAGAAATTCACGAGACAACTCATGCATAGTATTTTTTGAGATACAACCCATTACTGGGTTGATCTAGGGGATGACCTTCTGATGCAGGGATTCTACTAGGAAGCAGATCCTAGCATATAAAAACTCACTTCTTCACTCCATTTGAAAATACTCAATTTTTCTTCAAATAAAATCATGAAAGCATTCAGCTATAAATTCACATGAAGGAGAAAGAGCCATTCAAATCAACTACAGATATAAAAATATAAAAATTCTCTGGCCAAATATTACATTGGGCGGCCTCTTGGCTCTTGGCCCTTCAAACCACTCCTCACTCTTCCTATACTCCTCATGCACTTAGCTCTTGTTCTTCCTCGCAAAAACACTCCTATCTATACATAAATAATGTATTTATTTCACCCCACAAATTTCTCCACTCAATCCTCAACTAAATCTAATTTAGATTCATTTTAGGTGTGGACTCAACAAAGACCTGTACATAGAATTCCTACTCCCTAAATTAGCTAACTAACTCATATCCTTTTAATTATTAAAATAATATATACATTAATCCTCACCTTTACATTTTTCTCTCTTAAATTATGAAAATGAATAAAATAATGAATAAAATAATAAAAAATTCTCACCCCCTATTTCACACAATTAATTAATAAAAATTGAGCTTGATGCTCCTGCATCACCTTCATAATCAATAAGCTCATAGGCCCCTTTCTGCAAAACATGTTTAACGATGTAGGGCCCATTCCACATGCGTTTGAATTTACCTGCCCCCAGCTTATCATGCGTTTGGTCATACAAGAGGACCAATTCTCCTTCTACGAAGGTACGAGGGGAAACCGTTTGGTCAAAGTTGGCTTTGACCTACTTTTCCTATGCTTCTATGTGTAGAGCAGCGAAGGAGAGGGTTTCATCAAGCCTCTCTGTAATGAATAAATAATTTAGATAAGTGATAATTAGTTGAATAAATAATGTAGATAAATGATAATTAGTTAATTAGTAATTAGGCTGAAAGGTCACGTCTGATAAGACATGACCTTTCGTGAAGAGGCACCTGCGTGGGTATATAAGCATGCCTCATTTGTAACATTCAAGCAATTCATTTCATCATACTTTCTAATATAATATTTGTATCCTGATGGATATTCGGATATTTCAAATCTTCTGGAATATTTAACTTGAGAAGGAACTTTGTTCGCTTCATTTGGTATCAGAGGGTTTGATCTTTTGGCCGCTCATCGCTGCACAAAGCCACACGCTCCTTGATCCAGGTCTTCGACTGTAAAATTCGTCAACATTGTTGTCGTTGAAGCGTTTAGCTAAACTTTTGGAGTTTCTCCGTTTGCTGATTCGTCAGAGGCCCTTGGCCATTTTTAAAGAATTAAAAAAAAAGGGTGAAAAAAAAAAGTCCTTGGCCATTTTAAAAAAAAAAAAAAAGAAAAAAAAAAGAAAAAAAGAAAAAAAAAAGAATAAGATATAAGAAAAAGGTCAAAATTATTGTTTAAAAAACAAGAGAATATATATATCAAATATATCTATAAAAAAAAGAAGAAGTTAAAAGAAAAAAAGGGGACGTTGAAAAAAAAAAAAAAACAAAAATTCGAAACAGTCAAATCATAAAAAAACAGGGAAGCCTGTGCCGCAGACTCGCTGCCCGACCCGCTCACCCTTCGATCCAACCACATCCGCAATTCTGGTAAACCACGAGACTGTCGTCGTGTCCCCCTCCTCGTGCATCTTCAACCCCGATAACTAATACAACAAGGCAGTGCTGCCATCGACCAACAACTCCCATAGCATCAACGCCCAAACATTCGCAGCATCATCCAACCCTCGTCAAAACTACCGTGAAGGACCCGTCACAGCCGCAACGATCATCTCCACCCAACAAACGTGACACTCGCATTTAAAAAAATAAACGTTACCATAACTAGTGCTTTAGATTCGGTGTTGGTAATTCACACATTTCTTAAAAAAAAATAAAAAAAAAAACAACAAACAAACAATCGTGCAACACAGCTACGTGACAACAAATCTCTGTGAAGCACGTCAACCTGTGTTTTTTTTCTTCACGTCTCTTCTTACGTGTCGAACATATCCACCAACATCACATTTTGGAAAGAGCACCATCATTAGACCCTCGATTCCAGGAAGACATCTCATTTTTTAAATCTGCCACGTTTGTGCTGTCGTTTGAAACCAGTTGCATTCCAACTCTCGACAACCAGCCGAATCCACCGCATGACAATCTGAAGAATACTATTAAAAAAAAATTGTGAAACAGTCGCTCGGCTACCACGGTCATTACCTGGCATTGCTGCGTTCTTTCCTTTTCCTTGTCTGAGCAACACAAAAACAAAAGCATAAAAAATTACTTGTGCTTTCTGTAGCCGTCATTCGTAATAAAAAATCGATCCTACAGCCTCCATAACTCCGGCCAGCCACCATAACCCGACAGTCTCTTTTAGGAAGTCAGAAGTCGTGACTTCTATAAAACGGTGTGACGGTAAATTCATATAATTAAAAAATACAGGTGTCACTTGTCAAGGGTAAACAGTGACGAGTTAAAAAAAACATTAAAGTGGTTTAATTATTTTAAAGAATCAACGAATTTTAAAAAGAGTATTCAAGGGTTAAAAAATCTTAAGGAGGGTATAAAAGGACAAACGCTCAAAAAATTACATTGAAAGTAATTATAGTTGGAATTACTACAGGATAAAAGAGTATGACATAAAAATATGATTAGAAGCATTTACAAGGTTATATTATAATTAAAGTGTTTAGCCACTTTAATTAAATTAACATACATAGAAGTAAATGTTATAAGTATTAAAAGGGTATTTTCTGAATTACAAAGGAAGTAATTAATATTTAAAAAAAAAGAGAGAGGTAATATAAAAATAATACTTTATAGTATTAAAAGAAAAAAATATTAAAAGTTTAAAAAGTAATAAGAAAAGAAAAGGTCTGAAATAAAAGGAGGGTGAATTTAAAAAGTTAAAAATCTAAGTTATCTTAACAAACAAGCAAAATGACATCTAATACAAAAATGGAGTCAGGACGATTTTTAGAATTAGAAACGTTACCTATCGACCCTAAAGCGCTACTTAAAATTAAAGGAAGTATCGCAGGAAAAGATGTCACTATTGCTATATCACCCGCTAAAGAGAAAAATTATATAAACCCTAAAATTGCCAACCAGTTGGTGATTCCCGAGTCAAATATAATCGAAAAATTAGACATTTTTGACAAAAAAAAATACGACATAAAAAATCTACAACTAAACATTGGGGATTATACTTTTATTTCTCAGTTTACCATGAAAACCTTACTTTTGGATAGTAGTGATATTGTGTTGGGTTCACCATGGATGGAAACCTTAGGTTCAGTTATCCTAAATACGAAAAAGAAATTCTTGACATTCACCTACAAAAAGAAGAAGATAACGCTACAAGACGTTAACTTGAAGCCAAATTCCGTGACGCCTGAAGACGTACAAGAAATTTCGCAGGTAATTTCTCAAGAAGCTAAAAAGGTGATACAAAATATGCAAAAGGAAATCGACAAAATCACAACTAATAAGAATGAAGAAGTTGCTCGCCTCAAGGACCACAACGACAAATTACTAATGCAAATTAAGAAGTTGAAGAGAGACAAGAAGTCCTTAGAAAACAAGGTGCAACAACTTGTCGAAAATAAAGCGTCGAATGTAGAAATCCGAGTTGAAGAGAAGGAAACTGGTACCAATGGAGTAAATGTCATAACTCAAGAAGAAGACAAGCAAGTTGCAAAAGATGCAAACTTAGATGTTGTAGTTCCGGCGATGAACATTTCAAGCGAAATTTATGTAGCCAGCTCAATAACATCATCGCCAAAAGAAAATCAAAACATCACCACACAAATAAGAATGGAAAGTCAAACCAAAAAAGTTCCCTATCGACATCCAAATCACGGGAGCAAACAACTCGATCAAGCTATGTCTTCAGAACAGAAACAAGTTGATATTCCGAAGAATACTAACATCAGTGCAATCCGCTCAAGTGATAATTCAACACAAGTTTCAAGTCGCCGCGAGATTCCACAGAAAATTGATTTAGGATGGTCTAATCCATTCTCAGTGCGACAATTTTGTTTGTCACTTAGAGGATCATATCAACTTGTGTCGACAAGGATCACTGCCCCGAGGCGAGAAGATGTTCGTAACAGGAAAAGAAGTCGAGGCCTTTTCATCAACAAGCTTTGAGGACAAAGCTTTTTGAGGGGAAGGCAATGTAATGAATAAATAATGTAGATAAGTGATAATTAGTTGAATAAATAATGTATATAAATGATAATTAGTTAATTATTAATTAGGCTGAAAGGTCACGTCTGATAAGACATGACCTTTCGTGAAGAGGCACCTGCGTGGGTATATAAGCAGGCCCATTTGTAACATTCAATCAATTCATATTCATCATCTTTCTAATATAATATTTGTATCCTCATGGATATTTGGATATTTCAAGTCTTCTGGAATATTTAGTTTGAGAAGGAACTTTGTTCGCTTCACCCAACTACAGTTAATGGTTGATTGATCTAAGGCTTCAAGTCTTCAGATCTCATTTCTGCAATTTGTCTCCTAAATTTGCACAGATATAGGAACCAGTCTTACAGATGTTCCAAACATAGAATTTTCCCTACTTCATGCCAGTCCATACCTTACGTGATACCTTTATCTTATGCAGATCTAGTATAGTCATAAAGGTCCTCCTGCTCACCAATGTTTCTGCTCCAATCATCCAGCAAGATAAATCTGGTCAAGACACTCTTTAAGGTCACTGCCAATAGGTTGAGTTCAGGAATATGCAGGTTCACAACTCTGCCCCTGCATGTACGGATCTTATATCCTTTGTCAAGTACACCAATTTGCCTTACTCCATCAAGTCATCAATAAATTTTACATGTGTGTCTTTGTTTATGCACAGATCTGGGCCACTAAGGGATAAAACTTCAGCTTCCTTTGCACATAAGAAACCCTCAAATAGAGCATCAAGGATCTATGTCCAAGTTTAGTTTGGACAAGCGGCTACCTTAGGCGTGAGGTCAATATAGAGTGAGCACACAGTTAAAAAAAATTGTGATAACTGCCTGCAATTTACTACGATGATCCTTGAGGAGACTCAACCTTTACTCAGCCTTCATTCTGACATGGAAGGACCATAAAGCATGCTCCACTTCAATCTTTCTTAAGGTCATTGGCTAGAAGGGACATTCTTCCTTTATGCTGAGGGTAAGAGCTGAAAATGGCCCATACAAGGCTTGCTGTTGTGGTATGGCTTGCGGCCTACCACAACACTCAACATGCTGCCTTCAAACAATATTCAGGCCTGTAATATCCACATTATCTTTCTTAGTATTCTTCAAATGGCCTCCTAACAACTGCGGTTAGGCTTTCTCTACCCATGAGCTAATCTGCTGTTGTCTAGGGCTAATTTCCAGCCCCAAACTCACCTCACGACACCCAGACCTGTGATGGATAAGTTCTGCAACTTACCTGTGATTTCTTCTAGGGTTGCAACTTGCAACTTTGTGAAACAAGACTAAACAACTTCAAATCATGCCCAAGTCTGCTCAGAGAAGACGACTTCCTTCTGCTACCCTTCAGGACCTTCAAACGATACTAAACCCTTAACAAATGTGCCCAGACATTGCCTCAGACCCTGCGACTGTCCTCTTGTATTTGAGCAGTCTTCAACCTAACCCAAACAACCCTAGATCTAGCCCTTGATATCCGCACTGGAGTGCTTCCATTGCTTTGGGACTGATGTCAACCTGCTTTTATATATTGAAAGCCCAAATTGAAATTGTTTAATAGGCCGCAAATCCTTGATGACTGCAAATACACGCAGAGAGAGAGCTTCAGGTTTTAGTGTTTTTCTCCATGAGACAACGAGAGAACTTGCCCATATTTGACCAACCAAGACAACAAATCTCTTCTTTTCATTGGTTTCAAACTGATCCAAAACAACGTATATACAATCTTGATTTCGTGCCCTGGTGATTTTGTGCCCTCAAGCTGTATGCTGCTACAACCCTCTTTTCAAACCTCAAGTTTGACCCATAATTGCTGCAGCTGTCCTTCAATAGGAAGTTGCCCCTCTACGCTGCTACTAAACCCTTATATGCAGAGTTGCCCTTCTTTTTGGCAACGACATCCTACAGGAATACAACCAGACCTGCAACAACCTCTTATGAGGGCTATCTACCCATCAAACAACTTTTAAAACAATCCCTTTTAATACTTCTGGTTTACCCTCAAGCAAGGCCGCAAATCTAGGGCGTTCTCATCCAGCTCTACTCCTCGGCCTCCCTTAATTTTTTGCGGAAAGCATCAGTGAGGCTTCAGAGGCATGCGGCATTCTCTTTTAGAGACAGATCGCCCATAAAACAGTCCTTAAGCACCGTGCAATCTACCCTCAAACACAGTGACAACCTCTTGTAGCTCTTCGACCCTGGAAGAGATAAACAAAAAGTCTCCTCTGCCACGTCTAGCCTCTGCTTCAATTCGGATGCCTCAGAAGTGTTTTATTTAGGAATGATGCTCTTGTGGATGAGTTGCACTTGTTGGATCAATAGATCGGAGATAGCTTTTCAACATAGATTGGGCATTGTCTTCCCTTCAGCTCTGATACCATGTAAATTTTAGAACATGTTCTAAGCCATTTCAGATTAGGGCACAAAATGCTGAAGCAGATAGAACATAGCAATAGATCGATGGAAGACAAGCCAAAACAGAGATAATGAATGGTGGCGTTACGACGTTCAGCAGGATGCTTCTACCAGCAAAGTCTCCAATAGGTCATTCAGCCAAGCGTGTCACACATAACCCCAATACAACCCAAACAAAGAATACTCCATAGATACGCAGCACCAAGAACGCAACTCCTTCACCATCAAGAGAGAAGAAAATCCTCCACACATTGTGTGTATAATGAACTCCAAGTCTCTCCAATATATATGCATCTTTGGAGGTGTGTGACATGTCCTTTAAGACATTTAAGTCTATATTATATTCCAGGCCGACCTAGCACATAAGTGGAATAAATTCAAAGTACATGTTCTGCTCATTCGATTGAGATGATCTTTAGATCAATCTTGCACCTCTCCGAAAGAGGAATCCAATAAAAATATTGGGATCCTCATCTGAGTAGCACAACCCAGAGTTTGGACCTAGTTGCCCAAATTTAACAAGAATTTTGGAGAGTTTCTGGTACTTGGGTTTCAAGATCATAGAGCCCCAGGACGAAAACCGTTGGGTTTCTTTATGTGTGTTGGACGAAATCCCAACTCACCTTTGAGGATATTTCATCCATAAATCTCACGGAGCTTCAGTGTTATTAGCAGATTGGAGTGGGGATCATACAAATCTCCAATTTGGGTGTCATTTCTAGTAGTAGCTTGGAGGCCAAGACCAACGTTGCAACATCAGTTCTTGGAAGATATGTTGTCTATTTTGGAGTAGATCTTCAAACATTATCAACCATCTTAGATATTTGCTATTGTTTCTTCGATTTTGATCCAAATTTGGCATGTAATATCTTATTTTAGTAAGTAAAATAAGATTGATTTCTTGATGAATGTTCTATGTGTATTTGTTGCTCTGATTTTGCAAAGTGCGATGATGTACATTTTACGACAAATTATTTGTGAATTTTTCTAAAGAATGCGGAAGGAGAAAAAATTATCGAAATTTTAGAAATATAAATAAATTGGGATATTACAAATTCTTGGTTGAGGTCAACATGTTAAAGACTCAGTTGGTTGGGACTTTTGATATGAAGGATCTAGGGGTAGCAAAACAAATCTTGGTCATAAAAATACATAGAGACAAGAAAAATGGTGCTCAAGTTATCACAATAGAAATGTGTGGAAAAGTTACTCATGAAATTCATTATGAATATTGCGAAACTTGTAAATATCCATTTTGCTTCCCATATTAAGCTTTCATCAAGTTTATGTCCTGTTGACCACTGGAGTGGCACCTAAATATTTTTGAAGACTCCATGCCCAAGGATGTATCAAAGGCTTCATGTACCATCAGAGTTCATCATATCATCAGAGTTTTTCAACTCTACTTCTTCTTGTCAGCTTCTTCTGTTGTACTATGATTCCACAAGCCCTGTGGGGATGATGTAAAGTGATGCTAGTATGATGAGTTGAGTCATGTAATAGACCTAAGTAATTCGGGACCTTGTCATCAAGTGAATTTACTTTGGGAGGATTTTTTCACTTTGTTAATTATTATATCCTTAGATGATTTGATAATTAATTGAGTTTTTACCTCCAAGCATAACCCCAAGGCTAGAGTACGTCTTGAAGACGAGGGCTTGGGTGATTCCTAGTGTCTAGAGTCGTTGTATATTACCATACTAGATCACAAGTAAAATTTTGTGGAATTTGATTAGGTCTAGGGGTTTTTTTTTAATTTTTAAAATTTCCCGCAAGGTGGAAATTTGAATAAAATCTGAATGTATAATGTAATAAGTGATGTCTAGAGAAGTTGTATGGGGTATGTGTGCTCAAAATTACACCTCTCACCTTCAACTTTCTACTATGACACACTTTGAGGGGTAAAAAATAAGTTCTAGACCCTCAAAACCCACTTTTCCCAAGTTCAGTGGAAAATGTTGGAATAAACTAGCCCAACAATTAAATAAATGGAGAAAAATAAATATCCACACATTCTGAAATGATGTGGAAATGAGGTGGAAATTCATCTAAAGCTCAAAGTTGGGTTACCAAGTTATGTGGACTCCACATAACCCACAAATCAAGCAAATTGATTTTTTTGTGGAGAAGACGAGTTCTAGTGACAAGATCCACGATTTGAGGAATTTAACTCGAGCTTCAAGGAGATATCATGAGTTGACTTGAGATTGGATTAGAGTTCACTTGAGTGAGGTGGGGAGTGGTCTTCTACCACTCTACTTCGCTCTCCCACATGTCCTCTCATCTAATTCGAACTCCCTCATCAAGGATTGCGTGGGCCTTTAAGGAATAAATCAAGTTGCCACTTAGGAAATTCGAATTTGCATGAAGGAGCGTTGGGATGGTCACCCATTTGTCTTGGGATTGTTACCATTTGACTTGGGATTGGCTCTCAAACTTCTATATAATAGAGCCATGAGTTCTCACTATGTACCACCAATTGTTTACTAGCTATTGTGCTTGCGGAAATGTTGCTGCTTTGTACACCTTCAAGAATTGCAATAAAAAAACTTTGGGGGTCCATTCATGGGTGTTCTTCCTTTGGAGCATGGTGCATTGTGAGCTATTGATATAATCTCTTCCATTTATGCTTTGAGTTATTTCATTTTCCATATACTCTTGTAGACTTGCTAGTGCAAAGCTATATTGTGTTAGCATTTGGTTTTAGAAGTGGGCTCTAGATGTTGGAAATTCTAGTTTATTTTCAAATATATTTCTAGAAGTTTCAATTCATTGTTTGCTTCTTTAAATCTATATGGACTAATGTGTGATTGGAGTACTGTAGAAGAATTATTTTGGATCAAGCGTGAGGGGAAGTCTTTGGGAGGATAACCCACTCTTGAAGCATCTTCAAAGAAACTCTCATTTGTTATTTGGATCTTCATAGTTCATCTTACGAAGAAGTGTTCTTGCAGGGATTCATTTGGGCATAACTTGTATACAAACAAACATCTCATATTTAAAATCTTTTATCTCAAATTATTGTGCTATTATCGATTTTATTTGCTATTAGAGAGCATGTTGAAGATTAGGCAAGGATAGGAGTCTTGCTTCAATTCCTTGGACTATTTTTTTGTAGAATATTTGTAGATTACATTTGCTGACATTTCTCTCTCCCTTACACTAAGTTTGAGTGTTGGTTTTGCAGAAAATTCAGATTTATTTATGGACTATGCTCACCCTTTGTGTTGACATGATTGAGGAAGCTAATGCTTGAAACACTAACTATTTGTTGTAGGAACCCAAGAGCATTTGAGCATTGACTTCAAGGAGGCCGTGAACATTTTGGTGTGAAAATTCCAAGATCTAGATCCGGAATCCCTACTGCAACAAGCTAAACTACTTCTCCTACTAGCAAATCTGATTTAACAAGTTATTTAAAGATTGTAAAAAAACTGCTTTCGGTAATAATCACATAAGATCATGAATTGTCAACGCGTTTTGAACCAACTAGTGTGGTTCATCTTCAGGCTTAGTTGTTGTTTAGCCTTAGCACCTCTCCCCTTTTTTTTTCTTTTTGATTTTTTATGATTTCCTTGGTATTTTTGCCCCCATTTTTTTTTAATTCTTATTGTTACATTTTTTAAAACGCTCCTTAGTTAATAAAATAATATTAAAAAACAATTAATATTAAAGTAATAATAAAGATATTCATTATTACCATTTCAGAATTCTTAAAATAAATAAATAAATAAAAAAGAATAATAATAATAATAATAAATAGATAAATAAATAAATAAATATTATATTTATTGAATGTGATAATATATATATATATATATATAATAACTTCTTGAACATCCCTTATTAATTTAATTATGAAATTATAATATAACAACAAAATACATTATAATTACTAACTAATTAAACTTAATTAAATATAATATTTAAATAAATTATTTTATTTTTCCCTCTCTCAGTCAAACTAGCTGTTATACCTTAACGGCTAGTTGGACCCTCTCTCCATATTTTTAAACTTGTCTCCTGATCTGATTTCTCATCTTGTCCTGAAGATGAACCGCACTGGTTGGTTCGAAACGCGTCGACAATTCATGATCTTATGTGATTATTACTGAAAGTAGTTATTTTACAAATAATGGATCATAAAAGCCATATTCCAAAAATATTTAAAGATTACTTCTTAAAATATCGAAGCAGTTATTGAAGCAGCGTTCACCCATTAAAATATTTGTGAAAACAAAAATCTAAGCAAGAAAAAACACACACACACAGGACATCGTTGTTTTTGGACAAACGTCCCCGGAAAAACCCAATGCGGGAAAACCGGTGTGGTAGATCTAAGGGTTTTATTATTAAGTAACAGTTAAACTGAATACAACTCTGATTGTCTCATCGGGCAAATCAGTTACAAAGAATATTAACACAGAAAGAAATCAGTGAGTATACCTCACTATGCAAGTCCCGACTGATCCTGTAGTTGAATTGACAAAACCCCAGCTCCCTCTGCACTTCCTCTTCACAAAGTTGCGTAGGCCTGCGTGGGGTCAGATCTGGAACTGCATCACCCCTTCTGCGTGATCTTTAAGCCCTTCCGGAAAAACGATCCAGCCCTTCCCAGCTCAGATCTGGATTTCCCCAGCTAAAATCAAACTTTCTGCTGAAGAACTGCGCTGCCTCTGCGTGGCCTTGCGTCGCCCCTTTTGGGTGCTGCGTCACTCACTCTAGGCCCCGTGCAACATCCTCTTTGTCTTCCTTTGCCTCTCTGTTGTTGATCCTTGGCCCAGAGAAGATCCTCCTGCCAAAACTATCTTTGCCCCTCAACTGCTTTGAAGAATCACTTAGATCGTGTTTCCGTCTCGAGCACTGCTCACTTTAGAAAATTCGATCTCTAGATCCTCTCGGTGTTTCTTACAAATTACCCTCAAGCCTTCTTTTATAGTCTTCTCGTTGAGACTTCAACGACTGAGATTAGATCTCCAATCAACGACTAAGATTATATTAGACTTGATCTACTTTTTCTAGGAGTAGAAGTTTCACCCATGGTTTACATTAATACTCATTAATTATTTTAATTTCCTAAGTTAAACTTAGGGTTCTTATTAAAAATAATTATTTTTTCTTATAAAACTGTTTATGGGTTGAATTTCCCAAAACAATTTCTGGGTTATCTGTAATGCACGTGTCTAAGCCTCTCAACAAAGTTTGAGACTTAGAGCGCATTCGATGCTACCAAAAATCAACACTCCTTCTTAGCGAGGAATGTGCTCTAAGTTCTAACAGATATGCCCTACTGCACACTGCTCTGACTCTGAAGCATCTCCCTCTACACTGATGATGTCTGACATGCTGCCCATCAATCACTGCGTTGCTGCTGCACTGTATTGTTGCTGACCCTGCCATGATCAACACTGCATCCATACTGCAACTCCCTCTCAAATGTTGCATCTGCTGCTAGCACTGCCACTGCTAACTCTGCACTGCAACTCAATTGCTGAGAGAAGCAACTGAAAAACATCCATGAATTTGAACAAGTGTTCAGGATGCATCTCGATGCTGAAACTTTGACTGCTGCTAGACCCACGTCGTCCCTCTGAAGCACAATGATGCTACTGCTATGCACTACGTCCATCTGCGCTGCATCTGTCGTTTCTGCACTCCTCTGCATCGACTGAAAACTCCTCCAACCTACTACTGCGGATCTTGGGCACCCGTAGCATGGTATGATCTGAGAGGTGGACTCCTCAATGATCTTGCCCAATTGCAGTTTTGCTGAACTATAGCTCAATGTTGCTCCATCTCCCTCTTGGAGATGCGTGGGCACTCATCCTCATTGATCTTCGCAATTGCAACCTTCGGATCATGCTTCTCATTCTTGTCCTTTTGCTTCAAAGGACACTGGGAAGCGTAGTGACCAAGTTCACCACAATTGAAGCACTTGATCGTCGGGACGTCTTTCTTACGTCTCCGCTGCTCCCGCTGCCCTTTGGATGCAAGGGGCTGCATTTTCTTCTGCCTACTTCATGTTCGATCCACTGCCACTGCTGCCATCAAGTTTGCACTTGACAAAGTCTCTCCTTAGCTCTTCTTGCTAAAGAGCATCCCACATCTCTTCCCAGCTTGGCAAGGTTTCTCTGCCCAGGATGCTCTGGACAAATACCTGCCAATCATCGGTGACTGCATTCAATGCCAGTCTCACCATTGTTGTAGGAGAAGGGGTAGACCCCACTGTTGCTAGTTGGTCATGAATCTCCTGTAGTTTTGACAGGAACGGAACAATACACTCCCCTTTCTGCATATGTGCCATCCTCAGTTGTTGCTCATGGTACATCTTCCATTGCTCGGAAGATCCTTCATATAGTGTGGCCAAGGCTTCCCACATCTGCCTGGCAGTATCTTTTCTAGCTATATGGGACACTATGTGATCTTTCACTCCATCTAGGAGCATCCTTTTTGCCTTCGCCATATCAGACTTGTACTTCTTCAATGGATCTGGATTTGTAGGGACAACTACCGTGTTCGTCACGAAGAGCTTGAGATCATATTCATCTAGAAGACAAGCGATTCTTGCCTTCCAGATCACGTAGTTGGAGGCTCCCTCCAACTAGTCCTGATCTCTAAGCCCGTGAGCTGCCATGGCCAATAAACATGTCGAATATGCTCCTCTTCTTCCCCCTCCGCGCAACACTAGACAGGCTTACGCACTCCTTGTGGAACTCGTATTTCTGCTGCTCAGATCTTGGAAAAAATGAAATTCCCGGGCTAGGAACTTCTGGAGGAAGAGAATTCCCTCACTGTGTTGCTTCTTATTCTTTTGACGACTTGCTGCCCAACAAAATCAAAATTTGCCTGCAGAAACTGTGTCCCACCAGCTTTGCGCTGCTCCCTCTGCCTTGGAAAAATTCCAATCTGGAGATATTACCTCTTTGTCGACTCACTCAGAAAGAGACCTTCCCGGAATTTTCAGCCCTCTTGGCCTGGACTGCGCAATCCCTCCGGGGATTCGAACTGCTGTGTTCTGCAACTCTTCGACCTCTGACTCAGCGGTGGATCTGCTCTTTCTGTTTCAAAATACACATTCTGATACCATGTGAAAATTCCATGATTTAGATCTGGAATCCCTACTGTGTAATATCCGAAAGGGAAATAGACAACAATACAAGCATACGACAATATAGAAAATGCTAGAAATAGAACATAAAGCAAACACTCATAAAAATGCTGGGAATGCTAAGCCATTTTATTAATCTGAGAATATAAAGAAATACAATAGATGATCGGAATGATAGCACCTATTCTTGCTCAAGGCAAGTGGAGAACTCTCTCAGAAAGATAGAAAATGGCTGCTCTAAGAAACTGCGTCCCAGCTGCTGGAAATCTGCCGTAAAACTGCTGCTGCTGGAATAGACTGAAAACTAGGGGCTGATCCCCTTGCAGGAATGAGCTGAAAATCTGCGGACCACCTGTACTCACCAACCCGGACAAAACCCAGAAACCATATCAAAAATGATCAGCCTCCGAAAATCACCAGAAAGTCCCTCCTCAAGGAATTACGCTGCCCTCCAAGGCTCAGCACAGATGCCAAATGATAATAGCTGAAACAGTGCCACAAACTCCTCGGGAAACCTCCTACTGGCAAAGACTGATCCTCCACTCCAGATATCAACTGAAACTCCTACAGAAACCCCGCAACGGAACACCTCCAAGTAGAACTGCGTCCTCTCTCCCAGGGACTGCGCAGTCACAAGAGAAGCCCAGCTCCTTAGCAAAACAACCAACCAAACCTCCCGCTAAAGACTGAAGAAATGACCTTACCCGAGCAAGCACTCGAAGTCCCCCGGGGCTAAGGGTGAGATCTCCGACCGGAGACACTCAACGCACTAAACAGTGCTGCAGACAGGCTAAACAGCCAGCGTGCTCAAGAAGACAAAAGTCTAGCTCAAATATCATCAACAACAAGAATACCAAATGAGAAGGCTCTCCCACCTTTTATAACGCTGGCCTCTCTCCAAAACCCTAACGTGGTCTCCCTCTCCTCCACGTGCTCCTCCTTAATCTGCGCAGAAGCTCCTAGAGGCTACGTGGGCCCCCTCCTCTACGTGGTGTTGGACCCCCATGGCTCCCCATAAGTTATAACGTTGTGCTACTAGGGAGATACTTTATTTTACTTAAGTGAGTTAGACCCTTCTTCTCACTTTTATTTATTAATAAACTATAGTCGGCAAAACTATACAAAAATCGAATAATCCAATTAGCTGTTGCTAATTAGGAATATTACAGTCTCCCCCGGCAAAATGTTGCTTGACCTCAAGCAACTGAAGTGATGGATGCTGCAAAATCTTCTCATTCTCCCAAGTGGCATCCTCATCCAGCAAAATTTTCTTGTCTTCGAGCAACGCTTGAACAAGCCTCCTCTCTAGCTGATGCTCCCCACCGATACTGCAAAATGTGCCTGGGTCCAACTGAAACCTCTCTGACCTTTGCATCACCCTGATACGAAGGGATATCTCGATGCCAGGATCCCAAAGTGACCTCTCACAGTACCAGCCAACCAATAATCCTCCCGGATCCCATCGCCACCGTGGCCAATAATCGCACAAGTCCCACGGCTCGGACTGTGCACTGCCTTTGGCTATGACCAATGCTCTAAGAGGTGAAGACCACCAACAAGCATCAATGCTCCTGGACTCCTGCTGCGTTGTCCCTGTAGCTGCATATGCTACCCCTCCAACTGCATACCAACTCATCACCTCTCTGCAATCCAAGTTGTGACTCAATCCCATGCTAATCCTGCTCTCCTGAAATTGGGATGGAGTGCTGAAGAAATGATGTCCTGTGCCACCTTGCCAGCTGGAATCTATAACCTCTGTTATGTCCAAGGGCCCCTGCTCGACTGTGCTCCCTACGAAGAATACCGTACCATCTAGAGGATACCAACTCATGATCTCCCGCCAGTCCATCCTGGAAGAAGAATCCGATGTAGCAATAACAACGGCATATGGAACACGCCTTAAGTGTTGCCGCCAACCCGTAATCAACTCCCACTGCTCTGCCCTGTCTGCCAATGAGAGCTGCCTGTAGAAGGAAACCCCTCTCTCTATAATGGGCCAAAGTGGGCAAGATATGCTGCAAGCTCCATCGATGTACTCTTGGAGAGTACTACTCACTGAAAGTACTGCAGCTCGACCGATTATATGTACATCTATCTGTGTCTCATCAATGTGTTGGCCAAAAGATGAATGCTCCACCATATCCAACAGCTCCTGCTGTCTACTAGCTCCCTGCATAACAATCCCATCAACCTCTCACATCTCTAGAGGATATGGATTTGCAACTGTCGTCATTGTACTCAGTGTCAATGCATCTGACTGCTCCTCCTCAATGGCTAACCCCACGGTTAGCTGCATATCCATCACCGACTCGATGTGAGCCTCCATCTGGCTCTCCCCCAAAGGACTATCATGCATGATGTGCATAACATCCTCCTCTATTGACTTAGGCTCCATCACATATAGCTCTGACTGGATCGTCACAAGTGTCTCATCGCCTAGAGCATCTCCCATAGAGTCCCCTGACTGCTCACCCTGTATACTGGAATGCAGCTCTGGTCTACTGTCTCCATCCCTGCATGACTGCTCTCGCTCCCCAGAAGCGACCTCAACTGATCCTATGGACTCATATGAAGAAGAGTCCTCACCCTGGCATACAGGAGGAAGGCCCTCCTGTTCTTCCTCTGCCACCTCATCTGCATTGAATAGGCCATCCACCCTCTCGATGAAGTGTTGATACAATGTCTGGAGTCTAGACGCATGCTGGAATGCTACCTCTGCTGAACCCAGTATCCTCTGCTCATGCATGATCTCAACATGCCTTGAGGGAAGAATGATGCATGTCTCCCTCATGACCCGCTCCCCGGGTGTAGGCTCAACGATGACCGATGGGCCACCCCTGTAGAGGATCATCTCATCCCTCGACCTGTGGCTGTCAACTAGTAAAACAACCCAGTGCCACTGCTGAGAGGTCTCTCGCGTAGTGTGCTGAGTGTCATCCAAATATCTTGGGTGAGCCTCGCATACCCTGCTGCTTATGCCAAAAGTGCCAAAGGACAACAACAAAATCCACTGTGCCAGTGAGTGATGTAGAAGAGGGTCGGATACGTGAGTCCCCACTGATACCATCAAGTATCGCTCATATGTCTCCTCATCGATCCTGGGTGAACTACTCCCAAAGGTAAGCCTGGTGTCCCTATTTGTGAGTCTCCCTGGATGCAACACTCTAAAACCCTGCTGTGCTGCACTGTATGCCCTCGCATACCACTGATCATCCATGTACTCCTCGACATGCCACTGCACATTGAGGCATACCTCTGTATATTGCTGGATACCCCAAGCTACTGTTGCACCACCCTGTACCGTCTCGTGCCATGACTGTGTCCAGGCATTGGTCACTCCTCGCATGCTCTCAATGTGATGTAGGACACTCCTACTCCACAATGCAATCCCACACACTATGGTACAACACCATGCAACTCCGTGTCCACCGGAAGTCCACTGCTTAATGCTAGAGGCTCCCACACATCCCTGAATGTGGTGTCCTAGAGCTGTGCTTCTACATGTTGGACTTCCTCCGATCGGTATCATCATCTCCATCGTCGCATCACTATACCCGCCGACAAATGGATCATCACTCCAAATCCTCCTCGAGGGGTCCGAGAAGTGAATCTCCCTATGTGTCAGTAGTGTTACCACCACTGCTCGGCTCCGCTGCGTCCTCTGTGCCCCACACAAAGGTGAAGAATCCTTGGCCCCATACAAGGCACAATCTGGTGGCCTGCCAATGCCACCTCCTCCGACAGGCTCCTGCCAAGGTATGTTGACCACCCCATGATCCCGTGTATAAGTGTCGTACCAAGACAACCTAGGAAGTCTTCCCATAAATTGGTTGGCCACTAGAGCTAACCAAAACTCCCCTAGCAAATGTGCATGCTCAACTGATAGGCCAACTGTACCCTCCAAGACATAGTTAATCGACCTGCCCGGAAAATGATAGGTGATCCCACCTAGATCCCAATGCCAATCTGGGGTTCCTGTACTCCCAGCACCTGGAAACTCCTGCTGAATTATACTTGGGTCCACCACCATCTCCATAACCCACTCCACCGGGTACCAACTCAAAATCTCTTGCCATCCAACCTCAACATGTGGATGCTGTACCCAGTGCAACTCTGGTCGTCTCATACCGCTATCCAAGTCAACGTATGAGATCTGACTAGGTGCCTCCGTCTCTCTCTCTCCAATGGGAAGAGGTAACCCAACAACGCTGCTAGTCCCGTCCATGCATGCTTGAAGGGGAATGAACTGACGCTCCAACGTGCCCTCTGGTTGTACCATTAGGGAATCCAATCGTTCCCCAATGCAAGCCAACTTGGCCGCCGACTTGGCACAAGCCACTCTCATGCCCTCCAACTCCTTGTCCTGCAACAAAATGGCCTCCCGTACTGACGTGGCCTTCCCTTTCAAAACTCGAAGGTCTGCCCGAAGCCGATGATACCGCTGTCTGTGACCATCATCCAAGCCCTCTGTATCTCCTAGTGCCTCATCGAATGTGGATACATCTCCTGTCGCCTCACCCATCTGTTGTGTGCTACTACCACCCGAAGACTCGGACACGACTCTGGTCATCACCTCAATCGATGGCTCTATTGGTGTAGGCTCTACCTTCTCCACTATGATATCAACCGACACGGTCAAAGAGGTCTCTAATGAGGGTGAGTCCTCTGTCACACTAGGTGTATCTTCGAATTCCCTACAATCCTATGTGCTCTCATCCTCCAAGTGCGAGGTAACCATTTCGATGGTTTCCCTCTCCGATACTCGGTCAAGCTGGAGAAAGGTATCCAACTTCTCCACCCAAGCTTTTTCCGAACGCTCGAATGACCCGTCAAATGTCGGTAGATGGAATGCCCATATGCCTGGTACTCTGCAAAATAGTCACCCATGTGGCCCGGCTCTGGCTCTCGCTGTGCTGCTACCCCTGCGTCCTCTGCTAGGAAGGTAGGCATGTTGGATCGCGTGGGTGCTGGAATATCCCTCTGTGCTCCTGCCCCTGTGTCCTCTGCTAAGAATGTGGGCATAGTGGGACGTGTGGGTGTATGTGATGCCATATGCTGAGTGGCATCATGCTCCGGCAAATGGTGGGATGTGCCTGATCCCTCACCAATCTGAAAACCCCTTGGGGTTTCTCACTGCCTCTCCAGCGCAGTGAGTCTCTGTGACACATTCTGCATGTGTTGGAGCGCCTCTCTAAATCTCCTCTCATCATCATCACCTGCCATCGGCTCTTTCTGCTATGTGTCTACAGGCTCCTCAGAAACTGCACGGCTGCTGCAAAACCATATTGCTGCTTAACTTCGACCTCCAATTTACCCACTGAAAACTACTCAAAAAATTCCAGGAATTTGGGAAGGTGATCCTTGCCCAAAACCCAGAAAAACCAGAAATGGTTTCTTCGAATTCCAACCTTCAAAATTTGACCCTTTATATTTTGGCCCTTTTTCCAATTTCGTTTTTGGTACTGCAACTGCTATTGCTCTCCAAAATTCCAGCAAACCTCTGTATGATCTCTTTCCCGGTGTCATAGACCACAGGCTGAGCCAGAATTATGCTCTGATACCACTGTAATATCCCGAAAGGGAAATAGACAGCAATACAGCATACGACAATATAGGAAATGCCGAAAATAGAACATAAAGCAAATACACATAAAAATGCCGGAAATGCTAAGCCATTTTATTAATCTGAGAATATAATGAGATACAATGGATAATCAGAATAAATGCACCTATCCTTGCTCAAGGCAAGTGAATAACCCTCTCAGAAAAACAGGAAATGGCTGCTACAAGAAACTGCATCCCAGCTGCTGGAAGAAACTGCCGTAAACTGCTGCTGCTGGAATGAACTAAAGCTAGGGGTTGATCCCCTTGCCGAAATGAGCTAAAAATCGGCAGACCACCTGAACTCACCACCCCGGACCACCCCCAAGTGAAGAACTCTCTCAGAAAAACAGGAAATGGCTACTACAAGAAACGGCATCCCAGCTGCTGGAAGAAACTGCCGTAAACTGCTGCTGCTGGATTGAACTGAAGCTAGGGGCTGATCCCCTTGCCGGAATGAGCTGAAAATCGGCAGACCACCTGAACTCACCACCCCGGACAAAACCCAGAAACCATATACAAAACGGACCACCTCCGAAAATCACCCCCAGAAACCCTCCTAGAAAAACGCTGTCCCTCCAAGAACTGCGCAGACACCAACTGAAATAGACTGAAATGGGGCCACAACTCCTCAGGAAAATCTCCCACTGATAAACGTTGAACCTCCACACCGGAATAGGCCTGAATCTCCTGCAGAAATCTCTACCACTAAACAGCTCCAACTCAAACTGCGTCCTCCCTCCAAGGACTGCGCAGTGACCCAAAGAAGCTCAGCTCCTCAGCAAAACTCCCAACAAAACACCTGCAAATATCCTGCTAAACACTGAAGAAAAACCTTGCCCGAGCAGGCACTCGAAGTCCCCCAGGGCCAAGGGTGAGATCTTCGACCGGAGACACTCAGTCGCACTAAACAGTGCTGCAGACCGACTAAACAGCC
This sequence comes from Pinus albicaulis, assembly GCA_034641835.2. NCBI lineage: Eukaryota > Viridiplantae > Streptophyta > Pinopsida > Pinales > Pinaceae > Pinus > Pinus albicaulis. The sequence continues at coordinate 796,298,471 of CM076577.1, read as the reverse complement.
AGCGTGCTCAAGTAGACGGAAGTCTAGCTCAATATCATCAACAATATCAATAATGCCCAAATGAGATAGCTCTCCCTCCTTTTATAACGCTGGCCCTCCTCAAAACCCTACGTGGTCCCTCTCTCTCCCACGTGCTCCTCATGGGCCTACGCAGAAGCTTCTAGAGGCTACGTGAGCCTCCTCTCATACGTGGTGTGGACCCCCAAGACTCCCCCTTAAGTTATAACGTTGCATCTACTAGGGAAACACTTTATTTTATTTAAGTGAGTTAGCCTCCCTTTTCTCACTTTTATTTATTAATTAACTATAAGCGGCAAAACTATACAAAAATCAAATATTCCAATTAGCAGTGCTAATTAGGAATATTACATTGTGTTGATCCTTGGGGAGGCTCAACCTCCGATTCTTTCTTATAAAGTTGTCTTGCATAGTCAAACTATTAATTGGCTGTAATATTATTTTCAATTTGCTTTTTCCTTGGTCGAAGTTCTTGCCAAAAAAACTTTGGATTATTCTTTCCTAGATAAGTTAACTCTTCTCCCCTTGTTTGCATGAACTCTTTTTTTTTTTAAATATGCTTATATAACTTTACATTCATTTTATCCTTGTCTACCTTCTACAAGGTTCTCCTTGCCATTTTGTATTCCTCATCAAACCTAACATTTATGGGAAAACAATTTGTTTCTTATTTTCTATTTTACTATATATATTCTCTAAATAACGGCAAATCAAAATTAAACACAAGATCCAAACTTAGAAAAACCAAAGGTTATTGTTGACATAATAGAGCGTGTGGGCCTTAAAAAGGGAAATATTTCAATCATTCACGGTCATACCTACTGTAATTAAAAAAAATATCTATATGTATTGTTCAGATTAATGAACAAATATGAATGTCTCATAGATTCCAAAAGAGTCGATGTCATGAATCTACCGCTAGATGCTTAGATTTTATCATCGTTCTTTGGAAGCAACTACGAGATGCATTCAACATAAAACAATTAGTCAAACAGGGGTTCAGAGAAGTGAAGATTATGCACCGCAGTGAATCAATTATTGCGTGAGAAAGCGTATTTCCAAAGGACTCCCCGCTCAAAGAGTCTCTGGTCCGAAGCTAATCATATGCCAAGATTCTAAGTTGGCATTGACTTCAAGACCCCGTGGAGTTGGAATTTCGCTTCGAACCCGAGATTGTTACCTTGGATTCAAGGAAGTACATTATGGGTTGTGCTCTAAGTACCATGGAAAATCTTTTGCATCTTTGTTGAAACTTGTTGCACTACTATTCAGCGAATGGATACTGCGACCTGCCCACCAACCGGGCTGAATGGAAAATATTATGTTACAAAAGGTGGACAGTGTATCAGACAGAGCAGCTTTTTCGAAGGCAAATCAATACTCGACCAGGGCGTTGGATATTCTGTTATTATTGGCTTTGGAGCCTTCTTCGCTGTTTTCACGTCGTTTCTGGTACACACAGTTTGATAGATTGTTACACTATTTTTCCTTCATGTTTTATACAGAAATGCAGTTTCAAAGTAATGACTGAATTTGGGTGAAATAAATATCCTGAAATCACATATGGATAGACAGAGATATGTATGAGCCATTTGGCTTTGGAACCTGTCGGCCAAGAAATGAATTATTAGTTCGCCCAGAATTGGTCATCGCGTTGAATCATCGTTTGATATGTTTTGCAATTGATTGTTTCAATGGAAATATCAATACATAGTGGGAATACCCACGACTTGAAGCTCTATTCCTGCTTCTCATGCTACTATTTAACTTAATACAACATCACACAATGTAGAAATCAATTAAACTAATTTAAGTGATTTCTAAGGAGAGAAGTCTTTAGAGAAGATAAGATAAGATAATTATATTTATGCCCAACAATTGACCACAAAGTAGGTCAAAGAGACTGTTGACTACAATGATGTCCATACAATGCAGGGAACCAAACGGTTTCTATAAAAAATACGATGCATGAATATAAAAGGTACAATGCAGGAACATAAAAATACAATGTATGGAATACCTTGGCAGAGAGAAGATCCAGTAGCTAATGGGTTTCAGGATCAGACCCATCTCTCCTAACATCCGGGGTTGAATGAACACTAAAGAAACTCCACAAAGTCTGTTGGCCAGATGAAGGGCCGGTAGAAAGTGCGGACTTTCCACTAGATCGTTGCCTGGGGGAGTTCGCGCACTACTGAGGTCTGGAGGACCTAGTCCGTCTCCCATGAACGGATCTGAGACGGATTTGCTGTTGAAATCTCGTGTGGCGGGATGAGGTTCCACAGATCCTCACTGATCTAGAGTTTGGATATGAACTGGTATCAAGCAGTCTCTTGGTGCCCCTGTTTGAAGATAGTACCCTGAAAAATGTCGCGATCCTCTGTGTGGGGTCTGGTCTGATGGGAGGCTGAAGAATATCCCTCGGAATCTGAGAGCCTCTTGCATATATAGGGCCAAACATCTATGTCGGGATACCTGTAAAAATCTCCAAAATAGTGGAACTTATGTATGTGTTAGAGGTGGAAGCCATGAGCAACATTGTAACAATTGAAAATTGGTAGCGGTTCGATGCAGACCTGTCAAGACATGCTGGGATGTACCTAGTAGGCAGGGACATATATTTGATCCTGAAAATATTTTTCAGCTTTTAAAAATACAAAAAAAAAGAAAATATCTTAGTTGAAGCTTAAAGGTATTTAGGAGTTCTACTTTTTGAAATAACCTTTTGTGCTTCTCTAGAATACCATCCAAATGTTTTCTGAGATCGCTTTTATGCGGCTGTAACCTTAGACACTGCTTCTAGCTAGAGATAAAATATACCTACTAAAAAGGACCTGATAAAATAAGACATGAAATATGAAACAAAATGAATCCTTCTGTCACTTAGAAGGTAACACAAAATATTCTGGAGAGAAGATACTGTAAGTGCTTAAAGAAACATTCCCAGCGGTTTGATAGATAACTGTAAGGCCCAAGATTTGGGTACAGCCTCATCCCTTTGAAGCTCATACCATATGGGTGGGTAGATCATCGTGAGAGTGGAACCCTGGTGGACAGCTTAACGTTCTGCCAACCTCACCAGTAAACCACCACCCTGCTAGCAATTCCATGAGCAATTGAAAGGCTATATTAACCATTGTCCCAACATTTGAAGATATAATGCTAATCATTATAAATCTCGATGGTTTTGACTCTTTGCATTCCTGTACGCTGTAAATCAATGATTTGATTGGACTCTTGAAGCAACAACATTCATATTGTAGATTTAACTTTGTGAATGCTTATAGTCCACGATTTATCCCTAAACTGTCTTTATCTCATTGAATGAATAGATGCATCACAATGAATCAAATGGTATATGCTTGTAGAAGGAATGTTTTTCTTCATTCCATGCTGTGACATGGACTGTTTTTGTAATGTTTTCCATGACTTGATGACTATGTGTAGTGTTCAACTTCTCCCCAAGAAGTGCCGTTTTTGGGTTAGGGAAAATAGAAGACATTATTTTGTATCCATGGAGAACTATGAGCCCCGAATCTGCATTATTGCAGAGTTTCTGCCCCACTTCAATGTGGGGAACCATCAAACTTGGATGACACACACGTTGTTGTAGGACTTTATAACCGTTAGGATTTGTTGCATGGTAGACCGCATGTGGACAGATTCCCCAAGAGGTTCTGTTATGGGGTAAGGTCTGTAGTTATTATTTACCTACTTAGTAGAGAAGCATGCATTGGTATCCTTTTATTACTTGATAATTATGTCATTCTTAAGTAGAAAAACCTTTGCATGAAACTACCAAGACAAAACACATAAGCTAACTATGACAAGAAAAACCTTTGTAGAGAATCTTCTGTGATGCAACTGTGGAAGAGCAACTTTGTACTCTTATGATTATTGATTAGGATCACTTGATAGATTTACTAAGTACTTTTTTGTTAGCGTACCCAACTAGGAAAGACAGGTTATGTAGAAATGTTCTAAATTGTTGAGTAATCTATTTCATTGGCATTGAATCTAGTAGTTCATAGATCTCTTTTGAAATATCATAATAGACTATAGTCCTGTATGAGTATGATCGAGCTTGAAGGTTTTAGAAAATTGCTCTGCCCCAAAGGCAGGGAAAGTTTTAATAAAAGTCCATAAGGAGTTGAAGGATGACGGTATCAAATTCATGAGTAATGCCCTAGTAAACACGTATCATATCTGTGGAGGCTGAAGCGAAATTACATGAATTGGAAAATTGTGCTTGTTCCGTCTCTTGTTTACTAGTATCCCTTTCCTGATGTTAGTAAATTGAAATCATATTCTAGGGCGTCATGGAAAGGACCATAGTGGTAAACAAACATCATTCCTAGTGCTCTAAAATGGCTAAATGCACTAGTAAAAGCCAATTTTTTTGGTTCAACCATCTCTAAGCGATCAAACCGTAAAAATTGTATTTGAGATTGAATACTGCAAACATCATGGACCATACCCACCTGGAAGTTACACAACTCTACAACATTTGGATTAAGTTGTTCTCTCCTGCATTACAGGCCAAGCATAATATGAGTATCAATTTCAACCATTTTGATTTGAAGATGTTAAGAAAGTTGTGAGCTACTTGTATGTACATTCCAGTTGATAGAATTATAAATCTAATTGCATGGTTATCTTTTCATGGTGTATACTTACAAATTCTCAGTTGAACTCCCTATGCTTTTTCTATCTGATTATTTATCTAAACATAAAAGGACATGGGAAAGTCTATCGGGCTGTGGTCTAGTTGGCAACTTGAAATGGTTGTTGTGCGAGACCAAAACTTTGTAGTTGTGTATATATAGTGTATATCAAGCAACTATTATGGGGCCTTGGAAGCCATGTCGAAAGAAGTTATTGCATATTGTCATTACAAGAAATCAATGTAAAAGTAGTTTCGACAATATATTTGTTGATGATAAGCCTAGGATATCTATGTGTGTTATGTTTTCATCCAACTTTCCGCTTTCTATGAATGAAACCCTAAGCAAGATGCAAATAATAAATTGACAACTTATTGCCTTGTATGTGTTAAGTTTTAATGATGAATTTCTGCCTGAATTTTGGCGAGCTTAAAATGCAAACAATAGTTTGATTTTTGCACATCTTTCTTCTGGTTTCTTAAAATTTGTGCAAAGGATTTGGAGTTTATATGAGGACACATGTATATTTCTGAATTAAAGATTCCTTTAAACTATATTTATAAGAAAAATAATACAGGTTTTAATGCAAAAGAGGAGGGGGGCCGCCACCATAGCCTCCACAAGCATGTCCAAATATCAAAGCTTGGGTCTTTCCAAAGCCAAAACACCCCTCATAATGAAGTTTCAAGTCATAGTCATGTAATAGATAATAAAATAACAAAGGGCTTGTTACCTCAAAATCTAGCAGCCTAGTGCAAAGGCTCATTAGGCACTCTAGGTTAAGGGAAACAATGAGATCTACCACCACTGTCACCTTAGTGGTTGTTCCCCTGTGTTCCGTGGATGAATGTTTTCCCTGCAACGCAAGGGAGGCTTCCCTCAACAGGGGCATGGAAATTAACCCAAGGATTCCCATGCTAGATACCCTCTAAGGATTTTGTTAATTACACACCCAATTATCAATAAGATAAGGCTTCGGGTGAAATGAGCTAGCGAGTTTTGTAATATCCCAAATTGGGATTAAAAGTAATAAAAGGGAAAAATAGACAAGCAACTACAGCAAAAATAAAACACCATTAAACACACATAAATTGGGACCAAATTCAGCACTGAGCCAATTTATTATAATGTCGGAAAGAGTATAAATATGGTGCTTAGAAAGATAGCACCTGGGCTTGCTCAAGTCAGGCTGAAGAACAACTCTAATCCTAGCAAAATCCTCTGTTGAAGAATGCTCTGCGTGTCTCACCCACTGCGTTGTCCAGTCCAGGAATTTACTGTTGTTGCCTGATTTCGGACTGATGGTTGGCCTGTCTCCCGTGCTTAGAAAATTCCGGGAATTGGTCACCAGACTCCTCTCTCTAAACCCACAAAAACCCTTGAAGGGTTTGCAGAAAGCTCGACCCCGGAAATTTGCTCCTTTGGGCTTGGCACGCTGCTCTGCTGGGGAAATCGACCTCCTGGCTGGAACTGCTGGAAAATGCCTTCGAAACACTGCCAAAATCCCTGGTAAGAGGTGGCTAGCCTCCCCTCCAAATCCTTTGGTTGATCTCTTCTTCAACTCCTTACTTCCGACACTACCCTTTGGTTGGACTACGCAGTATTCGCTGTCTCTATGTTGTCCTGGAGGGACTGTGTTCTCTGTTGGTGATGCTGTGAATCTCCTCCCACGAAATGATGGAACTCCTCTCCTGAGCGGGCACTCGAAGTCCCTCGAGGCAGAGGTTGAGATCTCTGCTTGAAGATCTTGTGTGCTGAACAACATTGCAGACTTGGCTCTCCGGCTCAAGCGTGCTCAGTCAAGAAGACAGAAAATTCTGAGGTGAATGAATGAGGGAAAATGAGCTGCCCCCTTCCTTTTGTCTCCAACAGCCCAACGTTCCTCCTGGGCCCCACCTTAGACTGCGCTGCCCCTTCACTAGCCACTCCTGCGTTGTCCCTCCTTGTCCACTCATAGCACTGCCACTCAACAATACGCAGATACTTCTCATTGGCTCTCCCTGCCCCACCAAGATCGCGATCTTTTGCCTCTTGTTGACCACTGGAGTGGCACCTGATGACTATATGTAGAATCCATGCCCAAGGATGAACCAAATGACACTTGTACCATCAGATATCATCATATATCATCAGTTCAACAGAGTTTTTAAACTCTACTTCTACTTATCATTTTCTCTTGTACCCAAATTCCACGCCCTACGGAGAATTGTAATAAGTGATGCTAGTAATGATGAATTTGAGTCAGTATTGAGTCTGTAATGGGCCTAGGTAGTTTGGGAACTTGCCAACAAGTGAGTATTACTCTGAGAAGTTTTTTTGACTCGGTTAATTATCATCTCCCTACCAGGACCTAATAATTAATTGAATTTTTCCTTCAATTTTACCCCAAAGCCGGAGTACGGCTTGATGGTGAGGCCTTGGGTGAGTCCTAGAGTCTAGAGTCAATGTATATTACCATGCTAGATCACACAAAAAATTTCGTGGAATTTGGTTAGGTCTAAGTAGTGATTTTTTAATTTTTTAGAATTCCCGCAAGTCGAAAATTGCAATTGAATTGTAATAAATGTTGCCTAGAGAATTTGTATGGGGTATGAGTAATCAAAATTACACGTCTCACCCTCAAATTTATACTATGACACACTTTGAGGGGTTAAAAATGTGTTTTGAACCCTCAAAACCCACTTTTCCTAAGTTTAGTGGGAAATCTGGCAATTAATTAAGTCAGAGATTAAATAAATGGAGAAAAATAAATATCCACACATGCTAAATGAGGTGGAAATGAAGTGGAAAATTATGGAGGAGTTTAAGTGAAGTCCCAAGGTGATGTGGACTCCTAAAATCAAGGAAAAGACATGTGCTCAAATAAAATTGAATTTCTGGCATTAAATGAGAGCTGTTTACTTGGAAATTCGAATTTGTGAAGTTAGTGCATATTTGGGAGGATTTGGGATAATATTTGGTGGAGATTTTTGTGGAAAATTGTCCCCACATGGGTTACCACCCATATACACTTGTCATTCCATCATAAAATTCGAATTTGGCGCATAAGGGAAGAAGTAAATGATGTCCACTTGCCAGAATCCGATTTTTACACTTGGCAATGGAGCTTCACATATCAAATTCGATTTTGCCTTGTGATCTCCTCCCTCTCACCACTTGGCATTTGGTTTCTCATTGGGATTTGCTCCCACCTTTCTATATAGTGGAACCATGGGCTCTCATATTGTATCATGTAATATGAGCTATTGGGCTTGAGGAGACGCTGCAGAATTGTATTCACTACTTGCAATATAATACAACAACCTTTGGGGTAACTTGTGATGGTGTTCTTCTCCTTGCATATATGGTAAATTCTTGACTAGTTGTCATACTTCTATTTATTTCCCCATGCTATTGTTTTCTTCATGTTTGTTTCAAGTTATGTTAGTATGCAACTATCTCATATTAGCATAAGAGTTACTTGATCGCTTTAGGATAATAAATCTTCTAGTTGATATCAAATATATCTATAGGAGTTCTTTCCATTAATTTTATTTAATTTCATGTGGATTTAATATGTTGTGGTGAGATTGTGTAAAAGGATTTGTCTTTGGTTAAGCTTCTTTTCAAGCGTGAGGGGAAGTTCTCGGAGGAACCAACCTATTCTTGAAAATATTTAAGGAGAACCCACATGTGTTTATTTCCAAAGCCTAATCTATATTTTATTTTGTCTTGTAGAGTTTCTTTAAAGTTTCTCAAAGCTCTTATTTCTTGCATCAAAAAATTTCATATTTCAAAAAATTTACTTTTCAAAGTATTGCACTTCATTTCTTTAATATCTGGCTATTTCAAAGAGCCAAGCTATGGCTAGTCAAAGAGGAGAGCTTGCTCATACTCTTTGGCCTAGCATCTTGTAAATTAGTTTTGTAATATTACTTTGTGATTTTTTGAGCTAACAGTTGTTGTCGTAGATTTTCTCTAACTTGTTGTCTTGTAGCTACTTGCAAGTTTCGTTTTCAAAAAACTACTTACAAGTTTGCATGCAGGACCTTGGGGCTCCAACTTCTAGATTATTTCCTTCCCTTGGCCATGTAACAAAAAGACGTTTTGCCTTGCTTTTTCTTCCTCGAAAAATCTGCATTTTGTTGGTCTTTTGTCGGCCTCAAATTGCAGAAATTTTCAGCAAGGAAAAATGTATGGCTCAAGCCAACATTGTGAAGACTTTCCTTGGATTTTAGAGAAGACTTCATAGTTTTCTCCTTATTGTAATAATTAATAAAATTCTTGGTTTTGGGAGCGTGAGTTTTACCCATTGGTATCCCTATCTCTCCACCTTTTTGGAGAGAGTTTGTGGCTTGATCTTTGATATTTTTCATTTGCATGTACATTATTTAATTGGGGAATTAACATAATCATGCATTACACTCATTTTGCATGCACCTTAATCTAATTTGTTAGAGATTTATAGTCTTTCTACTTTCATAGCAAGTTCAAACTTTTGCATGCATGCACTTTTAAATTTTTCATAAATTTTGTTCCAAAACCACTTATGCTTCACTTTTAATTACATCTTACATGCGATAAGTATTTGGGCAAACTTCATCCATAAAGTAGCATTCTACTTCATGACATGCAAATACATCTCAAGTTTGAAAGTTAGTTTTCATTGTTTGGGTAATTTACTTACATGCCCCAAGCAATCACTAAAATTTTACCTCCAACATAAGTTGGTTGAATAGATGTTTTAGGGACCCTCTACCTCTATGGACTCCTCACTGTGAGATCCAAATGTTTGGGTGAGGGTGAGGTCTGAGGATTAGAGTTCAATTGTAATCTTGCTTTAGAATTAATCAATAAAATAAACCAAGGACATTTTTTCATCACATTTACCTTACTTGCAAGATCTAAATTTTTGCTTTCTTGATGGTTTAGAGTCTCACATGCAACATCATTTCCTATTTTCAAGAAGCATTTCCTTTCATGCAAGTATTGTAATATCTTTTGCAACAAGTTTAGTTTAATTTCCTTGTACTTAGAACATTGTCTACTTTAGCAAGCTCCATTTCATGTTTAATGATCATCATGTTCATGAATGGTTTATGAGTCTCATTTCCTTTCAAGTACTCTTATTTTGGGTTGCAAACTTAATTGCATGTTGTTATCTCGGTCTAACAATTGATTTTTTTTCTATCATCTCATTTGCATTCTCATAAGTAGACCATTAATTGTTTCCTTTTGAGCAAGATAACTTCTCATGCTTTGATTCAGAAATCTATTTATCTTGAAAGCATTTACAAAATCTTGTGCTAACATTTTCTTGTTTCACTTTTCAAGATTACTTTTGCTTTCCATTTGAAAGCATTTTACTTCATTTAAGCAAATGCATTTTCATTTTAAAGAGCAATACTTTGAAGGCACTGGTTTTCATATGCTTTATGCTTATTTAAATTATGTATTGATGGTTATTGCTCATATCACTTTTTGCTTATAAATCTTAAGAAGTAATCTATTTAACTCTGACAACTCTCCTAGAAACTCACATATTTTAACTTAGTTTTCCATTTAGGGACCACCCCCCATAACTAACCTAGGAGATAGCTTAAACGGAGAGAGTCGGGATTAGTGTGACAACCCCTTCTCTGAGTTCCTTGCCACCAACCACACCTTGTGGGGTTAAAGGCTTTTTCCGCTAATTGTAGGTAGGTGTAGGTGGCAAGGAGAGTTAACACCTCCAACTATAGGAGAAGTGCATAAGCTTGCTTTAATCTAATTTGTGGGTCTCGACCCACATTATTTTTGCCTAACTTTAGGAAAATCCAAAATTAACCAAAAATTAATATTCCAATTAGCTGACTGCTAATTTGGAATATTACAGTGTTCCCCGCCAAAATGTTGCTTGTTCACAATCAACTGCAACGATGGGTGCTGAGGAATCTTCTCCCCCTCCCAAGTGGCATCCTTATCTGGGAGGTTCCTCCATCGGATCAAGTACTCCTTCATCACTCTACTCCTCAGGTGTCTCTCTCTAGTGTCCAAGATGGCCTCAGGCTGTAGCACCAAATTCCCCTCATCATCTGTAGGAGGGAGCTCAGTAGCTGCGGTCACCTGCTGCCCCAAAGCCTTCTTTAGGCACGATACATGGAAAATGTTGTGGATCCGACTCCCTTGTGGCATGCCACCTCTCCAACCCGCCGGACAACTCACTACAGTCCATAGAAGTGAGGTTTGAGCTTTTCAACTCCCTTCTGCAGATTGAGAGGGAGCTACAGTACGAATGTAGCAGTGGCGGTGGCAACGTCATGAGTAGCAAGTATGGGAGAGCAGCAACATCGTAGTGATGAAGGGCAGCAGGCCAAGCATCAGTGCAGAGACCCACACCAAAGATCAATGCAGAACTTCGGGGTGAAGTGTTGTGCTAGAGCACATTCCTTGCTAAGAGGGAGTGTTGAGATTTTTGGAGTGTTGGGGTAGCATCGGATGTGCTCTAGCTCCCAAAATTTGTGGAGGGACTAGAGTACATGAGATCTCCAAGACCCAGAAAGGGATTTGAAAAATTCCGTCCCATTTAAGAGATATTTAATTAATTAATCTTTTTAATTAAGGACCCTAAGTCTAACTTAAGAAAATTAAAAGATTAAAATTAATTAAATTAAACATGTGATGAAAATGACTTAAGTCACACAGATCAAGCTTTATTTTAATCTTAGCCGTTGATTCAAGATTAGATCACGACCGTTGGTCTCCCAACGAGAAAAGTATAAAGGAAAGGCTTGGGGTTAGTTGAAGAACACACACAGTGGCAGAGCATTGAGACGAAGCTGGAATTCTAAGGCGTGGTTTGCTAAGAATTTCCAGAAGTGTTTCAGCTGCAGTGAGGGGTAGTATTGGCAATAGGGATGATCTGATCCCAGGCCAAGGGTGCAACAAGAGGCAGAGAAACAGCAGATTGAGCAGCGCAGAGGGAGCAACAACTACGCAGCGTAGAGGCTTCAGGTGCTACGCAGAGGCTACACAGTCCCAGAAAGGGAAACACAGAGGCAGTAGGAGGCTAGTAGGGCTGACGCAAGCCCAGCCAGGGCAGCGCAGTTGTAGCGTAACCCAGTTTGGGGTGACGCAGGCCCTTCCTGAGCAACGCAAGGGCTGACGCAGAGGGCTTCAGAGTAGCGCTGGGGTTTCTGAAGACTGAAAAGGGCTGAGTTTTATAAATCTCGTTTGAAGGTGTGAATCAGTCAGTTTTTCTGTCTCCGGAATAGAGGTATTGCTGCAGATAGTTTATTTCTCTATCAGGCTAACCAATAAGGTGCCCAGATTTGTTGTACTTAGACTCTACTTAATAATAAAACCCTCCAGTAGCCAGAAGGCCGGTTTTTTCACATTGGGTTTTTCAGGGACATTTGTCCAGAAAATCCTTGTGTGTCACTTGGTCATTGTGCATGTTACTCAGTTTAGATCTGTATGTGTAGGCTGTTAATGTGTTTACTTCGATGTTAATATTGAATATTTCAGATTAATAACTTGCCTAAGTAGGAGAAGTAAATCAACATTTAACAATAGGGTTTCTGCATAAGAATTTTCAGAAATTTTCACATTCCCAAGATGTAACCCAAAAGAAAATGAAAAAGCTCCCTGTGGCGTGTCTTAGATAAAATAATGTGCAAATTGTCAACCATAGAAATCTAGATCATTGTAAAATTTTAAAAATCTTAAAAATGATGGTGTATTAATAAACACTGAACACATTTGAGAAAATCACATGATACATTTAAAGACGAATGTTTCGGATTATCCACAATGTTGAAAGATATTTGTTGATGTTTCGAATCCCAACGGGGATCCATCTTCCAGACAAAATTTTGAAGTATGTTTGAAAGAGGGATCAAACCATTAATAAATATTAAAAGAAAGAATAAAAGAGCCGACCAAAAGAAAATTTTATTAATAAATTTTTTATTAAATTATTCATAATTTATTAAGTAATAATATTTTTAATTATTCATAATAACAATTTTTATATAATTTTCATAATTTTCATAATTATTGTAGAAAATAATTATTAATAATAATTATAAATTATTTCTTAAATTAATTAATAATAATAATAATTATAAATTATTTCTTAAATTAATTAAAAATTAATCAACTTATTTAGTTAATTAATTTTTTTCATATTATATTGTTATTAATAATTAATATTACTTATTAATATGTTAAATCAAATATTATTTATTTTTCTAATTATTAAGAAATTTAAATGTTATAAAGTCTTTAAAAATAATAATCATTTATTACTTAATATTTACCTATTTAGAAGAATAACTAAATATTAATACAAATAAATAATTATTTATTTTATTATAAAAATTGTAAATAATAAAATAATAATAAATGGATGATTTAAGCAAATGGAGAGCAAGTAATTTCATTTAGGACCAAATCTTTGTGTGTGCTAGTTTGTCTGGTCTTCTAGCAATTCTGCAATGTTGATGTCGATCTTGAAATTATCTGAGTAATCATATGATGAAAGGAAGATTGCATCATTGCACCACTAATAGACACAACAAGAACACTTATCAATGGCTTGCCTTTTACATTTGTCCATCCATCAGATACAATGGACACCCTCCCTAAAATGTTCCCTCTTTAAAAAAATGCTCCCTAAAACGCTCCCTCCCTAGAAAAATGCTCCCTAAAACACTCCCTAAACACTCCCTAAAATGCTCCCTCCCTAAAAAAACGCTCCCTAAAACGATCCCTGAAAACCAGGGAGCGTTTTTTCTGTCTCGAAAGTGTGCTCCCTGAAAAACAGGGAGCATTTTTTTTGTCTTGGGAGCGCGTTCTCGAGGCGCTCCCAAATCGATCCCGCGCAGAGCGCATTTTGGGATTGGGTTTGAGGGGGGCGCTCCCCCGCAACGCTGATATTGTTGCTGAAGAATTTGTGTAAACTATTGTCCCACTGGAAACTATTTTTTTCTGCTATAATAAAAGACTTTGGGGTGCAACTTGAGGTGTTCTTGTTCATTGATCTGTGGTATGTACTGACTACGGGCTTCCTATGTTTGACATTATATGATAATTTTGAGATAATACATAGTGATTGCAGGTACTTCAGTCCTTGGTCTCCAAGTTCACAGACTGTGGACAAGGATCACTTTGCTTGGATCCTAAGATTTTATATGGTGGATTAAATCTTCGCTAAGGCTATAGCGAGCACAAATTTTCTGAAGCCTTTTTAGTCATTCATCAAAGGAAAAAATACTATAAAAATTTATTCCTCAAAATCTATATGAAAGCCTTGTATAATTTGTAAAATACTAAAATTATATTGTAATTTTAATTGTAAATTATTTTTTCTAACTTGGGTTGGGGTTTTTAGATTTTTTTGTATGTATTTGGCGTTTGAGTGTTGTATTTTTATTTTTTGCAAGTTGGATCAAGGGATCAAGTGGAAGAAGAGCTAGATCTAGGCCTTTGAGGGTAAGATTTAATCTCTAGAAAATTTTGAAGGGTCAGCCACTGAAAATTTTGCAGCGAATTTCAGATCTAAAGGAAGCGATTGGCATTTGAGACTTTAGAAACTCTAAACCTCTAGGGTTTTGAGGCTATTGCTTATTTTCAAATCAGGGAAAAAACCCATTTTCTGAAGGCCCTAGCCCTTACCCAACCTAAGGGGATAGTGTTTGGGACCTATTTTGCAAGCATTAAGAAGGCCATAAGCCCTACAAGGGCTAGATCTCATTGCAAACAAGGGTTTCTTCAAAGGCTTGGCATTTTATCTCTAACAATTTTTTTTACAGGATTTTGGTCTCCAAAATTCTGATTTTTAAGTGGCTTCTTCACCCAAAAATTGTGGGCTACTTGGGCAAGTGCTTCTACAAGGCTTGAGGCCTAGGGTTTGACCTCTAAAACTTTGTTTTATCTCTATTTTATTACAACAGTTAAATCAGTAAGAATTAGGCCCTAAAATCACATGCTACATGGTCAAAATTGTTTAAAATTGCAAAATTTTCATTGTCATGAATTTTGGCCACTTGGGCACCTTAGATGTAGTCCAAATCTATTTTTATGCTTGCTGAAATTTACTGCATAATTGAAAATTTCAGATCTGAAATTTCTGAAGAACACATTTAAAAATGATCAAAAACTAAAAAAAAATCAGTTTCAATGAATTTTTACTATTTTTGGGCATATTGGGCATTGGTTTTGGTATCACTAGCTTGTTGATCTGTGGGTCAACTAAGAACTTACTGCTGTAATAACGTATTACAGATTTGAAATATTACTGAATACATCATCATAAAGTAATCTAGACACAAATTTATTTATGCTAATCATTGGAAAGTTTTGTGCTTCATGTGTTAGGAAGATTTTATAATTTAAAGTGACTTTTCTGCTGCTATCATAACACTAATAAGAGTTGCAATTTTTTGAAGTACTACTACTGATTTGACTATTGAGAGCTAACATTTTTGTGTCTTTTAGATAAATTTCTTTCGGATTAATCATATCATTAGGATTTGGTCGACGATTCGAACCATCTAATGTGGTTCATCCTCAGGACAAGGTGAAAAAAGCAGATCGATCTAACAGAATAAATAGTGTGGATGCATCATTACTCAGAAATAGCCGCTAAAAACTAATCGTTGAAAATTAGCCGTTAAAGACTAGTCTTTGATTAAAAAGTTCGAAACGTCGACCAAATCCTAATGATGTGATTAATGCGAAAGACATTTATCAAAATTATGGATCACAAAAGTCCTAGATCTAACATTTTTGTGTCTTGTTCTAAACTTGCAAATTTTTTTGAATTTGGCACCTAAAACACTCCTACACTTAAGCTCTAAGGATCTAATCTTGTGATTGATATAAGTTGTTCTAATATTTGAATTTTGGAATCTAATTGGCATCTTTGTATTTGGCATATAACTGAATAATTGTTCTAAGTCTTTGACATCTAGGTTAATCATCTTAAGCACTTGGCATCTAAGTTTTTCATTGGCTATCTTAAATGGTGTTTGGTTTATCGTAAGTAGTATTGAACATTGTTGAAATTTTGGCATTTTACATCTTGTGGGAATTTGTTGAAGTTTGCACCCTCGCCTCTAAGCAATTTATCTTATTCAAGATTGTCATCTCATCATTTTTAAGTACTCTCGCTATAAGCTAATTCAAACTAAGTACTTAAGTAACACAAACAATCTTAAATCACGATAATTTCACTCGTAAACTCTTGCACAAGCATACTAGTTCTAGATTGCATTAAAATTTACCTTTTAGCATAAGCTAGGTTGATAGACTCTTAGGGAAACCCTTTTCAGACTAGCTTGAGAGATTTAACACAGTGACCTTGTAGTCGTGAGAGCCACAGTCTCTGTAGCGCTGGAGGCACTGAGTGCGTGGAACACAGGGGGAGGTATCGTTAATCAAGCCGCTGCCTACTTCTCGTTGGCTTCCATTTCACAACTTACTTTGAGGATTTCTTCTCAAAACAGTTAGGGGAAAGGTTCCACTTAGACTAGGCATATAATTAACTTTTACCAAAATCACTGCATCTCACATAGGTCCTAGGGTTTGCACATTGTTATCGCTTGCCGCCTACACCTACATACAGGTTAGTGAGAAAAGCCTTCAACCCCACAAGGTGTGGTTGGTGGCAAGGATCTCCGATAAGGGGCTGTCACACTAATCCCAACTCTCTCCTTTTAAGCTATCTCCTAGGTTAGCTAAGGGGGGTGGTCCCTAATTGTAAAACTAAGATAAAAGATGTGAGTTTCTAGGAGAGTTGTTAGAGTTAAATAAACTACCTCTTAAGATTTATAAGAAAAAAGTGTTATGAGCAATAACCATTAATACATAATTTAAATAAGCATAAAACATATGAAAACTAGTGCCTTCAAAGTATTGCTCTTTGAAATGAAAATGTATTTGCTTAAATGAAGTAAAATGCTTTCAAATGGAAAGCAAAAAGTAATCATGAAAAGTGAAACAAGAAAATGTTAGTACAAGATATTGTAAATGCTTTCAAGATAAATAGATTTATGAATCAAAGTATGAGAATTTATCTCGCTCAAAAGGAAACAATTAGTGTTCTACTTGCAAAATGTAGATAAAAAAAATGCTTGCTACAACAAAGTATTCAATTTCAACAATGACAAAAGGAATAAACAATTGCAAGTAAAACCATGAGGTGTATTAGCATGAGATGCAATTACACTAGATTTGGATGCAATTAATCTTGGTTACTTTTAATATAAAATGCCTAATCTAGGTGAGAAGTCCTCCTGTTGTGCTCTTACCAAGGGGTAAAAATTGGGGTGACTATAAAAAAGAGGGGGCGAGGACACGAGGGTGTCATTAATGATACTCTGCGTTGTTGCCCTTTGTACTGCTGCCTGTGACACTGTCTTTGCCACTGCCTCATTCATACTGCAGCTCTCTCTGTCTTTGCAGACCACCCGTTCCTTTATTGGAAAGGGTTCTCGACCATCCCGATCTTTTCTTTGAAGTAAGTAAACTTAATCTTACTCAGAGCCTTGGTGAGGATATCTGCCACCTGTTCTCCTGTAGGAGTGTACCTCAACTACACAACTCCCCGTTGGACGTAGTCTTTGATGAACTGGCACCGAATGTCAATGTGCTTCAACTGGTCATGAAACACAAGATTCTCAGAGAGCTTGATGCAACTTTGATTATCAACATAATTCCGGTCGGTTCCATCCTCTTCTTGAGTAAGTTCAAGAGCAGTTTACGAAGCAATATGGCCTCACACGAAGTTGTGCTTGCTGCCATATACTTTGCTTCGGCTGAGCTCAGTGTGACAGACTTTTGTTTCCTATTGCACTAGGAAGTCATTCCTGATCCGAGACTGAAACAATACCCACTGGTACTTTTCCAATCCACTGTGTTTCCAGCCAAATCTGCGTCTGTAAACCCACTCAACTAGACTTCATTGTCCTTGGTGTACTTCAACCCATACACGACTGTCCCCTTCAAATATCTGAGAACATGTTTGGTTGCTGCCCTGAGCCCTCCTTGGTTCCACCATGAACTGACTGAGGGTATTCACTACATAACAGATGTCCGGTCTAGTGTTGACCAGGTACATCAATGATCCGATGAGCTGCCTATACAAGGTGGGATCAGCCTCATCATCCTCTGTCGTGTCTATCTTCTTCCAGCTTGTAATCATTGGCGTAGCCATGGGTCTATAGTCTTCCATCTGAAACCTCTTCAAGTTCTCTGTAGTGTATCTTCCTTGCCCAAGGAAGATTTCTCCCTTCTGCTACCAGACCTCCAAACCAAGAAAATAGTGCATCTGCCCCAGATCCTTCATGTCGAATTCAGTAGCTAGATTTTCCTTGCAGTCTTTGATGAGCTTAGATGATCCAGTAAGGAATAGGTCATCCACATATAATACCAAGATTAGCGGCTCATCCCCTACTCTCAAATAGTAGAGGTTGGGATCTGCATCACTCTTGACGAATCCCATCTTCTGCAAGTAGCTATCAATTCGCCCATACCATGCTATAGGGGCTTGTTTTAGACCGTACAGGACTTTCTTAAGCTTGCAATCATGAGTCTTCTGCTCATGTGTCTCAAAGCCCTCTGGTTGTTCTATGTACACTTCCTCTTCTATCACCCCATTCAAGAACGTTGTCTTGACATCCATCTGGTGAATCTCCCATCCCATCCGCGCTGCTAGAGAGATGACGGATCTGATTGAAGTATATTGAGCTACAGGGGCGAAGGTTTCCTCATAGTCGATCCCTTCTTTCTGTGCATACCCCTTAGCCACAAATCTGGCCTTGAACTTCTCTATGCTGCCGTCTGTAGCATACTTGATCTTGTAGATCCATCTTGATCCTAAAACTGATCTATCGGTCTAGGTACTACTTCCCATGCATCGTTTGTCATGATGGAGCTATACTTCACCATGGCATCTACCCACACCTGATGCTGAGCTGCCTCCCGAAAGCTAGAGGGTTTTCCGGTCTGTGCTACCAGTGCCTGGTATCTGTCAGGTTGCCTCCGTACCCTCTTCCCGTCTCTAGGGGCTCCAACAAATTCCTCTGCATCCCTCAGAATTTGTTGGAGTTCTCTGCTCGGTCTTCCACTGGTGGTGGGTGGTCTTACTGTAATATCCCCAAATGGGATATTTTACTAAATTTGCATGAATTTACTTAAACCCAAAATTATGCCATAGAATCAACATGCATTTAACAGAAGATTGCCATGTAAAATTAAACACATAAAATACTGCAATCCAATACCACATAGAACAGGAAGAATCTCAGCATTTTATTATAATTAATAACTGGGGTTACATATAAATCTGACCCAAAATAGCTGAGATGGAGAACTGGCCACCAAGATGAGCTGCTGCACTGCGCTAGCCTCAAAACTGAATTGCTGCACTCTCCCTCCGGCAACAGCTGTCACTTAACCCACTGAAGATGATGAAGCACAAGTTGAAGATCTGAATGATCCTCACACCAATCCCTGAAGCTCCGCAAAAATTCTGAATGAAGTCTCCTCAAGAGAGTTGGGTTTTCGTCCAACACTCACAAATCACCCGAGGGTTTCCGTCCTGGGGCTACGGCTGAAGTAGAGAACCACGGTCTCACAACTCTCATATAATAAAATAACATGATCCCAAAGATATCTCCCAATGGCCTCCTCCCTTTCTTTTATAGATCTCTTGGAGCCTTCTAGAGCATTATTTTATTATTATTTTATTCATGGATCACTTTTCCCTTTTATTAAAATATTCCTTTTTAATGCAGAAAAGGGTAAATCGGCTACCACGCCTCCTCCGGTCACTGAAATCCGTGTCTAACTGTCCCACCATGTAGGTATCCTCGTCCCGGTTCCAATGAGCTATTACACTAAGATGTTCCATCATGTATTCCTCCCGGAATGCCACCTTGAGTGTAATCAGCTGAGTTAAGCCCAAAAATAACTCAAATTTCCGAAAGTGATCGGAATGCACCGGAACGAAAGCCAAACCGCTCAGATGATGGATTGTATCAAGCGAACGCCTTCGGAACCCATGAAAACTCCTCAAAACTCCTCCAAAGAGCTCTTGAGCCCATTGATAGCACCAATCTGTACATGTGACTTGTCTGCTCCTAACTCTGGAAGTCCAACCTGACCCGGTAGTAGGTGATACCCAAAAAAAAGGAATATTACAGACCTTCCACACCAAGATTGCTTGCCCTCAAGCAATCCAGATATGTGGGCCACTCTGTCGACCTGATACAACTGAGACCCAATGCCCGGATCCCATACAAACCTCCTGGTGCAACTATGTGCCTGTGTCAAGCCACCCGGAATAGACCCCTCAATGCCGGGATCCCAAACTGATCTCTCACTGTACTTGTCATCAAATAATCCGGTCGAGTAGTCTTGTCACCTCTCATGTAAATGTGTGCCAGTGCCAGCTGGGCCGCGCGATGCCTCTCGGCTATAGCGATGCTCTAAGGGCCGAGATCAGCCAACAAGCAACAATGTGGCTCTTCTTTGTGATGTACCTCTATTTGTATAAGTTGCCCTGGCCCGCATACCATAGTTTTAAAAACCGGTCGGTTTGAACTGGTAATCAACCAAACCAGCTGGTCAGATGGCCCAGCGGTTGAAACCGGCCATGCAACCTGGTTGAAGAGGGCCTGTCACCTGTTTTTTGCAAAAAACCAAACCTAACCGGCCGGTTAGGTGCTAACCTCCTACGCGGACCCACACACGGCCAGTTTTAAGCTTTAGGGATGGATTTGGAGCCAAGGGGAGGGTTGTTTCCCTCCAAAAACACCCTCCCCAATCTTTTATAAGGAGGAGCAGCCTCTCCTTTGTCTCACACCAACTCATTTGCTGTTTGTAAGTTTGATTGAGAGCTTGGAGAGTGTTGAGTGTTTGCCGGAGCAGTGATCTTGGAGGCTTGGAGTTGGAGTTGGAGTTATCTTGGAGATAGTTTGGAGCTGTCAATAGCGTTGGCATCTTCAAGAGGACGCTAAGGAGGCTAGTTTGCATTGCCAGGTAAGAATTTTCACTTGAAAAATCCTTCATTTCATTGTTGTTCATGTATTTATTTTCTCATGTGTTTAGCTATTTTATTGCTCTAAAATCTCTAGTCCTATGCTATCAAATTTTGTATGTTTGAATGTGCATTTTGTTTCGTAAATTTAGCCTTAGCTGTCCATTTATCTTAGCTGCAATTTTTTTTAAATGGCAGATTTATTTCCAAATTTCAATTATTTCAAGTCAAGATGGCTCCAAAAGCCAAGGACAGTGCATGGGTCCATTGTGATGTGATTGATGGAAAGATGGTATGCAAACTTTGTCGAAAATGTATTGGAGTGGGGGTATTCTTAGATTGAAACATCACTTGGCTGGGATAAGAGGCAATGTAACGCCATGTGATGCACCTAATGCAGTGTTAGGTCCGATTAGGGCAGAATACCTTGCCAAGCTTGAAAAGTTTGAGGAGACTAAGGCTAGGAAGAAGGCCATCCAAGATGAAATTGCAAGGAAGAGGGAAATAGTAGAAATGATGAGAGAGAGTGGGTATGAAAATGAGGAGTATGATATTCAAGACTCCTCTTCTATCCCTTCCACCAATAACCCCTTTCAGTATGTTCCTCCTGTTGGCAAAAGATCAAACCCAACAAAGAGATCCAACCTCATGAGTTATTTCTCGTCCAATGCTAATCCCACAACCACTGCCAGTGCCTCCATGTCCCAGCCAACTCCAAGTCGTCAACCCACTTTGGATCAACATTGGAAAAAACAATGCAAAGAAGCTTCTCATCAGTACATTGCTAGATGGTGGTATGATTCAGATATCCCATTTAATGTTGCTAACTCACCTTATTACCAAGCTATGTGGGACTCTGTTTTTGTTGTAGGAAAGGGCTTCAAAGGCCCTACTGCACATGATTTAAGGGGAGCTCTTTTGCAACAAGAGATTTCTAGTATTGATGAGTATTTGGCTGAATATAAAGAGTCATGGCTCAAAACAGGTTGTTCCATCATGTCAGATGGATGGACTGATGGAAAGAACCGCACTATCATTAACTTCCTTGTTTCTTTCCCTCGAGGAACAATGTTTTTGAGATCAGTTGATGCATCTGATAAGGTGAAGGATGCAGCCCTTCTATTTGAGCTTTTGGATGAGATTATTCAGGAAGTGGGAGAGCAGAACGTTGTGCAGGTCATCACAGATAATGCCTCAAACTATGTTCTTGCTGGAAAGATGCTTGAGTCCAAGTATAGTACCATATTTTGGATTCCATGTGCTGCACATTGTATAGACCTCATGCTTGAGGACATAGGCAAACTAGAATGGGTAAAAAGCACTGTAGAGCATGGCAAGTGCATTACAAAATACATTTACAACCACTCATGGGTATTGAGCCTAATGAGGAAAAACACAGGGGGCAAAGAGCTTGTTAGGCCTGCCATTACGAGATTTGCAACTCACTTCCTCACGTTGCAATGTCTCCATTCTCAACAGAAAAACCTGCAGAAAATGTTTTGTTTTGATGATTAGACTGAATCCCGGTGGGCTCGTAGACAAGATGGAAAAGACACCAAAAAGAAAGTCTTTGACAGTTATTTTTGGAAAAGGTCTTCAGAGCTGGTAAAAATTACTGAGCCCCTTGTTAAGGTGCTAAGGATGGTGGATGGGGAAAGGATGGCAATGGGATACATTTATGAGGCTATGGATCAGGCCAAGGAGCAGATACGGGCAGCTTACAGGGACATGTTAGCTAAATATGGCCGAATATGGGAGATCATTGATAACAGATGGAACAATCAACTCCATCGTCCTATACATGCAGCTGGGTATTTTTTGAACCCAAAGTATCATTATAGAGCTCGGCTAGGAGATCAGCAGGATGGGGAGGTCAGATCTGGATTGATTGATTGCTTGGAGCGCATGATCCCTAACCATGCAGACCTTCTGGAAACACATAAACAACTTACTCTTTTCAGTATGGCAGCTGGTACCTTTGGAAAGAACTTGGCAAAAATGGCAAGAGATGTGGATCAACCAGGTAAGCAATTCCAATTTTTTTTTCTTTTCATGTTAAATTGTTTGTAAATAAGTAATGAAATGAACTATGTTACTAATGAATGTCTTTTTATTTGCAGCACATTGGTGGGAGTCATTTGGCGGCCAATATCCTCAATTGCAAAGGTTTGCAATTAGAATCCTCAGCCAAACTTGCAGTGCTTCAGGTTGTGAGCGCAATTGGTCTGTTTTTGAGTGCATAAACACAAAGAAGAGAAACCGTTTGGAACAGAAACGGTTAAATGATCTTGTGTTTGTGCAATACAACCTTCGCTTGAGGCGGAACCAACTGATGAGCAAAACACCTGATCTAGATCCCATTGTGTTGGATGATATTGATCCAACATCAGAATGGGTGGAGGAGACTGAAGATCCAGTGTTTGAGGCTGATTTTGATTTTGATGCAGCAGTAGCAGGGGGTGAATTTGAAGCAGATTTGGTGGCACCATCAGACGCAGACCCAGGATTGGTAGCTGCATCAAGCAAAGGCAAACAACCAATGGACGACACTAGTCATGCACCTCGAGCAACTCGTGCTTCCATTAGGTCCACTTCTATTGTTATTGGTGGCAGGGGTACTGTGGTTGCAGATGAGCCCGAGGCTGAGGCATCCTCAGACTCTGATCCAGATGATGTCTATGCAGTGCCAGCAGCCGATGTTGATCCCGTGTCTAGTAGCGGTGATGAATTTGATGATTGATCATCATTCATGTGTAGTCTTGTATTAGGCCAATGGCCTCATAGCTTGTAGCATTGTTTTTGGACTTTATGGGCCATTTGGAGCCTCATTTCTTATGTATTTTTCGATGATATGTATTGCACTCCGGTGCCATTTTGATATATTCACCTTTGCATGGTATATAAATGAGCAAACTTTGCATATTTTGTCTCTATTGGCTTGGAATCATGGTTGCAAATCTTAAAAAATAGTTTTTTTTATTAAAAAAATAATTATTTAATGTATTTTTTTAAAGCAGGTTCATTGAGATACGACGCTCCCGAATTAGACCGGTTACGGTTAGAAACCCAGGTTCACGGATCACATAGGTCCGATCCGTAGGTTCCCGGTTTAAAACTGTGCGCATCACCAACGTCCTCCTCTCAGTCTGGTACGACTCCAATCCCATCTTGATCTGCTCCTCAATGGTGGGATGGAGTGCTGAAGAAACGACGACCTGTGCCCCACTGCCAGCTGGAATATGTAACATCAGCTATGTCTACGGGCCCGTGCTCTGTTGTGCTCCCTACGAAGAAAACCGTACCATAAAGAGGGTACCAACTCATGATCTCCCGCCAATCGATCCTGGAGGAAGAATCCAATGTAGCAACAACTGCATATGGAACACACCTGGAGTGTTGTCGCTAGCCCATAATCAACTCACACTGCTCTGCCCTGTCTGCCAACGAAAGCTGCCTATAGAAGAAAGCCCCTCTCTCTATAATGGGCCAAAGTGGGCAAGATATGCTGCAAGCCCCATCGATGTACTCCTGGAGAGTGCTACTCACTGAAAGTACTGCTGCTCCGTTGATTGCATGTGTATCTGTCTTTACCTCATCAATGTGCCGGTCCAACGATGGATGCTCCACCATCTCCAACAACTCATCCTTCTCCTGATTGGGAATGTAATGCCCCTGCTGTCTGCTAGCCCCCTGCAGGACTATCTCATCAACCTCCAACATCCCTAGAGGATATGGATCTGCAACTGCTGTCACCGTACTCGATGTCTGTGCATCTGATTGCTCCTCCTTAGTGGCTGACCCCAAGGTTAGCCGTATATCCATCGTAGACTCAATGTGAGCCTCCATCTGGCTCTCCCCCAAAGGACTATCATGCATGATGTGCATAGTATCCTCCTCTGTTGACTCAGGCTCCATCATATGCTGCTTTGGCTGAATCGTCACAAGTGACTCACCACCCAGAGTATCTCCCGTAGAGTCCCCTGATTGCTCACCATGTACACTGGAATGCAGCTCTGGCCTACTGCCATCAACTCTGCGTGACTGCTCTCGCTCCCCAAAAGCGTCCTCAATTGATCTTATGGACTCGTATAAAGAAGAGTCCTCACCCTGGCATACAGAAGGAATGCCCTCCTGTTCTACTTCCGCCACATCATCTGCATCACTCAAGCATGAGTGATCAGGTCCCCAAGGTTCTTTGCATATGAAACAAAGTCCCTTCCTCCTCAGCTCATTTCTGCTTCCAGATCCACCAAACTAGAGCAGCTCCTCCTTGGTCAACTGTCTCCTGAATAGCACAATATTCTGCTCAACCAGCCCTTGGGCTAGCTCGTAAGCAGCAGGTGAGACCAACTGCTCTCTCCTCCAAATGCTCAACAATCGGGTCTGCAGTTCTCGGCGAATGGTCTCATGGTCTCTCATACATGATGACAAGATGGACTACATGTGTGCTATGACAGTATCAGGATGATGTCTCCTAATGCTGAAGAAGCATTGAAACATCTGCAGAATCAAGTCATCACACTCAAGGTCAAAGATGATGACATAAGTCTCGAATGTGGCCATAGTCCATAAAATCTCAAGCTTCTTCCCGAAGGTAGAGCCTGCGCTGTTGTCCAAATCCTGAAAAGCCTCTACAATTAATCTCATAATCCTCCTCATAACATCATCATTGTATGGAGCTATAGGTGCGGTCAACTTCATGATGTTACTAAGGCAAGCTGCAACTGGGAGTGTGACCCCTTCACAAGGCTCCTCCAAGATTTTGGGCTGTATAAAAGCAAGCATCGCAGGTTTTAGAGCCCAAATCAGTTTCTTCCCTTCTGCTTGGTCTGTTGTGGACAGGAGTTCATTAAACTCTTTTAGTTTGGACAAAACTCTCCATGTCATCTTCATGTATTTCAAATCTGTCCCAAGTGCAAAAATTTTGTGACCAATCCCCAATTCTCCCTGCAAATCTTTTGGCTGTCCTTTTTGAAGGCTGGCATAAATTCCTCTTGAAAAGGGTCTGCTGTTCAATTTAGTTTCCTAGTCATCTGATGTATGGTGGTTCAAGGAACCAACTTTTATTCTCATCAAGCTATTTAGGAATCTCTCCATGGTTCAACCAATGATGAGGTCACTGTTTTTCTGAGTTTTTATAGTGCCTTGCTCTTCACATCATCAACAAGCTACTGGCGTCTGTGAGCTTTCTCTTTGATGTGTTTTTGATTAGCGAGACTTAGTTGAGGCACAAGGATTAGGCATACCTGTAAAGGACCAAAGTAATACAAAGGGTACCCACGGAACTTGTTCAATATTCCCTTGCATCATTATCCAGACTCAGACTATTGTTGTGATATTGATAGAGATGCTGGATTCTACCAGTGGTTCGCCATTTGTTGTAGCCGCTACAAAACCATCCAAAATTTTGGGTATATTTAAAATTTCGGGTCCCCCTCTACTCGCTTAGTCGTTAGGGTCTTTCGCCGAACCTACAATCAGTGACCTCCCAGCGACCTATCCCCAACCCCTCACGAGCTCTCTCACCATCATGATCAGGTGCTGTTGCTGCAATCACGCCATGTGAGGGAGGGATCACCTAGCATACGTTCAAATAAGAACTTTCCGTGCACTCAGGATGTACATTAATAGCTCCCTCGCCATGGGTCATTAAGCGAGTTGTTTGAATACTTCTCTTATGTTCATTGGTCTCATATATTTTATCTAGGGGCACCTTTCGCGAAGAATAACTGTGAACTAATTAATGTTATGTTGTTTATACAGGTCAATCCCGACTAATAAACTCATCAATGATTGTCATGGCACCGAGGGAATAAGATTAAGCTCAATGACAAGGTCACAGCTGTGAAACATGACACTTTCATCCACATGTCCCACTTAGGTGGATATGAGACATAAGGCCACCTTTGAAGACCATGATTAAGGTGGATGACAAGGATGCACCCACAAGTGGGGTGGAAGAGCAAGTTAACATTATTTTCAAATGGAGGATGATGTGGTGCGTGTTCATTCACTCAAAGGAACAAGGAAGCACTGGGCACCAGAAAAATCTTATGATAATGCCGTTAATATCAAAAGACAAGAGTTTCTCACGTTATTAACGGAGATCCCATATTAAGAGCGCACAACAGATGTTGGCAAGACAATTACACAGCTAAAAGTGCCTCATCATCCATCAAAGTACAGGTGTAGGTTTGTTGGTGAGATTTAGGCTGTTTGTTCAGACAATTGGTGCATTAATAGTTTTGGCACAATTTTGAATATCTAAACGCACCTTCAAGAAGCAATCTGTGTTGAACCTAAGCTACACAGTGGACGCACATTCGATGAACCAAGGTTATGGTTTTGATATTATATAATTAAAACAAGGCAAATAAAAACCATATGGTGTCGAAATCATGGGAGATCGTGGAGCAGAACTATGTGAAACCATTGCAAGTAGGCGCACATTTGATGGGCCAGGGTTACATTGCAAGTTTAAAACCAAGGCGCAAGACCATGTGGTTTCCAAACCATATAAAATGGTGAGTCGAGACTATATGGAAAACATTACAAATGAGCTTAATATTTCCATGGCGGATATAGTTTTCAAAGTTATGTTTAAAACATGAAGCGGGATGTTGTAACAAACCCATAGTAACATGTTATAATGACTTTGGTGCGTTACATAAAGTCAAACATTCGATGGCACGTTTCAATTTACGATAAAGCATTAGAGGCAAATATATAAGGTGGTCGACTTTACGATTAAATTGGTGGATCAGAACCATATGAAGACTCATGACAATTGAACTCAAATATTCATAGGGTGCAGTCTTGACCTATGTTAAAACGTGTTGAGCGAATATATAATGGTCAAGGTTTATTTGTCAAATATGGAGCGGAACTACAGATGAATGCCAACGTGTTGATGGTGCAGTTTCAATCCACGTGGGGCAGATTTATATAACAGTCAATGTTACGTGGAAACGTGGCGCAGAAATGCATGGGCACGTTGTATGGGGCGTAAATATGTCGATTGGCTCAAATGCTGCGTTTCAACGTCGAGCGTATACATATAATGGCCAATTTTATGTTTGCCCAACGTAAATGTTTATATATATAATGGCTGGAGTTTTAAATATGGAGCGTGGATATACAGCAGTCAACGTTAAAATTAAAACACGGTCAGAGCTATATGAAAACACAATTCAAATGGGCTTAAATATTTCTATGGTGGACAGATGCAATCAAAACTTATGTTTAAAGTACGAGGCGCAGTCACAACAAACCTAGAGTGGCAGCCAACGTATTATGATATCTCCGGTGCGATAATAGTCAAAAGTCGTCCAAGCCGTGAACAGAAGGTTTAACAACGATAATTGGCTAAGGTGGAGCGGGTTGAACGTTCTCGTCAGCACCGATTGCGTTCATTACCAGCTGTTACTGTTCTTCACTCGCTTTCTATCATGGGAGGCGTACATGCATTTTCTATTCTCAATTAAAGCCGCGCATGGAGGGTGTTTTCCTCTTGTTGCCATTACAACGATGACTGAAACCATGGGGAACGCAGTTACAGCGCGCATGAGGCAGTCCACGGCGTGATTCTTGGCTCTCCGCCACGTGTCAAAGGATGTGTGATCCAGTTTGAGAAAACCCCAGCATTTTCCACCTTGGTGAAAAAGTTTCCCATGCAAAGCACTGCGTTCAGTAACCGCCCATATCTCAGTGTTTCGGTGGAGGCGACAGTGTTCGATATTATCCAGCGTGATTTAGCTGTGACAGCGTGAAAAGTGGCATGCAATTCCATCCTGGACGCATGCGCGTGGATTTAGCTGGGATAGCGTGGAAAAATGGCAACATAATCCCGTCCAGAATGCATGCACACAGATTCAGCTGTATTGCTTTGTCACTGTCAGAGGATATTGATTTGCAGGGAAAAGTGAAACGCTCATTTGAACAAACACACAGTGACTATGGAACATGATTTTCACAGGACGACGGAGGAAAAACCGTGGCTCATACACCAGATAGCGTTCTCTTCGTCATACCTATGGCCTGTGCGTTGGAATTAGAATCGATGGAGCCCGAAGAGCTATGATCATTCGATGCATCTGTCATAGCAATTCACAAGCAAAATTTCAGTCATGGTGCCATGGAGAGATTGCACGAAGGATTAATCATCCTTGCGACCACTCGATTCTTTTAAGGAGTTTTGAGTCCAATGCAGGAATCTTGAGTTCTGCCTTTCAGCGTGTGGTGCGGCAGAAGTTCGAAAAGAGCAGGAGGTTAATGCTCTTGAAAGTTTACTGCAAATGCTATAGAGATCCTAAACGCTGAACATGCGTTTGCCAACTTTCTGCGTGGTTAATATGTAGAACGCCGTTATCCAAAGTGGGCGGAACATTGCAGTAGATGTCACGGCGTAACTCAACCTCAGATGACCGCGCATTAAGTGAGAGCAAGCTCGATTCAATAGGGAGGCAATCGCTGATCAAGTTGCGCAATTATACGTCGGTTGTAGCAGCAAGAACGCGACCATGCGACCCCTGATCAAGTCGCAATCCATCCTGGGTCGTTGAGTCGCAGCATACCCAAAAACAACTAAATGCGACTTGCCCAACGTTTGCGACTATGCGACCTCGGTCAGGTCGCATTTCTTCCAGTCGCATTTCTTCCAAGTCACAAGTCACAAATCTATGAGACAGATGATATTTGCGACCCTGCGACCCCTTTTGAGATTGCGACCCACGCAGAGATCAAGTCGCGCGACCCCTCCAGGTCGCTGAGTTGCAATGCGCGCTGCTGGACGGAAAATGCGACCATGCGACTGTGCGACCCCTCCAAGGTTGCAAGGTCGTAGAATGATATGTCCACTAGAGGTTGCGACCCTTGAAAGCTCCGACCATGCGACCCCGATTCGGAATGGCCTCTTTTCTCCAAGCATATATCGCCTACAGAACAAGACTACACAGGGGTCCGAGCTAATCGTTAAAATCCCTTGATGTTATCTGTCAATATGCTTCTTATGCATCTGCATTTTCTTTTATTGTATCTTTATTTTTCTTCAACATGCATAAACGTATTTATGTGGATGAGGCTAATGGCTAATCTAATATGCTTACACGCAGGTAACATGAGGAGATTGTGATGACGACCCAGACGAGGAAGTTTGTCGCTCACCCAGAAGTGCTGGTTCATGTGGCGGGAGCTAAAACCATCTCAAAAGGAGAAAGGTGAAAAGGATAAAACCCCAGGTCGCACATCTGCCTAGATCGCAAGGTCGCACATCTGCCGAGGTTGCAGGTCGTACATCTGCCGAGGTCGCAAGGTCGCACATCTGCCGAGGTCGCAAGTCACATATTTACTGAGGTCACAGGTCGCAGATTCGCCGAGGTTGCAGGTCGCAAGTCGCAGAGGTCGCTAAGTCGCACCCCTTGGTAAATGCCCGACGGCGCGACCCAGCAACCCAACGACTAGGTCGTAGGTCGCAGAAAAAACTGGGTCGCAAGGAAACCCAACGGTCAGGAAGATGAAAAGTCAAGGAAGCCTAAAGGGCAGGTTTTGTATTATAAATACTCCTTCGGGTGCTTGTAAACAGATCTTTTTGGTTTGGGACTCGAGTTGAATATATTGTATTCCCAGAGAATTACACATTGAAACATGAATACAAGCATTTTGAAAAACCCCTTGTTGGATCTGATGTGTTTTGCTGCGCGAACACTATGTGTATTTCTTATACAGTTTCAAATATCCTTTGATTAATGAAGCTGCACTCTTAATGGCATCATTTATGCATCACGGCTATCTGTGCTTGTGTTAATGATGTTCAGTTTTTCATTTCTCTCTCAATGGGTGTTAATGACTTTGTTTATTAGCATTTCATTTTATCTTTCAGGAAGTAAAGGGGCATCTCGCCATAAAGAACTATTTCTTTTGTGGTCAGAATACCTCACAAGCATAACCCCAAAGATGTGTTGCTAACGACACCTCCTTCGGCGTGTATGCTTTATTAATTTTCTCGCTACGCATAGTGTATCTACGTGTTTAATGCATCAATCATATGTCTTGTATCAGTTGATTAGGTGTGTATCCACTGTTTTATAGAGTTTAAGCGAGACCCAAAGCAAAGGAGAAATCAGTGGTAGCCGGACCCACACCCCGAACGGGATCCCTATTCCAAACGGTTCAAGGTCTAAGTGGGACCTTTTACCGGGGAGATCCCCTGCTGTTGGCCGGGACAGATTTTCCCGTCAACAAAACCCTCAAAGACTTCATCTTTGGTTTTGAGAAAGTAGATCTAAGTTTTCCTGGAATGGTCATCAATGAAGGTAGCAAAATACTTTGCACCACTGAGAGTAGTCGTGGACATTGGACCGCAGATGTCTGAGTGTATCAACTCCAATACGCTTTTGGCCCTACTGTTGCTTCTTGGAAATGCTGCCTTGGCATACTTCCCTAGTACGCACTCCTTGCAGACCTCATCTCTCCTTATGCTGAGTTCTAGAGCTCCTATGACAGTCTTCTTGAGAATCTTCAAGGCTCCATGATGTAAATGCCCCATCCTTCTGTGCCATAATTCATTCAAATCCCTTTCGTCTGTACTGTCGATTAGTGCCATTGGGGACTCAAGCTGGAGCTTATATAACTTATGGCTTCTTACTCCAATTTGTGCCTTTCTTTTCCAGTTAGGGTGTTTGACATAAACTTTATTTCCAATAAAGTATACGTCATAACTTTTGTTCTGGAGCTGAGACACCGAGAGTAAATTCATCCCCAAACCCGGTACATGCAGAACGTTTGTAGCCCGAATATTTTTTCCAGCTTCTGTCTGAAATATTATGGTACCTCTTCCAACGATGGTACACTTCGCCTTGTTTCCCATTGTGATATGAAAATTCATCTACTCTTCTTAGTAGCTCAAAAAACATTCTCGAACTCCTGTCATATGAGCAGACGCTCCACTGTCAATGTACCAAACTCCTGGAGAGGCCGTGCTTGACACACAAGCGAAATCCTCCTCTAGTCTGGATGCCAAAACATCTATGTCATGCTCCCTTTGTTTCTCTATGTGCTCTGAGGAACTACGCGAGTCCTTACGAGTTGTGTCACTGTGGGATAGTCGTTCCATTGCAGAACCCCCTTTTCTGTCCTTTGCCTTTTGTTCTGATACCATGTGAAATTTTCACTATGGAAATTATTACTGCAGTAATTGATTTATTTTGCCTACTTATTTGATAAGTTATTTACAGATGCTTCAGTAAATTTTGAAATAAATACAGCTGCAATACTTTACTCTAATCAAAAGTAGAAGAACAAAAATAACACATATAGCACAATAGAAACAACCACATGAACACAATTTTTTTTGGACAATTGTCCCCAGAAAAACCCAATGTGGGAAAACCGGTGCAATAGATGAGGGTTTGTATTTATCTTCAACAGTGAAAAGAGAATGTACAGAAGTCCTGACCAGCAAAATAAGATAGCATACACCTGATGTGAATTTTCCAGACAATCTGAAAGAATTCCCGACCCACAGGATGACCTCCTACACCCTTTGCGTCAATCTGTGTAGCCTCTATGTGCAGTCCCTGCCTGGACTGCGCAAGCCTGTGTGGAGGGCTAGTGCTGCTTCTCAGCGTTGTCTTCCCTGCGTCCTTCTGCCTTTCTTCTTCTCCGTCTTCGCTGACTTCTCCCTCCTCCTTCTGTCTCTACAACCTCGCCTCTACAGACTCGCCCACTGAAATCGAATTCTCTTGCTTCAGAATCAATTTTCTTCAGGTACTGAGAATGTGTTCGACTTGATTTCCAAATGACTCTCAAGCATTCTCTTATAGTCTTCTCGCTGATGAATCAACGACCCAGATTATATCCTTAATCAATGGCTCAGATTAAAAGATGAATTGATCTTCGTTTTCTACAAGATTCACACTCTACTTTATTAATACCCTTTAATTATTTAATTTCCCTAAGTTTAGACTTAGGGATCACATTAAAATAATTAATTATTTTAATAAAGCAAAATCCCAGTGGAATTTCCACAAACGATTTCTGGGTTCTTTGGAATACTGATGTCCAAGCCTCTTCTCAAAATTTCAGACCTGGAACACTTTCCGATGCTATAAAAATCGACACAAGCCACCTTCATAACTGCAGGGTCACACTCTTTTACCTTACTTCGTACCAAATGGAAGAACTTTCTTAGAAAGCCCTTTTTTCCCTATAATTTCTATCAACCAAGCTTATGCTTGGAGGTAAATTTTAAATATGCAACTAAGTCAGAATACCTACTATAATATGAAAGTAAGTTTGCAAGTGCTATGTAAAAGATAGAGATGCTTTAATTAAATATGCACCAAAACACAAGATTGCATAAGCTTCATAACATATGAGATTGTGAAGTGAAAGTATTTGCTTTGACTTATGATAAATCGATGACCAACTAAAAGTTTGATGCTTATGAGCAATTAATTTGCATGTAAAATAGATTGCAACTCAAGGTTTGTATTCAAAATAGCCTTGCGAAAAGAACTCTTAAATTTGAGAAAATGAAAGAAAACTTGCTTGACATGGAAGTAGATGATTGTCTTGAAAGATAAATTGCCCAAATACACAATGCTTAAAATATGTTTCAAAATGGAAATGTTGCACAACCATAAAGCATGGATGATTAAGACAATAGCCAAGCCAAGTATATCAAAGTTTGCTAAAACAAAATAATGAAGAAGCTTGCACAAAATGAAAGTAAATTGCTTTGAAAAAATGTAATTTGAGACTTGTGGCAACAATTGTTGTAAATGTTGTAAAATGTAAATTGTTGTTGAAGAACTTTAGCAAACTTGAGGAAAGTAAATGAGATGTGTGGCTATGTTAATTACCAATTTAAAGCACGCATGTAAGTGAAAGGAGATGCTAGAGTCCAAGTCAATCCAACCACCATTCTTCTCCCAAAGTGGAGAGATAGGGATGCCAGTGGGTGGAACCCATGCTCCCAAAACAAAAATCAGAAATTTTATTATTATGGGTTACAAGTGAGGTTAATGGCTCTTTGAGAGCTACCCAAGGAATTGATGGAAATACAAAATGAGGTTTTGAAACCACAAGGGAATTCCTTCAAGTATGGAGCCTCAAGAGACATGAAGATGACACTACAATAAGAAAATACAATCTCCCAAAGTGATACATGACCTAGTCTTCTTTAGCAAACCCTCCTAATGCCCACGACCTCCCTTCAAAATGGAACTTTGAAACTTGAGAGAACCTACAACCAACATGTTAGGGCTACAAAACTAAGACCAAGGTTAGTGTGAAAAAGAGCATGCAAAATGAGTGATGATGCTACAGCATAATACACACAAAAAAAACTAAATCAAGTGATGGGAAAAGACCCCATCACTTGTCTAGCTTATAAGGAGCTCTTGATTAGCTAGATAAATAGATGAAAGGACAAGAGTATAAGATGTAAATTTGATTGAAATAATTGACTTAAGCACAAACTATGTGAAAAAGAACCCTGCAAAATCAACACTTTCGAAAGATAAGCTATTAAGATTCAAAAAGCGATAGGAGCTCCTTGTAAGTAATGCCAAGAGTGGGTTGGTCTCTTGAAGACTCCCCCTCACACTTGCTAGTTGATCTGTTAATTTTAGATAACCATGGTATGTTCTATGCTTAATGCAGTTTTAATTCAATCTTTCTTATAGGCCCAATTCAATTTAGCAATCACATAAACATGAAAGTAAAATGCTGATAGAACATAATAATAGATCAACAGAAGACAAGCCAAATAATGTAGATCAGATTTTACAATTCTTCTTGTCCAGCAGAGATAGAGAGTGATGTGTGTTACGACAGTCAACAGGATGCATCAGCTAACAAAGTCTTTCTCAACATCAGATCAACCAACCTTCCAAGTGTCACACACACCCCTCAAAGACAGCTCCAAAAGTCAATGCAAGTCAACAAAAGAATCCCTCATCCAGATTTATGGCATCCATTTTCGGCATCATCCATATTTCCGACATCCAAATTTTCGGCATCCATTTCTGGCATCCATATTTTCGGCATCCAGATTTCCGGCATCATCCATATTTCCGACATCCATTTTCGGCATCCATATCCGGCATCATCCATATTTCCGGCATCCAGATTCACACGTGGGAGAGAGAGAAGCCTCTTCTAGGCTGTACGAACCAATCAAATCATGAGGAATGTGTGTGATGAGATGATGATGAAATGGACATCATCTCTCTCCAATTTATATCATTCAGTGAGAGTGTATGACACATCTGTTAGGCTTGTGAGTCTACATTACAAATCTGGCCGACCTTGCACATGTGTGGAAAATAAAATCAAAATATATGTTCTTCTCATCCAAACAAGATGATCTTTAGATCTATCTTGCACCTCTCCAAAATAGGAATCCAACAAAAATATAATCATCATCATATGAGTAGTGCAACCTGGAGTTTGGACCTAAATGCCCAAAATTAACACTCCCTGTCAACTAGGGAGAACTCCATCTGTCCACTTGTGCCATCCAGGGATCAGTACCATCGTGTACTATCATATATCATCGTGCGTCATCCTGCCGTAACTTGCTTTACTGGCTCTTCTTCGCAAATAGAACAAAAAGGTGAGTCACAAAGACATCACGCTCTGCTGCCCGAAGTCAGCTTAGACGTTAAAACCTCTCTTGGACTGAAAAAGAGTCTCATACTAACCCGAAGTTAATTTACTGACCCGAAGTCAGTTTAGAGGTAAGAGTCTCATTAGACTTGATCCCAGATCAAGGTGTTGGACACGTGTCATCCTAGACATAGAGAGTACGACAATCTCCAATGCGTCCATTGGTCTTTCTATTGGTCTCTATCCACATTTCCCACCTCATTGGCCAAATGAGAGTTACTTCCCATGAGTCCGAAACTCCATGGGTAGGATGCGTGCAAGGCATAGATCAAAGAGAAGTGAACTAACTCAATATCATAACGGTGGGGCAGAAGCACAACAAGGTTCGACAAGCCTAGCCCCGTGTGTGCTTATAGCTCCAAGAGCTCATAGTCCAACTCAAGCATGACCCTCACAATAGGGTCTTTCCACGATTCCAAGCTTCTCATAGAAGGTTAGGAACATGACCTTCCCCAGGGGCTTCGTGAGAATATCTACGACCTGCTCCTCAGTTCCTATGTGATCGAGCCTTACAGCACCTCGCTGTACCATGTCCCGGACAAAGTGGTACTTAATATCAATATCCTTGGATCGATCATGGAACACGGGATTCTCAGAAAGATGAATCCCACTTTGGTTATCACAAAGGATAACGGTGGTATCTAGCACATGTCCGAACAACTCACTAAAGAGATTTCTCAACCAAACATCTTCAAAACAGGCCATACTCGCTGCAATGTATTCGGCCTCAGCGGTGCTCAAAGCCACCGACTTCTTCTTCCTACTCATCCAAGATATCGAAGCAGAACCCAAGGTGAAGTAACATCCATATGTGTTCTTGCGATCCACCACATTGTCAGCCCAATCGGCATCACTATATCTATGGTGTCTAAAACTCCCAGCAATGTATCTTAGCCCATGGTTGATTGTGCCCCAAAGATATCTCAATAGATTCTTGGCACCAATATAGTGAATGTGATGAGGCTCAACCATATGTTGACTCAAAGTTTTCACTACAAAACATACGTCTGGACGGGAGTTCACTAAGAACATTAGGGCCCCCATGAGTTGTCGATACTCGGTGGGATTTCTCAGCTCGGGCCCAATAGCGTTTCCACACAACTTCTTAAAGTTGAGTTCCATCGGTGTCGATATAGACTTACAGTCCACCATACCAAATCTCTCAAGCAACTTCACGACATATTTTCCTTGAGAAAGGAAAATCTCGCTTGGCCTTTGCCAGACCTCCAAGCTTAGGAAGTAATGCATCAGTCCTAGGTCTTTCATCTCAAACTCGGAAGCTAGCTCCCTCTTACATTAATGAATGAGAGGGTCAACACCTGTTAGGAAGAGATAGAGAACTAGAATGAGAGGCCTTTCTCTATCAACCTTAAAATAAAGGTTTGGATCAGCATTACTTCGAGTGAAGCCCAGCTTTATCAAGTAGCTATCTATCCTCTCATACCAAGCCCCGGGGGCTTGCTTCAACCCATAGAGGGCTTTCTTCAACCTGCATACATAGGTGTCTCTATCTTGGACTTCGAACCCCAGAGGTTGCTCCACATAAAGCTCTTCCTTTATTGAACCATGCAGAAAGACAATCTTCATATCCATCTGATGGAGACTCCATCCTTGCCTTGTAGCAAGGGAAATGATAGATCAGATGGTGGTATAGCGGGCGACAGGTGCAAATATATCATCATAATCTATGCCTTCTTTTTGAGAGAAGCCTTGGGCAACAAATCTTGCCTTGTACTTTTCAGCACTACCATCAGGTCCATGCTTGATCTTATAGAGCCATTTCGAGGTGACAACATATTTTTCATCCGGTCTCGGGACCACTTCCCAAACATCATTTTTCATAATGGACTCATATTCTTCGTGCATAGCATCCTTCCAAACTTGATGCTTTACGACTTCTTCAAATAATTCAGGCTAAGATTGTACAATTGTACTCATGGCTGCTAGATACCCTTGGTATCTATTAGGCTTCTTGCTTCATGGAATGTCCCCCTTGGGGCGATACATCTCTCGGTATCTTCGAGAGTATCCCTAAGCCGTGAGGGTCTTCTCTTATTTGAAGGAGGTGGATCAATAAGATCCATAGGTCCTTCAACATCGGGCATCGGCTCTTCCTGCTTCCCTGCTTCTTCATCTTCTTTATCTTCCTTGGAGCTAGGAAAATTTCTTACTTTCTTGAGGGAAACATCTTCATCAAAGGTGACATCGTGGCATATCTCCACTTCTCTTTGACCATGCACATAAATTTTGTATGCCTTTGAAGTTTCACAGAGAAGACTTCTTCGGGAGTCTTGGAGTCTAGAGCGGAATGTGGGCATCTATTTTGAACGTACACAATAGTGTTCGCAGCTTCTCCCCATAGAAACTTCAGAAGACCTTGGTCACAAGCATGGCGCGGGCAACTTCCGCAATGGTGCTGTTCTTTCTTTCAGCAACACCATTTTGCTCAGGAGTATACACAATTGTGGTCTCCCTCTTAATGCCAGCTTCACTGCAAAAGTCATTGAATTCATTTGACTCATACTCAGACCCATTGGTAGTCCTCAAAAATTTGATTCTCTTCTCAGTTTGATTTTCCACCAAGGCCTTGAAGGTACGAAACCATTTGAATGCTTTGTCCTTCTTCTTCAAGAAATATATGCAGGTCATGCGAGAGAAGTCATCTGTAAAAGTCATGTAATAGGAACATCCTCCTAAGGATGTCACGGGCAGCATACCAGATAAATCAAAATGTATCAACTGCAAGATATCAATTGTCTTTGTGACACTTGAGGGGAATGGTTCCCTTGTATGCTTCCCTTCCGCACAACCTTGACATATACCTTCATGATCATCTTTAAATTTGGGCGTCCCTGTCACCACCTTCCTTGCTTCGGGAAGGGCTTTGTAATGAAGGTGTGCAAACCTCCAGTGCCATAACTCTGTTTGAAGAGTTGTGTCACATGACATAGCCCCCAATGGACTTCCTCCAACCTGGTACAGTGTATCAACTCTAAAACCAATAGTAAGAGCTTCTTTGAAGTTCTTCTTCCAGATGCGTACCTTTCCATCAACGAATGCTACCTTGAGCCCTTTGTCTTCCATTGCCGAAATAGACACAGGTTCTTCTTCAAATCAGGTACGTACAACACCTTGTAAATGGAGGACGTGACCTTGAGATAAATGAAGGGTCACAGTCCCTGTCCCTTTCACGGGATATGTGGCATTATCTCCAAGGATAATTTCTAAATTAGTATCATTCTCAATCAAATCAGAGAGGGCTTCTTTATAATCAGTGAGGTGCCTTGAAGCACCACTATCAGTCAACCAGACATCCAGGGTGTCGAGAGGAGATGCAGCAGAGAGGGCAGATATAAGAATATATTCATTTTTTTTATTATCAACAA
Source organism: Pinus albicaulis (assembly GCA_034641835.2). Lineage (NCBI taxonomy): Eukaryota > Viridiplantae > Streptophyta > Pinopsida > Pinales > Pinaceae > Pinus > Pinus albicaulis. The sequence continues at coordinate 796,259,730 of CM076577.1, read as the reverse complement.
CATTAGACTCATCATACCTGGAATTTCTTGACCTATTGAAAGGTTGCCCATTTCCACTACGATCAAAGGGAACCTTCATTTTTCCTTTGAACCTGTTGTTCCTTTGATTGCCATTCCGCCTGAAGTTGTTGTTGTCATCATCCCTGGGAGAGTCCCTTCTATTGGGGCACTCTCTTGCATAGTGACCAAACTTGTTACAAGTGTAACATCTTCCCTTCCTTCCTTTGGGCCTTGCTCTACCATGGTTTTGATTTCTCAGGCCACCATGGTTCTTCTTCTTTGCAAGAGCGACGAAGGCAGTAGGGTCACCTTTATTTCCATTAGAGGGATGATCTCTCTCCATCATTCTTGTCTCCTCTTGAGTGCATCTAGTCAGCAATTCATCAAAATCAGGAATCATATTATGATTAAGAATCGTAGTATTAAATACATACCAGTCTCGGGGAAGTCCTCCAAGAGCAATGAGGACAAGTTCTCGATCAACTACTTCTTCTCCTATGGCGAGGAGATCATTCCTGATTTCTGTGAGCCTCATAAAATATGGAGGCTCATGAATCTTCCCTTGCACATAGTCCATGACATCTTGATCTTCTAATACCAAATCCAAGGACATCTTCCATGCATGATAATCAGACTTGTCAGTCAACTTATCGTCAGAGCATTGGTCCTTAACAAGACTTCTTCTTCGGTGATTGCTTTTCACACTATCTTGGGCTTTGTCTTCACCTTAGCTTTGATACCATGTTAATTTTAGATAACCATGGTATGTTCTATGCTTAATGCAATTTTACTTCAATCTTTCTTATAGGCCCATTTCAAGTTACCAATCACATAAACATGAAAGTAAAATGATGATAGAACATAATAATATATCAACATAAGACAAGCCAAATAATGTAGATCATATTTTACAATTCTTCTTGTCCAGCAAAGATAGAGAGTGATGTGCGTTACGACATTTAACAGGATGCATCAACCAGCAAAGTCTTTCTCAACATCAGATCAACCAACCTTCCAAGTGTCATACACACCCCTCAAAGACAGCTCCAAAAGTCAATGCAAGTCAACAAAAGAATCCCTCATCCAGATTTCCGGCATCCAGATTTTTGATATCTATTTCCCGCATCATTTTCAACATCCATGTTTCTGGCATCCAGATTTCTGGCATCATCCATATTTCTAGCATCCAGATTTCGGGCATCCATTTCCGGCATCGATATCCGACAGCATCCATATTTCCGCATCCAGATTCACATATGGGAGAGAGATAAGCCTCTTCTAGGTTGTACGAACCAATCAAATCATGAGGAATGTGTGTGATAAGATGATGATGAAATGGACATCATCTCTCTCTAAATTATATCAGTCAGTGAGGGTGTGTGACACATCTATTAGGCTTGTGAGCCTACGTTACAAATCTGGCCGACCTTGCACATGTGTGGAAAATAAAATCAAAATATATGTTCTGCTCATCTAAACAAGATGATCTTTAGATCTATCTTGCACCTCTCAGAAAGAGGAATCCAACAAAAATATAATCATCATTATATGAGCAGTGCAACTTGGAGTTTGGACCTAGTTGCCCAAAATTAACATGATCCAAAGATGGCCTCTACAAAACTTCAAATGCACATTAGCTCATATGGATTATATTAATAAACAATCATAAGAGAACTCTAGAATTTAATTGAAAATAGATAGAGTTGTCTAGCCTAGACCATATCAAATAACCAATTGCAAATATAAGATAGTTATACATTCACAATTCTTATGAAAGCATATGAGAGAATGAAATCAAATTAAACACAAATAGAGAAATATACCGTCATTGATCCAAGTCAAACTTCAAGAGAGAAACACCCATGAATGAACCCCAAAGACTTTTTTATTATATGAAGAACAAGTGTGCATAGGAGCAGAGCTTCCTCAAGCACAATAGCTAGTACAAAAGATACAATATGAGAGCCCATGGCTCCATTATTTTGAGAGTTGGGATCAAATCTCAATGAAAAACCAAATGCCAAGTGGTGAGACGAAGGAGATCACGAGGAAAATTCGAATTTGATAACTGGAGCTCCAATGCCAAGTGTAAAAATCGAATTCTGGCAAGTGGACATCATTTTCTTCTTCCCTTATGTGTCAAATTCAAATTTTATGATGGAATGACAAGTGCATATGGGTGGTAACCCATGTGGGGACAATTTCCCATGAAAATCTCCGCCAAATATTCTCCCAAATCCTCCCAAATGTGCATTAACTTCACAAATTCAAATTTCCAAGTAAGCAACTCTGATTTAATGCCAGAAATTCGATTTTATTTGAGCACGTGTCATTTCCTTGATTTTAGGAGTCCACATCACCTTGTGACTTCAATTTAACTCCTCCATAATTTTCCACCTCATTTCCACCTCATTTAGCATATGTGAATATTTATTTTTCTCCATTTATTTAATTTATGGTTTAATCAATTGCCAGATTTCCCACTAAACTTAGGAAAAGTGGGTTTTGAGGGTTCAAAACACATTTTTAACCCCTGAAAGTGTGTCAACGTAGAAAGTTGAGGGTGAGAGGTGTAATTTTGATTACGCATACCCCATACAACTTCTCTAGGCAACACTTATTACCATTCAATTACAATTTATATTGCAATTTTCGACTTGTGGGAATTCTAAAAAATTAAAAAATCACTACCTAGACCTAACCAAATTCCATGAAATTTTTTGTATAATCTAGTATGGTAATATACATTGACTCTAGACACTAGGACTCACCCAAGGCCTCACCATCAAGTCATACTCCGGCTTTGGGGTAAAATTGGAGGAAAAAACTCAATTAATTATTAAGTCCTGATAGGGAGATGATAATTAATTGAGTGAAAAAAGTCTCCCAAAGTAATACTCACTTGTTGGCAAGGTCCCAACCTACCTAGGCCTGTTAGAGACTCAGTACTGACTCAAATTCATCATTACTAGCATCACTTATTACAATTCCCCGTAGGGCGTGGAATCTGGGTAGAAGAGAAAATGATAAGAAATAGAAGTAGAGTTTAAAAACTTTGTTGAACTGATGATATATGATGATACAAGTGTCCTTTGATTCATCCTTGAGCATTGAGTGTTCATATAATCATCAGGTGCCACTTCAGTGGTCAACACACATAATCTAGGTTGGTCAATCATTTCAAGCAGCGGGTGTCCATCTGGTCACTTTGTCTCAATTTACCATAAGCAAGAATTTGTAACTCCATGAAGCACTAGTCTCATACTTGAAAATCTAATCTAATTTGTAATCTTGCTCAAATTCAACCAAGTGGCTGGGCTACTCATCCGTGTCTTCCAAACAAGTTGGTTTCCAACTTGTTTTCCTCCACCTCATTCCATAGGGACTACCCTCCATAGTTTGTTGTTGGGAGACAGCTAGAACGGAGTGGGCGGGGGTTAGAGTGACAACCCCCGTCCAAGTGTTGTCGCGGTGCATGATCAATCTGGGCGACAACAAGATCCATGTCAATGTGGTGCAGGGACTCAATGTACATTTTTTGTGAAGTCATATGCCCCAAGAGAAAATAGAAAATACTCCCCCCACTCATGTGGTTCTCCTCTCATAACTGATTGTTGCTTTCTCACATACATGTTTTGATAGGAAGTTTGGTTCGTTATGGCTCCGAAATATCCTTTAGTATAACTGATAACTTGACAATGCTACCTCTAATGTACAATTTTTCTTTATGGAGTTGTTTGATATACTTCTCTTTAGTTTCTTTTCCTTGTGCTTTTCTATGGAATCATCACACCTTTTCCTCCGACTTTCATTCTTTCCCCAGATTTTCCATTCGTTCCAGTTAAACACTAAATGTTGAGATTATTTGCTAATTATTCGAGAGAAAAGATTTATGATATCAAATATTAGCTGATTTTCAGTGCTGGGGCAAATTCCCAAACAGAGAATAATTGTTATAGTTCATGAATGCAACATGCATAAGTAAATATTTAATGGTATAGTGATTTTGACATTAGGTATGGCTAGAAAGACGTTATGTGGGATCCCGACATACATCTGAATGGTTCAATACAGCCGGTAGAAATGTTAAAACTGGACTTATTGCTAGTGTAATTGTATCCCAGGTAATTCTTGAACCTGTAAAGTGGTATTTTAAAAGTCATTTCTGTTCTAGATTCTTTGAAGGTTGTTTCAAATTTTGATCTTTTATTTAAATTTGACAACAAATTGCTGCAGTGGACATGGGCTGCAACAATTTTGCAGAGTTCCAATGTTGCTTGGGAGTATGGAATTAGTGGCCCTTTCTGGTATGCAAGTGGTGCCACGATTCAGGTACCATCATTATTCTTACATGAGATCATAAATCAAGAATACAGACAGTTGTATTTTTTTTATATTAAAATTTGTTAACCTCCAAACTATAAGGCGACTCGCAGAAGCCAATACATTAAACTTAACTTGAAACATCATTAATGTGGCAGTTTAAAAGTTTTCTTATTGCTGGCATCTTAATAACATGACTTCTGATGCCTGTAATGTAGGTAATTCTTTTTGGAGTAATAGCTATTGAAATCAAAAGGAAGGCTCCTTATGCACACACTGTTTGTGAGATTATTCGAGCTAGGTATGTGAATAATGTGCACTATTATTCAGTATTTTTTTGATGATATACAATAGTGTGCAACATAGTATTCTAATTAAACAGAGACATGTAACTCCATATTTATATCCTTATTTAACTAAGTCTGTGCTGATAATCTACAGATGGGGCGCTGCTGCACACATTGTCTTCCTTGCATTTTGTTTCTTGACAAACATCATTGTAACAGCAATGCTACTTTTGGGAGGATCTGCTGTTGTGAATGCACTTACTGGAGTAAATATCTATGCTGCTAGCTTTCTAATACCTCTTGGTGTCACTGTTTACACAATTGCTGGAGGATTAAAAGCTACCTTCCTAGCTAGCTATATACATTCAGTTATTGGTATGAGTCCAAATCATGAACTCAGTTTTGTTGATCACAATTGCATTAATTTTTGGTTGTTTGTTTTGCATGGGATAACTTCCCCTTTTCATTCCATCAAACCATTCACTTTCAATTTATAACTTCTCAGTGTACTATTTCACTAGATAGTACAAAGGTTTTTTGGCATGTATATTTCCACAGTCAGTAACGTGATGTTGAAAATTTCTGGTAAACTGTGTATTTTGTTTGATGATGTGCCCGACATTTCGGGTGAACACTTCACCCATATTCAGGGACATGAAGCTTGACCGACTCTGAAGATGGGTGAAGTGTTCACCCGAAACATCGGGCACATCATCAAACAAAATACACAGTTTACCAGAAATTTTCAACAACATCAAGTACAAAGGTTGATTAATGAAAATTTTGTTTGCTCTTGGAATAAAATGGTGGATGGATGTGAAGCAAAACTTAATTGTGGGTTTGCCTGAGTTCTCCATTGTGAAACTTACCCAAGAGGGAAAATGCCAAAAATTAAAATAAATTCAACAGGTTCCATATGAAGAGTTGGCGAGGATTCTAAGACAACCACACTAGTCCACCAGTCCAAGGCATGGACCCTGAGACAATCTCACTATTAAACCTCATAAAATGCACATTAAAGATATAGTACATACTTTCCTGATACAAGCCTAATGCACATTGTTACTGATCCAAGTAGCACTTGAGATTTGTTATTATGCAAATTCACACAAACAGATTCACTTAGTAAATGTAGGCAAATAAACTATAGTCATAGTTGGGATCCTCTTATTCGAACTTGTATTTTTCTAGTCTCAAGTGGGTCTCCCTACACAGTGTATGCTACCATCAAAAGAATAAATCTGCAGATAAAGATAATTATATCAGTGTCCAACAAATGACCGCAAAAGTAGGTTAATGGGACTGTTCAGTGCAATCATGTTGATATTGTTTCCGCAAAATCTAGCAGGTCTTGTAGAGAGGTAACCCTACAAGGCAAACACTAGACTAAGTGACAACAATAATGTGTGACCCACTGTCACCACAGCAACTACCCCCTGCTCTTTATGGATTTTCACCAATGGGAGGAGTCCCGGTATATAGGTCATCTACAAGAGATATTCTAGGCTCAGAGGTTTAAGGTGGCACAATAGGCTTCCAAAGGATGACTCGAATTAAGTATAAGGTTCAACAATGAGAAGAGGCAGTTCGCATCCCTTAAAGGGGCCAATTTCGAGCATGCTAGACCTAGGGTTTGAGTAGTAATGTTTAAAATGGAATGTCCTAAGGTCAGGGTGCTAGGAAAAGGTTTCCAACAATGAATATCAGCAAAACAAAGGCACATGAAACCTTCAAGAAGCCCTCAAGTTGAAGCTTAACCAAGCTAGGGTTTCTCCGAGGGAAAAATAACTAGGGCAAGAGAAATTATGGAGGAAAATGGAGAGATTAGCCACTGAGAGGAATGATTTTGAGGCAACCACTACTAATATTGATGTTGAGTTCGTCCAAACCCTAAGATTCCTTTCCTAGCCAATTTCACACTCAACCCTAGACGAGGTCGCTTAGCCTTAAGAGGGCCAAAAATAGGGAGAGGAGAGCGAAAGTCAATTTATGGATGATATGATGGTTGATCACCTATTAGACAAGGCCAATGTCTATACCTTGGGTGGATGGAGTTTATGGATTCTTAAGATTAGCTAATTCTTGCAAAGGAGTAAGGATATTTTGATGCCCTAATACCAAAACCCTAACGATTATCTTTGTGAGGGATCAATAGTCACCTAGGAGAGCTAATTCAAAGGTTCACCAAGGGGATTACCATTCACATATTATTCATGAGTAATGCATGCATTAATGACATCTAGATCCTATGCGATTGATTTTCAACAAATTAGGGCATAATAGAAAAACCCTAGATTACCAATATATTCCATACATTAGACATAAAAATAAAAATTTAGCAATAACAAGGATCACTTACAAGATCATAAGCATGAATAATCCTTTTGTTGATCCAAGATAATTTCTCCAAAGACAAGAATATAGCTCCAATACAAAAAAACTCCATAGATCACATCTCTCCAAAGGTACAAGAAGGCCAAAATTCTCCAAGGGAGGCCGAATTAGACCAAGTGATGATGATTAGAATGAAAAGTCCTCTCCTCTATTTATATGAGGAGGAAGAGTCCTAAAAATAGTCTAAAAGCCCCTACTAACGAGTTAAACCACAAGAAACCCTTGAGTTACAATCCAACCCAATAGCTTTTGATCAAAATGAAAAAATAAGCCCTCACGTGTGAGCCGCTAGCATTCTAGGGTTGACGTCATGGAGGAATTAGGCTCCACATGCCATGCGTTGGTGCTACAAGGTGCCAATGTGATGTAGTAGCATGTAAAAATCATGATTTAAGTGTTGGCCCTCAAATCCACCTTAATGGTTCTCTGTGGTCCCAAGATTCAGTTGGGGCGCCACACAATGGTCTCCATGGGTCTTCGACAACTCATAATGTCCATCTTTGCTCCAACATTGAGGGATTTCTAGGTGCTACTAACCCTTCCAAGCCTCTGAAGGTGAGACCATCCTCATCTAGGCCTTGAATCAGCTGCCATCCCCATATGGTGCTAAGGCTGGCCTGGGGGATGCTGGTTCTAGGTGTGTCATCCCAAAGAATCATCAAATATAGTTCAAAGTGGTAGAACGTCTTGGGTACAGTGTGAAAATTCCTAACTCCCGGAATCCTATTGCAGCAAACTGATATTACTTCTCCTACTTGATAAATTATACAAGTTATTTATTGTGTTCTACAAGTAAATACTGAAGAAAATACGCTGCAACCTTCACTAAATAAACTTCGGAAATTAAATAGAGAAACAAGATCTGAGCAAGAAAATTAGACACACATTACACCGTTATTTTTGGACTAAGTCCCCAGAAAAACCCAATGCGGGAAAACCAATGTAGCAACTGAGGGTTTGTATTATTAAGAAGAAGTTTCTGAATACAATTGGATGCCCTAAATCTGGCTATCCACAGAGAATCTGACTGACAGATAATTAGTGAGGATCACCTCACACTAACACTGGAAATACGACACTGAACCAACACTGAACTGGACAGCCCCACGCTACCTCTGCGCAGATCTGCCACACTCTGGCTGCGGACTGTGTCACCTCCTTCTGTTGGTCGTTTTGTTGGCTAGATGCTGATCTTCTACCCCTCCGGTCTCACACCTCGACACTTTGGCACTGGATTTGACTGATCCTCAGCAAAACTTTGGATCTCCTCAAGGCTGCAGCTGCCTCTTCTGTATCCTCTTCTCTGCCTTCTCTGCAAAGTATTCCCTGCTTAGGAAGAGATCTTCTAACCGGAACTATCATTTCCTCTCACTACAATCGAATCAACTCGATCAAATCCTCTGGCTGCTCTGCGCTGCTCACTTGAGAAATTCGATCTCTAGACTCACTCGGTGTGTTTTCCAAATGCCCATCGAAGTCCTTATAATCTTCTCGTTGGATAACCAACGGCCCAGATTAATAAATAATCAACGACTTAGATCATATTGACTCGATCTCCGTCTTTTTCTAGAAGTTTCACACCCAGTTCTATTAGTATACTTTAATTATTTTAATTCCCTAAGTTTAGACTTAGGCTCCCATTACAAATAATTAATTATTTTAATAAAACCCCATCCGGGTGGAATTTCCCAAAACGATTTCTGGGTATTTTGGAATACATGTGTCTAAGCCTCCCTGCAAAATTTGAGACTTAGAGCACATATGATGCTACCCGAAATCAACACTCCCTCTTAGTGAGGAATGTTCTCTAGTAATGCATCCTGCTGAAGCACTACACTGACTCTGTAACATCTCCCTCTGCGCTATTGATGTCTGACACTGCGGCCCACCAACAACTGAGCTGCTGCATCTATGCTGCTATTCACCCTGCATACTGCTGCCAACTGCATCTGCACTGCAACTCTACTGCTGCTGCTGCAGTAGAAAAACATCCAAAATTACTGAACTAAGTGTTCAACATGATGCATCTGATATTGAAGGTCTGACTGCTGCTAGACTCTGCACTGATCCTCTGAAGCTGCTGCGCTGCTTCTGACTTTACGTCGTGACTTCCTGCACTGCTGCCAACTCTGTTCAGACTCTGGCACTCTTTAGCCATTGCTCTGTCACTCCGACACTCCTTTGCACCAATTGACATTGGTCCATCCTGCTAGTTCTGATATGGGCACCCGTAGCAAGGTACTGATCCAAGAGGTGGACTCCTCAAGGATCCTGCCCAACTGCAGCTCTTTCGAACTACAACTCTAGATCACCCCAATTCTCCCCTGGAGATATGTGGGCAATCATGGCGAACTCCTCCTCCTCGATCCTTGTAGTTGCACCCTGCGGATCATGTTTCTCATCCTTATCTTTCTTCTTGAGAGGACACTGAGTAGCGTAGCGACGCATCTCACCACACTGGAAACACTTGATCTTTGAGATGTCCTTTTTCCGCCTCTGTTGCTCCTGCCGCCCCTTAGATGCAAGGGTTGCATTCTCTTCCTCCTCCTTGGCTTCGACCCATTGCTGATGTTGCCATCAAGTTTGCACTTGATCATATCTCGCCTCATCTCTTCTTGCTGAAGAGTAGCTCACATCTGTTACCAATCAAGCAACCCTTCTCTACTTAGGATGTTCTGGACAAAGACTTTCCATTCATTTGAAAATGAGTTCAGGGCTAGTCTAACCATCTTGGTTGCTTGAGGCATAGATCCGACAACTGCTAATTGATCTCGAGGTTCCTGAAGCTTTGCAAGGAATGGATCAATGCGTTCTCCCTTTTGCATCCTTGTAGATCACGTCTTCTCTTGCAAGTACATCTTCTGCTGCTCGGAAGATCCTTGATACAACGTCTCCAAGGCATCCTACATCTCCTTGGCAATCCCTTTGCTAACAATGTGACATACTACATGATCCCTCACTCTGTCGAGGATCAAATGCTTGGCCTTCGCCATATCCTTCTTGTAGGCTTTTAATGGATGTGCATCCGTGGGGACAACTACTACACAATCGATAAAAGCTTTTAGATCATGCTCATCTAGCAGACATTTGATCCTTGCCTGCTAGATCACATAGTTGGAGGCTCCCTCCAACCGATCTTGATCTCTCAACCTGTTTGCTGCCATATATTCCGACTGAATAATGTCGAACTCCTCCCTCTCTCTCCTCTGCGCAGCTGCTAGGCTAGCCTACGCACTCCCTGCTGGAGTTAGTAGATCTGCTCCTCGCTATTGCTGCTCAGCAACTGAGAATTAGAATTCCTTGGCTCGGAATTCACTGAGGAAGAAAATTCCCTCAAAATGTGTCTCCTTCCTTCTAGCACTTTTCGGTTGATAAAATGCTGCAAAAAAACCGCGTCCCACAAAAAAATGCTTTGCGCTGAAGCTTCTACTGTGCTGCACCCTTTGCCGCTGACAAATCACGAACTGGAAATCTCACCTCTCTATCGACTCACTCACAGAGAGGTTTTCCTCGAGAATCTTTCCCTCCTGGCTTGGATTGCGCAATCCCTCGGGGATTCGATTTGCTGCCTACGCAACTATTCGATCTCCTTCTTTCTCTTCAACGCTGAGATCTTCCGATCTGCTCTCTTGCTTCACCGACATTGCTCTGATACCATGTGAAAATTCCTAGCTCCTGGAATCCTCACACTAACACTGGAAATCCGACATTGATCCAACACTGAACTGGACAACCCCACGCTGCCTCTGTGCAGATTTGCGTCACTCTGATTGGGGATTGCGTCACCTCCTTCTACTGGTCGTTCAGCTCACTAGATGTTGATCTTCTGCCTCTCCAGTCTCACACCCCGACACTTTGGAACTAGATCTGACTGATCCTCAACAAAACTTTGGATCTCCTCAAGGATGCAACACTACAATTGTGTGGCACTACGCTGCCCAGCATAGCCCCTACGCTGCCTCTTCTGTGTCCTCTCCTCTGCCTTCTCTGCAAAGTATTCCCAACTTAGGAAGAGATCTTCCAACCAAATCTATCACTGCCCCTCACTGCAATCAAATCAGCTCAATCAAATCCTTCGGCTGCTTTGCGCTACTCACTTGAGAAATTAGATCTCTAGACTCACTCGATGTGTTTTCCAAATGCCCATCGAAGTCCTTATAATATTCTTGTTGGATAACCAACAACCCAGATTAAAACATAATCAACGACTTAGATCATATTGACTCGATCTCCATATTTTTCTAGAAGTTTCACGCCCATTTCTATTAATATACTATAATTATTTTAATTCCCTAAGTTTAGAGTTAGGCTCCCATTAAAAATAATTAATTATTTTAATAAAACCCCATCCGGGTGGAATTTCCCAAAACGCTTTCTGGGTATTTTGGAATACCTGTGTCTAATCATCCCTGCAAAATTTGAGACTTAAAGGACATCCGATGCTACCATAAATCAACATAAACCACGTGCCCAGGGTCATGTTTGATGTGTTGCTGTTACTAGGAGGCCCAAGGCTCTCAACGCTTCACCTGTTAGTGCCAATATACATCTCTAATGGCCTGGGTACCCGTGGGTAAGGTGCCGAAGACATGGGGTGAACCACTTAACAATCACAACAAAGAGTCTAGTGAAAGCAACCAATCATCAGAGATGATTATCATTATTGCATCTAAGGAACCAAGCTTCAGTGTCATGTGCTATTTAATACTTCATATAAAGATCCCTTTCCAAAATCAGGGCTTTGAACTCATAACAGTGTTTTCTCACTAGGTAGGGATGGCTAAAGGAAAACCCTATTAGGTGTTTTTGTAGTATCCTTAATACGAAATAACAGTGATAACAAGAGAAAATTCCAACATGCACACACAAAATTTAGCCCATTCATCAACAACAACAGTAAACACCAGAAACTGTGCCAAGCTGAGCCATTTTATTAATTGAACAAGAAAGAGTACAATATATGTGGAAATAGACCTTGGGCTTGCTACAACAAGCAAGGCAAAAACCCAGGTGGAGATGAAGGCACCCAAGTGCTAAAAATGGCTGTGCTGTAAGGACTACGCCCAACCAGAAATCACTGTTGCAACTGCTGAGGAAGAACTGTTTAGTTAACCCTCTAGACTGCTAAAAAAATTCAGCGAAATTAGCCACAACCTCTACACTCCGAACCCACAAAAACCCAGCAAGGAATTGGGCTACTTCCGACTGACCCGGAAAGCCCTAAAAATGCGCACTCCTTTCTTTTCTTGGTGTACGCACAACTAAGGGAAAGATGTTGCTACAAGCCCAAAATCTGCGGAATTCCCTCCAAAAACCCCTTAGCAATTTTCCCTGGCAATGCCTCCAAATCTCGGCAAGTATCTCTCCTCAACTCCCACAGCTCCACACCATGTGCAGGCCCATCCAGTGACCCTTTGCGCATTGTCAAAACGCACTAGAAATACTCCTCCAAACTCCCATCACTTCAACCCTACAAAATACCTTAAATCTCCGACAATACTAAGACAAACTCCTCTCGGAAAGCCCATAATCTAGTATGCCTTATAACAATTTCTCCAAGAGCGTGTGCTCCTTTTGCGCCCAGTCTTCTCCAAATGATGGCTGAATTCACATGCAGATCCTCCCGGAACAACTCTAAAATGTAGCAATGGACTCCCCTAGGATGGAACTCGAAGTCCACCGAAGATGGAGGTGAGATTCCTACCCAAAAATCTCGTGTTGAACAACACTGTGTTGAATTGGCTCAGCAACTCAAGTGAACAAGGGTTCAATTCTCAATTTGGCAGACATCCCAAAATTAGGCCCTCCACCTCTATTTATACTTGCTGCCCTCCTCTCTCCATGTGGGCCACACAAATCAAACTCCATTCCTTCTCTTCCTTCCCACAAGTGCGAATTCTCCTAAGGGGTGGGAATTCCCTCTTGGATGGCCCCCACATTCCACTTACTCTTTAATTTTGCCTCCTCTTCCTATGTTTGTAACCTCCATCAAAATGTTAAGTGGGGTCCTCCTAACCCACTTTTCCCTAAGTCTAAACATGCCAAAAATACCAAAATTGTGCAAAAATGTATTACTTAGCAAAACTTGCTAAGTAGGAACATCATAGTCCTAACCGCCTAGATGTTGCTTGTCCTCAAGCTACTGAAGTGATCAGTGTTGAAGTGCCTGTTCTCCTTCCCAAGTGGCATCCTACTCAGGTAGGTCCTTCCATTTCACCAAAAGCTCCCAAATAGTCCTATTCCTGAGCTTCTTTTCCCTCACCTCCAAAATGGCCTCCGACACCAAAACCAAATGCCCCTCATCATCTAAGGGTGGTAACTCCATGGAAACTGTCACATGTTTCCCCAAGGCCTTTTTCAGGCAAGATACATGAAACCGGTTGTGCACTTTACTCCTTGGTGGGAGTTCCAGGTCATAAACTACCTCTCCAACCCACCTAGTCACCTTGTAGGGCCCATAAAAGTATGGCTTGAGCTTCTCAACCCCCTTCTGCATCAAGGTGGATTGACTGTAGGGTTGGAGCCTTAGGAAAACAAGGTCCCCAACCTCAAAATGCCTCTCAATCCTGTGCCTCTCAGCATACATTGTCTATTGATTTTGGATAGTCTGTAAGCTATCCTTGAGAGCTCTAAGGATATCTTGGCTCTTTTGAATCTAATCTTTGGCCTTTGGGGCCCTGCTGTCTCCAAAAATCATGTCAGCAAAATTCAAAGCATCGTAACCATACAAAGCATGAAAGAGAGACATACCAATAGACATATGATAGGTGGTGTTGTAGCTGTACTCCCGAAGGTGTAGCCACTTCACCCACGCATGCTATTGCCCTGTGACTGTCACATAGATCCTCAAGTACCCTTCCATCTATTTGTTCACGATCTCAGTCTGCCCATTGGTATGAGGATGATAGCTTGTGCTGGGTGTGAGCTCGACACCCACCAACCTGAAAATCTCTTGCTAGAATTCCCCCATAAACCGACTGTCCTACTCAGTGACAATGGCCTTCGGGAGACCATGCAACCTGAAGATCTCTTTGAAAAAGAGCTTTGCCACCTGTGATGCTGAAAATTTGGCTTGGATGGCGAAAAAGTGGGCTAATTTTTTCAACCTGTCCACCACTACATAAATAAAATCATGCCCCTGTACCGCTGGTGTTGAGATTTTGTGTATTTGGGGTAGCATCAGTTGTGCTCTAGGTCCCAAATTTTGAGGAACGACTAGAGTTCACCTAATCTACGAGCCCCAGAAATGGATTTGGGAAATTTCATCTAGTTTAGGAGATATTAAATTAATTAATTATTTTAATGTATTTCCTAAGTTAAAACTTAGGAAAATAAAATAATTAAAGTGACTTTAATTAAACATGTGATGAAATTTTCTTAAGCCACACGGATCAAGCTTTCTTTTAATCTTAACCATTGGTTAATGATTTAATCTTGGCCGTTGATTTGTTAACGAGAAAAGTATAAAGGAAAGGCTTGGGGTCATTTGTAAGACACAGAGGCAGAGCACTGAAGCTATGTTGAGATTCTAGGGCAAGGTTGCTAAGAATTCTCAAGTGTTTCAGTTGCAGAGAGGGGAATTTAGACCAAGGGGATGATCTGATCCCGGGGTCTAGAATACAAAAGAAGCAGAGAAGAGATCAGGAAAGACAGTGCAGAGGAAGGCAGCAGCAGCAATAGCAGACGACAGCAACAGTAGCAACAGACGGCAGCAGCAGCAACAACAAGGACAGCGTGATTTTCAGAAAACCCTTCAGGGGTTACGCAGAGACCCTTAGGGGTAGCGTAGTGACTGCGTCACTCAGTCTGGGGTAATGCAGTCCTTGCCAGTGACAGCGCTGAGCATTTGGAGGCCTTCAGAGGCTGACGCAGTGTGTTTCAGGGGCAGATCTGGGGTTTCTAGGCCTAGATCTGGCTGAGTTCTGTAAATCCTGTTTGAGGGTGTGGATCAGTCAGTATTGTTGGTGGATCAGTCAGTATTGTTGGTCTTAGATCAGCCAAGTGCTGCAGATCTAGAGTTTTCTCTGTAGGGTTTTCCAGATCTGGAACCCAGAGTTGTGTATTCAGAAATATTCTTAATAATAGAGCCCTCTAGCAGCCAGAGACTGGTTCTCCCACATTGGGTTTTTCCGGGGATAGTTTGTCCAGAAATAACTGTGTCACTTTGTCTATGTGTGCATGTGCTTATTCTAGATCCGAATTGGTAGAGATCTGTTATGTGTTTTTCTTTGATGTTAACTTGAATTTATTCAGTTGATAACTTGTATAAGTAGGAGAAGCTTAACCGGATTAATAGAAATAATTTCTGCATAAGAATTAATATTCAGAAATTTCTACATGGTATCAGAGCAATTGCAGATCTAGAAGGGTCACCAGCTGAAGGATCTAGCTGCAGAAAGCAGCTGGAAAGGCAGTAGAAAAGCAGATCTAAAGGGACAACGCAGTTTTCAGGAGGAGATTCACGCAGAGGGAAGGGTGACGCTGTCCAGCACTCTGTCCTAGCAAGCCCATGCAATTACTGCGCAGAGGCAGCTCAGAAATAACGCTGGTTAGGTCTTAAGCCAGCCAGTGTGATTCAGATTTGAATCTGTCAGATCCAGAAAAAGTTTGCAGAAAAGTTGCAGAAATTTAGAAGAGCTGGTGGGGTTAAACTTCTGAAGTTTTCAAAATTTTAACCTTAGCACAAGTGACAAGTTTGGGAAGAGATCAACTTTTCAGAGAGTTTCTTGCCAAAGGAAACTTGCAATTTGATCAGAGGATCAAAGAAGAAGCTGAATTATAGTTGATTTGGTAGATTTCCAAGGAGGGAAATCAAGTGTCAGAGGGAGCAGAGGGTGCCCAGTTCGAAAAGGACACTAGATCCAGATCTCTAGCATAGAGAAGAGGAGCTCCGACACATTCTGAGCAGATGGCTCCTCATGGACTGCGTGATCAGGATAGGCTAGAGGGCCTCTCAAACTTTTCTGTGTGGAAAGCAAGGATCCTGATTATGCTTGAGGCATATGGTCTAAGAGACCATGTAGAGCAGACCCTAGCCACACCGATAGATGCGGATCTCCTACAAAAGCATAGAGAAGCTGCTGGGCATGCCAAGCGGCTGATAGTGGACAGTATCAAGGATCATATTTTGCCACACATAGCTGAGAAGAGGACAACCAATGAGATGTGGAAGGCCTTGACTTCCCTATATGAAGGAAAATCAGTCCAAAGAAAGATGTTGTTGGAGGCCCAAATGAGGTCATTCATGATGACCAAGGGAGAAGACATCGAGCATTTCCTCTTCAGATTGCAGTCAATCAGGGATCGGCTGGCTGCAACGGGTGCAACCGTAGATGATGCAGTGATAGTCAGGACTGCCCTCAACGCAGTCACGGATGAGTGGGAAACCTTTGTCCAAAGTATCTTGGGCAGTGCGAACCTCCCAGATTGGGACAACTTGTGGTCGATCCTGCGGCAAGAAGAACTACGAAGGTTTACCAAGAAGCAGCACAGCCCTGCGTTGAGCAAGGTTAAGAAGGAAGAGGAGGATGATGCAGCCCTGGCATCAAAGAAGCAGCCGAAGAAGAAGAAGGATATTTCAAAGATCAAGTGCTTCCAGTGTGGCGAAATGGGACATTTTTCCAGCCATTGTCTAGAAAAGAAGAAGGACAAGGAAGCATCTTCTTCCAAAGCATCGGTGGCAGATGATGGGTCCGGAGATGATGTAGCCATGAGCGCTCATGAACCACGGAGGTGGGGTGACATGGACGTGTAGAGGAGCTACATGGAAGAGAGGCGGGATCCTTGAGTAGCTCATCTCTTGGATCACAAGCGAGCTACGACAGCCTTAAGACAGTAGCGGGACGAGTGGAGCAGTGGGTGGATAGATCACAGATGAGGCATAAGCAGAGGTAGATCTGGAGGCTGGGAGGAGCAGCGCAGAGCATAGCAGCAACATCGTAGAGGCTGATGTGACTTCAGCAGCGCAGTGCAGAGCTGCAGCAACACAGAGAGCTTCAGAGGGACAACACAGTGCAGCAGCAACGTGATAGATTTTAGCACAAGGAGCTGATGTGACTTCAATAGTGCAGAGGGAGTCTGATTACGCTAGCAGAGCTGTAGCTGTGCATCGTTCATTAGATGCCAGCACAGATCTGTAGCCTATGGAGCTTCAGTGATGAGGATGCATCCCATCAGACTTGTTTGTCAAAGATTGGGCAGGAGATTCAGTTGTTACTCTCAACAACTGAAGTTGCAGTGCAGCAGATCAGCAGTGGCAGTGCTATGAGCAGCACAAATGCAGCATATTGAGAGGGAGCTGCAGTAAAGTGGTTGCAGTGGTAGTGGCAGAGTCATGGGCAGCAGTACGGAATGGCAGCAGTAGTGCAGAGTTGAGTGGCAGGAGGCCAAGCTTCAATAGCACAGAACCAGTGCCCAAAATCATGTAATGCATAAGTGTGATGTATTACTAGAGAACATCCTTGATGCTAAGAGGGAGTGTTGAGATTTTGTGTATTTGGTGTAGCATCAGTTGTGCTCTAGGTCCCAAATTGAAATTTTGAGGAAGGACTAGAGTTCACCTGATCTACAAGACCTAGAAATGGATTTGGAAAATTTCATCTGGTTTAGGAGATATTAGATTAATTAATTATTTTAATGTATTTCCTAATTTAAAACTTAGGAAAATAAAATAATTAAAGTGAATTTAATTAAACATGTGATGAAATTGTCTTAAGTCACACGGATCAAGCTTTCTTTTAATCTTAGACATTGATTAAAGATTTAATCTTGGCTGTTGGTTTGTCAATGAGAAAAAGTATAAAGGAAAGGCTTGGGGTCATTTGTAAGATACACAGAGGCAGAGCACTGAAGCTAAGCTGAGATTCTAAGGCGGGGTTGCTAAGAATTCTCAAGTGTTTCAGTTGGAGAGAGGGGAATTTAGACCAAGGGGATGATTTGATCCCGGGGTCTAAAATACATAAGGAGTAGAGAAGAGATCAGGAAAGATAGTGCAGAGGAAGGCAGCAGCAGCAACAGCAGATGGCAGCAGTAGCAGATGGCAACAGCAGCAGCAGCAGACGACAGCAGCAGCAGCAGCAACAACAACAGCAGCAAGGACAACGTGATTTTCAGGAAACCCTTCAGGGGTTACGTAGAGACCCTTTGGGGTAGCGTAGTGACTGCGTCACCAAATCTGGGGTAACTCAGTCCCTTCCAGTGACAGCGCTGAGCATTTGGAGGCCTTCAAAGGCTGACGCAGTGTCTTTTAGGGGCAGATCTGGGGTTTCTAGGCCTAGATCTGGCTGAGTTCTGTAAATCTCGTTTGAGGGTGTGGATTAGTCAGTATTGTTGGTCTTAGATCAGCCAAGTGCTGCAGATCTAGAGTTTTCTCTGTAGGGTTTTCCAGATCTGGAACCCAAAGTTGTGTATTCAGAAATATTCTTAATAATAGAGGCCTCCAACAGCCAGAGACCGGTTTTCCCACATTGGGTTTTTCCGTGGACAGTTTTTCCAGAAATAATTGTGTCATTTTGTCTATGTGTGCATGTGCTTATTCAAGATTTGAATTAGTAGAGTTTTGTTATCTGTTTTGCTTTGATGTTAACTTGAATTTATTCAGTTGATAACTTGTATAAGTAGGAGAAGCTTAACCGGATTAACAGAAATAATTTCTGCATAAGAATTAAGATTCAGAAATTTCTACAGCTAGTAGCCCTGTGATGAAGTCCATGGATATGCCCTCCCACGTCCCTTAGGAATAAGGAGAGGCTGGAGTAGACCTGCTGGATGTGTCAACTCCCCCTTGTTCCTCTAACAAACATCACATTCCTGCACATGTCTCAAGATATCTCCTTTGAGACCCCTCCAAGTAAAGCACTCTCAAATAGCATGGTATGTCTTGAGGAACCCTGGATGCCCTGCTAAAGGAGAGTCATGTGTTGCCTACATGATCCTCCCTCTCAACTGCGAACCCGACGCCAAGTATACTCTCCCCTTGTAATAGATCATCTCATTCATCACTTTGTACTTGTCATCAAAAGTGCCATCCAAGATCTCACAAGCTTGCGTGTCCTTGCAGTGTTCTATTAGCAATTGTGTTGTCCAATCCTAGCAAATACTCATGAGGGAAAGTGGCGTGGGTGTGAAAATTCCTTGAAATGCAACAACTACAAATATTTCTTCTAACTGATAAATTAATTAGGCAGTTTATTTTGTTTATGGCAAAATAACGAAAAATTCACATTGCAATTTCTTCATCAAATAAAATACTGCAGAAGCAAAAATAGGAACTGAGAAATACTAGCACACAAAAAAATCATGACATCGTTATTTTTGGACAAATGTCCCCGGAAAAACCCAATGTGGTAAACCGGTGCAGTGTGAGGGCTTTTATTATTATGCAACAAAAAAATTTATGAGTACAATAAAATGTCACCAAACTAGCGATTCTACCCAAGAGAAATATTGGAAAAAATATACTAAGGGAGTTTACCCTCTCTCTAAGCAATCCCAGCACCTCACTTCCTCTGAAAAGAAAGTCGTCCAACCTACTCTACGCAACCTCTGTGTCACCCCTGCGTAGTCTACCACACACCTAGCTCGGAGCTCCTGCAAATCAAGTCGTCCTGACTCCTGCCCACTGTTGACTGGGAAAATTTCTCTTTGGCACTCTGGAAAATATTCTTGGCCTCTGGAGCTGAAAACGACCTTCCCTTCTGTTGTACTATACAACAACCCTCCCTTTTTCTTAATTTTAGAATAAAATTCATTTAGAAATAGGGTCCCTTTTTCTTTTTATAGAAATAAAAGAATTAGAAATAAAGATTCATTGTTTTGAAAAAGCTCATCTTTGTTTGTATACAAACCAAATATAACATTCAAAACTTCCGACCCGATCAAATGTAAAAGACCTTATCATAAAAACAAGTCAAGTGTAAAAGTCCAATGAATAATAATCGCAATCGAAGATCGGAGAAAATCCTTAGAGGAAAATTTAACATAGAAACCCAAATCCTCCGATGCGATTAGTTCGATCGCAAAACTTCATTCGCAAAGGGTTTAAGTTATCTATTTACATACCTCCGATGCGATGCGACCAATCGCAATCGCATGTTCGGAACACTTTTTAATAAATTCTTTGCGGACAATTTAAAATTCTCTGATGCGACGCGCGTTATTATAAAAAACACTTTTCAAAAGGAAAACAAACATTCGTTCGTTTAAATGAGAAAAACCTTTATATGGTAGACCCCACCATCGGAAATCGGAGAAAGCCATTAACAATTCTTTTCGATTGAAACTCCCCGATTGCGATCTATGACCATCGAATCGGAAATCGGAAAAGTTTGCAATCGCAATCGGCAAATCGAGAAATTTGTATTATGATATTTATGTACCATTTGAAAACTTTCGATGCGATTGATACATGACATTTATTACATTCGAAGAATTCAAGATAGGTAAATATTATAATATTTCACAAGCGTCAAATCTCCAATTGTACGTTGGCATTCAATAACAAATCAAATGAATATTGGTTTATGATTCGGTTTTAAATACATGAGTGTGACCCAAAGAGAACATTTACGCACTATACGAGACCAATAAATAATGAATCATGAGTTCATAATCGTTCCTTTCAAGTTGCTTGTTTGTCACGACTGAAAGTTTATTGTCTTGCAGAATCAAGGAACACTGAACCCTTTCATTCACAGACAAAGGGAAATAGTATCAAACAAAGAAATGTTGAAGAGAGCAAGGAGAACCAAGACTGCTGTTCCCGTTAATTTTGTTGAGACTCCTACAGTCTCAAAAGAAAAGCCAACAAAACTGAGATTAGTTACAGATACATCATGCCAAGGGCTCGGAAGAATGACATGGGAAGGAGTTTATAATCTATTGGAGAAAGAAAACCCCAAAGTCACGGTGGAAAAGGCATCAGTTCCAGATGAAGATAGCTCAGATTCTGACTCTAAGATTACTGAAAAATCACTTGCAAATTCATTTCTACATCGAATTGCAGCCAAAGCAAGCATCATGCCTTATTATGATGTGATTCGATGGGTCATCGATAGTGTGAAAATAAAGGACAGAATGTTTGTTTCAGCTTCTGGAGTGTCTTTTGGGTCGTTTAAAGCAGAAGACATTAAGGCAATGTATCATCTTCCTGATCCGCAGAAGGTTTATAACAAAGAATTTATCAAAGAGTTTGCTGATAATAATAAAGTTCAATCTGATCCTATCAAATATTGGAGGAAAAATCCTGAGAAGCACAGAAATGAAGCATCCGGTATGTATTCGGTAGATTCCCTCTTACCTCCGTATTGCTATGCCGCCGCCATGATGTGTAGATTATTTGGTAATGACAATTCTGCTAGGTTTTCTATACAAATGGTCCCATTAATCTTAGCTGTTGTCAATTCCGACATTATGGACTGGGCTGTTATTCTCTCTGATAGAATGGCTAATAGAATACTCGAGTACAGACAAGATAAAACTGCTAGAAATTCCACTCCTTTTTTCTTTTGTGCTTATATTCTAGACACTCTTTGTTTTAATTCCGAGTTTCCCTTGTTAGGATGGAAATGGACTCCCAAAGATCCTACCCCGATTCATATATATCATAAACTTCTTTGGAAAGTTCATTTCCAAGATAATGTGTATAGAATATGCCATGGTTTCCTTATCCCTGTCTTTCAAACCATTTTCCATCGCTTCCCTCCTAGATTCTCCGACAAAGCTAAAGCTGACTTATCCTCAATATGAGATTGGTTTGGAGAAGAGAAATTCACATACATCAGGATTTTTGGGAGTATTGTGGAACCCCATGTTCTCCCTCTTATTGTTCCAGAAAAACTTCTCGCCCAGAAAATCTCCTATCAATTAACAGTTGAAGGAATATCCAGAGCTCTAAACAATAGTAAGAAAAGAATGTGGCCTCCATTCCCATTCAATTGTGGTCATTTTACTTTGAATGACTTCAAACATGCAGAAAAGGAAGTCGCCAAAATAAAGGGTTTTAAATTTGCGACCATTCCGGGGAGACAGTATGATCCACGACATATAGCTTTTAATGTTACTGCTTCAGTTTCGATTGCTTGATTTGAGCATGAACCAGATGAGTTTGATGATTTGTTTGTTTCGTTGAATGATTTTCCTCAAGTTTATGATTTGGCCAAGTCTAAATTCCAGAAGGAAGAAATGAATAAATTTTTGTTATTTAGAAGTCAAAGATTGTTGAAAGTTTCTCTAGACCAACTGAGAATTCCTATACAAGGGTCAAAAACATAGGGTACATCTGGCAAAACACCAGGAGAAACATCTATCGGTAAAGTCATTACACAATCGGCTATTAACCAGCCCACTGTACATACTGAAAAGGTGAGCACTGATGGCAAACCTGATGTTCAGAAAGGGAATACTGATGGCAAATCCGATGTAAATACTGATCAGCAGTCCACAGCTCAAACAAAAGAAAAATGCACAAGTACTGATACTAATGTGCATAATCAAAAAGGAGGATCAGATAGCAAAACCATTGAGCAGGGAACAAATACAGAGAAAAAAGATACAAAATTGGAAGGAAAAGAAAATACTGAGAAAATTATAGACTCTGCTGATCTTAATGTTTCTTCTCAATTGTTGAAACAATATGATCAATTTGCTCAGCAATTAGGACTGCAGGATAAAGATAAAGAGAAAGAAGATCAGGATGTCGAAATCATTCCTGAACATCCTACAGGGCAGATTTTATTGAAGATTGAGGAGATCCCTCCTTTGGATGTATTTTATAGCCCTAAACATAAGGCTGTTGTTAGAAAACAGAGAAAAAGAAGGAAGATGGATCAGGACATGTTTTCTACTCCACAGGAGGAGTTCATGAATATTGTTTACAAGAATACTGAAGTGAATCCATCTGAGGATCTCACTAAATTGTCCCAATATGCAGGAGCATATAGTGCTGCAACAGTAGATAAAGCTGTAGAAGTTTCTCAGATGATGACTCAGAAAGATCTCCATATAGCTTTACTTGAAGAGCAAGCTAAGGAAAGTCAGCAAAAGATTACTCAATTGCAACAACAACTACAAGATCAAGAACTCAGGTCCAAAGAGTTAGAAGAACAGCTTGCCGAAGAAAAGAAGAAAGTTGATGAGCAGGTCTTAGGCAAACAACAACAATTGAATGAAGAAATTTCCAAGTTACAAGGTTTGTTACAAAATGAGAAGAATGTGAAGATTGTACAAGAAAAGTAATTTCAAGCAGCTTTAGATAGGTTCAAAGATTTCCCTAAATTAAGTGAATTCAAATCAGAAGCTCTTGAAGTTAATAAACTGTTGTCTCAGCAATTGAATGAATTTTGTGCAAAATTATCACAGGCAGAACCATTTTGTGATATTACCTCATCCTTGATCCAGAACATTATTACTCTCAGGCAAGAAATTGATGATGCTGATGAAAAGATTTCCGAATTTCTTACTTGGAAAGATACAGAAAAAGGAAGAGAAGCTAATCTTCCTAGGATAGAAGAAAGAAATAAAGAAATCTTCTTTACAGAATGGGAACATCAGATAATGAAAGCCGAGAGAGCAATATCAAGAGTTAGGACCATGATGAGTAATATCACGCAATTTATCAATGACAGCTTGTATTCAATCAATCGCATTTTAGACTATGTTCCTGGCAGTTTGCCTAAAGTGAAAGAAACCGAAAATAGATGGAAAGAAGAAATGATGAATAAAAGTCAACAGATCAACAAACTTCAAGTAATATCTTGGGACAGTATGTGGACTCATTTAATTAAGCCAAACAATCAACAAATGGCTATTAAATTCCTTTCAAATGTTGTCGATTGTTTAATTCCAGAATTTTCCGATGCCACCTACGCTGGACAGCTGCATTCCGAGATGAGTCATCCACCAAGGCTCCAAGATATGCTGAAAATTTGCAACTTGGCTACATCAAGCGAGAAAGAAAAGCAATGAATCAGTTTCATTTAAGATAGCATTTCTATTTTTAATTTGATAGATTGTAGCAGTAGTAGTAGGATTCTGTTTTTATGTAATTTATTATTTAAATCCCTCTCATGCATTTAGAGAAGGGATCCGGAGTTGTAATATTTTTGACTTGGAGCTTACATTTCTGTACTCCATTGCCTCTTATATTTTATAAAGGATCACATCTGGTGATTTTGTGCTGAAATTATCTTTGAACTGTTGCATTTCTGTACCTTTGGATTTGATTTTACATCAGAGTTACTGGATTAGAGTATCAGATTTCATTTGAAAGTCTTCAAGATGAATGAGGTATTTCCATCTGTTCACTGTTGATTTCCTTTGTCATATGATATTCGCTTTAAAATTTTCTATCATTTATATATATTTGGTTTTCATAACGTTTCTTTTTATATATCATTTCTGAGTATAATTGAAATGTTATCTTTCATAAGCATATATAGATGGTATACTATGATGAATACAATATGCTAATATAACTCTGTTTAATTTCTTAAACAGAGTTATCTTTAATTGTTACTGCACAATTTCAATTAAACTTTAATACATTTTTATGGTTATTATCAAATTGGAATAATTCTAAGTTGTATTCACATATGATTGCCCGGGTTAGTGTTAGAATTTCTTTATCAGCATTTAGTTTAATTAGATAGTTTTATTTTCAGTCAATTTAGTCACACTTCCACTCATCCAAATCAACCCATCACCAACCCATTTAGTTTAAAGGAAATTGGTCCTTTAAATCCAGTCGGAGCCACCATACCAAACGGAAAAGGAGTTGTCCTAAGGTCCCGGCCGGGTGGTTTTCCCCAATGTTTGAAGCAGAGATTTTCTAGGCTTCAACATTTTTGGCGCTAGGAGGAGGGCATGAGCTATGAATGGCAAGTAAATTTTTATCCACAGGCCATTCTGAGAGCAAAACACCCTCATCAACTTCTTCAATTTCTTCTGAAATTCAAAATCCTAGAGAAGAAATTGAGAAAAATATTCAGACACCCACTACCAAAATCTCAAAACATTCAGACAAGCAATCTCCTGAGTCTCCTGAAGTACAAGATTTAATCCATAAATTGAAAGGATTCTCATTATCTCTTGAAGAGTCTAAAATATCTGAAGGTAGTGAAAGCTCAAAATTTGTTCCTTCAAAACCTCTTACTAGGCTGCAAAGTGAAAAACTTGGTATTCCTCCGAAAGAATTTCCTTTACCTAGTAAGGGCAAGACAAAAAGAATTCAATCGGAATCAGTAAGTGATATAAGTTCAACATCTAATATTCAATTACCTGTTTCCGAAATCTCAACTCAACAAAGTACAGTTGTTTCCACATCATCTGCTCAATCATCATCAATCTCAACATCATCTATTCCAACAACTTCTATTCAAACACCACCAGTTTCTACTCCTCCTCCAATAGTTGTTCCAATAATGGCTAGACCATGGGCTACTCCAGGGGCAGTCAACATGGCTGCATTTTTACATGATTTACCAGACAATCCTGGAAAATGGCTTCCAAAATTTAGTCCAGATCTTAACATTCAAGCTGAAGAACATATCAATAACTTTATGCTGGCTGTAAATTTGAATGGAGTCACACATGAAGATGTTGTAGTCAGACTATTCCTTTATACTCTTCAAGGAGCAGCAAGATCATGGTACTTTTCATTACCTTCGGGATCCATAACAAGTTGGGCCATTTTTGCAGATCATTTTTTAACCAAATTTGGAGATGACAGATCAATAGCTACTTTAATCAACGATCTCTCAAATTTGAAAGCAGAACCCAAGGAAACCATTAAAGAATTCAACGCTAGATTCAACAAACTCTTGAACAAAATTCACACAGATTCAAGGCCTAGTGAACAAGTCAGAAGTGAATGGTATATAACTGCCTTACCCTCAAACATAGCAATTTTTGTAGATAGAGCTGCAAAACCTACATTAGCCGAGAATATGAAAGAGGCTATTGCAGTAGAAAAACGAATTATTTCTCTAGAAAAGAAAAATGCTATTGAAGAAAGGAAATCGAAGAAAGTCAGCTTCAAAGATGATTTAAAGAAAAAGGCCAAAGATCCATATGACATGGAGGGTTTACAGAAAGTTCTTAAAACCATGTCAAATGAAATGGTTGAAATTAAAAAACAAGTAGCTGAAACTTCTACTAAAAAACCATTCCGAAATTTCAAAAGAAACCAAGTTGAATCTAGACCTCCTAATGCAATCTCTAATGCAGAATCAGAGGAAGAAGAAGAAGAAGAAGATACATCTTTAGTATCAGATGAGGAAGATGAGAATGAAGAAATAGTTGAATTACATGGAATGTGGGATTTTATTCTCCCTAATTCTGACAGTGAGGTAGAACAAGAAGCTATGCCTGTAAGTACTAGGAGTAAATCTACAGCAGAGCCTATACAAACAGCTCCTAAAAAGAAAACACAACTCCAAGTACCAAAGAAAAATCCCCTGCAAAGAAAGTTTCTCCATTACCTACCCAAAATCAGCCATCATCTTCTAATGCTCCTTCATCAACAACAAAGACTTTAGTGGTGTCAGATCCTATGGAGTATAACATTGTTGAAGACATGAAAAAGATTAAAGCCAACATTTCCTTACATGAACTCAGCAAACTAAAACACCAGCAGAGGTTGCTATTGAAAGAATTAAACGCTACACCAATTGCTCCTTTACCAAGTGGTGTAGTTGCAAAAGCAGCTAGGGGAGCTGGTAAACCACCAGATAAGGTAGATGCTACTGATACCGTGCTCATTGGAGAAAAGTCAAATTCTCAAACTCCTTTTCTTCTTACTTACGAAATGTACAATAAGAATCTGCATAATTGTTTGATTGATTCTGGAGCTTCCTCTAATATAATGCCTACTTCTGTTTGTGCCAAATTGAATATCGAACCACAGAAATCGGCAGTTCATATTGTTCAACTGGATTGCTCTAAAGTTCAAGTTGTAGGTGAAATCAATTCAGTTACTATCAGATTAGCTTCCGATCCTAGAATTGTCCAAAGAATTGATATTTTGATTGCTAATATTCCTGAATTCTATGGATTAATCTTAAGCAGGGACTGGTCTGCGAAACTTAATGGTTATATCTCGACTGATTATTCACATATGTGGCTTCCCTACAAAGGGAAACCAAATCAAATCAAAGTTGAACGAGAAAAACATATGACCCACACTGTCACTGAATTTGAACAACCTAATGAACCTGTGGCATTCAACAACAATATTCTTGGAGGTTATTCTGCTGAATCATTTCTTGGAAACTTCGAAGCACCCCAATCACCCTTTTTTGTAAATACTTTTGTTTCTCAAATAGAAAATTTTTCACAATCTGATCCTTCTAGAATTGTAAATATTTCCAATAAGCCAATAGATAAATCTTTATTTTGGTCGTTATATTTTGATGGATCAAAGTCTAGTGATGGAGAGAAAACCATGCTGTCATGTAGGCTAGAATTTGAGTGTACTAATAATACCGCAGAATATGAAGCCTTGGTTCAAGGACTTTATAAAGCTATAGGGTTAGATGTTAAATACTTGAAAGTCTTTGGTGATTTCGAAATTGTCATAAAACAAGTTAGGAATACTATTCATTGCCTTTCAGGACATCTTAAACACTATCAAAACCTAGTACAAGATCTTACCACTCATTTTTTAGCATTCAATATTTCTCCCATTCCTAGGAATCAAAATACATTAGCTGACTTGTTAGCTAATGTTGCATCTAAACTCCTTCCTGCTGAAGATTGTAGTCCTGATAGGTTTTCCGTAGAATTGATTTTTCGCCCATCTGTCCCCGATAATGTCACAAATTGGAGATTTTTCTATCATGATCAAGATATTTTAAATTTCATGACTTCAGAGAAATCATATGATGAGCAAATTATTGATGAAAATGATCATGATTTACAAATTGCTTCAAAAGGTAATGAAAATCCCATTCCGAAATCTGTTGTTAAATTGGAAGACTTATATGATATTAAAGACAGATTCAAAAAAGTCACTAATGCCAAACTTCAAAGTTCCACTTTGAAGTTTGAATTAGTAAATCTTGGTTCTGATTCCAAACCTCAAAACGTTAATTTAGGACTCAATTTAACACCAGAGGAAAGGAATGCTTTAATTAAACTCTTGAACAAATATAAAAACGTTTTTGCTTGGAATTATGATGATTTAAAAACGTATGATACTTCGGTTATTCAACACACAATTCCAATGCTTCCTGATATTAAACCTGTTCAACAAAAGCTAAGGAAGGTTCATCCAAATCTCGAAGGACAAATCAAATCAGAACTTAATAAACTTTTAAAAGCCAAAATCATTTTTCCTGTCAGGCACTCCAGTTGGGTTTCCAATATGGTACTGTAAGGAAGAAGAATGGTGATATAAGAATCTGTATTGATTTCAGAAATTTAAACAAGGCATGTTTAAAAGACAATTTCCCATTGCCAACCATGGAACAGATACTTCAAAAGGTAGCAGGTTCTGAACTTATGTCATTTCTTGATGGATTTTCAGGCTATAATCAAGTCTTAGTTCATCCAGATGACAGATTGAAAACAACTTTCAGAACAAAATGGGGAACTTATGCTTATCAAAAAATGCCTTTTGGTTTAATAAATGTAGGAGCAACTTTCCAAAGAGCCATGGACATAGCGTTTAAAGGTCTGATCAATAAGTCAGCTGTTGTTTATCTTGATGATATAACAGTGTTTTCAAAAAAGAGAACCAATCATCTACATGATCTAAAGCAAATATTTGAAAGATGTAGAAGGTTTGGTATTTCCTTAAATCCAAAGAAATCTTTCTTTGCTTTGAATGAAGGAAAACTCTTAGGATTTGTTGTGTCAAAAGATGGTATATACATTGATCCAGATAGAGTAAAAGAAATCTCTGATATTTCTTTACCTCATAACAAAAAATCCATGCAATCATTTCTCGGACAGATCAATTTTGTAAAAAGATTCATTCCTGATTTTTCTTTAATTGTTTTACCTATGCAAAATATGATCAAGAAGAATTCAGTATTCAAATGGGGGCATAAAGAGAAAGAAGCCTTTAAGGCGATCAAACAAGCGATCATTAATGCACCAGCATTGAATACCCCAGATTTTTCTAAAGATTTTATTTTGTATACGTTAGCCACCGAGACATCCTATGTAGCTGTTTTAACACAGCTCAATGATCAGAAAATTGAAGCACCAATTTCTTTCTTTAGCTCAAATCTGCAAGGAGCTGAGCTGAATTATTCCGATGTTGAAAAACAAGCCTTTGCCGTGTTTAAATCAATCAAGCATTTCAGACCTTTTCTCTTGAAAACTCATACAAAAATCATTGTCCCATTCTCTGCAGTGAGACAATTATTAATTCAGAGAGAAGTAGGAGAAAAACGAGCTAATTGGGTAACAACTTTGCAAGAATATGATGTTGATATTAAACCAGCTAAGATTGTTAGAGGACAAGGTTTTTGCAGACTATTAGCAGGAGCTCATAACATACCAGAAAATCAAGATTCAAATCAAGATATTCAAGTAAGTCAGATAAGTGTTACAGATTCTGAATCTCAGTATGCTGATCTCATCTATTACTTGAAAAATGGGTATGCTCCTTCTAATCTCAGCTATAAGAGAAAACGTGCTTTAAGGTTAAAGGCTATTAAATATGAGATCATTGATAATGTGTTATTCAAAAAAAATAATGATTCAATCTTATTAAGATGTCTTGAAAAGACTGAAGCCGAAAAGGTTTTGCAGGAATTGCATGATGGACCAGCAGGAGGTCATTTTGGAGGTGATATCACAGCTCACAAAATAATTCGTGCTGGTTATTACTGGCCTACCCTTTTTAAAGATACACATGACTACGTAAGGAAGTGCAGAATTTGCCAAACTGCAAGTGGAAGACAAAGGAAACCAGCTTTTCCTTTGCAACCAGTGAGTATTGAGCAACCATTCGAACAATGGGGGCTTGACATTATTGGTGAGATAGTACCTCATTCTTCCAAACAACACAAATACATCCTTACAGCAACTGATTACTTTACAAAATGGGTAGAAGCAATCCCTTTGAAGGTAGCCAATTCTGATGCAATTATTGATTTCATAGATCAATTCATCATAACCAGGTTTGGTGTACCTCAAGCTCTTGTCTTTGATAATGCATCTTATTTTTCCGGAAATAGTTTAATAGAATTTGCAGTCAAAAGAGGTTTTAAACTGAAATATTTAGCAAATTATTATCCACAAGGTAATGGTTTGGCTGAATCCACTAACAAAAATCTCATCAAAATCATTAAAAGGACTATTGATCAAAATCAAAAGAATTGGCACAAGTCTTTAATATTTGCATTATGGGCTGATCGTATCACTGAAAAAGCTTCAATAGGAACTTCACCTTTCAATTTAGTTTATGGAAAAGAAGCCGTGATACCATCAAATTTAACTCTTCCATCATTAGCCCTAGTGCAATTTATTGAAGAAAATCCTTCTTCATCCATTCAATTGAGATATGATCAAATCCTTAAACTAGAAGAAGATAGAGATAAAGCGAAAATTATTCATGAAAAACATCAACAGCTTGTAAAATTTTCTTTTGATGCAAGTTCTACCGGCTCAAAATTTTTGTCAATTGGTGATCTTGTTCTGAAATGGGATAAAGCACATGAAGAAAAAGGTAAGCATACCAAGT
This sequence comes from Pinus albicaulis, assembly GCA_034641835.2. Classification (NCBI taxonomy): domain Eukaryota; kingdom Viridiplantae; phylum Streptophyta; class Pinopsida; order Pinales; family Pinaceae; genus Pinus; species Pinus albicaulis. The sequence goes on along the minus strand of CM076577.1, from coordinate 796,229,037 downwards.
TTCAGAAAATGTGGCTTGGACCATTTCAGATCGTTGAAAAGATAGGCTCAAATACATTCATACTCCAAGATCTAACAGGTAAGAGAGAATCTCTTCCTGTAAATGAGCTTATCTTGAAGAAATTTTTTTCATAAGGAGGTAACCCCTTCTTAAACTGTACATATTCCTTTCTGCAAAGTTTTTAATTGTTTTTGCAAATAAGGGTTTGTTAATGAGTCTCTAATTGACTGTTTACTTGTTAGAAAAATTCTTAGGAAGAATATTATAAATATTTATTTTATGTAAATAAGAATTTTTAAAGAAATGATCATAGTCTTTTGATAGTTTTAAATAAGATGTTAAACTTTGAAAGATTATTCCAATTATTTGCATGATCTTTTGAAAACTTGAGGGAAATATAAATCATTATAAGTTTATTAAGCAGAGAAAGGTTATCTATAAAAGTAAATATTATTCAAGTCTTGGTACTCAAAAAACTCTGAAAATTGTCATCCATTGATTCTTAAGGATAAAACTATTTCACCCCATCCATTTAGGTTGTGATTTTTTAGAATGTAATTCTAAGAAATTATGTAAATTTTTTTTAAGAGATAAGAGGTCTCATCATGAGCCGACTTACCATATTCATAAGAAGTAATGAAACTGACATTACCAATACTGCACATCAAAACAGGGTAATGGCTTATAAATATAAGACAAGGGGTCTCATCACGAGCCAGCTTGTTCAGTTTAATTACAACTAGTGAATGACATTGTTATTAACTGGCTACCAAACCAGAACAATGACTCTTAAAAATAAAAAATAAAAAAATAAATAAAAGACAAAAAAACATGAGATAATATGTCTTATGAATTTATCTTTTAAAAAGTCATAATCTTAGTTGGATGGGACAATGAATAGTTAATGGTTAAAAGGTAACCCTGTCGAAACTATGAAAGTTTGTGGGAAGCAGAGGCAATACCTATGACAATAGAGTATATTATAAAACCAAACTTGGAGAAATCCACTTACTTCATTATTAATACCAATCAAAGCTTGAGATAACCCAAAAATGTTTTTATTCTCAAGAAACTAGAAAGAAATTGTAAATAATTTTTATTCTTTTTCATAAGTTAGATTTTATTTTTGATTATCCTAGGATAGTTTTCATTATCTTTAAAAATCTTTACTTACTAAAAATATAGTATTCATTTTATTTTTTCATAGATAACTGGTTCTTTCAGTGAATCGCCAATTGTTGTACTATACAACAACCCTCCCTTTTTCTTAAATTTTAGAATAAAATTCATTTAGAAATAGGGTCCCTTTTTCTTTTTATAGAAATAAAGATTCATTGTTTTAAAAAAAAAATCTCATCTTTGTTTGTATACAAACCAAATACACATTCAAAACTTCCGACCCGATCAAATATAAAAGACCTCATCATAAAAAACAAAGTCAAGTGTAAAAGTCCAATGAATAATAATCGCAATCGGAGATCGGAGAAAACCATGAGAGGAAAATTTAACATATAAACCCAAATCCTCCGATGCGATTAGTTCGATCGCAAAACTTCTATCGCAAAGGGTTTAAGTTATCTATTTACATATCTCCGATGCGATGCGACCAATCGCAATCGCATGATCGGAACACTTTTAATAAATTCTTTGCGGTCAATTTCAAATTCTTCGATGCAACGCGCGTTATTATAATAAACGCTTTTCAAAAGCAAAACAAACATTTGTTTGTTTAAATAAGAAAAACTTTTATATGGTAGACCCCACCATCGGAAATCAGAGAAAGCCATTAACAATTCTTTTCGATTGAATCTCTCCGATTGCGATCTAAAACCATCTAATCGGAAATCGGAAAAGTTTGCAATCGCAATCGGCCAATCGAGAAATCTGTATTATGATATTTATGTACCATTTGAAAACTTTTGATGCGATTGATACATGGTATTTATTACGTTCGAAGAATTCAAGATAGGTAAATATTATAATATTTCACAAGGCGTCAAATCTCCAATTGTACGTTGGTATTCAATAGCAAATCAAATGAATATTGGTTGATGATTCAGTTTTAAATACATGAGTGTGACCCAAAGAGAACATTTACGCGCTATACGAGACCAATAAATAATGAATCATGCGTTCATAATCGTTCCTTTCAAGTTGCTTGTTTATCACGACTGAAAGTTTATTGTCTTGCAGAATCAAGGAACACTGAACCCTTTCATTCACAGACAAAGGGAAATAGTATCAAACACAGAAATGTCGAAGAGAGCGAGGAGAACCAAGACTGTTGTTCCCGTTAAGTTTGTTGAGACTCCTACAGTCTCAAAAGAAAAGCCAGCAAAACTGAGACTAGTTACAGATACATCATGCCAAGGGCTCGGAAGAATGACGTGGGAAGGAGTTTATAATCTATTGGAGAAAGAAAAACCTAAAGTCACAGTAGAAAAGGCATCAGTTCCAGATGAAGATAGCTCAGATTCCGACTCTGAGATTACTGAAAAATCACTTGCAAATTCATTTCTACATAGAATTGCAGCCAGAGCAAGCATCATGCCTTATTATGATGTGATTTGATGGGTCATCGATAGTGTGAAAATAAAGGACATAATGTTTGTTTCAGCTTCTGGAGTGTCTTTTGGGTCGTTTAAAGCAGAAGACATTAAGGCGATGTATCATCTTCCTGATCCGCAGAAGGTTTATAACAAAGAATTTATCAAAGAGTTTGCTGATAATAATAAGGTTCAATCTGACCCTATCGAAGATTGGAGGAAAAATTCTGAGAAGCACAGAAATGAATCATCCGGTATGTATTCAGTAGATTCCCTCTTACCCCCGTATTGCTATGCCGCTGCCATGATGTGTAGATTATTTGGTAATGACAATTCTGCTAGGTTTTCTATACAAATGGTCCCATTAATCTTAGCTGCTGTCAATTCCGACATTATGGACTGGGCTGTTATTCTCTCTGATAGAATGGCTAATAGAATACTCGAGTACAGACAAGATAAAACCGCTGGAAATTCCACTCTTTTTTTCTTTTGTGCTTATATTCTAGACGCTCTTTGTTTTAATTCTGAGTTTCCCTTGTTAGGATGGAAATGGACTCCCAAAGATCCCACCCCGATTCATATATATCATAAACTTCTTTGGAAAGTTCATTTCGGAGATCATGTGTATAGAATATGTCATGGTTTCCTTATCCCTGTCTTTCAAACCATTTTCAATCGCTTCCCTCCAAGATTCTCCGACAAAGCTAAAGCTGACTTATCCTCAATAGGAGATTGGTTTGGAGAAGAAAAGTTCACATACATCAGGATTTTTGGGAGTATTGTGGAACCCCATGTTCTCCCTCTTTTTGTTCCAGACAAACTTCTTGCCTAGGAAATCTCCTATCAATTAACAGTTGAAGGAATATCCAGAGCTCTAAACAATAGTAAGAAAAGAATGTGGCCTCCATTCCCATTCAATTGTGGTCATTTTACTTTGAATGACTTCAAACATGTAGAAAAGGAAGTCGCCAAAATAAAGGGTTTTAAATTTGCGACCATTCCGGGGAGACAGTATGATCCACGACAGATAGCTTTTAATGTTACTGCTTCAGTTTCGATTGCTCGATTTGAGCATGAACCAGATGAGTTTGATGATTTGTTTGTTTCGTTGAATGATTTTCCTCAAGTTTATGATTTGGCTAAGTCTAAATTCTAGAAGGAAGAAATGAATAAATTTTTGTTATTCAGAAGTCAAAGATTGTTGAGAGTTCCTCTAGACCAACTGAGAATTCCTATACAAGGGTCAGAGACAGAGGGTACATCTGGCAAAACGCCAGGAGAAACATTTGCCGGTAAAGTCATTACATAATCGGTTATTAACCAGCCAATTGTACATACTGAAAAGGTGAGCACTGATGGCAAACCTGATGCTCAGAAAGGGAATACTGATGGCAAATCTGATCGAAATATTGATCAGCAGTCCACAGCTCAAACGAAAGAAAAATGCACAAGTACTGATACTAATGTGCATAATCAAAAAGGAGGATCAGATAGAAAAACCATTGAGCAGGGAACAAATACAGAGAAAACAGATACACAATTGGAAGGAAAAGAAAATACTGAGAAAATTATAGACTCTGCTGATCTTAATGTTTCTTCTCAATTGTTGAAACAATATGATCAATTTGCTCAGCAATTAGGACTGCAGGATAAAGATAAAGAGCAAGAAGATCAGGACGTCGAAATCATTCCTGAACATCCTACAGGGCAGATTGTATTGAAGATTGAGGAGATCCCTCCTTTGGATGTATTTTACAGCCCTAAACATAAGGTTGTTGTTAGAAAACAGAGAAAAAGAAGGAAGATGGATCAGGACATGTTTTCCACTCCACAGGAGGAGTTCATGAATATTGTTTACAAGAATACTGAAGTGAATCCATCTGAGGATCTCACTAAGTTGTCCCAATATGTAGGAGCATATAGTGCTGCAACAATAGATAAAGCTGCAGAAGTTTCTCAGTTGATGACACAAAAAGATCTCCATATATCTTTACTTGAAGAACAAGCTAATGAAAATCAGCAAAAGATTGCTCAATTGGAACAACAATTACAAGATCAAGAGCTTAGGTCTAAAGAGTTAGAAGAACAGCTTGCCACAGAAAAGTAGAAAGTTGATGAGCAGGTTTTAGGCAAACAACAACAATTGAATCAAGAAATTTCCAAGTTACAAGATTTGTTGCAAAATGAGAAGAATGCGAAGATCGTACAAGAAAAAGAATTTCAAGCAGCTTTAGATAGGTTCAAAGATTTCCCTAAATTAAGTGAATTCAAATCGGAAGCTCTTGAAGTTAATAAACTGCTGTCTCAGCAATTGAATGAATTTTGTGCAAAATTATCACAAGCAAAACCATTTTGTGATATCACATCATCCTTGATCCAGAACATTATTACTCTCAGGCAAGAAATTGATGATGCTGATGAAAAGATTTCTGAATTTCTTACTTGGCAAGATACAGAAAAAGGAAGAGAAGCTAATCTTCCTAGGATAGAAGAAAGACATAAATAAATCTTGTTTACAGAATGGGAACATCAGTTAATGAAAGCCGAGAGAGCAATATCAAGAGCTAGGAGCATGATGAGTAATACAACGCAATTTATCAATGACAGCTTGTATTCAATTAATCTCATTTCAGATTGTGTTCCTGGAAGTTTGCCTAAAGTTAAAGAAACCGATTGCAGATGGAAAGAAGAGATAATGAATAAAAGTCAACAGATCAACAAACTTCAAGCAATATCTTGGGACAATATGTGGACTTATTTAATTAAGCCATACAATCAACAAATGGCTATTAAATTCCTTTCAAATGCTGTTGATTGTTTAATTCCAGAATTTTCTGATGCCACATACGCTGGACAGTTACATTCCGAGATGAGTCATCCACCGAGGCTCCAAGATATGATGAAAATTTGCAACTTGGCTACATCAAGCGAGAAAGAAAAGCAATGAATCAGTTTCATTTAAGATAGCATTTATGTTTTTAATTTGATAGATTGTAGCAGTAGTAGTAGGATTCTGTTTATGTAATTTCTTATTTAAATCCCTCTCATGCATTTAGAGAAGGATCCAGAGTTGTAATATTTTTTGGACTTGGAGCTTACATTTCTGTACTCCATTCCCTCTTATATTTTATAAAGGATCACATCTGGTGATTTTGTGCTGAAATTATCTTTGAAGTGTTGCATTTCTGTACCTTTGGATTTGATTTTACATCAGAGTTACTGGATTAGAGTATCAGATTTCATTTGAAAGTATTCAAGATGAATGAGGTATTTCTATCTGTTCACTGTTGATTTCCTTTGTCATATGATATTCGCTTTAAAATTTTCTATCATTTATATATATTTGGTTTTCATAACGTTTCTTTTTATATATCATTTCTGAGTATAATTGAAATGTTATCTTTCATAAGCATATATAGATGGTATACTATGATGAATACAATATGCTAATATAACTCTGTTTAATTTCTTAAACATAGTTATCTTTATTTGTTACTGCACAATTTCAATTAAACTTTAATACATTTTTATGGTTATTGTCAAATTGGAATAATTCTAAGTTGTATTCACATATGATTGCCCGGGTTAGTGTTAGAATTTCTTTATCAGCATTTAGTTTAATTAGATAGTTTTATTTTCAGTCAATTTAGTCACACTTCCACTCATCCAAATCAACCCATCACCAACCCATTTAGTTTAAAGGAAACTGGTCCTTTAAATTCAGTCGGAGCCACCATACCAAACGGAAAAGGAGCTGTCCTAAGGTCCCGACCTGGTGGTTTTCCCCAATGTTTGAAGCAGAGATTTTCTAGGCTTCAACACCTTCAACGAAATCAAATTGCCTATGTTGAGGCTCTGCACAACCCTTGCACAACCTCTTGGAGAATAATTTCGACCTCCTCTTTTTTACTTTCTGGAAATGGAAACTACTTTAGAATACAGCTTTTTGTTGCCTCTCTGCTAGTTGCTACTCACCCACTGGCTCAATCTCCATTGCTAAATCACTCTTGCTACTGGGAATTCGAACTACCTAGGCAAATACGTATCTGCATTGGTGTGTTCTTGTTAATTTTAGTTAACGATGGTATGTTCTATGCTTAGAGAAATTTACTTCAATCCTTCTTATTAGCCCAATTCAATTTCCTGTCTAGCAATCGCATTAATATTGACAGTAAATGCTGATAGAACATAAACAAATAACCAGAAGACAAGCCAAAACAAGAGGACACAATAATTTGGCGGATGCCAGGGAAAAACCCCAATGTGGGGAAAATACTTTGATCAAATCTTCTTATTATTCTTCAAATTCAGCAGAGCGAGAAAGTACAATTTACCACTGTAATATCCCGAAGGGGAAATAGACAGTAATACAAAGCATACAACAAGATATATAGTGCTAGAAACAGATCATGAAGCAGATACACATGAAATAGAGAGAATGCTAAGCCATTTTATTATACTGAGAAATAGAAATAAGTACAAGAGGTGATCAAAATGATGGCACCTCGACTTGCACCAGGCAAGTGTAGGAATACTCTCAGAATATCAATGGAAATGGCTGCTCTCTGCTGTAACTCCAAGCTGCTGAAATTCTGCCGTGCTGCTGCTACTGCTGGAACAAAATGAGTATTTGGGGCTGCTCCCCTACTCAGAAAAATCTAATACTCTGGAATCGGCCTCTATTCACAATACCTAGAAAAGCCCAGAGAGCGTTTCTGAAATGGTCGACCCCCGAAAATGCCTCCCTTGAGGATCTACGCTATCCTCCCAAAGGCCACGATGGTGCTGAATGCTACTCTCCAAAATATGGTCTCCCTCTCTCCCAAATGTCTCTAATAGGCAAGGGCTGGCCCCTTGCTCAATCCTCCGGCCTGAATCCTCTAAAATGGCTCCAATCCGGAGCTCTCCCAAAGTGAACTGCGTCCCTCTCTCTCAAGACTGCGCAGTCCCTCTAAGCTCTGCTCCTCCACGAATGCAACCACTAATCCTCCTGCAAAAATGCTGATGGAATACCTCACCCGAGCAAGCACTCGAAGTCCCCCGAGGCTGAGGGTGGGATCTTCGCACGGAGACACCCGGTGTACTAAACAGTACTGCAGACAAGCTACACAGCCAGCGTGCTCCAAGTTGAAATGACAAGCTCAATATGCATAAACATGAATGATCAAATGAAGAGGCTCTCCTCCCTTTTATCACGATGGGCCTCTCTCAACCCTAGGCCCCACCATCTCCTACGTGTCCCTTGGCCCACGCTGCCCCTCTCAACTACGTGAGGTAGGCCCCACTCTGCCCATGTGGTCTGCGTCCTCCTCTCCCTGCGCTGTCCACTTGGCCACTAGGCCCCACTTCCTCAAATAAGATGTGAACTTTAGGGAAATATTTTATCCTAAGTGAGTTATTTAATATTTCACCCACTTTATTCATGTTCCGACTATAATAAGGCAAAATTGGTCAAAATTAATATTTCCAATTAGCTATCGCTAATTGGGAATATTACAGTCTGCCTCGGCAAAATGTTGCTTGACCGCAAGCAACTGTAGTGATGGATGCTGCAAGATCTTCTCACTCTCCCAAGTGGCATCCTCATCCAGCAAATTCTTCCACCTCACTAAGAATTCCCGGACTGTTCTATTCCGCAACTATCTCTCCCTGGTATCAATAATGGCCTCCGGCTGTAGCACCAAGTGCCCCTCATCATCCGTAGGCGGAAGCTCCCCTGTCACTGTCACTTGTTGTCCCAGTGCCTTCTTCAGGCACGATACGTGAAAGATGTTATGAATCTTGCTACCCTGGGGTAGCTCCAACTCATAAGCAACCTGCCCAACTCTGCGTATCACCCTGTAAGGCCCATAAAAACGAGGCTTGAGCTTCTCAGCTCCCTTCTGCTTTAGAGTAGACTGTCGGTATGGCTGCAAACGTAGGTAGACCAAGTCCCCTACCTCAAAATGTCTCTCCACCCAACCCTATCGGCATACAGCTTCTGCTGGTTCTGTGCTGTAGCCATGTTATCCTTGAGAGCTCGGAGGATGTCCTGACTCTCTTGGATCCAATCCTTGGCTCTCGGTGCCTTGCTGGCACCAAACATCACATCAACAAAAGATAAAGCATGATAACCATATAATGCGTAAAACGAAGACATATCGATGGACATGTGATGTTTGTTGTTGTAGCAGTACTCTCCTAGGTGCAGCCACTTCAACCACACTCTCTGCTGTCCACTGACATAGTTATGCAAGTAGCTCTCCAGCCACTTGTTAACTATCTCTGTCTGCCCATCTGTCTGTGAGTGGTAGCTAGTGCTCGGTGTCAACTCTGTCCCCACCAACCGAAAAAGCTCCTGCCAAAATCCGCCCATGAAGCGGTTGTCCCTGTCACTGACAATGATCTTGGGAAGACCATGTAACCTGAAGATTTCCCTGAAGAATAGCTCTGCCACCTGTGCTGCTGTATAATGTGCAGATATGGCAAAAAAATGCACATACTTCGTCAGTTGATCAACGACGACGAATATACAATCCTTGCCCTGCACCATGAGCAACCCAGTGATGAAATCCATCGAGATACTCTCCGGATGGTTCATCTCCCCCTTGTTGCGCTAACAAACCTTGCACTCCCTGACATGCTGGAGTACGTCCTCCTTGAGGCCCTTCCATGAGAACCTCTCTCTGATGGCCCTGTAGGTTTTGGTAAACCCCTGATGGCCAGACAATGGTGAATCGTGGGAAGCCTGCAATATCTTCTTCTTGAGCTGAGAGCCCTCAGTCAAGAAGATCCTGTCCCTGTAGTAGATGATCTCATCCATCACCCTATATCTGTCATCTGTCACCTGCCACATCCAAAACCTCACAAGCAAATCTGTCCTTGGAGTACTCCACTAATAGTTGAGCCCTCCAATTTGCATCCAAACTCATCAGAGACAATGTGGCTGGTCTACGTGAAAGTGCATCAGCCACCACGTCGTTCTTTCCTTTGACATACTCTATGTCAAAGTCATAGGCTTGGATCTTGCTGACCCACTTTTGCTGCCTCTCCTGTAGCTGTTTCTGCTCTAAGAAAAACCTGAGGCTGTTGTGGTCAGCCCTCACCCTGAACCTGTTACCTACCAGGTACTGCCGGAATTTGGCCAATGCATGCATGATGGCCAGCATTTCCTTGTTGTATATGGCATACAACCGCTCATGTGGAAGGAACTTCCGGCTCTCAAAAGCTATAGGGTGGCCTCCCTGCATCAACACTGCGCCAATCCCCTCTCCTGATGCATCACACTCCAAAACGAATGGCTGCGTGAAGTCTGGCAATGCTAGCACTGGACAGCTGCTCATCACCTCCTTGAACCTGTCAAAGGCTCGCTGCACTGTGTCTGTCCAACTGAATGCCCCCTTTTTCGTCAAATCTGTAAGGGGTGCAGCAAGCTGAGAGAAACTCTTGACAAACTTCCTGTAGTAGGTGCAGATACCCACAAACCCCCGAAGTTCCGTCACGTTCCTCGGCTCTGGCCAATTCCTGATGGCCCTGATCTTCTCCTCGTGGACCCTCACTCCATCCACCCCTATGACGTGTCCCAAGTATAGCATCTCCGTCAACCCAAACTCGCACTTGGAGAGCTTAGCATAGAACTGCTGCTCCTCCAAAACACGCAACACTGCCTCTATGTGCTGGAGATGCTCCTCCCATGTCCTGCTATATATCAATATGTCATCGAAGAAGACCAATAGAAACTTCCTCAGGTGACTGCGGAAAATGTGGTTCATACATGACTGTAAGGTGGCTGGTGCGTTGGTTAGCCCGAAGGGCATCACCAAGAACTCAAAATGGCCGTAGTGGCACCTGAAAGCGGTCTTGGGAATGTCCTGTTCCCTCACGTGAATTTGATGGTACCCGGATCTCAAATCAATCTTTGAGAAGAACTGTGCCCCTCTCAACTCATCCATCAGCTCGTCAATCCGTGGAATAAGGTACTTGTTCTTCATGGTCTTTTTGTTCAGGGCCCTGTAATCAATGCACATCCTCAATGTGCCGTCCTTCTTCTTCACCAACACTACCGAAGAAGCGAAAGGACTGGTGCTAGGCCGAATGTGTCCAAGAGCTAACAGCTCGCGGATAGCTCGCTCGATCTCGTCCCGATAGGCCTTAGGGTGCCTATAGGGTGTGGTAATGACGGCCTGTATGCCCTGCTCTAGCTCAATCGTATGCTCAAATCCCCAATCCAGAGGCTGTCCTGGTGGTATCTCCCCAAACACCGTGGCATACCTGTCAAGGATGGTCTGTATCTCTAGATGAACTGTCTGCTTGGTAGTCCCTGCCTCTGATGCACGCAGCTTTACTGCCCACTCTATGTCTCCCTTCCGGAAGTCTGCCTCCATCCGGTGAGCTGAAACTGTCTGAGGTGGGTAAGTGTGCATGCCCCGTATCTTCTCGTGCTTCTCGGTCTTCTTGTCACCCCACTCCATCTCCAAAGCCTCCCAATCTGTGGTGACCTTCCCTAGAGTGATCAACCACTGTACCCCTAATATCACATTGGTATCCGGTATGTTAACCATGAAAAAGTGGTCGGTCACCGTGTAGGTGCCCATCGTCACTGCCAGCGCTGGGACATATCTAGCACATTGCATAGTCTGGTCTCCTGGGACCAACACTGAAAACCCATCGAAGCTCTCTGTCTGTATGCCTCTCCGCTCTACCATCTGTGCATCGATGAAGTTGTGAGTTGCCCCACTGTCCACCAGTATTGATACTCGCTGCCCCCGCACTGTACCTCGGACACACAGCGTCAAATACTTGGGAACTCCTCGCAATGCTGCAAGGGTCCCTCCGGTAGGTGCAAAGGCTGCACGTCCTGCTCCTGGTGGTGGAGGTGGCAAATGATCCTGCGCTGCATGGATGCCCCCTTCTCCCACGTCATCATACTCATCTTCTTCCCCGCTGCTCTTGGAGAAGACCTCGATATAATGTGCTTTGCCAACAACACATCTGTGTCCTAGTGCCCACGGCTCCTGACAGGTGAAACACAATCTCTTCTTCTTCAACTCCCTCCTGACATCATCATCCAACTGTCCTCTACCCTGATTCCCCTTTGGAGGCGGAATCCTCACATCCTTCCCCTTAGGCTGGAAAGCCTGTCTCTGGGGGTAAGGCGTTCTGGTCCTGGGTAAGGCATCCTGAAAGTCCCGTGTCCTGCCAACTGCGTCATGGAGTGTGGTCGGTCTAGTGGATCTGACCAATCCCCGAAGCGGCTCTGCTAGCCCATCAATGAACATGTAGATCATCCGTGCCGTGGATAGATCTGGTACCATCACCGAAAGTCTCAGGAAATCTGAGATGTATGTATCCGGACTCCCGGTCTGCTTGAGCCTCATCAGCTCAACAAAGTGCTCCTCCGGATCCCTTCGATCAAACCTCTCTATCAACCTCCGGGTGAACTCAACATATGCTGTCACTGTCGAGTGCCCGAATGTAACCATCCCGTGGAACCACCAATCTTGGGCCTCGCCATCTAGATGCAGCGCTGCCACCTTGATGGCCTCCGTCTCTGCCATCTGGTTGAGCTGGAAGTATATGTCCAACTTCTCCACCCAAGCCTTTGCCGAACTGTTTGATGAACCATCAAACGTAGGCAAATGGAACCTGCTCATCGTACGCTGAGTGTCTCCGTCATGATAATGCCGGTGTCCCCTATGATGGTCACGGGGTCTGCTGTCCTACTGGCGCTGGACAAAATCACGAAATGAAAAGGCATCCCTGAACTCCTGCCCGTATGCCTGGTACTCAGCAAAGTAATCACCCATGTGGCTAGGTTCCTGCTCCTGCTGTGCTCCTGCCCCTGTGTCTGCAGCCAGAAAAGTGGGCATAGTGGAACGTGTGGGTGCATGAGATGCCATGTGCTGAGTGGCATCGTGCTCCTGCAAATGGTGGGATGTGCTTGATCCCTCACTAATCTGGAAACCCCTTGGGGTTTCACGTTGCCTAGCCTCTACAACAGTGAATCTCTGTCCCATCACCTCAATCTGCCTTGACAGATCCTGTACTGACTTGAGGAGCATTTCCCCAAACTTCTTCGCGTCACTATCATCTGCCATCGGTTCCTCCTGCTCTGCGTCCACTACTGGAACACAATCACCCTCTCCGTAGGTGATTTGCAACCTACGTTCTCGATCACGGTACTTCCTACCTCTGTAGCAAATATACGGCTTCTCTTTCGGTGTCATAGACAACTTGCTCCACAGGCTGAGCCAGGTCTATGAGCTCTAATACCACTGTAATATCCCGAAGGGGAAATAGACAGTAATACAAAGCATACAACAAGATATAGTGCTAGAAACAGATCATGAAGCAGATACACATAAAATAGAGAGAATGCTAAGCCATTTTATTATACCGAGAAATAGAAATAAGTACAAGAGGTGATCAGAATGATGGCACCTCGACTTGCACCAGGGAAGTGTAGGAATACTCTCAGAATATCAATGGAAATGGCTGCTCTCTGCTGTAACTCCAAGCTGTTGAAATTCTGCCGTGTTGTTGCTACTGCTGGAACAAAATGAGTATTTGGGGCTGCTCCCCTACTCGTAAAAATCTGATACTCTAGAATCGGCCTCTACTCACAATACCCAGAAAAGCCCAGAGAGCATTTCTGAAATGGTCGACCCTCGAAAATGCCTCCCTTGAGGATCTACACTATCCTCCCAACGGCCATGCTGGTGCTGAATGCTACTCTCCAAAATATGGTCTCCCTCTCTCCCAAATGTCTCCAATAGGCAAGGGCTGGCCCCTTGCTCAATCCTCCAACCCGAATCGTCCAAAGTGGCTCCAATCCGGAGCTCTCCCAAAGTGAACTGCGTCCCTCTCTCGCAAGACTGCGCAGTCCCTCTAAGCTCTGCTCCTCCATGAATGCAACCACCAATCCTCCTGCAAAAACGCTGATGGAATACCTCACCCGAGCAAACACTCGAAGTCTCCCGGGGCTGAGGGTGGGATCTCTACACGGAGACACCCGGTGTACTAAACAGTATTGCAGAGAAGCTAAACAACCAGCGTGCTCCAAGTCGAAATGACAAGCTCAATATGCATAAACATGAATGATCAAATGAAGAGGCTCTCCTCCCTTTTATCACGATGGGCCTCTCAACCCTAGGCCCCACCATCTCCTATGTGTCCCTTGGCCCACGCTGCCCCTCTCAACTGCATGAGGTAGGCCCCACTCTGCCCACGTGGTCTGCGTCCTCCTCTCCCTGCGCTGTCCACTTGGCCACTAGGCCCCACTTCCTCAAATAAGATGTGAACTTTAGGGAAATATTTTATCCTAAGTGATTTATTTAATATTTCACCCACTTTATTCATGCTCCGACTATAATAAGTTAAAATTGGTCAAAATTAATATTTCCAATTAGCTATCGCTAATTGGGAATATTACAACAATAGTCAACAGGATGCCCTAGCCAGCAAAGTCAAACTTGGCCTCAAAGAACAGTCAAAGTCAGCCCAAAACAATCCTGAAATTCTCGGTCAAACCTGGTCAATGCACTGGTCAGATATGCGGTCAAAGTCTGCGGTCAAAGCTGCAATCAAACAATCCATATTTCCTCAGATTTCGTGCCACCAAACTCGACCTCCAAAAATCGGATTTTGTCCCAAAAATCGAAGTCAAAGTGTGATAGTTGACCCAAGGTCAACGCTATCGTAGAAGCCCTAAAACAGTCTGAAAATTGCAGTTGCACTTTCACATGTGCGGAGGAGAGAGAATGTCTTATTGAGTCTGTACGAACCAATGAGAAGGAGAGAGAATGTGAGATGAGATGATGTCCAAATGAGGTTTGACTCTCTCCTTTTTATATCCATCAATGAGGGGTGGTGACACATCTTTTGGGGCTTGTGAGCCTACATTACAATTCTAGCCAACCTTGACAATTTGCACATGTGAGAAATAAATTCAAAATCCAACTTCTGCTCATCCAAACAAGATGATCATTAGATCAATCTTGGACCTCTCGGAAAGAGGAATAAAAAAAAAATATCATCTCAATCATATGAGCAGTCCAAAGTGGTGTTTGGCCCTAGTTGCCAAATTTAACACTCCCTCTCAACTAGGGAGAACTCCACCTGTCAATCCATCTGTCAACCTGTGCAATCCTGTCATCTTGTACCATCATGTACCATCCTGTCATCCTGTGTCATCCTGTTGTCCCTGTACTTTGTCGGCTCTGCTCTACTGAATCATGAAGAAATAATGAAGAAGATTTGATAGTGAGTCAGAAGACCTTGCCACTCTCCACTGACCCGAAGTCAGTTTAGAGGTATAAACCTCAATCAGACTTTATCCCAGATCAAGTTGTTGGACACAACCCATCCTAGACATACAGAGTACGGAAATAAACAATGCGTCCATCGGTAATGCTATGGTCGCTATCCTCATTTCCCAACTCATTGGCCAGATGAGAGGTACTTCCCATGAGTCCCGGACTACATGGGTAGGATGTATGGGGGGCATAGATCAAGAGAGGGTGAACCAGCTCAATATCATAACGGTGGGGAAATAACACACCAACAAGGTAAGGTGAACCTAGCCCTGTGTTTGCTTATAGCTCCAAGAAGCTATCCCCAAGCCCCCTGGAGCTCCCAGAGCTCAAAGTCCAACTCAAGCGGGACCCTCATAAGAGGGTCTGTCCATGATTCCAAGCTTTTCACGGAACGTTAAGAATTTGACCTTCCCCAAGGGCTTCGTGAGAATATCTGCGACTTGCTCATCGGCCCCAATGTGATGGAGCCTTACGACGCCTCGCTGTACCATATCCCGAATAAAGTGGTGCCTGATATCCATATGCTTGGAGCGGTCGTGGAACACAGGATTCTTTGAAAGTCGATTCCCACTTTGGTTGTTGCAATGGATCACGGTGGTATTAAGCACATGCTCAAACAACTCACTGAAGAGCTTACTCAACCAAACAACTTCACAACATGCCAATCTTGCTGCAATGTATTTGACCTTCAAAGCAACCGATTTTTGCTTCCTGCTCATCCAAGAGATCGAAGCAAAACCTAGGGTGAAGCAGCATCCATATGTGCTTTTACGATCCACCATACTGCCCGCCCAGTCAACATCGATATATCCATGGAGCCTCACATTCCCGACAGTGTATCTCAGTCCATGGTTGATTGTGCCCTGGAGATATCTCAAGAGATTCTTGGTAGCAATCCAATGAATGTGACGAGGCTCGACCATATATTGACTCAACGTGTTGACTGCAAACATATGTCTGGACAGGTGTTCACTAAGAACATCAGGGCCCCTACGAGTTGTCGATACTCGGTAGGATTTCCCAAATCGGGCCCAACAACACTTCCACACAACTTCTTAAAGTTGAGTTCCATCGGAGTAGTCACGGACTTGTAGTCCACCATCCCAAATCTTTCCAGTTGCTCCACAATATATTTTCATTGAGAAAGGAAAATCTCACCTGGCTTTTGCGAGACCTCCAAGCCTAGGAAGTAGTGCATTAGTCCTAGGTCCTTCATCTCGAACTCAAAAGATAACTCCTTCTTACATTGATGAATAAGAGGGTCTACACCTGTCAAGAAGAGATCATCCACATAGAGAACCAGAATGAGAGGCTTGTCATGATCAACCTTTAAGTAAATGTTTGGATCAACATCACTTCGAGTAAAGCCCAACTTCATCAAGTAGCTATCGATCCTCTCATACCAAGCTCTGGGGGCTTGCTTCAACCCATAGAGGGATTTCTTCAACCTACATACCTTTGTATCTCTATCTCGGACTTCGAACCCCAAAGGTTGTTCCACATAGACCTCTTCCTTTATCGATCCATGTAAGAAGGCAGTCTTGACATCCATCTGATGTAGACTCTATCCTTGCGATGAAACAAGGACAATAATCGAACGGATTGTGGTGTAGTGAGCAGCAGGTGCAAATATTTCATCATAGTCTATTCCTTATTTTTGTGAGAAGCCTCGGGCAACAAATCTTGCCCTGAATTTTTCAGCACTTCCATTGTCTCCATGCTTGATCTTGTAGAGCCATTTCGAGGTGACAACAAATTTGTCCTTTGGTTTAGGAACCACATCCCACACATCATTTTTCATGATCTACTCATATTCTTCGTTCATTGCATCCTTCCAAACTTGGTGCTTCACGGCTTCTTCAAACGTTCCATGCTCAGATTGGACAATGGTGCTCATGGATACTAAGTACCCTTGGTACCTATTCGGCTTCTTACTTCACGAAATGTTCCCCTTGGAGCAATATGTCTCTCTGCATCTTCGAGAGTGTCTCTAAGCCATGAGGGTCTTCTTTTATTTGAAAAAGGTGGATCTATAGGATTCATCAGACCTTCAACATTGGGCATTTGTTCATCCTTCGGTTCTTTTTGCTTTCCTGATTCTTCTTCTTTGTCTTCCTTTGAGATAGGGAGATATCTAACCTTCCTAAGGGCAACATCTTCGTCGAAGGTGACATCATGACATATCTCTGTAGAATTTTTTAGACCAACACCGATTATCAGTTTCTTCTTATTACTCCCATGTAGTTAAATGCCCATTTCCATAAACATACATTCAACAAGCTGGAAATAATAAATATTTCTGAAAACACAAATTCTAAAAAATTCAAAGTGTTGGAAAATGCAGAAATAAAACTCAGAAATTATTTCAGCTACACACACAGAAAATGACACACTGATTTTTGGTCAATATGACCCTAGAAAAACCCCCTACAACTCTTGGAAAAAACCAGTTCAAAAGCTCTTCTTTATTTCTGAATATTGTTTTTACAGTGAAACAGAAAAACACAGTAAAAATTTCAGCAACCAAAATTACAGACTTATCTCGATTTCCGTGCTTGCACACTACCTCGGAAATTGTGCCAAATTAGCAACTTACAAAACATAAAATTTTATAGCATTAATGACAGCAATAAATGTTGTATGTCCACCTCGGAAAATGTGCCAGAACAAATGTACGGAACTGTACGGATTTGTACAACCCTCCTCAAAATCCATGCCCAAAAACTGCCTCGAAATATGCGTTGAAGTCGCTGTCCTTTTTCTCGATTTTAGTGCCCAAATTTCTGCCTTGAACTCTGTGCTTAATGCTACTGCCCTCTTCTTCGATTTTCGTGCCTCCCTTTCTTGGAAACAGTGGCTCTCTCTTGTTGTACGGATTTATGCCTTAGGATTTGTGCCAATAAGGTGTTGTACAGATTTGCTGAAGAATCCTTGCTTTCCTCCAACTTTTCACTGCTCAGAAAATCTCCTTGCTTTATTCCTCTCCTCTCTCAATCTACTCATGAAAGACTGAATGACCTTTTCTCTTCATTTCCTCCTTTAACTTAACCCTAAGTGATTTTTGGGGAATCTCTAATTCCAATGGCTGAGATAGCTTTAGATCTAGGGCTGAGATTAAATGTGCATTTAAATCTCACTTTTTATTTTTTAATTCACCCCACTTTAATAAAGACCCTCTTAGCCTTTTATTTCCAAAGTCACTTTTCACTTTCTAATTTCACATTGACTTTATTAAAGTCACTTTATAATTATACTTAGTAACTTTATCACTTATAAAGTCACTTTTAAATTAGATTTGACTTTACCACTTCTAAAGTCACTTTAAGAGAAAAAGTTAAATACATTTGGACACTTTTCCCTAGGCCAAATATCAAAGTCTTAGGGAACCATTTGTCCTCTGGTACCCAAATTTTAACAATTTCCACTTCTCTTTGACCAGGTACATAGATTCTATATGCCTTTGAGGTTTCACTGTAGCCCACAAACGTTTCCTTATTTCCAGAAACATCCAATTTGCTTCTCTTTTCTTTTCGCACATGAAAATATATAGGACTTCCAAAAATTTTAAAATGAGAAGCACCAGATTTCTTACCAGTGAAAACTTCTTCGAGAGTTTTGGAGTCCAATGCTTGATGTGGGCATCTATTTCGAACATACATAGCGATGTTGGCGACTTCTCCCCATAGGAACTTCGGAAGACCTTGGTCATGAAGCATGGCACGGGCAGCTTCAAGAATAGTTCGATTCTTTCTTTCGACAACTCCATTTTGTTCGGGAGTACTACGCAGTAGTGGTCTCCCTCATTGAACTCATTTGACTCATATTCGGTTCCATTATCGGTCCTCAATATTTTGATCTTCTTCCCTGTTTGATTTTCAACCAAGGCCTTGAAGGTGCGGAACCATTTGAATACTTTGTCCTTTTTCTTCAAAATGTATATCCATGTCTTGCGAGAGAAGTCATCTATAAAGGTGACATGATATAGGCATCCTCCCAAAGATGTTACGGGCAACATACCAGATAGATCAGAATGAATCAATTGAAGAACATTAGAGGTCTTGGAGTTACTTGAGGGGAATGGTCTCCTTGTATGCTTTCCTTCGGCACAACCCTGACATACCCCTTCATGATTGTTGATATTTGTAGCATCGGAAAGTGTTCCAAGTCTCAAAATTTGTAAAGAGGCTTGGACATCAGCATTCCAAAGAACCCAAAAACTGTTTGTGGAAATTCCACTCGGTTTATGTTTTATTAAAATAATTAATTATTTTAATGGGGACCCTAAGTCTAAACTTAGGGAAATTAAATAATTAATGGGTATTAATAAAATAGAGTGTGAATCTTCTAGAGAACGAAGATCAAGTCAAGTTTTAATCTTGGCCATTGATTAGACTTCTAATCTGGGTCGTTGATTCGTCAATAAGAAGATTATAAAAGAAGGCTCGAGGGTTATTTGGAAAGTAAGCAAGTAATAAATAATGTCTTTATATCATTCTAGTTGTCTCAAAATTTGTCATGTCCTAGCCATTTAGTTGGCCATAAAAGAAGAGCATTAAGGCTTATAGAGCATTTAAGTATTGCATTGTGAAGGATGGTCTGGGTTGGAGAAATCCAGATGGGGTAAGACTTAGATGTGTTGATGAAGTTGAGGTCAAAAAGCTTCTATCTGAGTTTCATTCAGGATTTTGTGGAGGACATTACGCTGCTAAGAATTACTACCCATAAAACCTTGAGAGCTGGTTATTTTTGGCCTTCTATTTTTGCTGATGTGCACAAGTATGTTAGAGGTTGCCAAGCTTGCCAACTTTTCACTGGAAGCCAAAGTTAGCTTCTTTGCCTCTTCAGCCTGTGGTCGCGGTAGCTCCCTTTGAACATTGGGGGCTTGACTATATAGGGAAATTTAATGAAAATTCTAGTAATGGCTACTTGTGGATTTTCACTGCCACTGACTATTTTACTAAATGGGTAGAAGCCATCCCCACAAGACACGCCACAGAAAAAGTAGTGATGGACTTTCTTGAAGATAAGATTATCACTCGTTTTGGTGTCCCTACTAAAATTACAACAGATAACACCAAGGCTTTTAGCTCTGCTGAATTCTCATCATTTTGTTTTAAGTATGGCATTGTCTTATCCCATTCAGTAAAATATCTTGCTAAATTAATTAAACAAGTAGGCGAAGTAGATCAAGACACTACAGTAGGGTTTCAGTTTTGAAACTTTCACATGGTATCAGAGCATTGCAGATCAAGTTGATCCATCAACAAAGTGACTGAAGATATTTGTTGCAGGAAGGGTGGCTGAAGCAACAAAGATCCAGAAGAAAACAAAACAATACTAGGAGGGACGCAGACCCTCTAGGGGTGACGCAGAGTTAGTATGCTCACGCGGAGGCTGACGTAGATCCAGAAAGGTGACGCAGAGCCAGTCTACTCACGCAAAGGGTGACGAAGCACCAGGAAAGGGATGCTGATCTGTCTACTCACGTAGAAGCTGACGCAACACCAGGAGGGTGACGCAGTCCAAGTTGGGAAGTTGCTGTGCAGTTTGCCGATATCGGAAGTGTTGTTTCGGATCTTCAGAAGTTGCTGGTGTGGCATAGGTTCTGTCGGTGCAGAATAGTGCCTAGCAAAGGTGACAAAAGTGGGAGGGGAACAATTGCTCAGTAGATTCACTAGCCAAGGAATCTGAGTTTCATCAAGAGGAGTGATCACAGAGGACTGATTCGTCAGAATTGGTGAAGGATTTCTGAGAGGGAAGTCATTGGTCAGAGGGAGCACATTCTCTAGAGGGTTCTTTGGCCAAGAAGCCCAGATCCAGTTCCTTGCTGAGTGTAGCAGCAGCGGGAGGGAGAAGAGTTTGTGATTCGACAATTGAGCAGAGATGGCTTCTCATGGGCTGAGAGATCAAGATAGGTTGGATATTGTGTCCAACTTTGTTATCTAGAGGGCTAGAATCCTAACAGTCCTTGATGAGTATGACATCAAGGACCATGCAAAAAATGTCCTAGCTGTGCCTATTGATGCAGATCCCCTGAAGAAATTCAACGAAAATCAGGCGCGGGCAAAGCGCTTGATCATGGATGGAGTAAAGGATCACGTGGTCCCACATATTGCCGAGAAGAACACAACAAATGAGATGTGGACAACATTGAACACGATGTATCAGGGAAGCTCCGTCCATAGGAAGATGCTTCTCCAGAATTAGATGCGGTTGTTCCAGATGCAAAGGGAGAGGAAATCGATCCCTTCCTCTTTAGACTTCAGACTATCCGAGACCAACTGATTGCTATGGGGTCAACTTCGGATGAAGGGCTCATGGTGAGGACTGCCCTAAATGCATTCATCGATGAATGGGAAACGTTTATCCAAGGCATCTTGGGCAGAGCAGCATTACCATCCTGGGTGGACATGTGGGCAATCCTCCGTCAGGAGGAAATCAGGAGAATAACCAAGAAGCAAAGCAGCAATGGTGGAGACAAAGTAAAGAAAGAGGAGGAGGAGGATGCAACCCTTGTATCTAAGGGACAGAGGCAACAAGGGAAGAAGAAGAAGGACCTATCAAAGGTTCGGTGTTTTAAATGTGGCGAACATGGACACTTCGCCAGCTCTTGTCCTAAGAGGAAGGACAAGGAATCTTCTGATTCCAAGGTAGCAATAGCGGAAGGGGACGATGGCAGCGACGATGACGTAGCCATGAGTGCTCATGAACCAAGTAAGTGGGGCGATATTGATCTGTAGAGCAGCTATAGATGATGGCGGAATCCTCGAGGTGCCTAAACTCTTGGATCACATACGAGCTACGGGAGCCTTGAGACAGTAGCAGGATGAATGGAGCAGTGGGTGCAGAAGATCATGGAGAAACAGAGGCAGAGCTAGGACGCTGAAGTCTGGAGTAGCGAAGATGAGAGGCAACAGTAGCAGCGCAGAGGCTGATGGGATTTCAGCAGCGCAGAGGCAGTGCTTACGCAGTGCAGTGTAGCAGAAAACACAGAGCTTCAGAGAGATAGCGCAGCGCAACAGCAGAGGGTGTTTCAGTGATGATGTGCAAGCCATCTGACTTGTCTGTCAGTGTTTGGGTGATGGTCCTTCAGTTGCTTACTTCTTAGCAATTGTGTTGCAGTGCAGCAGTTAGTAATGGCAGTGCTATGGGCAGCATGATGCAACAAATTTGAGAGGGATCTACAGTACGAATGTAGTAGTGTTGGTGGCAGTGACATGGGCAGTACTACAGTGGATGGAGGGTAGCAGGCCAAGCATCAGCAGCGAGGAGACCGATGCAGAGATTGGGTGATGCTTCAGTGTGGAAGTATTGCTAGAGCACACTCCTCGCTAAGAGGGAGTGTTGAGATTTTGGGGTAGCATCGGGTGTGCTCTAGCTCCAAAATTTTGTGGAGGGGCTGAAACACACGAGATCTCCAAGACCCAGAAAGTGTTTGGATAAATTCCATCCGATGTAATAGTTATTCAAGTAATTACATTTTTTAATGGGGACCCTAAGTTAGCATTTGGATAAATTCCATCCGATGTAATAGTTATTCAAGTAATTACATTTTTTAATGGGGACCCTAAGTCTAACTGAGGGAAATTAAAAAATTAAAGTGAATTAAATTACACATGTGATGAAATGTTCTAAGTGACGTGGATCAAGCTTTCTTTTAATCTCAGCCCTTGATAAGAGATTAGATCATGGCCGTTGGTTTTTCAACGAGAAAAATATAAGGAAAGGCTTGGGGTTAGTTGGAGAAAAAACACACATTGCAGAGCACTGAAGCTAAGTCGAATTTCTGGGGCGGGGTTTGCTGAGGAATTTGAAGTGAGTTTGCAATGCAGTGAGGGGTAGAGATCGGCAAGGGATGATTTGATCCGAGGCCGAGAATACAACAGCAGAGAGGCAGCGCAGAGACCAGCAAGAGGGACGCAACCCATCCAGGCTGATGTAGAGGTCACGTAGAGGCTGACGCAGAGCCGTCTGAGTGACGTAGAGGCACCGCAGAGCCTTCCAGAGTGACGCAAGGGCAGCCTGCACTCCGCAGAGGCTACACTGGGCCAGAGGGCTGACGCAGAGGCTGGAGAACACTGTGCTGAGAGTTTCCAGCGGGCCAAAAAGGGCTCGAATTCGTAATTCCCCGCAAAGGGTTGGATCAGCCATATTTTCTATCTCCCAGTGATAAGGTACATCTGTCGTGTAATTTCTCTGTAGGGAAAACCGTTTCTGGTGCCCAGATTGTTGTATTCAGATTTTGCATAATAATAAAACCTTTTAGAGCTATTGCACCGGTTTTACTGCATTGGGTTTTTCTGGGGACATTTGTCTGAAAAATCTGTGTAATTTTGTCACATGTGCGTGCTGTTCAGTAAATGATCTGTAGATGTGTAGGCTGCAGTTTGTATTTTCTTTAATGTTTTTCTGAATACTTCAGTAAAATAACTTGTTAAATTAATTAAACAAGTAGGAGAAGTAGATCAAGACACTGCAGTAGGGTTTTAGTTTTGAAATTTTCACACATACATGCAACACAGTGGGACAACCATGAAGCCTATAAGTAGCTGCAGTCAATTAACACATTCTTGGTGGCATTTAACTAAGGTAACAAATAGAGTTTAAAGGGAGTTTGTCTCCCACTTACTATAGTTGAATACACACATGGCATCAACAATTCAGTACACATCAGTCAACAAGGAAGTACGCTGCTAGTTAAAGGGGACTCACACAGCAGTATACAATAGTCAACTCCAACACTTGGATGGAGTTTGATTTTCTTTGATGCCACCTACAACAGTCATCTCTCCACATGTAGCTTGACTTAACACTGGGACTGACAATTATGTGCCACTTATTTGATGGATTGGTCATTGGGATTGGCTCGCATTTTCCTATTTAAATGAGCCTAGGCTCTCATTATTATTTTTTTTAACAGTGAATAGTAGTAGTTTCATTAATCCGCGTCCGAATCACGGCATTAAACCGGATGATTACAACGTATCATTTTCATGCCAAAATTAAAAAAAAGTGTCCCTACCGACATACAGGGTTGTCTTTGTAGACACCTTATTTCTATTTTGTCTATATCTACGGTGCATTCCGTTCCCATGTGTGCTATAGAGCTTACAAAATGAGTTACCGAGGTATATGCATTTGTTCTTGTCCATTTAAAATTAGATTGGCACTGCCTTATCCATTTATTTCTGGAACTGGTGCTTAGAAGAGGATACCATCCAAATACTGTCCAGATGGTATGTTGTCCCAAAGCTGTCCAGAGGTACTACTATCCCATTATTGTCCCAAATGAATGATGTCTATATGTCGTCCAGATGTCGCGCACATGCTGGTCCAAAGCTGTTCATAACGAATGTTTTCCATATGCTGACCACGGTGAGTGCTGTTCCAATTCTGTCCAAAGG
Organism: Pinus albicaulis; assembly: GCA_034641835.2. Classification (NCBI taxonomy): domain Eukaryota; kingdom Viridiplantae; phylum Streptophyta; class Pinopsida; order Pinales; family Pinaceae; genus Pinus; species Pinus albicaulis. The sequence goes on along the minus strand of CM076577.1, from coordinate 796,204,794 downwards.
AATTGTTGTTCCTTTGTTTTCCATATGCTGTTCCATCCAAATGTTGTTCCTTTGTTTTCCACTGCTGTTCCATCCAAGTGTTGTTCCATCCAGATGCTGTTCCATCCAAATGTTGTTCCAATGTTGTTTTCCAAATGCTGTTCCATCCAAATGTTGTTCCAAAAGAAATGTTGTTTCCTGATCCATGGTTTTCCTATGAGAGCTGGGGTCGAGGTCCAATCTTTGTGCCAGTAAGCATGGTAGGATTAGGGGATAGATTTGGTGTCAATGTTTCCATCGATGTCGCATATGCCCTTCAACTATTTTGCACCCTTTATTAGCCTGCTCATCTGCTTGAGTCACTGAGTGTTTAGGGCTCTGAGCACATGTCTGTACTGGATGCCTTCAACTTCCTTCGCTTCATCCTTAATTCTGGTTAACATTTGATTAATTCTGGAATTTTGTGTTTCCTTCCCTTGAACCAGGTTTTTGATTAGGACATAGGAGTCCCCCAATACCCATAGATGTTTCACACCTTTTCCTTTTGCGATGGTGAGTCCGAGCCAAAGGCCACCTGCCTCCGCTAGATTGTTGGTTGCTCTGCCAATCCCTCAGGCATATTTGTGCCTTGTTTTTCCATCAGGATCAATGAGGACCCCTCCTCCCCCAGCCTCCCCTGGGTTTCCTTTGGAGGCTCTATCGAACATAAGAGTCCAGTTCCCTTTCTTCTTTATCTCGTCCATTAGCTCCATTTGGGTGCTTCTGAGACACTAGTTGGGAGGATCCACCTTTGTTGTTTTTGTTTGCTTGCTCCATGACCATGGAGACAGCCACTCCCATTCTAAAAGATCTAACGACAGGTCAAGCTGTGGGGATTTGAACTCGAAATAGAAGGATAAGGCTGAGAGCGCTGACACTCTGGCAACCGGCTTTTTCATTTTAAATATCGATTTGTTTCTTGCCATCCAAATCTTCCAGCACATATACTTTCGAAGAGATTGAAGGATGAATTTCAGATTCCGTTTAGTTTGGAGATAGCCTTTGTACCATTTTTTTGGAGTTGAGAAGAACGTGGAGGACTGTGCTGGCCAATCAATTCTGGAGAATATCTGCCCGAAAGCCTCCCTCCCGACTTGTTTGCTATAAGTGCATTTTATGAATAAATGGTTTATGGTTTCTTCCTCTTGTTCATAAAGAGGGCACCTGGTCGGCTCGCTTATACCTCTTTTCCTGATGTTGTCCCGTGTGAGAATTTTCTTGTGATTTAACTGCCAGATGAAGTAATTTACTTTGGGAATAGCATTTGGCTTCCAAATACGGTTCCATATCCCACTTTTGGGAGGGACCTGTTCTTCGAAGAGGAGATGCGTGTAGCCTTCTTTGGCTGAGTAGCGTGTGTTCTTCCAACACCATTTATCCATTTTATCTCTCAAAATTGGAGAGCATCCCTCGAGAAGATTTAATAGATCATTTTTTTGCTCATTTAGCTCTCCGGGGATATCCGACAGAAGGCATCCTTTCCATTTCCTCTTGTCATCCCATACTGAGATTTGTGCCAAGGTTGTGATTTTAATCGATATGAAGTAATCACGAAGGGGTTTCAGCTGTTCCAAATCTGCTAGAGGGGCGTTATTCATTATCCCGTCCTCCCAAATTTTGACTATCAGACCATTTCCAGGAACTCTGCTGATGTTTTGAGTAATTAAAGGAGACGAGGAAAGAAGAAGACGCCAAATTGGGGAGCCTTGAGTGGCTGGAGTATACCTATTTTCCTGTTTGTGTTGCTTGAAATACTTTCCTCTTATAACTTGAACCCACCATTCTTCAAATTTTGTGACTAGCCCCCACCATAAATTTGGCCCCAATAGCTGGGTTCGTTAATCTTGGGTCACGAATTCCGAGTCCACCATGTTGCCTGGGTGCTGTAACAGTCTTCCAGTTTACCATGTGATATTTCCTTGTTGTTTGTTTCCCTCCTTCCCATAGGAACTTCCTTATGAAACTGCCAAGCTGAAGCAGGACATACTTCCGAGCTTGGAGGACCGCAAACTGATATATAGGGAGAGAAGACAACACTGATTTGATAAGAATGAGACGGCCTACTGGGTTTAGCCAAATCCCTCCCCAATTGGTTATTTTCTGTTTCATTTTGTCAATCATGCCTTGCCAGGCCTTAGGACTGGCCCTTTTCAAGAAAATTGGGACTCCTAAATATTTAAATTCCTTCCAGTCTATTTCTACCTGAAACCCCAATATTTCTTCTATTTTTTTTGCCTTTCTAAGGGAGATATTCCATGCGTATATTCTACTTTTGGCATCATTTGTTTTCCCTCCAGACGCTTCTTGGAATTTGTGCAGATAAGATTTGAATCTTCTAGCTATGACCAGAGAGGCTCCACCAAGAAGAGTTGTATCATCAGCAAATTGCCCATGATTTATGCTTTTGATTCCTTCTTTAAATCTAATTCCCAGGATGTGTTGAGAGAGCCTTGCTGCTTCAAGGCTGCAACTAAGGGCCTCTCCGACCAAAATATATAAAAAGGGCGAGAGGGGGCACCCTTGTCGGAGACCTCTTGTTGTTTGGAAAAACCCAGCCCCTCTACCATTAATCAGGGGAGAGATCCAGGACCTGGCAATGCAATTCTCTATCCATCCGGTGAAGGTCTCTTTAAATTCCATCTTCTTCATTATGTCAAGGAGAAATTTGTGCCGAACCCTGTCAAATGCATTGGCCATATCGAGTTTAATGACCATTCCTTGTTCCTCACGTCTCCAACTTGAGTCAATGGCTTCCTGGATTAAGATTATATTGTCATAGATTTGTCTTCCTGGGACAAAGTTGCCTTGATTAGGAGAGATGAGAAGAGGCAGGAGGACTTTCAGTCTAAGGGCTAGGATTCTGGCAATAATTTTATAAGAGAAGTTGTAGAGGGAAATTGGCCTAAATCGCGAGAAAGAGGATGGACTTTGTTCTTTTGGTATCAGGGCTAAAAAGGCTGAATTTATTCCACCACCGATGTATGAGATCTTCAGGGAGTACCCGATCATTCAGCATAAATCTCTTTTTATTAGATGCCAATAGGTTTGATAAAACCTATCGGTGAAGCCATCAGTTCCAGGAGCCTTGTCTGGAGAAAATAAAAAGACTGCTTTTTGAATTTCTTGAGGATCAGGCAGAGCATCAAGGATTTTGTTGGAATCAGAGGTCACCAGAGAAGGCATCGAATCTAGGAAGAAGGCTTCACTAATGGGGGCAGAGGGTTGGTCATCGTGGTACAGGGCAGAGAATTGTTCTACTACAGTAGCCTTAATTTCAGGAAAAGAGTCGAGAGATTGAGTTCCATGCTGAATTTGGGTGATGCCATTTTTGATCTCTCGAAATTTTGCTTGCTTGTGGAAATATTTCGTGTTCCTGTCTCCAGAGCTGAGCCAGCTATTGCGTGACTTAAGGCGCCACATATCTTCCTCTTGTCTCAGGCTCACATGGTATGTTTAGAACATTTTTATTTCTTCTTGGAGGTCCACCTTCTCCACTTCATTATTTTCTATTTGAGCCTGATTTTTTGCAAGATTGTCTTCTGCTGTTTTGACATTTAGGGACAGATTTGCATTGTATGTTTTAAGCCATTCTTTGATGTTTTCTTTTAACCTTTTGACTTTCCTTTCCCATATGGTTATAGGGCTGCCATTTACCCACTGAGTCCAGGAAGCAATAGCCATTTTAGAGAAGCCAACTGTTTCTATCCATATTGGGAAAAATTTGAAAGGAATTGGCCCATAGTTAACTGGAGGAGAAACAAGGAGCATGATCGGTCGGTGGTCCAATCCACACCATGACTGGATCTCTGAAGATATAGAGAAGGTCGAGGATAGCAAAAGATCTTAAGCTAAAATTTTGTCTAACCTTGCTGCTATGTGCCTCGGTCCCACCCTCTTATTATTCCATGTATATTTAAATTTACTTGGCTTCACATCAAAGAGATTTAACTGCATTAGCAGGTCTTCGAAGTCTTCCTAATGAATTTCTCTTACCAGTGTCCCTCCTCTCTTTTCGTCATGTTTTAGTACTGTATTGAAATCTCCTTTAAGAATGCAATTCATGCCATACTCTGTGTGCTTGAGGTCTTGAAGGGACTTCCAACAGTCTTTCTTTTTAGCATAAGTATTTGGCATGTATATATTTATGATTATAATAGTGTAATTTAGATTTTTGACAAAAAAAATTGTTTTTATCCAAAGCACTGATTTTAGGGTGCTTACCAGGAGGAGGCTTGCGGTATCCCACACGGTGCATACACCACCTGAGGCTCCATGCGAGCTCACTGCCTCCAGCTCACTTTTGTTCCATATCTCGGGGTGATGTGTAGCAATATCCACCTCATTCAGCTTTGTTTCCTGCAGAATTACAACGCTCGGCTTCTCTTTCTTGATTAATGTCATGGTTTCTGCTCTTCTCTTTCTAGTACCGAGTCCTTTGCAGTTCCAGGAAACTACTTTCATTTATCACTTCTTTGAGTGGGAGACCCCTTTTAACGGGCCTGCTTGGTTACCCTTATTTCCTTTGCTGCTCAGGTCTGCTAATTGGCGAATAATTGTAGTCTGGTGTCCTAATTCTTTGTCTCTTTCTGCTTTGGCCTGCCTGATTTCTCTATTTGATTTCCTTCCTGATCTTCTGGCATGATGCTCAATGAGAGTGCCTTTTCCTGTACCTGGATCATCTGCTGCTCCCTGAGGTGAAGCTACACCTTCCTCTCCAATTTCTCCCTCTTCTTCTTTCGACATTCCTTCTTCCTTTATGTCTGTTTTGTCATGGGTGTTAGCTTACCCTTTTCCTCCAATTGTATGATATAGTGGAGCTTTGTCGAGCATCTCTTCTCCTGTGTCTTCCTCAGTTGCCATGTCAGCAAGAACTTCAAACCTATTCAAATTATCTGAAGTAGTTGGGCCACCAATCGTATGGTTTTCTTTTTTTGATGGTTGTGTCTCAGTTGGGCTTGCGTTTTTTTGCTGCGGAGCAGCAGTGGCTTCTTTGCCCCCAAGATTTGAGGAGCCTCCTATACGATTTTGTTGGGCTTTTGATGATTTTTTTGTTTCTTTGCTGCATGCCATTGTCCTGGATCATATTGAACCTCTATTGTCTCCCGTTTCGGGCATTCGTGGGCAAAATGTTCTTATTCATGATAGGATTTGCATTTGAACGGTATCTGGTCATAGTCCACTTCTTGAATATGGGTCCAGTTATCCACGCACAATTTGATTGCCTCGGGGAGGCCTTTCTCTAGATCTACTTCAACACATATGCGGGCACATGCGAACAATCCATCTTTCGGCTCGACACAGTCGATATACTTTCCTAAATTGTTGCCAATGGATTTGAAGGTGGAGTGGTTCCAACAGTGGAGAGGTAAGAATGGGAGTTTTACCCACACAGAGAACTGAGGGGATTTCGCATTCAGGGTTGAAGTTGGGGCTCCAACGATCAAGGTATAGTCCCTGGGAACCCATAAAGTAAGGCCCATTCCTGAAGATTAAATCACGATCCTCTTTATGCTCAAAGTAAAATGTGTAGAAACCCTTACGACATAATGATGCCATGACGTTGCCTTGTATTAACGGCGTCCATTCTTTGTCCAGCCAAGGTTTGACAGAGCGAGGAGAGGGCCAAAGGCCCATGAATTGTCTGATGAGACCACGGTCTGCCAGATGGAGGGCTCAGGCTCGAACTTGCGTAGCTTCAAGGGCAATTTCAGGGATTTCGTCTGCCTTTTTAACGAATTTGGCAGGGCCGACTCTTTTGAAGGTTGGAGCAACATCCATCAGCGCTTTGAAAGCCGCTGATGCGTCTGAAGGACCACCAGGGTCAGAAGGCTCCATCGAGGACTAACGCGCAGGCGGCTGCATGCGTAGTGCCTGGCAAAGGGTTTCCTCTACAAAGGGAGCAAGGACAAAGCCGTAGAGGGCCAGCCAGGGGATCAAAACTGGAGCTTGACCTGAATAGGAAGGCCAGGCAAGTGCAGAGCCCACAACACTGCAGAGGGCAGTCGAAGGCAGTCGATGTAGAGCTCAACGGTCGAAAGTATTACCTAGCCTAGGCTCTCATTATTGTATCATGTAATACGAGCTATTGGGCTTGAGGACACGCTGTTGGATTGTACACGTACTTGCAATATAATACAAAAGTCTTTGGGGTAACTTGTGATGGTGTTCTTCTCCTTGCATATGTGGTAAATTCTTGACTTGTTGTTATGCTTCTATTTATTTCCTCATGCTATTATTTCCTTCATGCTTGTTACAAGTTATGTTAGTATGCAACTATCTCATATTAGCATAAGAGTTATTTGATTGCTTTAGGATAAGAATCTTCTATTTGATGTCAAATATATCTATAGGAGTTATTTCCATTGCTTTTATTTAATTTCATGTGGATTTAATATGTTGTGGTGAGATTATGTAGAAGGATTCATCTTTTGTCAAACTTTTCAAGCGTGAGAGAAATTTCTCGTAGGAATCAACCCATTCTTGAAAATATTCAAGGAGAACCTGCATGTGTTGATTTCCAAAGTCTAATCTATATTTTTTTTTTTTTGCAGAGGTTCTTTTAAGTTTCTCAAAGCTCTTATTTCTTGCATCAAAAAATTCAACTTAAAATAATTTACTTTTCAAGTATAGCACTTTATTTCTTTAATATCTAGCTATTTCAAAGAGCCAAGCTATGGCTAGTCAAAGATGAGAGTTTCTTCATACTCTTTGGCCTAACCTCTTGTAGATTATTTTTGTAATATTACTTTGTGATTTCTTAAACGAACATTTGTTGTTGTAGATTTGCTCTAACTTGTTGTCTTGCAGCTATTTGCAGGTTTCATTTTCAGAAAACTACTTACAAGTTTTCATGTAGGACCTTGGGGCTCCAACTTCTAGATCATTTCCTTTCCTTGGCCGTGAGCATTAGAGGACATTCATCTGACAAAACCGAGTTCTTCTTAATGGAGAACAAGTTCATTTTGGGCCTCTATTTCTCTCTCTTGGCTATGTAACTCAAAGAGGCTTTGCCTTTTTTCTTCTTCCTTGAAAAATATGCATTCTGTTGGGCTTTGTGGGCCTCAAATTGCAGAAATTTTCAGCAAGGAAAGATCTATGGTTCAAGCCAAAATTGTGAAGTCTTTCCTTGGATTTTAGAGAAAACTTCATAGTTTTCTCCTTCTTGTAATAACTAAAAAAATTCTTGGTTTTGGGAGCGTGGGTTTTACCCATTGGTATCCCTATATCTCCAATTTTTTTGGAGAGGCTTTGTGGCTTGATCTTTGATCTTTTTCACTTCCATGCACATCATTTAAGTGGGGAATTAACAAAATCATGCATTACACTCATTTTGCATGCACCTTAATCTAATTTGCTACAGGTTTCTAGTCTTTTTACTTTCATAGCAAGTTCAAACTTTTGCATGCATGCACTTTTAACTTGAATATAATTTGTCATGAATTTTGTTCCAAGACCACTCATGCTTCACCTTTAATTACATCTTACATGCAATAAGTATTTGGGCAAATTTTATCCATAAAGTAGCGTTCTACTTCATGACATGGAAGTACATCTCGAGTTTGAAAATTAATTTTCATTGTTTGATTAATTTACTTACATGTCCCAAGCAATCACTAAAATTTTACCTCCAACATAAGTTGGTTGAATAGACATTTTAGAGACCCTCTACTCCTCTACTGACTCCTCACTGTGGGATCCATATCTTTGGGCGAGGGTGAGGTCTGAAGATTAAAGAGTTGAATTGTAACCATGCTTTAGAACTAATTAATAAAATAAACCAAGTGCATTTTTCATCACATTTAACTTACTTGAAAGTTCTTGAATTTTTCTTTCTTGATGGTTTAGAGTCTCACATGCAATATATTTCCCATTTTCAAGAAGCATTTCCTTTCATGCAAGTATTGTAATCTCTTTTGCAACAATTTTAGCTTAATTTTCTTGTACTTGGACATTATCTACTTTAGCAAGCTCCATTTCATGCTTAATGTTCATCATGTTCATCGATGGTTGATGAATCTGATTTTCTTTCAAGTACTCTTATTTCATGTTGCAAGGCTAAATGCATGTTGGTTTAACTTTCAAGTCTTTTTATCGTCTAGTTTACATTTAGATCAGTAATTGCTTCCTTGTGAACAAGATAACTTCATGTGTTTTGATTCATAAATTCGTTTATCTTGAAAGCATTTTTTGTATCGTATGCTAACAATCTTTTGTTTCCATTTCAAGACTGCTTTGTTTTCACTCTTGAGAGCATTATTTTTTTTTAACTTTTGAGCAAACTCTTTATAAGGCACTGGTTGTATGGTCTTATCATTGTCATTGCTATTTCAAATTACTCATATTTGCTCATAATTCTTTAAAATTAATCCAATTTCACTCTAACATTCTCCTAAAAACTCAAATCTTGAACTTAGTTTTTCCTTTAGGGACCACCCCCCATAGCTAACCTAGGAGATAGCTTAAATGAAGAGAGTTGGGAATATGTGACAATCCCTTCTCTGAGGTCCTTTCCACGAACCACACCTTGTGGTGTTGAAGGATTTTTCCATTGACTTGTAGGTAGGTGTAGGCGGCAAGGAGAGTTAACATTTTTTGGTGCCGTTGCCAGGGACAAGTCTTCTTGTATCTGGGAAATCGACTAACTTTTCGTTTTGGCATATTTGAATTTTTAGATTTAGATTCTTGCTCAAGTGGCGACTCCACTCAATCCTAATTTTTCAAGAGTCTCTACTAGGAGAAATTCAAATGGTCTAGTTAGCCCCTCTCCTGATCCTGAAAGGGTTTTTAGAGAGAGGTTAAATAGAGTTTCTCATAGTAGAGCTCTTGCTAGTCTTGGGCAAGAGGCTATTTCTGACATTCATTTGTTGTTTCAAGAACAAGTTGAGCCTAACATCATTAATGACCAGGAGAAATTCAAGTGGTCAAGTTAGCCCATCTCCTGATCCTGAAAGGGTTTTTAGAGATAGGTTAAATAGAGTTTCTCATAGTACAACTCTTGCTAGTCTTGGGCAAGAGGCTATTTCTGACATTCATTTGTTGTTTCAAGAACAAGTTGAGCCTAACATCATGAATGATCTTTTTGCTCCTTGTAACTTTATTAACATTAATGGCTATCCTCACAATATCCCTGACAAGGCTATTGAAAGGCTGCCTTCTTTTCAAGGTAACAATGCCATTAGCGTTGCATCACATGTGAAGAACTTTAATGTTTGCATCTTTAAGTGGTGTAAGTATTGATTTTTGTAGCATCAAAAAGTGATCTAAGTATCAAAATTTGTGAGGAGACTTGGACATCAACATTCTAAAGAACCCATAAATCGTTTTCTGGAAATTCCACTCAGTTTATGTTTTATTGAAATAATTAACTATTTTAAAGCGGACCCTAAGTCTAAACTTAGAGAAATTAAATAATTAATGGGTATTAATAAAACACAGTGTGAATCTTCTAGATAACGAAGATTAAGTCAAGATTTAATCTTAGCCATTGATTTGTCAATGAGAAGATTATAAAAGAAGACTTGAGGGTCATTTGGAAGATAAACCGGGCATACAATCAGTAACTCGAGGGAAGTCGATTATGAAGGAATAGAATTCGATTTCAGAGGGAGAGTTGTAAGGCAGAGGAAGTAGAGGGCATCGGCAGTGTTAGGCTCGAGGGAAGAAGGAAGCAGAAGGGCAGAGAGGCAGCATAGAGGAGCAGTGCAGAGGGCTACAAAGTAGTGACGCGGTCTCAGGCAGGCTCTGTTTAGTGAGACACGCAGGGGTGATGCAGTGAGGGCCAGTGAGTCCCTCAGGTGTCAGAAAACCTCCAGAGGTTTGGAGAGAATTTATCTCAGGTGTTTTTTGAAGAAGTTTCTCAATTTTTCTGCCAGTCTTTCCTTGTAAAGAATTCCCTGCTAAAGATTAATATATAAACCCTCATCTGTTGCATCGATTTTTCCACATTGGGTTTTTCCGGGGACAATTGTCCAAAAATAATTGTCATTGTGATTGATTCTTGTGCTTGTATTTTACTGTTCTTTTCTCTATATGTACTTGGTGATAACTGCAGTAGTGTTTATTTTGAAATTTACTGGAAGGGTTTTGTAAATAACTTATTGTGAAAATAAGTAGGAGAAATAAATCTATCACTGCAGTATAATTTTCAAAATTGAAATTTAACATGTTATCAGAGTTGAGATAAGTAACAAGAGTGGAGACCCTGCAATGGAACGAAGTCCAGAAGCTGCTGCAGTAGCAACTTGGAAGGGTTCACGCAATTCTCTAGAGAAAAGCATGAAAGAACATAGGGATCACGACATCTCTGTATTGGCTTCCAGACTGGAAAAAGAGTTCGCTTGCGTATCAAGCTCTGCCTCTCTAGAAGTTTAGTATATTGATAGTGGAGGTTCTGCTCATATGACGGGAGTACAAGAATGTTTCTCAAGCTACTGAGAAGAGCAGATGAACTTTCAAATCACCATGGGCAATAAGGCGAAGTGTACTCCTGTGGAAAGAGGTACCGTAGTATTTCAAACTGAAGTTGGCAATAAGCTTCGGGCTACCAATGTGTTGCATGTACCTGGTTTGGGGATGAACTTACTCTGGGTGTCTCAGCTTCAAAACAAGGGCTATGACGTTTACTTCATTGGAAAAAGAGTATATGTCAAACACCCGAGTTGGAAGAAGAAGGCACAAATCAGAGTCAGGAGCAATAAACTGTATTAGTTGCAGCTCAAATCTCCAATGGCACTGATAGGCAGCAGCGATGAGAAGGATTTGAATGAACTATGGCACAGGAGAATGAGACACTTACACCGTGGGGCTTTGAGAATGTAATATCCCCAAATTAGCAGTCAGCTAATTGGGATATTAATTTTGATTAATTTTGGCAAATCCTAATGTTGGGTGGAAATAAAGTGGGTAGGGGACCCACAATTAATAATTAGGCCAAATAAAGTCTTTTCCTAAAGTCCCTAAGGGAAAATTGAGGCTCTAGTGGTGGGGTTGAGTTGGCCTTAGGTGGCAGTGTAGAAGAGGCATGAAAAGGACAGCGTGAGATTGGCTAGAGGAAGGCAGCATGTGATTGGCCAAGGAGAGGCAACACAGGTCAAGTTGGGACCCAAGGCATACATTGGGCCTCAATGGATAAACGAAAGAAGGGACGGTTCATTCGACATTCATTCATTCAACTATTTTATTCTTGTCATTTTGGCAGAGCATGCTTGAGTCGGAGAACCAAGTCTGCAGTGTTGTTTAACACACGAGATCTTCAAGCGAAGATCTCAACCTCTAACTCGAGGGACTTTGAGTGCCCGCTCAGGAAAGGAGTTCCACACCTTGTGAGGAGAATTTCCATCAGCAGCATCCAGAGGAAGCATAGCCAGTTCTGGACTATGCCGAGGAGGAGGAGACTGCGTAGAGGAGGACGCAGTGGAGAGAGGATTTGGTTGTTCCGGGAGGTGAGAAGAGAGGGAGTTGCAACTGAGATTTGGTGGGGAGGCTTGGAGTTTCCTAACAGGGATTTTTGTGGCATTTTGGAGACTTCCAACAGCATGATTTACAAGAGGATCGATTTACCTAGCAGGGTAGTGAGCCAAACCCAAGAGGGCCAATTTTCAGGGTCAAGCTTTGGGCGAACCCTTTCTGGGTTTTTTGGGTTTATTGAGGAGAAACCAAGATTAATTTGGCATAATTTTCTGGGTTGATTTGAGGTGTCAAAAAGAGATCCTAACTTAGCCAACAACTAGAGGAGCTAGGGGAAATTGGGCCGAAATTCCGGGGTCAATATTTGGCCAATTCTTTCGTGGGTTTTTGTGGGTTTCTTGAGTAGAGTCGGGGGTTAAAGTCCCGAAATTTTCTGAGTAGTGTAGCAGGCCCTAACAGCATTTCGTCGAGAACAACAACAACAATTTTGGCAGATTACAACGTAGAGATATAGCGTATACAATGTACCATTAGTGGGGGATTTCAACATTGATTCAAAGGGCTTCTCTAGCTTGCCTTCAACAAGCCTAGGTGCCTTCATTCCAACACCTCCATTATACTCATTTTTAGCAAATTAAATAAATGGCTCAACAATATTTTATGGCCCTGTTAGTGTTTTGATATCAGTTTTTGTTTTGTTGTCTCCTTAATATTTTTTAGCCCGTTATTACTGTTATTTTCCCATTTGGGATATTACAGTGGTATTAGAGCTTCGTTCTTGGCTCAGTCGTGGGGATCTTTTCCTATGAACAAGGAGGGTAGGCAGTAAAGGTGGCAAATATGGGGAGTCAAGGAGCAAAGGGGAATCAACATTTGGTAGCATCTTAAAGGCCCTAAATGATTTAGCCAAAGAACAGAAGGGAATGTTGGAAGGACTCAAGCAACATAATAGGGATAAGAGCATCCATCATGAGTTCCTAATTGGGGAGACTTCAGGGGTCTCACAACAGTGTGACCACCCTTTACCAACCACTCACCCGCCAGCCTTCAGTAGGCCAACCAGAATCATGATGCCTACATTCTTACCTCCAGTACCGAGTGAGCAAGGTAGGCGGCATGATCATATACCCATTGGAGATTATTTCCGAGAATGGCAGTCCATGGGGGGAAATTTCAGAGCGACTTTGTCCTTCAGAGATTACTTTCTGCTTAGGCGGGATGAAGAAGGAAGGAACAGTGGGGGATCTAGCACGCAGAGTTCAGAGTTGCAGCGTACCATTTCAGGATGATGAGTCATTTGTGATGATTCAACCGGAGCAACTTATGGTACAATTAGAGGGCACATTAGAGCATCGGAGTAGCCCCCTTCCGACATACATAGATGGGGCTAGTAGCACGTTTGGGTCACCTTTGGCCATTGGAGAGAGAGAGACGGAGCTACCTAGTCATATCTCATGCATTGACTTGGATAGCGGGATGAGACGGCCTGAGTTGCATAGGGTGCAACATCTGCATGTCAAGGTTGCTCTAGGTGCAGGAGTTCATGCATTCGATCCCTCTCTTGGGGTTGGATGGCGAGAGTTTCTGAGTTGGTACCCGAGGGAGTGGGTTATGGAGATGGTGATGCACCTAGGTGTATCGCAGCAGGAGCTTCCAGGTACTAGGGTTAATGGAAGCCCAGACTGGCATTGGGATTCGAGCAGCACTACCTAATACTTCCTAGGTATGCCAGTTGACTACGACCTAGAGGGTACAGTTGACCTAACAGTTGAGCGTGCACATTCACTAGGGGAGTTTCAGCCAACACTAGTGTCCAACCACTTTAGGTATAGACTTCTTGAGTTGTCTTTGTACGAGGATTGTACACAGGATCATGGGATGATCAACATACTCTGGCAAGAGTTTGACAGAGGAGGGGGCATTGGTAGGCCACTAGACAGTGCCTTTTATGGAGCCGGGGATTCTTCGCATTTGTGTGGGGCACGGAGGGCACAAAGGAGCAGAGTAGGATTGGCATCGCTATTGGTACCTAGGGAGATTCACTTCTTAGGTCCCTTAGGGAGGATTTGGAAGGGAGATCCATTCATTGGAGAGTATGGTGATGCGGCAGTGGAGGTGATGGTACTGATCGAGTATGGGACGACGCATATGGATACAACCTTAGGCCATCACTACCATGGGATATGTAGGAGCATCCATCATTGGGCAGTGGTCTGTAGATGGTTATGGAGATGCATGGGAGTGTGTTGTAGTATGTTGGACTACGTTGTGGAGTAGGAGTGGTTCCCATCGCATTGAGTACATGCGAGGAGTGACAGGTGCGGAGACACAAGATGGACACATGACGGTACAAGACGAAATAGCTGTTGTCGGGGGTATCCATTGGTGTACAGGGGCAGGTTGCGGCATATAGTGGCAGGTCGAGGAGTGCGGTGATACTTGCAGTGGGCTCTTACAGCGTTGCCTCCAAAGAGACACATGGACAAGAGCAGTAGGTGTACCATGGGATGCAACTCACTTAGGATCGATGAGGATCTTATTCAGCATCTGGAGACGCCACGTTTAGTGAAGACAGGGCTACGAGGGTGTTATTAGCAGATCTGAGGCAGAGAGAGTGTCATCTGGAGGATTACCCTTGAGTATTTGTAGTGCCCTACTCTAGTTGACTGTCAGTGATATGAATTTTAACATTATTTAGCCCTAAGGTCCGCACTTTATTCTTTGAGGACCTCAGGATGAGGATCCAGACACATGACTCTATTATTAGTGGATGTGATGGTTATGTATGTTTTATTGATACTATGATGATGATAACACTTATGGATATGCATGTTCTCTATTGACATGATTGTAGCATTTATGGATATGCATGTTCTCTATTGACATGATTGTAGCATTTATGGATATGCATGTTCTCTATTGATATCATGATGATGATAGATTTTAGGGATAGATATGGTTTCTATTGATGTTACGATGATAATGCCTTTGATGGATATGTGAGTTTACCATTGATATTATGATTATGATAAACATGATGGATGTGTCCCATATGTAGCTACTTACATTAGTTCTGATTCAAAATAAACAATGATGTGAATGACTAGGTCATGTTGATGTTTCTATTATGATAATGACTAACACTGAGAACTTTGTTATTGATGATTATTGAGTATGACAGGAAACCACCAGAGGCACTCGCATATGATGAGTGGATAACATCTGGTTTGATAGAAATTAATATTTTGTCTTTTAAATTCTAAGTTCAGTTTGAAACTTGTTATATATACTACATATACTCTGATGATATGTCAGTGGTTGCAGGAACATGTCAGTTGCTTGGCTGAATGACTCACATATGGGTAATGGGGTTGTACAATTGGATGGAGCAACATGGGAGGGGTGGAACAATGTTCCTGATCTCACCCACTAGCACTCCCGCCGTGACTTAGGCTGGAAAGGTCGAAATATCTTCGCCTTGAAGATCACAATGTCGTGAGGGCAGGTCCCAAATTTGGTTCACTCACGAGGATTTCTGGGGGGCGCGCATTAAGGCGGATTCCTTGATCCCTAGCACCATTAGTCTCACTATAGCAGGCAACTTACGAGATGATAGGGGTCTCTGTCGTTGCACATATAAATTCCCGTCATAACCACTGGATACTTGAAGGGCACGACCGACTTGGCACCCTTGGCATCAAAAATAAATTCTTAGGCATAGCACCCTTGGAACTTCGAATGGAAGTTATTGAAGGGCATGACCAACTTGACACCCTCGACATCATTAAATAAACTAATAAATATAATCAATATATGAAAATCCAACTATTCATATCAAGTGATATAGGATGTTAGAACCAAAGGAATTAAATCAAGAATAAAACTTAGGGTAAGGGAGGAATAGGAAGAAATAAAATATTTTACCATGATAACTCTACCTTTTCCATGGTTAAACCAAAATATTAAATGGATAATGTACATAAGTAACTTAATTAGGCAAAAGGGGGAAAGAGGGACATAGAGTTAAGTATAAAGATTTATTAAAAACTTCATTAAGAGAAGAGGGTGGTGAATTAAAATAAGATTAATAAATTAAAATTTGAGAAATTTAGAGAACTTCCGTGTGGCAAAAGCCAACATAAGGATATTCATCAAAAGGGCAAATTGAGGTAGTTAGGGGACCAAATCTGAGAATCATCAATTAACTTTAGTAATAAACACAAATTAAGGAGTAAAAAGGGGGAATCAAGAGACAACTAGGAGAAGAAATAGGAAACCTTGTTGGGTTGAGGGAAATACTACTTTTAAATGAATAATTAAGTAAAATATTTTTGGAGAGTCTTGATGAGAGGGTGACACATGGGTGGGTGAATAATCAAATTTTGGGGTAATAAAAAAATAATTATTTATGCATGAAATTCCAAGTGTCATCTATGAAACCATCTATAAAAGAAAGGGAAATGGAAGGGAAAAGGACCTTTTGTTTATCCAATTGTTGGATGGAGGAGATTATGTCATTTTGAGTGGTTACGAGCTATAGCTGAGTTTGGTGAAGTAGAGTATTATAGAGAGGGGACTCTTGAGCCAAGAGGGGCTCATCTCTATTAGCTAGCACATTCCTTCGTTGTACAACTCCATTGCAGCTCGGGGGTCCGCGGGGAAGGAGAGTACCCAAGGAGTAGGCTGGAAGGTCAACCGGTGGGTCATTACATTCGGATTAAGCATGACAACATTCAGGCTTGGAGGTAGACGACAACAAAGGAGCTCAAGTAGCGGCAAATCAAGTTTGGTTCTCGTCTAAGGGTGAACGGTACATGTGTTAGTTATATTGTTTTGATTATGATGATTTCATTGTGCTTATAATCAACAATTTAAATATATATATGTGTTCTGAAGTTAAATTTATGGACATTGATAGAAGTGATTTAAGTTTACTGAGTTTCAAACTTGTATGATTATGGTTTCATCTCCTAGTTACTGTGTAAAAAAAAAAGAATTTTTTTTTAAAGCCTAGCGCCCATCTAGTAAATTATAGGGTTGGTCCCTACAGTATTCAGGTAGACTCTTGGTCGCACCCTTTGGGAGATACCTACCCATCATCCTCCAATGTTGCTTATGGTGGCGGAGTGTTTGGTTGGTGCCCCTTGACACTCTCCATTTAGGCAGCAGGGCATGGGAGGCTCACCCTAGACAGTTGGATGAGATACGGCGTGTCATGAGCCGGGAGGAGACTCTCTAGTTGAGACACTTGGTAGGTGCACGAGTTGATGGGTTGTTAATTTTGGACAACTAGGTCCAAACTCCAATGTTGTGATGCTCAGATGAAGATGCCAATATTTTTATTGGATTCCTCTTTCAAAGAGGTGCAAGATCGATCTAAAGATCATCTTGATCTGATGAGCAGAACATTTATTTTGAATTAATTCCACTTATGTGCAAGGTCGTCCCGAATTGAAATGTAGGCTTGAAGCCCCAGCAAATGTGTCACACACCCTCACTGATGGATATATATATAGGTCAACGTTGGAGGACATTTTGATCCATTACTCATCACACAATTTCTCTCTCATCATCTGATTGGTTCGATCACCTTGGATGCTCTTCTTCTCTCACACGTGGGAAAACACAGCAAGAGAATTTTCTGTTTTGACCTAGGGTTTTCAATGCAGAATTGACCAGTGTTGACTTTGGTCAACGCATGGTCAAACTGACCGTAATCTCTCCCAAAATTTCAATTTTTGCAGTCTGCATTTATTAGCACAGAAATCGAGGTTGGACGTTGACTCTGACCGGGCTGTGTTGACTTTTGCTGTTGCTGTTTTTGCGTTGACCATTGACTGGGACAATGTTGACTTTTATTGACTTTCGGTTGACTGATATAGAGCTGTCTGAGAGGGTTGTGTGAAACATTTTGGTTGGCTGACCGTATTGAGACTTTGTTGGATGAAGCATCCTGTTGACTGTCGTAACACACCACAACACATATTTTGCTGATCAAGTTAAGTGCTAAGAAACCGGATTCGTCCCCTAGGGGCTCCGAATCCCGAATCCGGCGAATCGGATACGATTCGACCAGATTCGTACCCAATTCATGGGATACGGCCGTATCCGTACAGGGTACGGTGAATCCCGACCGTACCCTGTATGGATATGGCCATATCCTGTGAATCAGGTACGGCCGGAAACGCTGTCCAAAAAAGTGCGGTTTTTTTTTTATACAACCCCGATTTTTGTCATTCTTTCTCACCCTTTTCATTTTGTGAAGTGAGCAAGGAGCAAGGGTGAGCAAGGAGAAAGGGAGTTCTTTCGAAGAGATTCGAGCATCCGGTAAATGCACTGTCCCTCTATATTTTGCATTTAGTTTGCTGTTAGTGTTTGCATGTGCATATGTTTTATATATTTGGTTATTTTTGTTTATTTTTTACAGTATTCATGGCTCAATCAAAGGCAACAATACAGGGCCAAAGAAAGGGGAAGAATGTCCCCATTGGAGATGCCCCTCGTATCCCTGTTTCATCAGGGTCTGAAGTATTCAATCTATTGGAAGTGGGGCTGCAATAGCAGCTTCAAATGTGCAGGGAAAACAAACTGTTGACCCCAAATACCCATTGTGGAAATATGTGACAAGGGAGGGAGGGGCAGGAAAAAAGGGAAGAGGAGGAAATTGTTCATGGAAATGCAATTTTTGAAACGACCATTTCACTTGCACATATTTCCGTGTGAAAGCCCATTTGTTGGGTATTCCAGGTTGTGGCATTAATTGTTGTACAACAATTGAATCGGCACAGAGGAAGGAATTGGAGAAAGAGCAATATATTGGTGAGGCAAATGTGGCATAAAAAAAAAAAAACAAGAATGATGACCCCCTTCCATTCTTAAGGAAAAGCAGCAACAAGTTCCCTTTTGAGACTTTTAGTAGGGGACAATCAGCAAAGAGAAAGGCCGCTGCAGTTGGTCCAATGGACAAGATTTTTCAAAAAAGAAGAGGGAAGAGCTTGATCTCACCATTGCATTTTTTTTCTATCAGAACTTCATATCCTTTAATGTTGCACGACCACCTCTATTTATTGAGATGTGTCGAGCTCTTAGTCATGGGTCTCCATCAGGGTATGTGCCTCTTGGGTTATTGAAGCTCAGAACCACATTGTTGACAACGGCAAAGAAAGAGGTGGACAAAATGCTTGAGCCTATTAAATCAGCATGGCCAACATCTGGGGTTAGCATTGTTTCTGATGGATGGACAGATCTAGCACGCCACCCACTCATCAACTTCATGGTGTCATCCTTGAATGGTCTAGTTTTCTTGAAATCAGTGGATGCACTTAGACAGTACAAGGATGCACAATATATGGGTGAGTTATTTATTAAAATTATTAAAGATGTAGGTGTCGATTCTTGTGTGCAAATCATTACAGATAATGCACCTGTTTGCAAGGCTGCTGGCATGATTGTGGAAGCAAAATATCCACAAATATTTTGGACACCTTGCATTGTCCATTCATTGAACTTGGCACTGAAATCTATTGCTTCTGATGTGATTTGGATTGGAGCCATTATTGAGGATGCACGGCATATCCGCAACTTTGTACAAAACCATACAAATGCCCTCACTATCTACAAAGAGTACAGCAATCTATCATTGTTGAAGATTGCAGATACACGGTTTGCCTCTTCATTCATCATGTTGAAGAGGTTGAGGGAGGTCAAGACCGCTCTTGGGTCCATGGTTATTTCAGAGTTTTGGTATTTTTGGAGAAAGACGGATCAAGCAGCCTCAAAGAAAGTGAAGGACACAGTGTTGGATGATCTATGGTGGGAGAAGATAGATCTAGTTATTCAGATCATGGAGCCTATCATTTCCTTGCTCCGATTTGCAGATACAGACCAACCCATCCTAGGAGAGGTTTATGAGGGATGGGATTCCATGATTGAGTCTGTGAGGACCATTGTTTTACAGAGTCAGTGCCCAGAGTATGAGACATCACCAGAGGCCTTCTTCACCAGCATACAAGATATTCTTGTCAGTAGATGGGACAAGAATTGCACACCTTTACATTGTTTGGCTCACTCCTTGAACCCAAAATACTACAGCCATGAGTGGCTGAATGGTGGACCTTCCCGTAGATTCCCTCCTCACATGGATGGTGAAATATCATAGGGGAGGAAAGATGCATTGAGGAGGATTTTTCAGGAGAGGACATCCCTTGATGAGGTGGAGGATGCCTTTGCAGAGTTTTCCCTCAACGTTGCACGAAGCGGGGACGTTTTTTGGAAGGGAGACGCGGAAGCGTCATTTTCCAAAAATTTAGGAAGCGAAGCGTTTCGGAAGTGTCTAGTATATTTATATATATTATATTTTTTTGCATTTATATTCAAAATAACAATCCCAAATACCATATTAGTTATAGAAAACATGAAAACATGCATATTTTTACATAAATCAAGATAGATATGACATCCATGATTTCATTGTACATCAATAATTAATTATTTGAGCATAAGGAATCTAGAATCTAGATTCTAGATCCTAGCAATTACAAACATACATCAAATAATTAAGTTTTAAGCATACTATAAAACATAAATGATAAACATAAAACATTTAAGCATACTATAAATTTTAAAACATAAAACATTTAAAAATTAAGCATACTATAAGACATAAATGATAAACATAAAACATTTAACCATATTATAAAACATAAAGCATATTATAAGTGAGCAACTGTCAACATTAGTCATGTCCAAAATTCAAATAATAATGTTTACAAAATAGGCCACTTGGCCACCACCAAGACAAAAAAGTTCAAATTCACAACAAGCCTACAAGTCTAATGATAATCTATGACAAAAGTAGTAAAGTGTGAACACTGAAAATATCTACACATCTCTCCTCCTTCCACAACGAAGAGTACATGATGGTGCGCCTCCACGTGGTGGCGACGAAGAAGATGGTGGTTGTGGAAGCTGTGGCAATGGCACTGTAACTGATGAAGATGAAGCCCCTGCTGTTGGTGTTGAACCATGGAACCTAGGAAGCACAAGACCAATGGGGGGTGGCATGTCAAGTCGATCATCATCATCATGGGTAAGAGCATCCTCTAATTGCTCTAATCGCAACGCTCCATCCTCCAAATTGGTCTCCTCTGGATACCTATCCCAAACCTTAAGGTCTCTGTTACTCTTTGCATCTTCACAGTAATGGGACAACAATCTCAAGTTGTAATGAACATAAACCAAGCTCTTTTCCCGGTCTAAACTCAACTTGTTCCTTTTAACACTATGGATGAAAGAATAAGAGCTCCAACACCTCTTTGCAGAATAAGTGTTTACCACCTGTGATAGCACCCGCAATGCCAAAGTCTGTAGAAGTGGAGTAGTACCTCCATGCATGTTCCACCACTCAATAGAAGAAAAACTCTCTCGATCTCTAATAGCATGCATGCTCCCAAATGGACCAATGGAAAGTGTATAGCTGCTCAACTGTTTCCGTACCAAGTGTGCCTCCTCATCAGGGACTAATTTATCCAGTGCATCCATATATTTGATTAGGACCTTTGGATCTAGGTGTGGTTTTCTCCTGCTCGCCCCCCCCTAGGTGTTGTTGTAGAAATCCATGATGGACTATAATATTTAGGTGTTAATACATATGCTAATGCATACAATGGAATATTTAGCATATCCCATCGTTTTACCACCTCTGCACGAATATATTTGCACAAGGTGGTATCTCTAGGCTCAACAATGTCTTTAATCTGCCCCAACATGTTGTCCATTTGCTCATACACCTCCCCAACTATTGGCTTATCTGAATCCCCAAACTTGATCATGTAATAAATTGGTTTGGTGAATTGCAAAACATATTTAACCTGTGACCAAAAAAACATGTCAGGAATAGCGTCTTTTGCTGCATTAGCACCATCTCTATCAGTGTTAATCTCCTCCCATGATTCGGGGGTGACCATATTAGTTAGAGCTTGTCTCACCTTCACTAGCCGCCTAAAGGTGAGGTAATAACCTGCAAATCTAGTTTTTGCAAGTGTAAGCAACTGCAACTTGGAGTAAGTGCCATAGAAGTAGTTAACCCTTGTATGCCCTGTGATAAATTTAATGAGCTTCTTCCCTCTCTTGTAAAGCTCATTAATCCACCAACATTTTTTATGCTTCACAGTATCATGCATCAACAGTTTCAATGTGTGCACCAAGCACCCAAACCAAAATATGTGTGGATAAGTACGCTCAATAATTTTACCTGCTCCCTTACAATTTGTTGCATTATCTATGATCACTTGAACCACTTTGCTAGGACCAACATCTCTGATTGATTGCAATAGGAGATCTGCAATGTTTTGGGAAGTTGCATTGACAAAGGAGGAATCATGACATGCAATAAACACTGCACCAATAGCAGAAACACCAAGAACATTTATCAAATGTTGGTTTCTGATATTTGTCCACCCATCTAATACAATGGATACCACACTATCCACCCACTCATTTGTAAAATGTGTCAAAGCTGCTTGAACCTTTCCTTTTTCTCTTTCTAATAACACAGTTCTAGCTTTCTCATAGTTGGGGGACTTGTATCCTTTTGGGGCTTCATTGATGCCCTTTACCATTTCATGCCAATAGGGAGAGTGAAGCACATTGAATGGTACACCGCAAGCACAAAGAAATCAGACTATCTTTCCATCCACATCATCCCTCCCAGCAACATTAAGGAAATCTGCTATTGTTTTTTTACCTCCAGAAATTGCAGAAACACCATGAGCAGATGAGCTACCAAATCTAGAGGTTGCACTTGATTCAGATTGAGTTTTTTGTTTTTTATTTTTTTGTTGTGCAGCCTCCTCTATTTGGATGTATTTTCTTCTTTGTTCAGTTGGAACCTTTGGGAAAATTGCTATCCCCACAACACCCTTTCTTTCATCACTATCCATCACCCCACAAAGATGCCTCCTCACACGGGTATATGAACCGCTAGATGGTTTTCCTCCATGACAACCATGAGGGCACAAAAACTTGTAGCTTCCACCACCTTTTCCCCCTTCAAGTTTGGTCACATAGTTCCACAAGGGTGTCAATGCAGCTATCCCATCTTGTGATTCAATGTTTTCATCATCCCCTTCCTCTTCAAAGCCTTCCTCCTGATCATACATTGAGTCACTCATATGGTGACCACTTTCCTCTTCTTCCTCATGTTCTCCTCTTCTATTTCTACTCCCCCTTACCATCATCAAAACCAAGAGTGGAATGATACATAGAACCCAAAGAAACATCATGTTTGAGTATGAATATAGATGGTGGACAACCTGCAAATAAATGTACAAGAAGAAAGAATGGGAAAGTGTAGGAGAGGGAGGAGAGAAAATACAAAAAAAAAATGACAAGAAAAATGAGAGAGTTTGGGCTTTTCACTTACCTCTTTAGCTCTTGTAGATGGAAGCCCTTCTTTACTCCTCCAAGCTCCTCCTCCTTCACTCCTCCAAGCTCTCCTCAACTCTCTCTTCTCTTCTCTTCTCCAAGCTCTCTTCTCCTCTCTTCTCCAAGCTCTCCAGAAACACAAGTGAGCAAATAATAGGTGAAATAGAGCTTATAACCTTTTCATCACATCCCTAACCCAAGACTAACTCATTAACTAACGCACTTAAAAAACACTTTTTTTAAGTGTGAAAGTCGGATCCGTACGACGTTGTACGGAACCGCTCGCGATTCATACGGATCCGTACAGGATCCACGGCGGCGCTGTACAGTATCCGCGGTGGTTCCGTACATCGATCCACCCTACAAAACGCGGATCCGCTGTACGGAAACGCGGATCCGGCCGTACAGATCCGACTTTCCAGGAACTGCAAATTTTTTGTGAAACGCGTTTCGGAGTACAGATCCTGTACGGTTCCGTACGGGACGCGTTTCGAGGCTTGGAGCCGGGGGGGGTGGGGGGACGTTTCCTGCAACATTATTTCCACTGGCACTGGGCGATTTGCAGGCTATGATGTGATTCGAGACAGGGGGGCTAAGAAGCCCTATTCTTGGTGGGCAACTCATGGGGCAACAAGCCCTCCTCTACAGCAGTTAGCCATGAGGCTCTTCTCTCAAGTGACTTCATCCTCTTGTTGCAAGAGGAATTGGAGCACATATGGGAATTTGTATAGTGTGAAGAAGAGCAGGCTTGAGCAGTCCAGGGCAGAGACAATGGTGTATGTGCACACCAACCTTCGTCTCATCTACAGGCAGAGGGAGGATTGGTTGAATGGAAAGACAAAGGTGTGGGATGTCTTTCCTGATGATATGGGTCTGGACAACAGTGTTGAGTTGGCATTGGCCAACTTGGATCTCAATGTGCCAGTGCTAGAGCCTATCACATTTGATGATGGAATAGAGGCGTCATCCTCCTGGCTCCACACCAGCAGATGCAAAGATGACAGAGGAGAAGGATGTATCAGAGCTAGAGGAGAGCAGTGGTGAGCATGATGATCGGGATGAGGACAGTGATGTTGATTATGATGATGAGTATTGATGACTCATTGACTCTGACTCATTGAGGCTTCAGGCTTGTAGTCTTGTAGACTGTAGTTTTTTTGTATTTTCTATTTCTATTTGCCATTGGCAGTGTACTTATGTAACACATTTTGATTCTGATGACTTAATGAGAAAACTACAGTATCTTACTATCTTGTCTTTCTGAGTAAATTTGACAATTGTATGATGTATCGATGCATCATGTATGAGTATCTAAGATCTTAAATCTATGTTTGAATCAATGAATTTGTATGAATTTGTGTAAAAAATTTCTAATTTTTAATATATTAATATATATATATATATATATATATATATATATATATATTCTTAATAAAATAATATATAACGTATTGTATCCCAAACGTTTCCTGTTCCGGGGGTCACTGTATCCCAAATCCGATTCTCGAATCCCTGTATCCCCGTATCCCCGTATCAGGTGACTTAGGTTAAGTGTATTTTTGGCTTGTCTTCTGCCGATCTATTGGTCTGTTCTATCAACATTTTACTTTCTTGTTTATGTGATTGCTGTTTGATATTGGGAATAAAAGTAAAGTTGCATCAAACATAGAACATCTACGAAAATTTACATGGTATCGAAGCTAGGGTGAAGACAAAGCCCAAGTTTGTAGCAATCACCGAAGAAGAGCATGGGTACCTCAAACTATAATGGCTTCAAAGCTGATGATAAGTTGACTGGGAAGGAATACTTCCATGCCTGGAAGATGACTTTGGATCTTATGTTGGAAGACCAAGATGCTATGGACTATGTGCAGGGTAAAATCCAAGAGCCTCCATCATCTGCACCTGCTGCCACCAAGTCAAAATATAAGGGGGAAATCAAAGCAAAGCTGATGATCTGGGATTCTATTCATAAGAGTCTAGTAGCCTACATCTCTGAGCTGGGCACATCCAAGGAGATCTATGATAAGTTGGTCAACATGTTTAAGGCCAACAATGCAAATAAAGTCCTTTTCTTTAAGAACCAACTGAAGAATCTGAAGAAAGGCAGGCATGAATCAGTTCAATCTTATTTTCTGAAGTTGACCGAAATCATAAATAATCTTTTGGTCATTGGGGAAACAATAGACGATCGAGAAATGGTTCTCACCGCACTTGGAGGTCTCTCCTCTGAATGGCATGTATTCAATGTTGAGATTTTCTATATTTGGGGTAGCATCAGTTGTGCTCTAGGTCCCAAATTTTGAGGAAAGACTAGAGTTCACCTGATCTACAAGACCCAGAAATAGATTTGGGAAATTTCATTTGGTTTAGGAGATGTTAAATTAATTAATTATTTTAATGTATTTCCTAAGTTAAAACTTAGGGAAATAAAATAATTAAAGTGAATTTAATTAAACATGTGATGAAATTGTCTTAGTCACAAGGATCAAACTTTCTTTTAATCTTAACCATTGATTAAAGATTTAATCTTGGCCATTGATTTGTCAACGAGAAAAGTATAAAGGAAAGACTTGGGGTCATTTGTAAGACACACAGAGGCAGAGCACTGAAGCTAAGCTGAGATTCTAGGGCGGGCTTACTAAGAATTCTCAAGTGTTTTAGTTGCAGAGAGGGGAATTTAGACCAAGGGGATGATCTGATCCCGGGGTGTAGAATACACAAGAAGCAGAGAAGAGATCAGGAAAGACAGCGCAGAGGAAGGCAGCAGCAGACGGCAACAACATTAGCAGCAGCAGCAGCAAGGACAACGTGATTTTCAGGAAACCCTTCAGGGGTTACACAAAGACCCTTAGGGGCATCGTAGTGACTGTCACCCAGTCTAGGGTAACGCAGTCCCTTCCAGTGATAGCGCTGAGCATTTGGAGGCCTTCAGAGGCTGACGCAATGTCTTTCAGGGGCAGATATGGGGTTTCTAGGCCTAGATTTGGCTGAGTTCTGTAAATCCCGTTTGAGGGTATGGATCAGTCAATATTGTTGGTCTTAGATCAGCCAGGTGCTGCAGATCTAGAGTTTTCTTTGTAGGGTTTTCTAGATCTGGAACCTAGAGTTGTGTATTCAGAAATATTCTTAATAATAGAGCCCCCCAGCAGCCAGAGACCGGTTTTCCCACATTGGGTTTTTCCGGGGACAATTTGTCCAGAAATAACTGAGTCACTTTGTCTATGTGTGCATGTGCTTATTCTAGATCTGAATTGGTAGAGATCTGTTATGTGTTTTGCTTTGATGTTAACTTGAATTTATTCAGTTGATAACTTGTATAAGTAGGAGAAGCTTAACCAGATTAACAGAAATAATTTTTGGATAAGAATTAAGATTCAGAAATTTCTACATTGTATCAGAGTAATTGCAGATCTAGATGGGTCACCAGCTGAAGCATCTGAAGGATCTAGCTGTAGAAAGCAGCTGGAAAGGCAGCAGAAAAGCAAATCTGAAGGGATAGCGCAATTTTCAGGAGGAGATTCACGCAAAGGGAAGGGTGACGCTGTCCAACACTGTGTCCTAGCAAGCCCACACAATTACTGCACAGAGGTAGCTCAGAAACAGCGCTGGTTAGGTCTGAAGCTAGCTAGTGTGATTTAGATATGAATCTGTCAGATCCAGAAAAAGTCTGCAAAAAAGTTGCAGAAATTCAGAAGAGCTGGTGGGGTTAAACTTCGGAAGTTTTCAGATTTTTAACCTTAGCAGCTGTCACAAAGTTTGGGAAGAGATCAGTTTCTCAGAGAGTTTCTTGCCAAAGGAAACTTGCAGTTTGATTAGAGGATCAAAGAAGAAGCTGAATCATAGTTGATTTGGTAGATTTCGAAGGAGGGAAATCAAGTGTCAGAGGGAGAAGAGGGTGCCCAGTTCGTAAAGGACCCTAGATCCAAGATCTCTAGCATAGAGAAGAGGAGCTCCGACACATTCTGAGCAGATGGCTCCTCATGGACTGCAGCTGAAGAAGAAGAAGGATCTTTCAAAGATCAAGTGCTTCCAGTGTGGCGAAATGGGACATTTTGTCAACCATTGTTCAGAAAAGAAGAAGGACAAGGAAGCATCTTCTTCCAAAGCAGCAGTGGCAAATGATGGGTCCGGAGATGATGCAACCATGAGTGCTCATGAACCACGGAGGTGGGTTGACATGGACATGTAGAGCAGCTACATGGAAGTGAGGCAGGATCCTTGAGCAACTCATCTCTTGGATCACAAGCGAGCTACGACACCCTTAAGACAGTAGCGGGACAAGTGGAGCAGTGGGTGCATAGATCATAGATGAGGCATAAGTAGAGGCAGATCTGGAGGCTGGGAGGAGCAGCGCAGAGCATAGCAGCAGCAACGTAGAAGCAGTAGCAGCGCAGAGGCTGGTGTGACTTTAGTAGCGCAGTGCAGAGCTACAGCGGCGCAGAGAGCTTCAGAGGGACAACGCAATGCAACAACAGCGTGATAGATTTCAGCACAAAGAGCTGATGTGACTTCAGTAGTGTAGGGGGAGTCTGATTACGCAGGCAGAGCTGTCGCTGTGCATTGTTCTTTAGATGCTAGCACAGATCTGTAGCCTATGGAGCTACAGTGATGAGGATGCAGCCCATTTGACTTGTCTATCAAAGATTGGGCAGGAGATTCAGTTGTTTCTCTCAACAACTGAAGTTGCAGTGCAACAGATAAGCAGTGGCAGTGCTATGAGCAGCACAGATGCAACATATTTAGAGGGAGCTGCAGTACAGTGGTTGCAGTGGCAGTGGCAGAGTCATGGGCAGCAGTACAAAATGGTAGCAGCAGTGCAGAGTTGAGTGGGAGGAGGCCAAGCTTCAGCAGCACAGAACCAGTGCCCAAAATCTTGTAATGCATAAGTGTGATGTATTGCTAGAGCACACCCTTGATGCTAAGAGGGAGTGTTGAGATTTTGTGTATTTGGGGTAGCATCAGTTGTGCTCTACGTCCCAAATTTTGAGGAAGAACTAGAGTTCACCTGATCTACAAGACCCAGAAATGGATTTGGGAAATTTCATCTGGTTTAGGAGATATTAAATTAATTAATTATTTTAATGTATTTCCTAAGTTAAAAATAGTAAAATAAAATAATTAAAGTGAATTTAATTAAACATGTGATGAAATTGTCTTAAGTCACACGGATCAAGCTTTCTTTTAATCTTAACCATTGATTAAAGATTTAATCTTGGCCGTTGATTTGTCAACGAGAAAAGTATAAAGGAAAGGCCTGGGGTCATTTGTAAGACACACAGAGGCAGAGCACTGAAGCTAAGCTGAGATTCTAGGGCGGGTGCTAAGAATTCTCAAGTGTTTCAGTTGGAGAGAGGGGAATTTAGACCAAGTAGATGATCTGATCCCAGGGTCTAAAATACACAAGAAGCAGAGAAGAGATTAGGAAAGACAACGCAGAGGAAGGCAGCAGCAAACGGCAGCAGCAACAGCAGCAAGGACAACGTGATTTTCAGGAAACCCTTCAGTGGTTACGCAGAGACCCTTAGGGGCAGCGTAGTGACTTCATCACCCAATTTGGGGTAACGCAGTCCCTTCCAATGACAACGTTGAGCATTTGGAGGCCTTCAGAGGCTGGTGCAGTGTCTTTCAGGGGCAAATCTGGGGTTTCTAGGCCTAAGATCTGGCTGAGTTCTGTAAATCCCGTTTGAGGGTGTGGATCCGTCAGTATTGTTGGTCTTAGATCAGCCAGGTGCTGCAGATCTAGAGTTTTCTCTTTAAGGTTTTCCAGATCTGGAACCCAGAGTTGTGTATTCAGAAATATTCTTAATAATAGATCCCTCCAACATCCAGAGACCGGTTTTCCCACATTGGGTTCTTTCGGGGACAGTTTTTCTAGAAATAACTGTGTCACTTTGTCTATGTGTGCATGTGCTTATTCTAGATCTGAATTGGTAGAGATCTATTATGTGTTTTTCTTTGATGTTAACTTGAATTTATTCATTTGATAACTTGTATAAGTAGGAGAAGCTTAATCGGATTAACATAAATTTTTCTGCATAAGAATTAAGATTCAGAAATTTCCACATTCAATGCTACCATTCTCAATAACAATGTGATACTTGATTTTGATGAAGTATTATCAAGATGCGTACAAGAGGAATCAAGAATGAAGGAATATGAAAATGAAGGTAATGCTGTCTTCACTGCTCATGCTAAGAAGAAGAACTATGGTGGTTCGAGGAACCAAGGGAGAGCAAGGGCCCAAGGAAAGAAAGGAAAATGTTACACATGTCACAAAACCAGCCACTATGCTAGAGAATGCCCTTTCAAGAAGGATTCTCCTGGGGATGATGACAACAACAATAACCGGAGGAATGGAAATCAAAGGAACAACAGGTTCAAAGGAAAGAGGAAGGCTCCCTCTGGTGGAAATGGGCAACCTTTCAAAAGGTCGAGAAATTCCAGGTATGAGGAATCGAATGTTGTTGATGATAAAAGAAATGAATTCATTCTTGTATCTGCCCTCTCTGCTGCATCTCCACCCGACACTATGGATGTCTAGTTGATAGATAGTGGTGCCTCAAGGCACCTCACTGGGTTTAAGGAAGCACTTTCTAATATGGTTGAGAAGGATACTAATATGAAAATTATCCTTGGAGATAATGCCATATATCCCGTGAAAGGGATAGGGAATGTGACCCTCCACTTGTCTCAAGGTCGAGTCCTCCGCTTGCAAGATGTACTATATGTACCTAATTTAAAGAAGAACGTTGTGTCTATTTCGGCCATGGAAGACAAAGGTTTCAATGTGGCATTCGTTGATGGGAAGGTGCGCATTTGGAAGAAAATTTTTAAGGAAGTTGTCACGATTGGGTTTACAGTTGATACACTCTACCAGGTTGGAGGAAGTCCACTGGGAGTGATGACATGTGATACTATCCGACAAACTGAACTATGACACCAAAGGTTTGGACACCTTCATTACAAAGCCCTTCCCGAAGCAAGGAAGGTGGTGTCGGGGATGCCTGAATTCAAGAATAATCATGAAGGTGTATGTCAAGGCTGTGCCGAAGGAAAGCATACAAGGGGACCTTTCCCCTCAAGTGTCACAAAGACATCTGATGTCTTGCAATTGATACATTCTGATTTGTCTGGTATGCTGCCCGTGACATCCTTGGGGGAATGTTCTTATTATATGACGTTCATAGATGACTTCTCTCGCAAAACCTGGATATACTTCTTGAAGAAGAAGGATGAGGCTTTCATGTGGTTTCGTACTTTCAAAGCTTTGGTGGACAATTCAACAGGGAAGAAGATCAAGATAATGAGGACCAATAATGGCACTGAATATGAGACGAACGAGTTCAATAATTTTTGCAGAGAAGCTGGCATCAAGAGGGAGACCACAACCGTATATACTCCTGAGCAAAATGGCGTTGCTGAAAGAAAGAACCGGACCATTGTGGAAGTTGCCCGTGCCATGCTATGTGACCAAAGTCTTCCGAAGTTTCTGTGGGTAGAAGCTGCGAACACTACTATGTACATACAAAACCGATGCCCACATTCCGCTCTGGACTCCAAAACTCCCGAAGAGGTTTTCTCTGGTAAGAAACCTGACGTCTCACATTTTAGAGTTTTTGGTTGTCCCGTTTATTTTCATGTGCCGAAAGAGAAGAGGATCATGCTGGATGCTTCTGGGAAGAAGGGAATGTTTGTGGGCTACAGTGAA
Organism: Pinus albicaulis; assembly: GCA_034641835.2. Taxonomy (NCBI): domain Eukaryota; kingdom Viridiplantae; phylum Streptophyta; class Pinopsida; order Pinales; family Pinaceae; genus Pinus; species Pinus albicaulis. Next base: position 796,174,235 of record CM076577.1, on the reverse strand, counting down.
ACTTCGAAGGCTTATAGAGTCTATGTGCCTGGTCAAAGGGAAGTGGAGATATGCCACGATGTTACCTTTGACGAAGATGCTTCCCTCAGGAAAGTGATCAATCTTCCAAACTCTGAGGAAGATCATGAAGTAAGGACTGGAAGTCAGGAAGAACTAAAAGATGAGACGATGCCCAATGTTGAAGGACTGATGGAGCCTATTGATCCACCTCCTTCAATGAAGAGAAGACCCTCATGGCTCAGGGCTCGAGGATGCTGAGAATCATATGGCCCCAAGGGGGACATTCCGTGAAAGCAAGAAGCCGTATAGATACCAAGGATATCTAGCAGCCATGAGTACAGTCGTACAATCTGAGCCTGGATCTTTTGAGGAAGCCGTAAAGCATCAAGTTTGGAAGGATGCTATGCAGGAAGAATATGAGTCCATTATGAAGAATGATGTTTGGAATGTGGTTCCAAGACCGGAGGACAAAGCAGTTGTCACTTCGAAATGGCTCTATAAGATCAATCATGGATCTGATGGTAGTGCTGAAAAGTTCAAGGCAAGATTCGTTGCCTGTGGCTTCTCTCAAAAGGAAGGCGTAGACTATGATGATATATTTGCACCTGTGGCTCGATATACCACCATCCATTCTATCATAGCCCAAGGCAAGATTCGTTGCCTGTGGCTTCTCTCAAAAGGAAGGCGTAGACTATGATGATATATTTGCACCTGTGGCTCGATATACCACCATCCATTCTATCATAGCCCTTGCTTCTACGCAAGGATGGAATCTTCATCAGATGGATGTGAAGACCGCATTTCTGCATGGTGCGATAAAGGAAGAGGTATATGTGGAGAAATTTTTGGGGTTTGAAGTCCAAGATTGAGACACCCATGTATGCAGGTTGAAGCAAGCCCCCAGGGCTTGGTACGAGAGGATAGATAGCTACCTGATGAAGCTGGGCTTCACTCGTAGTAATGCTAATCCGAACCTTTACTTCAAGGTTGATAGAGAAAAGCCTCTCATTCTGGTGCTGTATGTGGACCACCTCTTCCTAACAGGTGCTGACCCTCTCATTCATCAGTGTAAGAGGGAGCTCGCTTTTGAGTTCGAGATGAAGGACCTAGGACTGATGCATTACTTCCTAGGCCTGGAGGTCTGGCAAAGACTTGGTGAGATTTTCCTTTCTCAAGGAAAATATATTGTGAAGCTGCTGGAAATATTTGGAATGATGGACTGTAAGTCCGTGTCGACATCGATGGAGCTCAACTTTAAGAAGTTGAGTGGCAGCGCTGCTGGGCCCGTGCTAGCAAATCCTACTGAGTATCGTCAACTTGTAGGGGCCCTGATGTTCTTAGTGAACAACCGTCCGGACGTATGTTTTGCAGTGAACACTTTGAGTCAACACATGGTTGATCCTCATCACATGCACTGGGTTGGTGCCAAGAATTTGTTGAGATATCTTTAGGGCACAACAAACCATGGACTAAGATACACTGCCGGGAGCGTGACACTCCATGGATATATTGATGCCGATTGGGCTGGCAGTGTGGTGGATCGCAAGAGCACATCTAGATGCTGCTTCACACGTAGATCTACTTCGGGCAGGAAACGGAAGTTGATAGCCTTGACCACCGCTAAGGCCGAATACATTGCAGCATCATGTATGGCCCGTTGTGAAGTCAGTTGGTTGAGAAGGCTCTTCAGTGAGTTGTTCGAGCATGTGCTAATATCCCCAAATTAGCAGTGAGCTAATTGGGATACTAATTTTGATTAATTTTGGCAAATCCTAATGTTGGGTGGAAATAAAGTGGGTAGGGGACTCACAATTAATAATTAGGCCAAATAAAGTCTTTTCCTAAAGTCCCTAAGGGAAAATTGAGGCTCTAGTGGTGGGGTCGAGTTGGCCTTAGGTGGCAGCGTAGAAGAGGCACGAAAAGGACAGCGTGAGATTGACTAGAGGAAGACAACACGTGATTGGCCAAGGAGAGGCAGCGTCGATCAAGGTGGGACCCAAGGCATACGTTGGGCCTCAATGGATAAAAGGAAGAAGGGAAGGCTCATTCGACATTCATTCATTCAGCTATTTTCTTCTTGTCATTTTGATAGAGCACGCTTGAGCTGGAGAGCCAAGTCTGCAGTGTTGTTTAGCACACGAGATCTTCAAGCGGAGATCTCAACCTCTACCTCGGGGGACTTCGAGTGCCTGCTCAGGAGAGGAGTTCCACAACTTGTGAGGAGAATTTCCATCAACAACATCAGGAGGAAGCGTAGCCAGTTTTGGACTGTGCAGAGGAGGAGGAGACTGCACAGGGGAGGACGCAATGCAAAGAGGGTTTGGTTGTTCCGGGAGGTGAGAAGAGAGGGAGTTGCAACTGAGATTTGGTGGGGAGGCTTGGAGCTTCCTAATAGGGATTTTTGTGGTATTTTGGAGACTTCCAGCAGCAGGATTTACAGGAGGACCGATTTAACCAGCAATGTAGTGAGCCAATCCCAAGAGGGCTAATTTTTCGGGGTCAAGCTTTGGACGAACCCTTTCTGGGTTTTTCTGGGTTTATTGAGGAGAAGCCAAGATTAATTTGGTAGAATTCTCTGGGCAGATTTGAGGTGTCAAACAGAGATCCTAACTTAGCCAGCAACTTGAGGATCTAGGGAAAATTGGGCCGAAATTCTGGGTCAACATTTGGCCAATTCCTTCATGGGTTTTTGTGGGTTTCTTGAGTAGAGTTTGGGGGTAAAGTCCCGGAATTTTCTGAGCAGCGTAGCAGGCTCTAGCGGCATTTCTTCGAGAGCAGCAACAACATTTCTAACAGATTGCAGCATAGAGCTATAGCTATACAACGTACCATCAGTGGGGGATTTCAACATTGATTCAGAGGGCTTCTCTAGCTTGCCTTGAGGAAGCCCAGGTGCCTTCATTCCAACACCTCCATTGTACTCATTTCTAGCAAATTAAATAAATGGCTCAACAATATTTTATGGCTCTGTTGGTATTTTGATATCAGTTTTTGTTTTGTTGCCTTCTTAATATATTTTAGCCTGTTATTACTGTAATTTTCCCATTTGGGATATTACAGAGAATTCTCAAGAAGCCCGTCACAGGAGTTCCAGAAATGAGCACCAAGCAAGATGATGTTTGTAGAGGGTGCGTACTAGGAAAGTACGCCAAGGCAGCCTATCCCAGGAGCAGCGATAGGGCTGAGAGTGTGTTAGGATTAATACACTTGGAAATCTGCGGACCAATGTCCACTAGAGCTCTTAGTGGTGCCGAATATTTCGTCACCTTGATTGATTACCTTTCCAGGAAAATTTGGATCTACTTTCTGAAGACCAAGGATGAAGTCATTGATCGATTCAAGGAGTTTAAAGCTCTGGTTGAGAATCTGACAAGAAAGCAGATAAAGATAGCCCAGGTTGGGGAACCCTCTAGTTTTCAAGAGGCAACTCAATATCAGGTGTGGGTAGATGCAATGGTGGAAGAGTACAACTCCATCATGACAAATGATGTCTGGGAAGTGGTTCCTAGGCCTCAGGATAGATCAGTTGTGGGTTCAAGATGGATCTACAAGATCAAATATGCTGCAGATGGCAGTGTAGAAAAATATAAATCCAGGTTCGTGGCTAAGGGGTATTGTAAATTTATGTAGATGTTCTATGCTTGATGCAGCTTTACTTTCTCTTCAATACTAGACAACAATCACATAAATCATTAAGTAAAATGCTGATAGAACATACCAGTAGATCGACAGAAGACAAACCAGAAACAGATAAGTGTGTTGGTGCGTTACGGCGGTCAACAGGATGCTTCAACCAGCAAAGTCTCAATTGGTCAGCTAACTAGCAATGTCACACAACCCTTAGATCAACCAAACAGTCAACTCAAAAGTCAACCCAAAAAAGTCAACGCTGCCCAAAAAAGTCGATGCAAAACAACAAGTAAAAGTCAACACAGCATGGTCTATGGTCAACCTTTGACCTCGGTTCTTGTGCCAAAATGTATGGACTACAGAAATCGAAGTCTATGCCAAAATTCAGCTTCTTTTGACCATGCGTTGACCAAAGTCAACATTGGTCAAACCTGCAGTGGAAACCCTAGCTGCAACAGAAAATGTTTTCGTCCTTCTCCCATGCGTGAACCGCAGATTTGCCTCCAAGTACCTCGAACCAATCAGAAGTGGAGAGAGAAATATGTGTGATGAGGAGATGAGTGAAATGTCCTCCAACGTTGACTTTATTTATATCCATCACTAAGGGTGTGTGACACATTTGCTGGGGTACAAAACCTGAAAGCCGACCTGCACATATTTGAATATATTAAAAAATAAATTCAAAATAAATGTTCTACTCATCGGATCAAGATGATCTTTAGATCGATCTTGCACCTCTCCGAAAGAGGAACCCAATTAAAATATTGGTATCTTCATCTGAGCATCACATCATGGAGTTTGGACCTAGTTGTCCAATTTTAATACTCCCTCTCAACTAGGGAGAACTCCATCCACCTGTGCAACTCAACATCGTGCGTCATCCCGCCGTAATTTGCTTTGCTGGCTCTTTATTTCAGAACAGAAGTGGGTCAGTCAAAAAGACATCATTCCCAGCTGACAGATTCAGCCCAAAGGTTCGAAACCTCTATAGGACTCACAGAGAGTCTCATACCAACCTGAAGTTGGTTTATCTGACCCGAAGTCAGTAGGAGGTTCAAAACCTCACCTGCACTCAAGACAGTCATATATACTAACCCAAAGTTAGTCTCACTGACTCGAAGTTAGTTGGAGGTCCAAAATCTCACATGGACTCAGAGAGTCACATACCAACCCGAAGTTGGTTTATCTGACCCGAAGTCAGTAGGAGGTTCGAAACCTTACTAGACTTGATCCCAGATTAAGTGGTTGGAGTCTGGACACGTGTCATCCTAGATAGAGAGTACAACAATCTCTGATGCGTCCATCAGTCTTTGCTACTAGTTTCTAGCTTTTCCCACCTCATTGGCCAAATGAGAGGTACTTCCCATGAGTCTGGAACTCAAATGGGTAGGATGCATACGGGGCACAGATAATGAGAGGTAAACCAACTCAATCATCACAACGGTGGGGCAGAAGCACACCAACAAGGTTTGGCAAGCCTAGCCCTGTGGTTGCTTATAACTCCGAGAAGCCATCCCCAAAGCCCCCTAGAGCTCCAAGAGCTCATCATCCAACAGGACCCTCAAAACAGGGTCGTTCCATGATTCCAAGATTCTCACGGAAGGTTAGGAACATGACCTTCCCCAAGGGCATTGTGAGAATATCTGCGACCTGCTCATCAGTTTCTATATTATTGAGCCTTACGGTGCCTCGCTGTACCATATCCTGGATAAAGTGGTACCAACCATCAACATGCTTGGATCGATCGTGGAACCCGAGATTCTATGACAAACGAATCCCCCTCTGGTTATCACAAAGGATAATGGTGGCATCTAGCACATGCTCGAATAGCTCACTAAAGAGCTTTCACAACCAACTGACTTCACAACGGGCCATACATGCTGCAATGTATTCGGCCTTAGTGGTGCTCAAGGCTACCGACTTTCGTTTCCTGCCCGAAGTAGATCTACGTGTGAAGAAGCATCCAGATGTGCTCTTGCGATCCACCACATTGTCAGCCCAATCGGCATCAGTATATCTGAGGAGTGTCATGCTCCCGACAGTGTATCTCAGCCCATGGTCTATCGTGCCACAGAGATATCTCAAGAGTTTCTTGGCACCAACCCATTGAATGTTATGATCAACCATGTGTTGACTCAAAGTGTTCACTGCACAACATACGTCCGGACGGGTGTTCACTAAGAACATCAGGGCCCCTACGAGTTGACGATACTCAGTAGGATTTGCTAACACGGGCCCAACAACGCTGCCACTCAACTTCTTGAAGTTGAGCTCCATCGGTGTCGACACGGACTTGTAGTCCGCCATACTAAATCTTTCCAGAAGCTTCACAGTCTATTTTCCTCGAGAAAGGAAAATCTTGCCAAGTCTCTGCCAGACCTCTAGGCCTAGGAAGTAGTGCACAGTCCTAGGTCTTTCATCTCGAACTCAGAAGCAAGCTCCCTCTTGCACTGATGAATGTGAGGGTCAACACCTGTCAGGAAGAGGTCATCTACATACAACACCAGAATGAGAGGCTTCTCTCTATCAACCTTGAAGTAAAGATTCGGATCAACATTACTATGAGTGAAGCCCAACTTCATCAGGTAGCTATCTATCCTCTCATACCAAGCTCTGGGTGCTTGCTTTAGCCCATAGAGGGCTTTCTTCAACCTGCAGACATGGATGTCGCGATCTTGGACTTCAAACCCCAGAGGTTGCTCTACGTATACCTCTTCCTTTATCGCACCATGCAGAAATGCGGTCTTCACATCCATCTGATGAAGACTCCATCCTTGTGTAGCAGCAAGGGCTATGGTAGATCGAATCGTGGTATATTGGGCCATAGGTGCAAATATGTCATCATAGTCTATGCCTTCCTTTTGAGAGAAGCCACGGGCAACGAATCTTGCCTTGAACTTTTCAACACTTCCATCAGATCCATGCTTGATCTTGTAGAGCCATTTTGAGGTGACAACTGCTTTGTCCTCCGGTCTTGGAACCACATCCCAGACATCATTCTTCATTATGGACTCATACTCTTTGTGCATAGCATCCTTCCATACTTGATGCTTTACGGCTTCCTCAAAAGATCCAGGCTCAGATTGTACAATAGTACTCATGGCTGCTAGATACCCTTGGTATCCACTTAGCTTCTTGCTTTCACGGAATGTCCCCCTTGGGGCCATATGTCCCTCGACATCCTTGAGAGTATCCCTGAGCCATGATGGTCTCTTCTCCAGTGAAGGAGATGGATCAATTGAGTCCATCGATCCTTCAACATCGAGCATCATCTCATCCTTCGGTCCTTCTTGATTTCCAGGCCTTGCTTCATGGTCTTCCTCAGATCTCGGAAGATTGACTACTTTCCTCAAGGAAGCATCTTCGTCAAAAGTAACATCGTGCATATCTCCACTTTCCTTTGATCAGGCACATAGACTCTATAGGCCTTCGAAGTTTCGCTGTAGCCCACAAACATTGTGGTCTCCCTCTTGATGCTAGCTCCTCTGCAAAAGTTCTTGAACTCGTTCGTGTCATATAATAAGAACATCCTCCCAAGGATGTCACGGGCAGCATACCAGACATATCAGAATGCATCAATGCAAGACATCAGATGTCTTTGTGACGCTTGAGGGGAAAGGTCCCCTTGTGTGTTTTCTTTCGGCATAACCCTGCCATACATCTTCATGATTATTTGAGAACTCGGGCATCCCCGTCACCACCTTCCTTGCTTCGGGAAGGGGTTTGTAGTGAAGGTGTCCAAACTTCCGATGCCATAGTATCACATGTCATTGTTCCCAGTGGACTTCCTCCAACCTGGTAGAGTGTATCAACTCTAAACCCAATCGTGATAGCTTCCTTGATGCTCATCTTCCACATGCGCACCTTTCCATCAATGAATGCCACATTGAAACCTTTGTCTTCCATGGCCAATATAGACACAAGGTTCTTCTTCAAATTAGGTACATAAAGTACATCTTGCAAGCGGAGGACTTGACCTTGAGACAAGTGGAGGGTCACAGTCTCGGTCCCTTTCACGGGATATGTGGCATTATCTCCAAGGATAGTTTCCATATTAGTATCCTTCTCAACTATATTAGAGAGTGCTTCCTTGAACCCAGTGATGTGCTTTAAGGCACCACTATCCATCAACTAAACATCCATAGTGTCGGGTGGAGATGTAGCAGAGAGGGCAGATACAAGAATGAATTCATTTCTTTTATCAACAACATTTGATTCCTCATACCTGGAATTTCTCTACCTTTTGAAAGTTTGATCATTTCCGCCGGAGCGAGCCTTCCTCTTTCCCTTGAACCTGTTGTTCCTTTGATTGCCATTCCTCCGGTTGTTGTTGTCATCATCATTAGGAGAATCCTTCTTAAAAGGGCATTCTCTAGCATAGTGACTTGGCTTGTGACAAGTGTAACACTTGCCCTTCTTTCCTTGGGCCCCTGCTCTTCCATTGTTCTTTGGACCACCAAAGTTCTTCTTTCTAGAATGAGCAGCGTAGGCAACATTTCCTTCATTTCCATACTCCATTATTGTCTACTCTTGTACGCATCTCGATAGTACTTCATCAAAGTCAGGTATCACATTATTATTTAGAATGGTAGTGTTGAACACATGCCATTCGGATAGGAGCCCTCCAAGTGCGGTGAGTACCATCTCTCGATCAGCTATTGTCTCCCCAATAGCCAGCAAATTGTTCCTGATCTCGGTTAGCTTCAGAAAGTATGATTGAACAAACTCGTCCCTGCCTTTCTTCAGATTCTTCAATTGATTCTTGAAGAATAGTACTTGATTCGCATTGTTGGCCTTGAACATGTTGACCAACTTATCATACATTTCTTTTGATGTGCCCAGGTCAGAGATGTAGGCAACCAAACTCTTGTGAATTGAGTCCCTGATCATCAGCTTTGGTTTGATCTCCCCCTTCTTATACTTTGTCTAGGCAGCAACAGTTGCAGTGGATGGAGGCTCTTGGATTTTACCGTGCACATAGTCCATGACATCTTGGTCTTCCAACATAAGATCCAATGTCATCTTCCAAGCATGGAAGTCATCTTTCCTAGTCAATTTATCATCAGCCCTGAAGCCATTGTAGTTTGAGGAACCCATCCTCTTCTTCGGTGATTGTTACAAATTAGGGCTTTGTCTTCACCTCAGCTCTGATACCATGTAAATTTATGTAGATGTTCTATGCTTGATGCAACTTTAATTTCTCTTCAATACTAGACAGCAATCACATAAATCATTAAGTAAAATGCTAATAGAACATACCAGTAGATCGACAGAAGACAAGCCAGAAACAGATAAGTGTGTTGGTGCGTTACGACGGTCAACAGGATGCTTCAACCAACAAAGTCTCAATTGGTCAGCTAACCAGCAATGTCACACAACCCTCAGATCAGCCAAACAGTCAACTCAAAAGTCAACCCAGGAAAGTCAACGCTGCACAAAAAAGTCAATGCAGAACAACAGCGAGTAAAAGTCAATGCAGCACGGTCTACGGTCAACCTTTGACCTCGGTTCTTCTGCCAAAATGTACGGACTGCAGAAATCGAAGTCTATGCCAAAATTCAGCTCCTTTTGACAATGCGTTGACCAAAGTCAACGCTGGTCAAACCTGCGATGGAAACCCTATCTGCAGCAGAAAATGTCTTTGTCCTTCTCCCATGTGTGAACCTCAGATTTGCCTCCAAGTAGCTCGAACCAATCAGAAGTGGAGAGAGAAATCTGTGTGATGAGGAGATGAGTGAAATGTCCTCCAACGTTGACTTTATTTATATCCATCACTGAGGGTGTGTGACACATTTGCCGGGGTACAAAACCTTAAAGCCAACCTGCACATATTTGAATATATTAAAAAATAAATTCAAAATAAATGTTCTGCTCATCGGATCAAGATGATCTTTAGATTGATATTGCACCTCTCCGAAAGAGGAACCCGATTAAAATATTGGTATCTTCACCTGAGCATCACAACATGGAGTTTGGACCTAGTTGTCCAATTTTAACAGGTATGCTCAGAAGAAGGGGATAGATTATGAAGACACCTTCGCCCCAGTAGCCAGATATACTTCTATTAGATCTGTGATATCCCTTGCTATGTAGATGGGTGGGAGATTCACCAGATGGATGTCAAGATTGCATTCTTGAATGGGGTCATAGAAGAAGAAGTATATATCGAACAACCAGAGGGCTTTCAGATGCATGAGCAGAAGACTCATGTATGTAGGCTTAAGAAAGCCTTGTATGGACTTAAGCAAGCCCCTAGAGCTTGGTATGGTCGAATTGATGGTTACTTGCAGAAGATGGGATTCGTCAAGAGTGACGAAAATCCCAATCTCTACAATCTGAAAGTAGGGAATGAACCTCTAATACTGGTGTTGTATGTAGATGATCTATTCCTGACATGATCATCTAGGCTCATCAAGGATTGCAAGGAGAACCTAGCTAGAGAATTCGACATGAAGGACCTAGGGCTGATGCATTATTTTCAGGGGTTGGAAGTTTGGCCGTAGAATGATGAAACCTTCCTTGGTCAAGGGAGATATGCTACATAAATATTGAAGAGATTCAAGATGCAAGACTGTAGACCCATGGCTACTCCAATGATCACCAACTGTAAGAATATTGATACGTCCGAAGATGATGAGGCTGATCCTACCTTGTATAGACAACTCATAGGGTCCTTGATGTATATGGTCAACACTAGGCCAAAGATCTGTTATGCTGTCAACACCCTCAGTCAATTCATGGTGGAACCAAGGAGGGCACATTGAACAACAGCCAAGCATGTTCTCAGATACCTGCAGGGAACAATCGAGCTTGGATTTAGATACACCCGAGGCAATGACATCAGACTGAGTGGGTTCATTGACGCAGATTGGGCTGGAAGTTCAGTAGATCAGAAAAGTACTAGTAGGTACTGTTTCAACGTTGGATTAGGAATGACTTCCTGGTGCAGCAGGAAACAAAAGTCTGTAGCTTTGAGCTCAGCTGAGACAGAATATATGGCAACAAGCACTGCTTTGTGTGAAGTCATATGGCTTAGGAAGCTGCTTGTGAATCTACTCAAAGAAAAGATGGAAGCGACCAACATTCTATGTGATAATCAGTGTTGCATCAAGCTCTCCGAGAATCTCATGATCAGTCGAAGCACATTGACATCAGGTATCATTTCATCAGTGACTATGTCCAGTGGGGAATTGTACAGTTGCAGTACACTCCGATAGGAGAACAGGTGGTAGACATCCTCACTAAAGCTCTGGGAAAGATAAAGTTTGTTTACTTCAGAGAGAAGATGGGGATGATCAAGAATCCATTTCAGTAGCAGAAGTGGACAGAGGCAAAATTGAGAGGGAGTTGTAGTACAAATGAGGCAGTGACAGTGGCAGTGCCATGGGCAGCAGTACAGAAAGCAGCAGTGCAACAGATGAGGGGCAACAATAACCAGGCATCAGCAACGCAGAGGGTGCTTCAAAGTCAGAGCAATATGCAACAGGCAAATTGTTAGAACACTTTCCTTGCTAAGAGGGAGTGTTGATTTTTGTAGCATCGGAAAGTGATCTAAGTATCAAAATTTGTGAGGAGACTTGGACATCAGCATTCTAAAGAACCCATAAATCGTTTGTGGAAATTCCACTCAGATTATGTTTTATTGAAATAATTAATTGTTTTTATGAGGACCCCAAGTTTAAACTTAGGGAAATTAAATAATTAATGGGTATTAATAAAACAGAGTGTGAATCTTCTAGAGAACGAAGATCAACTCAAGATTTAATCTTAGCCATTGATTAGACTTCTAATCTAGCCAGATTTGTTGTAAATTTTTGTAGATGTTCTAAGGTTACAACTTTACTTCTTTTCACAACAATCATACAAATAGTTAAGTAAAATGCAGATAGAACATATATGTGGATCTTATAGAAGACAAATCAGAAACAGGAAAAATGTGGTGGTGCGTTACGGCGGTCAATAGGATGCTTCAACCAGCAAAGTCTCCTTGGTCAGCCAACCCAGAATGTGTCACAACAGTCCTCCAATCATCAAACGAGTCAACCCAAGTCAACTCCAAAAAAGTCAACGCTGTCCAGAAAAAGTCAACGCAGGCAGCAAGCTAAAAGTCAACGCAGCAGCAGATTGGTCAACCCTTTGACCTCGATTTCTGTGCCAAACAGTACGGCCTTCCAAAATCGAACTTCTCACCAAATTTCAGCCCATTCGGACCATGCGTTGACCAAAGTCAACGCTGGTCAAACTTTCTGAAAAACCCTAACTGCAGAAATTCGTCCTTCAGCTCAGCCGTACAGATTTGTCCTTCTTCTCCTTCACACGTGTGGGCTGAACTCGTCCTCCAAGGAGCTCGTACTAAATCAGATGAGAGAAGATGTTGTGAGTTGTGTTGTGATGAAATGCTCTCCAACTTTGCCTGTATTTATATCCATCATTGGGGCGTGTGACACATCTGCTGGGGGTGTGAAACCTTAAGGCCGACCTGCACATATAATTTATTATGAATAATAAATTCAGAATAAATGTTCTGCTCATCGGATTAAGACATATTATATATGGATTTTACACCTCCGAAAGAGGAATCCAACAAAAATATTAGCCTCTTAACCGAGCATCATAACATGGAGTTTGACCTTAGTTGTCCAAATTTAACATTTGTTAATGAGAAGATTATAAAAGAAGACTTGAGGGTCATTTGGAAGATAAGGTGAGCATACACTCCGTAACTTGAGGGAAGTCGATTCTGAAGGAATAGAATTCGATTTCAGAGGGAGAGTTGCAGGGCAGAGGAAGCAGAGGGCATCAATAGTGTCAGGGATCGAGGGAAGAAGGAAGCAGAAGGGCATAGAGGCAACACAAAGGAGCAGCGCAGAGGGCTCACGCAGGCTCTGCGCAGAGAGACACGCATGGGTGACGCAGTGAGGGCCAGTGAGTCCCTCAGGTGTCAGAAAACCTCCAGAGGTCTGGAAAGAATTTATCTTAGGTGTTTTCTGAAGAAGTTTCTCAATTTTTCTGCCAGTATTTCCTTGTAAAGAATTTGTTGCTGAAGATTAATATATAAACCCTCATCTGTTGCACTTGTTTTCCCACATTGGGTTTTTCCGGGGACAATCGTCCAAAAATAATTGTGTCATTGTGATTGATTCTTGTGCTTGCATTTTACTATTCTTTTCTCTATATGTACTTGGTGATAACTGCAGTAGTGTTTATTTCGAAATTTACTAGAAGGGTTTTGTAAATAACTTATTGTGAAAATAAGTAGGAGAAATAAATCTATCACTACAGTAGAATTTTTCAGAATTGAAATTTTAACAGTAACGTTGCTAACTATGAGGATGTAAAGATGAGGCTTTTTGTTCTCTCCTTAGAAGAGGATGCTCTTGATTGGTTCACTGAGCAACCCACTAACTCATATGATTCTTTACAAGCAATTGTTAATGCTTTCATGGGAAAGTATGGAGAGACAAGAGAGAATAGTAATCTGATCAGTGCCATTAGCACCATGAAGAAGAATGAGAATGAAACCATGGAGGATTTTAACAAAAGATACAATGAATTTCTTAAAAGCATGCCTACAACTGTTAAACCTCTGAATGAATTTCTCTTATGCTCATATTTAGATGCTTTTGGTGTGGATACCGCTTATGAGTTGAGGAGGAAGGAACCTACAACTTTTGGTTAGCTCAAACGGAAGCCTTGAAAACGGAGAGGGCTAGAAAGCAATCAGGAAAATCCGAGATTCCTGGTTACACTAGAGGGCCATCAAAATCGAATGATTCCAAAGGAAAGGCCAAGGAAGAGACTACCCATGATCCTATTAAGGAGTTAACCCAACTCATCAAGACTATGGAAGCAAATCACATGAATCAAATGAATGCTATCCAAAATCAGTTGGTGGCCATGGAAAGGAATCAAGCGGGGAGATTCCAGAATTGAGGAAATGATAGCTGGCAGAATAGGAGTCCCCCTAATGAACATAGGCCACCAAATCCGCTTGAGTCTACTAACTTAGTTGATGATTCAATGCCTTATTGTAGACCATGTGATGACCTACATGATGAACTCACTTGTCCTTATGCAAAAAGGATCTTAGATGGAGAAATGGCTGGAACACGTGAACAAATCAACATAGTTGGAAAAGAGCATCAGTTGTCCTTGGAAAATTGGATGGGAAATATAGAGAATAGCCAAAAGATAAGTCAGAACTCTCCATCCTCCTATAGTGTGAATAATTTTGAAGAATTGGATAGAATAACTGAGTTGTATGGAGAGAAGCCTTCATCGAATCATATTTTAGAGATAGCTAAAGAGAAAAAATGGGCAAGAAGTAAGGGAAGAAATCCAAATGCCCATAAGAATTTCAATCCACCTACATCTAAGTTAAATACTGATTTGGGAGGATGGATAAATAATGAAAAAATTTTGGTACTTGTGACTGAAATCATGAAGATTCCCTCCCAAAGATATATGTTGTCGAAAGCCATTGATGCCCCTAATGGAAAAGAAATGTCCAATTTTTCTAAAGATAGATATGAGAATGCCCCCACCACTTTGAAAATTAGTGATGTGTAGAGATAACAGAGACCATCAACCATTTTTCATCACTATGTTGGTCAATGGAATGCTTTTGCACAATTGTATGTTTGATTCTGGGGCATCATCATGTATCATGACTAAGAAAGTCATGAATCAGTTAAACTTGAGGATTTCTAGACCTTACCGCAACATTTGTGCTATGGATTCGAAAAATATTGAAGTTTGTGGTTTGATAAAGGATCTTCAAGTCCACTTGACAGTTCATATTGATATTATGATCACCATGGATATTGTGGTGATTGATGTGCCCGATGCATGGGGGATGTTATTGTCTAGAAAGTGGGGCGCTGATATAGGGGGTATTTTGCAAATGGATTTAAGTTATGCTACGATCCCTAATAGTGAGGGCATCATGGTTGGGTTGGATAGGGAATTGGAGAGAAAGTTTCATGTGGAAAATCCCAAGGAGCCTCATAATGAAATTGTGTATGAATCTGATGACTTGGGAAACCATGCTATTGTGGCTAATTCTATTGCTCCTTTGGAAAAGGTGCTGGAAAGTAAGGATTGGGTGTGGCACATGAATTTTGATGGTGCCCATTCGAGGTTTGTTAAGGGTGCTGGAATTGTCCTTACCTTCCCCCTTGGTCATATATTCAAGTTTGCCTTTAGGTTGGAATTCGATGCAACTAACAATGTAGCGGAGTATGAAGCTTTATTGTTAGGTCTAGAGTTGGCAAAGGAATTGAACATTAAGATGCTTAGTATCAAGGGGGATTCTGATCTTGTCATTCTCCAAACAAAGAATCAATTTGCATACAAGAATGATAGATTAAAGAAGTATCGAAATGTTGTTTTGGATAACATGGAATATTTTGACGCATTAGATCTTCAAGCAATTATGAGAGAAGGAAATAAACAAGTTGATGGCTATTGTTGCATCTACCTTATAGCTTGGAGAGAACTTGATGGATAATAAGATCAAGATGGAGGTTATTTTTAGACCATCAGTTCCTGATAATGTTGAGCATTGGCAAATCTTTAATGAAGAAAGGCAAGTGACTCGTTTTTTAAATAATATGGAGGAATTCTCTGGTTTCAAGGTTGGCTACAAGGAAGAAGGTTGCGATTATGAGTGTAATGTTGTGTCAAATCCCACTCCTAGGGATCATGTAGCCATGGAACAGATGTTTGACATACATGATCCTGTAAAGAGAAAAGAGGATAAGAAAATTGAACTAGGGGAATTTATTGAAGTAAACATTGGTACCCCTCGTGAGCTAAAGATTATCAAAATAGGGAAGGGCACCACCGAGGAGGAAAGGAAAAAATTAATAAATTTATTTCAAGAATATAGGGATGTTTTGGCCTTTTCATATAAGGAGTTAAAAGGTTATAAGGAGGATGTTATGGAACATACTATCCCTCTTAAGGATGAAAATGCCAAACCCTTTAGGCAAAAACTTAGGCAAATAAATCCTAAGTTAGCCCCCTTGGTGCAAAAGGAGTTGCAAAAGATGCTTCAGGCTGGAATTATAGCTCACATTAGGCATTCCACATGGTGCTCAAACTTGGTTATTGTGAGAAAGAAGAATGGTTCAATCAGGCTGTGTAGATTTTCAAAATCTTAATTTAGCTTGTAAAAAGGATAATTACCCTTTACCCAATATGGAAACATTGTTGCAAAGGGTAACAGGATTTGGAATGATGTCTTTATTTGATGGATTTTTAGGATATAACCAAGTCATGGTGAAGAAGGAAGACAAGCATAAGACGACATTCACCACACCATGGGGTACTTTTGAGTATTCGAGGATTGCTTTTGGATTAACAAATGCTGGAGCAATTTTTCAAAGGGCTATGGACTATGCCTTTAAGGGTCTAATTGGGAAATTCATTGAGATTTATCAAGATGACTTAACTGTCTTTTCTAAAAATGGAATTTCTCATATCGGCCATTTAAGGCAGATATTTGACAGGTGCAGAGAGTATTGGATATCCTTAAATCTTGCTAAATCTATTTTTGGAGTGACTGAAGGGAAGTTGCTTGGTCACATCATCTCGAGGGATGGGATCAAGATTGACCCTGAGAAATTTGAGGCAATTTAGAAGACTCCTTTGCCGCACAATATTAAAACCCTTCAATCCTTCTTAGGAAAGATCAATTTCCTTAGGAGGTTCATTCCAAATTATGCTGAAATTGCTAAACCCATTCAAACCCTTTTCAAGAAAGATGTTAAGCTTGTCTGGGGAAAAGAAGGAAGAATAGGTTTTTAGGAAATTAAGGATTCTATTGATAAGGCACCTGTTCTAGTGAGCCCTGATTATTCGAAGGAATTTTTGATTTTCTCTTTTCCATCTGAAGATGCTATCGCTGGAGTGCTGCTGCAAAAGAACAATGAAGGGTATGAGCAGCTTATTGCTTTAATGAGTAGATCCCTTCAAGGTTCTGAGTTGAAGTATAGCACCTTGGAAAATCAGGCTTATGCCTTATTCAAGTCCCTTAAGCAATTTAGAGTTTATGTGGGGTATTCAAGAATAATCGCGTATGTCCCTCACTCTGCGGTAAAAGATATTTTAACTCAAGTTGATTGCTTAGGAACTCTAGCTAGGTGGGTCTCTAAGATTCAAGTGTATGATTTAGATATTAGACCTACCAAGTTGGTAAAAGGCCAGGGATTGGCCAAGATCTTGACTAAGGGGAATGAGAAAGCGTTAAGAATGATTTGGAATTAACTTCGTCAGAACTTCAAAGATTGAGTCAATTAGAATGGTATAAAGACATTATTTATTACTTGCAAAATTTGTCATGTCCTAGCCATTTAGTTGGCCATAAAAGAAGAGCATTAAGGCTTAGAGCAACTAACTAATGCATTGTGAAAGATGGTCTAGGTTGGAGAAATATGGAGGGGGTAATATTTAGATGTGTTGATGAAGTTGAGGCCATAAAGCTTCTATCTGAGTTTCATTCAAGATTTTGTGGAGGACATTACGCTGCTAAGAACTACTACCCATAAAATCTTGAGAGCTAGTTATTTTTGGCCTTCTATTTTTGCTGATGTGCACAACTATGTTAGAAGTTGCCAAGATTGTCAAGTTTTCACTGGGAAGCAAAAGTTAGCTTCTTTGCCTCTTCAGCCTGTGGTCACGGTAGCTCCCTTTGAACATTGGGGGCTTGACTTTATAGGGAAATTTAATGAAAATTCTCGTAATGGCTACTTGTAGATTTTAACTACCACTGACTATTTTACTAAATGGGTAGAAACCATCCCTACAAGACACACCACCGACAAAGTAGTGATGGACTTTCTTAAAGATAAGATTATCACTCGTTTTAGTGTCCCTGCTAAAATTACAACGGATAACGCCAAGGCTTTTAGCTCTGCTGAATTCTCATCATTCTATTTTAAGTATAGCGTTTTCTTATCCCATTCATCAAACTACTATCCTCAGGCTATATCCGTGATATCCCTTGCTGCGCAGATGGGATGGGAGATTCACCAGATGGATGTCAAGACTGTGTTCCTGAATGGGGTGATAGAAGAAGTATATATTGAACAACCAGAGGGCTTTGAGACACATGAGCACTGCGTTCCTAAATGGGGTGATAGAAGAAGTATATATTGAACAACCAGAGGGCTTTGAGACACATAAGCAGAAAAATCATGTGTGTAGGCTCAAGAGGGCCTTGTATGGACTGAAGCAAGCCCCTAGAGCTTGCTATGGTCGAATTGACAGTTACTTGCAGAAAATGGGATTTGTCAAGAGTGACGCAGATCCCAATCTCTACTATTTGAGGGTAGGGGATGAGCCTCTGATAATAGTGTTGTATGTAGATGATCTATTTCTAACAGGATCATCTAGGCTCATCAAGGACTGCAAGGAGAATTTAGCTGCAGAATTTGACATGAAGGATCTAGGGTTGATGCATTATTTTCTGGGGTTGGAAGTTTGGCAGCAGATTGGTGAGGTCTTCCTTGGTCAAGGAAGATATTCTACAGAAGTTCTGAAAAGATTTTAGATGGAGGAATGTAGACACATGGCTACTCCAATGATTACCAACTGGAAGAAAATTGACACGTCCGAAGATGATGAGGCCGATCCTACTTTGTATAGGTAGCTCATAGGTTCTCTGATGTATCTGGTAAACACGGGACCAGACATTTGTTATGCTGTCAATACCCTCAGTTAGTTCATGGTGGAACCAAGGAGGGTTCATTGGGCAGCAGCCAAACATTTCTCAGATATCTACAAGAAACAGTTGACCTTGGACTGAAATACACCAGAGGCAATGACATCAGGTTAAGTGGGTTCACTGACATAGATTGGGCTGGGAGCCTAGTATATCGGAAAAGTACCAATGGGTATTGTTCCAGTGTTGGATTAGGAATGTTCTCCTGGTGCAGCAGAAAACATAAATCTGTGGCTGTTAGGTCCCTATATTACTAGTGTAGTCCCTTATTGTTGTTAGTGTAGCCCCCTTATTGTTATTGTTGTACTCCTGTAACCCCCATTTTGTTATTATTGTGCCCTTACATTATTATTGTTAGGTTGACTATGATTATATTGTGACCCCATGGACTCCTATATATAGAAATGAGGTTTTGTCATTTGTATCATCTAAGAATTGTTCATTTATGTAATGTAAAGGAGGTTGCACCCTCGAAATGGCTGATTTCTAAGGCGTTGATCTCTCTTTTATTCTATTTTTGGAGCTGGTTTCATAACATTTGGTATCAGAGCTTTGGATTCTAGGGTTTCGCTGCTCTAAACAGGGCATCGTGGAATTTTCGCTATAACTTTTTTTCTACGAAAGTTCAAAAGCTGAATTTTTTACCACGAGAAGTCGAAATCCTGAGGAATTTCGTGTAAAAATTTCAGATCTTGGTTCGCAATATTGTTAGAGATATGATCTGTGGAAGTTAGGGTTTTTGCAGGCTCCCGAATTTCATCTAAAAGAGACGACCTTGGGAAAATCATAACTCTCTCTCTGAGCATCGGATTGGAATTCTGTAAAAAGTGGCCGAAGGTACACAAATTGTAGTTTTCTGTGTATCAATTTCAGGGCCGAAGGAGGAAACAGTGACACGAGGCATGCCGTACAAGTTCGCTCTATTGAACCAGTCCATAATTAGGTCATTATGGGAGATTGGACATAACTTTGCCTTGAAGCATCCAAATCAGGTCAAACCTGTGGCATTTGAAAGAAGATTCAAAGGGTTACTATAGGACCGAATTTCAGATATTGAAGATCCGAAATCACAGAGATAATTCAATTTCAATATTGAGCTCCTCAAAAGCAAGAAAAATGTGTGTATTTTTTTTTCAAATTGCAAAATCAGTTTGAAGTGATTCCAAGGGCATATTGAAGCATAGATATTAGTATTGGGTTCTAAAATGCCCCCTAAAAAGAATTCAACGCCCATTAAGCCCTCAGAATACTCTACTATGACTTATGAAGAGAAAGAAGTGCAACATGATATATCAAAATTACAAGAGCAAGTGCACCAAATTTCGCTCTCGCAAAGAGCATCAAAAAATGAAATGGAAGTTTTGAAGAAAGGAGTGGAAGCTAAGATGGATGGTTTGAAGAAAGGCATGGATTTTTTGAAGAATGGCATGGAAGCTAAGATGGATGACATGGAAGCTAAGATAGATGAAAAAATGAAAGACAACATGGAAGACATGAAAAATGATCTAAAAGAAGATATGGAAGGTCTGAAGGAAGGTTTGATAAAGTTGATACAAGAAATGATTCCTAATGGAGAAAAGATAGTAGAGGAAACTCATGATGAGAACAAAATAAATGTTAATCGTGATTTCATAAATTCTAATGTTGGATGGAAGACCCACCATATTCCAAAGATGGATATGAAGAAGTTTGATGGCAAGGATCCCGTAAGATGGATACTACAGATGGAACAATATTTTGATCTCCATAATGTGCAAAACACACAAAAGGTACGCACTACAACTTTACATTTAGAACAAAATACATTTGTATGGTATCGATGGCTTTGCTCTCATAAAAAAATTATCACTTGGTCAATTTTTACGGAGGAAATGATAGCACACTATGAGGATACAAAGCGCAACACCTTCTTTAGCCAATTGATAAATCTCAAACAAAAGGGTTAAATGGTGGAGCACATTGAGGACTTCCAAAAATTGAATATAAGGGTAGCCAATATTCCAGAGGAACACAGGATTGATGTCTTCATAGGGACTTTAAAGGATAACAAACAACAGGAGGTTCGCCTTTGGAACCTGATTCATTGGAGAAGGCATTCAAGGTGGCAAGAAAAATTGAATGTAAAATTATAGCGACAAGGAAGCCTACCACTCACATCTATAAAGATGGAAGTGTTGCTACTCCTAGACTTCCACAACCTACAAGGTTGACACCACAACAATTGGAAGAAAAAAGAGCAAAAGGGATTTGCTACAATTGTGATAGCAAATACACTAAAGGTCAAAAGTGTGCTGAGAAGAAATTATTTTACATAGATTGTGAAGAGGAGGAAGAAAATGAACAAGAAACTTCAAAAGAAGAGGATATACACCAGGAACCAACCCTAGAGAAAGAAGAAATGGGTCCGACCATATCCTGTAATGCATTGGCAGGAATTACCACTTGTCAAACTCTCAAGATAGAAGGACATATCAAGAAGAAAAAGGTAATAGTGTTGATTGACTCGGGTAGTACCCATAATTTTATTCATTGTAAGGTAGCCAAGGAATTGAATTGCTTCCTATACCCAACACCAGAATGTCAAGTGATGGTTGCAAATGGAGGAATTATAAATTGCTCTGGAAAATGCCATAATATCAAGCTAACCATGGGGGAATATATATTGAATAGTCCAATGCTTTCCATTCCAATGGGAGGTGCTGATGTTGTACTAGGAGTACAATGGTTACAATCTTTGGGGATGTTAACTTTTAATTTTCAAGAAATTTTCTTGATTTTTTTTTCGGAAAGAAATGAAGTTGAATTACGGGGTATCGCAGGGAAGCTGAGAAAGATAATAAGCCCTAATGTCATGACAAAGCTTCTGAAAAAAGAACAACGAGGCGTAATTGCACAATTATGCTAGCTAGAAGTTCCAACATCAAAATCATCTATTTCTCCAGATCTCCAAAAAGTCTTGGACAATCATTCCAAGGTGTTTGAAACTCCCAAAGGACTCCCACCTATTTCTGATCATGAACATGTTATTCATTTGATTCCAGGAAGTGTTTGTAATGTTCCCATTTTTGGTATCACCGGTGACAGGGCTAGGAGGGACTTCCAGAGTTAGGAGCAGACAGGTCACATGTACAGATTGGCGCTATCAGTGGGCTCAGGAGCTTTTCGGAGGAGTTTTGAGGAGTTTTCATGGTGTTCGGAGGCATTCGCTTGATATACTCCACCATCCGAGCAGTTTGGCTTTCGTTCCGATGCATTCCGATAACTTTCGAAATTTTGAGTTATTTATGGGCTTAACTCAGCTGATTATGCTCAAGGTGGCATTCCGGGAGGAATACACGATGGAACACCTTAGTGTAATAGCTCATCGGAACCGGGACGAGGAGACCTACACGATGGGACAGTTAGACAGAGATTTCAATGACTAGAGGAGGCGTGGTAGCCGATATGCCCTTTTCTGCATTAAAAAGGAATATTTTATAATATTTTAATGAAAGGGAAAAGTGCTCCATAAATAAAATAATAATAAAATAATGCTCTAGAAGGCTCCAAGGGATCTATAAAAGAAAGGGAGGAGGCCATTGGGAGACATCTTTGGAGTAGATCATTTTCTTGTGTATGAGAGGTTTGAGAACGTGGATTCTCTACTTCAGCCGTAGCCCCAGGACGGAAACCCTCGGGTGAGTTGTGAGTGTTGGACGGAAACCCAACTCTCTTGAGGAGACTTCACTTAGGAGTTTCACAGAGCTTCAGAGTTTGGTGTGAGGATCATTCAGATCTTCAACTTAGGCTTCATCATTTCCAGTGGGTTCAGTGTCAGCTGTTGCCGGAGGGAGAGTGCAGCAGTTCAGTTTGTGGCCAGCGCCGTTCAGCAGCTTATCTTGGTGGCCAGTTTCCTATCTCAGCTCTTTCTGGGTCAGATCTATATGTAAACCCCTTTTTATTATCTCTAATAAAAGTTGAGATTTACCTTCCGTTCTATATGGTATTGGATTGCAGTGTTTCCTGTCTTTTATTTTACATGGCAATCTTCTGTTGAATAAATGTTTATTTTACGGCAAATTGTGGTATTCAGTATTTTTCTGCATTATAGTTAAAATATCCCATCCGGGATATTACAGTGGTATCGGAGCCTTGGTCTTGGCTCAGCCGCAGGGTTTCAGTTGGAGGATTTCAGATCTTATTATAGTTCAGCTTCAGAGAGAGTTCAAAGGGTTTTATTTTGAAGAAATTTGAAATGCTTGCTCATTGTGATAATTCTGGAGAAAATTATCTGTTCTATGAACTCTCCACTGCATAAGGATAACCACATTTTATTCTGATTCTGCATGTTGGATTAATAATCATTTGACAAATTAATGCTTTAGCCTCTGAAAGCAACGCACAAGTGGGACCGCATTCCATTTCCTGTAGTGGGTTATTTGTGGAGGCCATTCTATTATTTGTGCAGCGTTTGAATATGTGCTCAATATTTATTAAGGCCGTGAGTTTTATTTGCATGGCGGGGAGTTCCGTCAAAGTATTTTGTGGAGGACGAATTGTTTAATTCTGCCGGGGCTCTGTTGTAATGAGGTTGCTGCATAATTTTATGAAAGAGCTGGAGGTTGAACAATTCTCAAGATCCAATTGTATCAGTCGCAAACCTTTTTTGCACACCGAGACCAATCTGCTAGGCGCATATGTTATATGAACAGGAGTCCAATATTTTTTTGGAATGATTTAAGTCGGTGGCGTGAGCAGACTCAAGACGGGGCTGCGACAATGTGACAGTGGCCGAATTACTCTCTTGGAAAATCATTCAAAGCCGAAGCTTTAACATCTAGAGGATCGAGCGAATTCGATGATGGCTGTGCACAAATCATATTCTAGAGGTTTGGCGGCTGAGAGCCATTTCCAGAGGGTCGAATCGCGGAAAATATGAAGGAGATGCTAGTTTAAATTCGAAGAAATTGCTGTGCGTGGTTTGGGGAATTGGCAAGAACGTGAAATTGAGATTGAAGTAGAAGCTGAGACGTCTGCGTGGGTGACAGCAATTTATTTTTGGTAGAAAGCAGCGGAATTGGAAATTTAAGAAGTGGATCGACATCCAATTATTTGCAGAACTGATGATTCGGAGGTTTGTCAAATCACATTATTGACATCTAGCGGATCGCTGATTGAAGGAGCCCTTCAAAATTGACAAATGCATCTTCCACTTTGTTATTGCTGAGATCTTATCGAGATCACTGTGACACACTAAGAATATGCACCGAGATCACTGTGGTTGCAATGAGATTATACGCCTGAGATCACTGTGACACACCGAAATTATACACCTATGATCACTGGTGTCATGTCACTGCAAATCAAGCTTTTAGAGGGATTTGATTCTCATCAACCTTGTCACCATACTGTCAGAAATAGAGAGACCTTTCTGAGGTGATCCAAAACTGTTCTGCCACCGAGAATTTCAGAGGTATCCAAAGGTTTGTACTGTGCTTACTAGACTGTGATCCAAGCTCATTTCAGAAGGGGAAGACCGAACCGTTTCACTGTCCATCAACTGAAAAACCTCAGAGATATCTGAGTTTCACTCTGTCATCGATTACAGAATTAAAATATCATTGGGTTGTGTTATCCATGCTTATCATCTGAGCGGTATTGGTGGGGAGTTCGGTGAATTTCCAGTGAGGGAGCCAAAACAAATTTCGGGCATGAAACTGAATATCTTTTCTGAAGGGATGTGCTTATGAGCAAATCGCTTATTTTGCAGAGAATATGTCACTGTACTGAGTTGGTCTGAGTGCAACTCAAATTATCTGAACCATAATACCAGCGCGATCAGGAGCTGAAACATTCTTTGCCTTCTGCATGTACATCAACGGCTCAAATTTGTCAGGAGGTTGAGTATGGCTGTAGCAGGCAATGTAAAGCAGAAATGAGAAAATGATGTTGTTACTTGTGCTTCCATGATGATTTTCATTTGCACAGTACAGAAGCATTGGGGATACCAATGGGCACCTTTACCTGAGCATTGACAGAAATGTGCAGGGATCATATTGAAGGGCTTGACTCACTCATTAGGTTGCTGATATCAGAAATTAAGAACTGAAGCAGAACGCTATCACTATCATCAGGACCATCCAAGTTACCAGGTTCTCGAAATCCCTTGCTCACTTGTAATATTTGATAGAAAAGAAAATTATATCAGTGTTTTCTGAGTTTGTAATCAGTCTTCTGTCTATGCTGATGTGGTAAGCATCGTTATCTTGCCCTGTCCATTGCTGTAAACAAATATATATATATATATATTCTGAGCTTGAAAATATAGATATCAG
The DNA here is from genome assembly GCA_034641835.2 of Pinus albicaulis. Lineage (NCBI taxonomy): Eukaryota > Viridiplantae > Streptophyta > Pinopsida > Pinales > Pinaceae > Pinus > Pinus albicaulis. Next base: position 796,149,566 of record CM076577.1, on the reverse strand, counting down.
TTGTTGGTTAGGGCTGAATGCATCATTGTGTACCATCACTCCTCTAAAATTGGCAAACTCAGAAAAATGCATTAAACTCAGAGAAACAGTGGTCTTTCCATTGGCTAAACGATGGAGGAACTCCTAAACAAATTGAGAAGGATAAAAATTGATTCCTTGAACCACCATGAATCAAAAAACCAGAAAACAAAGCCAAACAACAGACCCTTTTCAAAAGAAATTTATGCCATCCTTCAAAAGGGACAGCCAAAAGATTTGCAGGGAACATTGGAGATGGGTCACAAAATTTTTGCACTTGGGACAGATTTGAAACACATGAAGATGTCATGGAGAGTTTTGTCCAAACTAGAAGAGCTTAATGAACTCATGTCTCCAATAGACCAAGCAGAAGGGAAGAAGCTGATTTGGGCTCTAAAGCCTGCTATGCTTGCTCTTATACAACCCAAATTCTTGGAGGAACCTTGTGAAGGGGTCACACTTCCAGTTGCAGCTTGCCTCAGTAACATCATGAAATTGACCGCACCTATAGAGCCATATAATGATGATGTTATGAGAAGGATTATGAGGTTGATTGTAGGGACTTTTCAGGATTTGGACAACAGCACAGGCTCTACCTTCGAGAAGAAGCTTGAGATTCTATGGAGTATGGCCACAATCAAGACTTATGTCATCATGTTTGACCTTGAGTGTGATGACCTGATTTTGCAGATGTTCTGATGCTTCTTCAGCATTAGGAGACGTCATCCTGATACTGTCATAGCACACATGCAGTCCATCTTGTCATCATGTATGAGAGACCATGAGACCGTTGGCCGAGAGTTGCAGACCCGGTTGCTAAGCATTTGGAGGAGAGAGCAGTTGGTCTCGCCTGCTGCTTATGAGCTAGCCCAAGGGCTAGTTGAGCAGAACATTGAGTTTCTCAGGAGACAGTTGACCAGGGAGGGGCGACTCCAGTTTGGTGGGTCAGGCAGCAGAAATGAGCTGAGGAGGAAGGGACTTTGCTTCATTTGCAAAGAACCTTGGGGGCCTGATCACTCATGTTTGAGAGATGCAGATGAGGTGGTAGAGGTAGAGCAGGTAGACGTTCCTTCTGTATGCCAAGATGAGGACTCTTCTTCAGATGAGTCCATGGGATCATATGACGATGCTTCTGGGGAGCGAGTGCAGCCATGCAGAGATGATGATGACAGTAGACCAGAGCTGTGTTCCAGTGTGCAGGGTGAGCAGTCAGGGGACTGTATAGGTGATACTCTGGGTGATGAGTCACTTGTGACGATTCAGCCAAAGCAGCATATGATGGAGCCTGAGTCAGCAGAGGAGGATACTATGGACATCAGGCATGACATTTCCTTGGGTGAGATCCAGATGGGCACCCACATTGAGCCTATGATGGATATGCAGCTAACATTGGGGGCAGCCTTTGAGGAGGAGTAGTCAGATGCACAGACACCAGTTGCAGATCCATATCCTCTAGAGACGTTGGAGGTCGATGGGATAGTTTTGCAGGGAGCTAGGGGACAGCAGGAGTTTTACATTCCCGATGAGAGGGATGAGTTTGTGGAGATGGTGGAGCATCCATCTTTGGGCCGACACATTGATGAGATACAGATAGACGTACATACAGTCGGCCGAGCTGCAGTACTTTCGATGAGTTAGTACTCTCCAGGAGTACATCGATGGGGCTTGCAGCATGTCTTGCCCACTTTGGCCCACTATAGAGAGAGGGGCTTCCTTCTATAGGCAGTTTCCATTGGTAGACAGGGCAGAGCAGTGGGAGTTGACTACGGGCTGGCGACAACACCCTGGGCTTGTTCCATGTGTAGTTGTTGCTACATTGGATTCTTCTTCCAGGATGGACTAGCGGGAGATCATGAGTTGGTACCCTCTTGATGGTACGGTATTTTTCATGGCGAGCACAGTGGAGCAGGGGCCCTTAGACACAGTAGATGTTACAGATTCCAGTTGGCAGGAGGGCACCGGTTGTCATTACTTCAAGACTCCTTCCTGATTCCAGGAGAACAGGATCAGCATGGGATTGAGTCAGGACTTGGATTGGAGAGAGGTGATGAGTTGGTATGCAGTTGGTGCGGCAGCATATGCAGTTACAGGTACAGCACAGCAGGAGCTCGGGAGCATTGATGCTTGCTGGTGGGCTTCACCTCTGAGAGCATCAGCTTTAGCCAGAGATAGTGCGCAGCCTGAGCCGTGGGACTTGGGCGATGATTGGCCATGGTGGCATTGGGATCCGGGAGGATTGTTTGCTGACTGGGACAGAGAGAGATCAATTTGGGATCCCGGCATTGAGGGATCAGTTCCGAGAGGTTTGACACAGGTGCACAGCAGCACCCAGAAGTTGGTATGGGATCCAGGCATTGGGTCTGAGATGCGACGGGCCAACAGAGTGGCCCACATATTTCGATTGCTTGAGGGCAAGCAATCTTGGGGCGAGAGGTCTGTAATGTTCCCATTTTTGGTATCACCCGTGACAGGGCTAGGAGGGACTTCCAGAGTTAGGAGCAGACAGGTCACATGTATAGATTGGTGCTATCAGTGGGCTCAGGAGCTTTTCAGAGGAGTTTTGAGGAGTTTTCATGGTGTCTGGAGGCATTCGCTTGATATACTCCATCATCCGAGCAGTTTGGCTTTCGTTCCGATGCATTCCGATAACTTTCAGAATTTTGAGTTATTTATGGGCATTAACTCAGCTGATTATGCTCAAGGTGGCATTCCGGGAGGAATATGCTATGGAACACCTTAGTGTAATAGTTTATCGGAACCGGGACGAGGAGACCTACACGATGGGATAGTTAGACAGAGATTTCAGTGACCAGAGGAGGCGTGGTAGCCGATATACCCTTTTTTGCATTAAAAAGGAATATTTTATAATATTTTAATAAAAGGGAAAAGTGCTCCATAAATAAAATAATAATAAAATAATGCTCTAGAAGGCTCCCAGGGATCTATAAAAGAAAGGGAGGAGGCCATTGGGAGACATCTTTTGAGTAGATCATTTGCTTGTGTATGAGAGGTTTGAGGACGTGGTTCTCTACTTCAGCCGTAGCCCCAGGACGGAAACCCTCGGGTGATTTGTGAGTGTCGGACGAAAACCCAACTCTCTTGAGGAGACTTCACTTAGGAGTTTCACAGAGCTTCAGAGTTTGGTGTGAGGATCATTCAGATCTTCAACTTGGGCTTCATCATTTTCAGTGGGTTCAGAGTCAGTTGTTGCCGGAGGGAGAGTGCAGCAGTTCAGTTTGTGGCCAGCGCCGTTCAGCAGCTTATCTTGGTGGCCAGTTTCCTATCTCAGCTCTTTCTGGGTCAGATCTATATGTAAACCCCTTTTTATTATCTCTAATAAAAGTTGAGATTTACCTTCCGTTCTATATGGTATTGGATTGCAGTGTTTCCTGTCTTTTATTTTACATGGCAATCTTCTGTTGAATAAATGTTTATTTTACGGCAAATTGTGGTATTCAATATTTTTCTGCATTATAGTTAAAATATCCCATCCGGGATATTACAGTGTTCTTCCAAACATCAGGCCTTACAGATATCCTTATGTCCAAAAGAGTGAAATTGAACGTATGATTGCAGAAATGTTAGAGGCTAGTATAATTCAACCAAGCCAAAGCTTTTTCTCTGCTCCAATAGTATTAGTGCACAAGAAGGATGGAGCTCGTGGCGCATGTGTCCGAATTATAGGGATCTCAATAAGCTCACTATTAAAGATAAATTTCTCATTCCTATGATTGATGAATTATTGGATGAATTACATGGAGCAATTTATTTTACCAAGTTGGATTGCCATTTAGGATATCATCAAATTAGAATGAAGACGGAAGATATTCCGAAAACAACATTTCGAACTCATGAGGGTCATTATGAATTTTTGGTCATGCCTTTTGGCCTTACCAATGCACCTTCTACATTTCAAGGGTTGATGAATTTTTCAAACCCTTCCTTAGAAAATTTGTGTTAGTATTTTTTGATGATATACTAATCTACAACAGGTCTTGGAAGGATAATGTTCAACATGTTGACAAGGTGCTCAAACTATTGGAGGAGAAACAATTATATGCAAAAACCTCCAAATGTTTCTTTGGAGTACAAGAGGTGGAATATTTGGGTCATATTGTATCTCACGAGGGTGTTAAGTTAGACTCTAACAAAATTGAAGCTATTAAGGAATGGAAAGTCCCCACAACCATAAAGTATTTGTGAGGATTTCTTGGGTTAACAGTGTATTATCACAAGTTCGTTAAGAATTATGGGAGAATAGTAGCACCTCTAACAACATTATTGAAGAAAGATGCATTTTCATGGACTCCTGAACCAACTAAGGCCTTTGAACATCTTAAAGAGGCAATGTGCCTAGCACCAGTCTTAGCTATGCCATACTTCACAAAAACCTTTTTTTTTGAATGTGATGCCTCAGGAAATGGAATTGGTGTTGTTTTAATGCAAGAAGGAAGACCCATTGCTTTTGAAAGTTGTCCAATCAAAGGAAAGTATTTACATAAAGCTATTTATGAGAAGAAAATGTTAGCAATATTACATGCACTAAAGAAATGACGACCTTACCTAATGGGAAGACACTTCAAGGTAAAAAATGATCATGATAGTCTTAAATACTTTTTGGAACAAAGACTATCTTCAGAAGAGCAGCAAAAATGGGTCACAAAGATGTTGGGTTATGACTTTGAAATCATCTACAAAAAAGGGAAGCTAAATGTTGTTGCAGATGCACTCTCAAGAAAGGACGAAGAGGTGGAAGCATTGCTTTGTACCATTTCTATTATCCAACCAAATTGGATAACCGAAGCACGGGATGAATGGAAAAAGGACGAAGAAGTGTGGACACTCATTCAAAAGTTGCAACAAGATCCTACTACATCTGATACATTTAGTTGGAAAAATGATTCCTTATGGTACAAAGATCGCTTATATCTTTGTAAGAATTCCCAACTAAAACAAAAGATTCTTTTGGAATTGCACTCCTCCCTTAAGAGGACACTCGGGATTTTTAAAAACTTACGACAGGGTGAAGAAAGAATTTTTTTGGGATGGCCTTAAATCTGATATTCAAAAGTTTCTGGCAGAATGTTTGGTTTGCCAGCAAAATAAATTTGAGACAATTAAGACCCTGGGTCTTCTACAACCTTTATCGATTCCAAGTCAACGTTGGGAGGAGATTTCAATGGATTTTATTATAGGTTTACCTAAGTCCGAAAGAAAGAGTGTCATCATGGTGGTAGTTGATAGACTTACCAAGTATGCACACTTTTATGCATTATCTCATCCATTTAAAGCAAGTACAGTTGCTACTGCATTTACGGAAACAATTCAAAAGCTACATGGAAACCCAAAGATTATTGTAAGTGAAAGAGATCCCATTTTTACTGGAAATTTTTGGACGGAATTATTTTCTTGTTTGGGTACTCAACTAGCTCATAGCTCATCTTATCATCCTCAATCCGATGGGCAAACTGAGATAGTGAACAAATGTTTGGAAGGATATCTTTGTTGTTTTGTATCTGATAAACAAACACAATGGATTAAGTGGTTACCTCTGGCTGAATGGTGGTATAGCACTTCCTTCCATACTGCAGCAAAAACGACCCCATTTAGGGCACTTTATGGATACAATCCACCGTCCATCACATCATCTTTAAGAGAAAATTCTAAGGTTCAAGCAGTGGAAGATCACATCGAGCATCAACAACAAGTTCTCCAACTAAAGGATAACCTAAATTTGGCACAAAATCGAATGAAACAACAGGCAGATCAACATCGCAGCGAGATAAGTTTTGATGTAGGAGACTTGGTATTTTTACGACTACAGCCATACAAACAAATGTCCCTCAAGCAAGCTAAGAAGGATAATAAATTATCGCCAAAGTACTATGGTCCTTGCAAGGTGTTGCAAAAGATTGGTACTACGACATACAAATTGGAGCTTCCTACTTCTTCTCGAGTGCATCCAGTTTTCCATGTTTCATGCTTAAAAAAGGTTATAGGTGACAAACTTCCAGTTCAAACAATATTGCCAGAACTTGTTGAGGAAGGAAAAATCATATTGGAACCTGAAGCAGTCACAAAAACAAGAACTCGACAGCTACGAAATCGATCAATTTCAGAGTATCTCATCAAGTGGAAGAACTTACCCACTGAAGATTCTACATGGGAGGATGAGAATTTTGAGCATGTACATCCGTAGCCACTGGCCGACAACACTTTTTTGAAGGAGAGGGGCATGTTAGGTCCCTATATTACTAGTATAGTCCCTTATTGTTGTTAGTGTAACCCCCTTATTGTTATTATTGTACCCTTGTAACCCCCCTATTGTTATTATTGTGCCCTTAAATTATTATTGTTAGGTTGGCTAGGATTACATTGTGGCCCCATGGACTCCTATATATAGAAAGGAGGTTTTGTAATTTGTATCATCTAAGAATTGTTCATTTATGTAATGTAAAGGAGGTTGCCCCCTCGAAGTGGCTGATTTCAAGACGTTGATCTCTCTTTTCTTCTATTTTTGGAGTAGAAGAAGAAGAGGGAGTCAACAATGACAAAGGTTGAGGAGAGAAGGACGCAAAAGGCCAGAGAAGCCAACGCAAAGAGCCCACGCAAAGTGACGTAGTCTGACAGAGGCACTGCGCAAAGAGACACACATTGGGAAGTTGTGGGTCTTCTGAGTGTCAGAAATTCTATGGCTTGTGAACTTACTCAAGGAGAAGATGGAGGCGACCAACATTCTATGTGATAATCAGAGTTGCATCAAGCTCTCTGAGAATCTTGTGTTTCATGATCGGTCGAAGCACATTGACATCAGCATCAGAGACTGTGTCGAAAGGGGAGCTGTACAATTGGAGTACACTCCTACAGAAGAACAAGTGGCAGATATCTTCACGAAAGCTCTCGGGAAGACTAAGTTTGTCTACTTCAGAGAAAAGATGGGGATGATCAAGAATCTATTTCAGTAGCAGAAATGGATAGGCTCAAGATTTAGAGGGAGCTGCAGTACAGATGAGGCAGTGACAGTGACAGTGTCATGGGCAGTAGTACAGAAGGCAGTAGCGCAGCAGATGAGGGGCATCAACCAGGAATCAACAGCGCAGAGGATGCTTCAAGACAGAGCAATAGGCAGCAGTCATTTTGCTAGAACACTTTCCTCGCTAAGAGGGAGTGTTGATTTTTGTAGCATCGGGAAGTGTTCCAAGTCTCAAAATTTGTAAGGAGGCTTGGATATCAGTATTCCAAAGAACCCAGAAACCGTTTGTGGAAGTTCCACTCAGTTTATGTTTTATTAAAATAATTAATTATTTTAATGGAGACCCTAAGTCTAAACTTAGGGTAATTAAATAATTAATGGGTATTAATAAAACATAGTGTGAATCTTCTAGAGAACAAAGATCAAGTCAAGTTTTAATCTTGGCCATTGATTAGACTTCTAATCTGGGCCGTTGATTCATCAACTAAAAGATTATAAAAGAAGGCTTGAGGGTCATTTGGAAAGCAAGCTAGGCATGCACTTAGTAACCCGAAGGAAGTTGATTATGAAGAAATAGAATTCAATTTTAGAGGGAGAGTTGTAGGGCCGAAGAAGCAGAGGGAGTCGAGAGTGATTAGGGTCTAGGAAAGAAGGACACAGAAGGTCGGAGAAGGCAGCGCAAAGAGCCCACGCAGAGTGACACAGTCTCACGCAGGCATTGCGTAGAGAGACACGTAGAGGGACGCAGAAGGAAGCTGTGTGTCTTCCGAGTGTCAGAATTTCTCCAGAGGGGTTGTGAGAATTTATCTTAGGTGTTTTCTACTGAAGTCTGCCAGTCTTTTCCTTGTAAAGAATTTCATTGCTAAAGAATAATATATAAACCCTCATTTGCTGCATTGGTTTTCCTGCATTGGGTTTTTCTAGGGACAATTGTCCAAAAATAAGTGTGTTTATGTGATTGATTCTTATGCTTGTACTTCTTACTGTTTTATTCTCTGCATATACTTGAGTGAATGTTGCAGTAGTATTTATTTCGAAATTTCCCGGAATAATTCTGTAAATAACTTATTGGAAATAATAAGTAGGAGAAATAAATCTATCACTGCAAAAGTATTTTCAGGATTGAAATTTTCACAGTTACGTTGGCTTCACCTTGGGGTAATAATGCTACAACACAACATTCCATATGTATATCACATATGTCCTTACCGAGGACTTCCAAAAAATTGAATATAAGGGTAAATGATATTCCAGAGGAACACATGATTGATGTCTTCATAGGGACTTTAAAGGATAACATCCAACATAAAGTTCACGTTTGGGAACCAGATTCATTAGAGAAGGCATTCAGGAGTGCAAGAAAAATTTAATGTAAAATTATGATGACAAGGAAGCCTACTACTCACATCTATAAAGATGGAAATTTTGCTACTCCTAGACTTCCACAACCTACAAGGTTGACACCACAACAATTGTAAGAAAAAAGAGCAAAAGGGCTTTGCTACAGTTGTGATAGAAAATACACTAAAGGTCATAAGTGTGCTAAGAAGAAATTATTTTACATAGATTGTGAAGAGGAGGAAGAAAATGAACAAGAAACTTCAAAAGAAGAGGATATACACCAGGAACCAACCCTAGAGAAAGAAGAAATGAGTTCGACCATATCCTGTAATGCATTGGCAGGAATTACCACTCGTCACACTCTCAAGATAGAAGGACATATCAAGAAGAAAAAGGTAATAGTGTTGATTGACTCGGGTAGTACCCATAATTTTATTCATTGTATGTAGCCAAGGAATTGAATTGCTTCCTATACCCAACACCAGAATGTCAAGTGATGGTTGCAAATGGAGGAACTATAAATTGCTCTGGAAAATGCCATAATATCAAGCTAACCATGGGGGAATATGTATTGAATAGTCCAATGCTTTTCATTCCAATGGGAGGTGCTGATGTTGCACTAGGAGTACAATGGTTACAATCTTTGGGGACGGTAGCTTTTAATTAAGAATTTTTAATTTTCAGAGGCAGATTTGTAGAGCAGAAGAAGAAGAGGGAGTCAACAGTGGCAAAGGTTGAGGAGAGAAGGACGTAAAAGGCCAGAGAAGCCAACACAAAGAGCCCACGCAGAGTGACACAGTCTGACGGAGGCACTGCGCAAAGAGACACGCAAATGGAAGTTGTGGGTCTTCTGAGTGTCAAAAATTCTCCAGAGGGTTCGGGACAATTTATCTCAGATGTTTTCTAAAGAAGTCTGCTAGTCTTTTCCTTCTAAAGAATTTCATTGCTGAAGAATAATATATAAACCTTCATCTGCTGCATTGGTTTTCCCGCATTGGGATTTTCCGGGGACAATTGTCCAAAAATAAGTGTGTATATGTGATTGATTCTTATGCTTGTATTTCTTATTGTTCCTTTCTCTGCATATACTTAAGTGAATGCTGCAGTAGTATTTATTTCAAAACTTAGTGGAAGAATTCTGTAAATAACTTATTCGAAATAATAAGTAGGAGAAATAAATCTATCACTGCAAAAATATTTTCTGGATTGAAATTTTCACAGGCTACGCTGGCTTCACTTGGGGGAATACTGCTACAACACAACATTCCATATGTCTATCGTTATGTCTCCATTTTATGCTTTGTATGGTTATAATACACTGACTTTTGCAGATGTGATGTTTGGTGATAGCAAGGCCAGGGGCCAAGATTGGATCCAAGAGAGCCAAGCCATACTTTGGGTTCTCAAGGATAATTTAGCCACAACCCAAAACCAACAGAAGTTGTACGCAGATAGAGGCCGCGTGGAGAGAAAGTTTGAGGTGGATGATGTATATCCGGCTTCAATCGTACAAGCAGTCCACACTGAAGTAGAAGGGAGCTGAGAAGCTCAAGCCACGTTTTTATGGGCCATACAGGGTGATTCGGCGGGTTGGAGAGGTGGCATATGAGCTTGAGTTGCCACAGGGTAGCCGGATTCACAACATTTTTCATGTCTCATGCCTGAAGAAGGCTTTGGGACAACAGGTGACTGCAACATTGGAGCTCCCATCTATCGATGACGAGGGGCATTTGGTGCTACAGCCAGAGGCCATTCTTGATACCAGGGAGAGACACTTGAGTAGAAGAGTGGTCAAGGAGTATCTGATTAGGTGGAGGAACCTTCCAGATGAGGATGCCACTTGGGAAGGGGAGAAGATTCTGCAGCATCCATCTTTGCATTTGCTTGAGGACAAGCAATGTTTTTGGCGGGGAGGACTGTAATATTCCAAATTAGCAGTCAGCTCATTGGAATATTAATTTTGTTAATTTTTGCCTTCTCTAATGTTTAGCAGGAAATAAAATGGACAAGGAGGGACCCACTAATAAACCATAGGATTAATTCACCTTCCTAAAGTCACTTAGACAAAAATTAGAGCTGAAGTGGGGCCCATGAGGCCAGCCACTCGAATGGGACAGCATCGTAAGTGGCAGCGCAGGAGAGGCAACACAGTAGACTGCGCAGTGGCAGCGCAGGGACAGGCTAGTAGAGGGACAACGCAACATAGGTGGGCCCAAGGGAACGTTGGAGGCTCACTTGGATAAATATGGGGTGAGAGCAGGTCATTCCTCATGCATTCAATCACTGTTTTTCTATTTGATAGATTGTAGCACGCTTGAGCTGTTTAGCCGAGTCTGCAAGTGTTGTTTAACACAGAGATTTCCAAGCAGATATCTCAACCTCTACCTCGGGGGACTTAGAGTGCTCGCTCAGGAGAGGAGGTACCATCCAGTTTTGAGAAAGGATTCACAGGAGTACATTCAGGCATACGCAGTTGCTCCAGGACAACGGAGAAGCCATGTAGGTAGTAGAGGGAATACACAGTCCAGCTGAGGAGCAGCGTTGGGAGAGTGGGAGAGAGAGCAACTTTCAGTCCGGAGTTTGGAGGAGTTAGCCATCTCCTATCAGGGTTTTTGGGAAGATTTCCAGTAGCATCTTCCAGCAGTTCAGCCAGAGAACCAAATCACCCAGCAGAGCAGCGTGCCAAGCCCAAGGGGGCTAATTTCCGGGGTTAGGATTTCTGGAAACCCTTCGCGGGTTTTTCTGGGTTTGTCCGACATCTAATTCCAGGAATTTTTTGAGCAGTAGAGCAGCCTCAACACACAGTCTATTTCTAGCCAGCAGCAGTAGTTCCAACAGGACGACGCGAAGGAGGAGCTATGCAGAGCAGCAGGAAAGCAGGGTTTCTGTTCGGGTTTCAGGAGTTATTTAGCCTGTCTTGTGCAGACCAAGGTGCCATTCTCTTGAGCACCTCATTGTACCTTTTTCCCATAAGAAAATCAATAAAATGGCTCAGATGTTTTTGGCTCATTCATGATGTTTTTAATAGCTATTTCTATTTTGCTGTAGTTTTAGTCTTGCATGCTTTATATTACTCTTTGTTCCCACTTTGGGATATTACAACATCCGCCACCATGTTGTGCTTCCCCTTGACATACTCGATGTCAAAATCGTACACCTGGAGCTTGCTCACCCACTTTTGCTGCCTCTCCTGTAATTGTTTTTGCTCCAAGAAGAACCGAGGTTGTTATGATCGGTCCTAACGTGAAACTTGTTCCCCACCAGGTACTGCCTAAACTTATTTAGCGCATGCATAATGGATAGCATCTCTTTATCATATATGGGGTACAGTTTCTCGTGGGTCAGTAGCTTTCGAAAGCTATGGGGTTTTCTCCCTACATCAACATGACCCTTACTCCTTCTCCATATGCATTGCGCTCCAACACGAAGGGTTGAGTGAAGTCAAAAAGTGCTAGCACAAGGAATTGATCATAACCTGTTTGAGGCGCTCAAAGGCCTCCTGCGTTGTAGTTGTCCATGCAAATGCCCCCTTCTTCATCAGATCTCTAAGGGGCGCTGCTAGCTGTGAGAAGGCCTTCACGAACTTCCTGTAATAAGTACAAATGCCCACAAACCCTCTCAGCTCCGTCACATTCCGGCAATGTTCCACCAAGACTCTGGTGCGAAGAGACGCACAGGGGTGACGTGTGGGAGTACCCTCAAATTTTAGGGAAATTTCGGGGGTGCGGGGGGACGTCAGGGTATATAATTATTATATATATATATATATATATATAATTCAAGTTCATATTCATTGTTCAATAATGAAAGCATAAATATTAAATAGACTAATAGTAATACAGATACCAATACATTGAAAATTGAAATTTGATCCACACATAAATTTAAATTCATAATTGAATTAAATAATTACATACATTGATCCATCCTCATCATTCATTTTGATACATACATCATTCATATAACATATTCATTATTCATCCAGACCATGAGATTCAATAAAAAAATTCAATAATGAAATATTTAAATACATTGATCCATATCATTCATCATTCATCATTCTACAATCTACATTGATTTAGAAATTAAATTCATCATTCATCATTGTAGAATCTAAACTGAAAGCAAAACATACTAGTATATTACTATATACTTGATACTGAAGTTTGAACACTAAATTTATATAACTCAAAGTTTCAAACTCAAAAATAATTAAGAGTGGAGTCAAGAATCAGTCTGAGGTCATCAATATCTAGTGTCACAACTCATAATTTAAAACTGAAAAGTAAAAATGGATAATGAGCACTAAAAATAAAATCAACATCAAGGACTCAATCTCAATGATTGGTCCTCTCCATCCATTTGCTGCATGAAGTCATCGAGACCATCAATGGGAATGTCGTTATCTGAGTCAGAGTCACTATGTTGAGTAACCAACAGAACTCTAACCAAACCATGTTGCAGCTCATCTGGTCCATCCTCATCATCTATATGTGCACTATCCTCCACATCCCATTGTGTTGTCGGTCCCCTCCGATACTCTGGTGTCTTCCTATGTGCAAGACGTAGAGAACTATGCACTACAACTAGCTTCTCTGCTTTTCTTTGAGGGGGGATGCCCAGACACACCTATTTTGGGGAGTGTCGTCCCCCACATGGGAAACGCACCCCCTTGCATCTCCCCAAGACTCCCCAAAAAGGGTGCATGGGGAAACGTGCCCCCAGTAGACTCCCTGTCCCGGATGTGTGGAGTGCGAGAGGTGCGTGCACCCGAACGCTGGAGACGTGTCCCCGTGGAACACTACATTCTTAGGCTCTGGCCAATCCCGGATGGGCATAATCTTCTCCTCATGTACACACACACTATCCACCTTGATGATGTGCCATAAATAGAGCATCTCAGTCAGCCCAAACTCGCACTTAGACAACTTGGCATAGAACTGATGCTCCTCCAGGATACGCAACACTCCCTTCACATGCTGTAATTGCTCCTCCCAAGTCCGGCTATAGATCAATATGTCGTCGAAGAATACCAGCACAAACTTCCTCAAGTGTCCACGAAATTTGTGGTTCATGCATGACTGAAATGTGGCCGGTGCGTTGATTAGCCCAAAGGGCATAACCAAGAACTCAAAGTGCCGATAGTGGCACCAGAAAGTTGTCTTGGGGACATCCTTGCCCCTCACCCCGATTTGATGGTACCCCGACCCTAGATCAATCTTTGAGAAGAAATTGGCTCCCCTCAACTCATCCATCAGCGCATCTATGCGTGGGATGGGGTAGCGATTCTTCATGGTCTTCTTGTTGAGGGCCCTGTAATCAATGCAGATGCATAGGGACCCGTCCTTCTTCTTCACCAGAACAACTGATGAAGCAAAAGGGCTAGAGCTAGGGATATTGTGCCCTAGTGCCAATAGCTCATAGATGGCTCTCTCTATCCTGGTAGGCTGTGGGATGTCGATAGGGAGTGGTGATCACAGCTTGTACTCTAGGCTCCAACTCAATGGTATGCTCAAACCCTCAATCAGGTGGTTAACCGAGCGGTGTATCTCCAAACACTACTGGGTACCTATCAAGGATGGCTTGTATCTCCAGATGTGGTGGCTTGGCCTCGCCCCCAGCCTCTAAAATCCTCAACTTGATAGTCAACTCATCATCTTCGTGCCTCAAGTTAGCCTCCATCCTATGGGTCGAGACTGTCTGTGGTGGGTAGGAGTGCATACCCCTCAACGACATACGCTTGCCATCTGGCCCTACAAACTCCATCTCCAGTCAGTGGTGACTCTACCAAGTGAATAGAGACACTGGACCCCCAATACTGTGAAAATTTTTGAATATTACTTTATGCAGAAACCCTACTATTAATTCTGGTTATACTTCTCCTATTTAAACAAGTTATTAATGCTGAAATATTCAGATTAACATCAAAGTAAACACATAACAGACTTTCACCGATTCAGATCTAAAACAGAAGTACATGCACATAGACAAAATGACACATAAGATTTTCTGGACAACTGTCCCCAGAAAAACCCAATGCGGGAAAACCGGTCTTTTGGCTGCTGGAGGGTTTATATTATTAAGTAGTTTCAGAATACAACAAATCTGGGCACCTTATTGGTTAACTCGACAGAGAAAAAATAGATCTGTAGCTAACCTACTGTTCTGAAGCCAAAACGTTGACTGATCCACACCCTTAAACGAAATTTACAAGACTCAGCCAGATTCTAGCCCTAGAAACCCCAGCACTGCCCCTGAAGCCCCTGTGTCAGTCTATGCAGCCTCTGCGTGCCTCTGCACTGGACTGGAGAGGGTTGCGTAACCCCATAATTGGCGACGTGACCCTATGCTGCCTCTGAGGGTCTCTGCGTAACCTAGATCGGTCTCCTGTTGCTCAACGCTGCCCTAGGAGAGACTGCGTAGCACCTGCATCGCTGAAGCTGCCTCTGCGCTGCGCAGCTGCTGCCCTCTCTGCTGCTCTTGCCTCCGCTTCTCTGCGCTGCCTCTGTAAGCTGCTCTCTGCCTCTTGCTGATTCTAGGTGCTGGGATCAGATCATCCCCTTTTCCTAAACTACCTCTCTCTAGAGCTGAAACACTTTTGAAAGTCCTTAGCAAACCCTGCCCTAGAACTTCAGCTTAGTCTCAGTGCTCTGCCTCCGTGTGTGTGTTCTCCAAGTGACCCCAAGCCTTTCCTTTATACTTTTCTCGTTGGAAAACCAACAACCATGATCAGATCTTGAATCGATGGCTAAGATTAAAAGAAAGCTTGATCTGTGTGACTTAAGACAATTTGATCACATGTTTTAATTAATTACCTTTAATAATTTAATTTCCTAAGTTAGACTTTGGGTTCATAATTAAAATTATTAATTAATTAATTATCTCCCAAACCAGATGAAATTTCCCAAATCCCTTTCTGGGTATTGGAGATCTCATGTACTCTAGTCCCTCCACAAATTTTGGGAGCTAGAGCACATTTGATGCTACCCCAACACTCAAGAAAACTGAACACTCCCTCTTAGTGAGGACTGTGCTCTAGTACAACTCTGCTTCACCCCGAAGCTCTGTACTGATCTCTGGTGTGGGTCTTTGCGCTAATGTTCGACCTGCTGCCCTTCATCATTGCGCTACTGCTGCCATTTTGTACTGTTGCCCATGACGCTGCCACCGCCACTGCTACATCTGTACTGCAGCTCCATCTCAATATGTTGCATCCATGCTGCCATCTACTGCACTGCAACTTCAGTTGTTGAGAGAAACAACTGAAGCTCTTGCCCAATCTTTGACAGACAAGTCGGTTGGGCTGCATCCTCATCACTGAAGCTCCATCAGTTGCTGATTTGTGCTGTCATCTGGAGGATGATGCACAGCTATAGCTCTGCACTGCGTAAGTAGACTCCCTTTGCACTGTTGAAGTCACATCAACCCCTTGTGCTGAAATCCCTCACGCTGCTATTGTGCTGCTTTGTCCTCCTGAAGCCTCTAGGTTGTTGCAGCTCTGCTTTGCGTTGTTGAAGTCACATTAGCCCCTACGTTGCTGCTGCTGCATTTGCATCGTGTTGCTCCCTTCAGCCTTCAGATCTGCCTCTGCTCCATCTGTGATTCTCTGCACCAACTGCTCCAGTTGTCCCGCTATTGTCTTAAGGCTCCCGTAGTTCGGATGTGATCCAAGAGATGAGCTGCTCAAGGATCCCACCCCCACTTTGTAGCTTCTCTACAGATCCATGTCGCCTCACTTTCGTGGTTGATGAGTGCTCATGGATGCATTGTCTTCTGACCGATCGTCCGCCACAATAGCCTTGGAAGTAGAAGCTTCCTTGTCCTTCTTCTTTTGTGGACAATCGCTGGTGAAATGTCCTAGTTCGCCGCACTAGAAAGACTTGATCTTGGATAAATCACGCTTCTTCCCTTGCTGCCTCTTTGATGCCATGGCTGCATCATCTTGATCTTCCTTCTTCACCTTACTGGATCCTATGCTGTATTGCTTCTTGGTGAATCTGTAGAGTTCTTCTTGACGTAAGATTGCCCACATGTTCTCCCAGTTGGGAAGGTCCGCTCTGTCCAAAACAATTTGGACAAAGGTTTTCCACTCTTCTGTGACCGCATTGAGTGTAGTCCTTACCATCACATTGTCCTCCACCTTTGCTCCCAATGCGAACAACTGATGTCTGATTGTCTGTAATCTGAAGAGGAAGGGCTCTATTTCTTCTCCCTTGGTCATCATGAATGACCGCAGCTGATTCTCCATAAGCATCTTCCTCTGGACAAAGTTCCCCTAATATAGGGTTGTTAAGGCTTTCCACATCTCATGAGCCATTTTCTTTTCGGCTGTGTGGAACTATTGTGGAAATATTTGAATCTTTACATTTTATGTAGAAATTATTATTGTTAATCTGGTTATGCTCCTCCTACTTAGATAAGTTATTAACTGAACAAAACTTAAGTTAAAATTGAAGCAAAACACATAACAGATGTCCACCAATCCAGATCTAGAACAAGTTCGTGCACACATAGACAAAGTGACACAATTATTTCTGGACAAATAGTCCTCGAAAAAACCCAATGCGGGAAAACCAGTCTTCTGGCTGCTGTAAGGTTTTATTATTAAGAATTTTCTAAATACAACAAGCTTGGGTTCCAGATTTGGAAATCTCGACAGAGAAATATTAGATCTACAGCTCACTGGCTGATCTAGGCCAAAATAATGACTGATCCACACCCTCAAACAGGATTTACAGAACTCAGCCAAAATTAGGGCCTAGAAACCCTAGTGCTGCCCCTAAAGCCTCTGCCTCAGCCTCTTAAGCCCCTCTGACCCTCAATGCTGCTCCCGAAAGGACTGCGTTACCCTAGACTAGGTGACGCAGTCCTTACGCTGCCCCTTAGGGTCTCTACGTAACCCCTGAGGGTTTCCTTCAGAAAATCACGTTGTCCTTGAGGGACTGCGCAACACCTACGTAGCACAATTGTTGTCCTTCCTGCTGCTGCTCTCCTGCTTCTCTACGCTGCCTCTCTGAGCTGATCTTTGTCTCTTGTTGATTCTAGACCCTAGGATCAAATCATCCCCTTGGTCGAAATTCCCCTCTCTGCAGCTGAAACACTTGTGAGATTTCTTAGCAAACCCACCCTAGAATCTCAACTTAGCTTTAGTGCTCTGCCTTTGTGTGTGTTTACAAATGACCCCAAGCCTTTCTTTTATACTTTTCTCCTTGGGAAACCAACGCCCATGATCAGATCTTGAATCAATGGCTAAGATTAAAAGAAAACTTGATCCGTGTCACTTAAGACAATTTCATCACACGTTTAATTAAATTCACTTCAATTATTTAAGTTCCCTAAGTTTTAACATAGGAAATACATTAAAATAATTAATTAATTTAATATCTCCTAAACCAGATGAAATTTCCCAAATCAATTTTTGAGTCTTGTAGATCAAGTGTACTCTAGTCCCTCCACAAAATTTGGGAGCTAGAGCACAACTGATGCTACCCCAAATACACAAAATTTCAACAACTATATGATTCTGAACCCCATCCACTATGAAGCGTTTGGCATGTGTCGTAGCCTCAACATGCTTCGCTAGGAGAACAACATCGGTTGGCATGGCCAGGACTTTTTCTGCATGGTCCCTTAGACCGTATGCCTCTATGACTACTAGGATTCTAGCCTTCCAGACTGCAAAGTTGGACAGGGCGTCTAGCCTATCCTGATCACATAATCTCTGAGGAGGAATCTGCTCAGAAAATCTGTCAGAACTCCTCCTCTCTATGCTAGAGATCTAGATCTAGGGTCCTTGGTGAAACAGGCACCCTCTGCTCCCTCTGACAACTGATTTCCTCTCTTGGAAATCCGCCAAATCAACAACGAAACAACATGAATCAATCTCATGATGCTTACCTAATCCTCCATTCTTTCTTCACAATATGAAGACAAGAATGATGTGTCTATCTCTCCCTCTCAACTAGGGAAGATATACTCATTCCTATAAAAGGAATATACCCAAGCTCCCTCTTAACTAGGGACTTGTTATCAATAGCAACTATCTGCTCTTTGGTGGAGATCATGGTACTATCTTCTGCTTGTAGGCCTCCTCCTTTCGATGTCATGAACTTTAGCTTCTTCATTATGGACCCTTCATCTTCTAGATTTTCTTTGTAGGGCATTGGCCATTCATCACTTTCCTTCAACGAATCATTGGGTTGAACCAATAGTCATGCCATCCTTCTTTTCATCGGAAAGTGATCTTTCAATCCACATCTACCTTTTCTTCATATAGCTACTACTTCCAAGTCATGTTTCTTTCAGGATCTTCCACCCATTCTCATGAGTACTAGTAGTAGGTGATATCTACAACTCTCTTTCGGTAGCCGTTTATCAACCCAACCAGATGTTGATCAAAAAAATGAAAATGAACATCAAATTATAGTTACCTTTTATGATGGCCTTTCATCATGACATCTGCTTCTTGCAACACCAACATCCTGCATATTCATAAACACATCTCCAAAACATTTAATGTCAAGTGTCTCCTTCATTTATAGATTTTATTAGAGACTTCATACCTTCTCATGGAGATGTCCTAGCCAATTCTTTTAGTCATTGGATGTTGATCACTTATCTTATCTTAAGTGACTATAGTTGCATCTTTTACAAACTCTTCTTCCTTTCTTCAAATATTGCTCCCGAGGAACTTCTATACATAGTTCCTTCATCTTGTCAACTACTTGGTATTCCATATGAGATCATCTTATGTTGATTTCAACTTGTCAATATGTGAACTAGTTCAAGACATATGCCTTCATACATCTTTCCAAAGGAAGAGATCCTTCTTCCTAGATCATGCTCATGAGATAGAGCATTCACCCATGCTATTCTGCAACTATATGATGACATGACTTAATCTATCAAATATATACATACCTCTTTTCTCCTTTTGGTCATCTAGACTTTCTTTGACAACTTCCTTTCCTTGCTTGAAAGTACTTCAACCACCTTGACATGCTGCACTACTTTGTCACCATACCATCATCTTTCTAAACAATGGATCCCAGACAAGGTGGAATTATCAACGAGATACTTGCTTCTTCCATGTAGAGGTGAACCTTCTAATGAAGATTCCAACGAAGGATCTTGATTATCCTCATCCTGCAAATGCTCCTTCCTAATGATGATGATGTATGATGAATTCTTTCTATCTTCTATCATGCTAGATGACTTTCTTCCAACCATACATACTACTTATTTAGGTTGACCCTTTTTATGCTTTCAATGAGGTTACTATGAGCTACTTCCTTTCTACCATGTAGACTTCTACTTTAGCTATCATTTCAAGCTTCTATAATGATATCATGAGCTCTTGCTTCAATCATATGCTTCTAATATGATGCCATCTTCTAATATTATGCATCCTATCATACTTACAATGCTTCCTACCATGATAGCTATTTTTTACAAAATTGAAAAGAACTAAGTGAAGGAGATTATCTCAGTCATAGTAGATATCTTTCACTTCCTCCTTTGATTTCTTCTTCTCGGGTTCTTCCACTTCTTTGGTGACATGGGCTTCATTCCTTTCTTTCCTTTTCTTGTTGTCCTTCTTGAGTTTAGGACAATCTCTCTTGAAATGCCCATATTCCTAACAGCCATAGCATTGGATCTTTGACATATCGATCTTCTTCTTTTTCTAAGGACCAAACTTTCCTTTTCTCCTAGCTATGGCAGCAAACGCTTGAACTTATTCATTTGATCCCACATCACTTTTTTCCTTCAACCTTACATAATGACCAAAGTTCACTGAATGGGGTGGCTTCCTTCTTTCCATAGATGCTTAATACAAAGTTGCCCCATTCATCAGGTAGTGCATTGAGCACAGCGGTGGTCATTTCTTTATCGGACATTATTTTCCCTAACTCTTGTAGTTGGTCTCTTATTTGTGACACCCTCATAAGATATGAGGCTATCCCTTCTTCCTTTGATACCTTCATCTTTTATAGCTCGGTTCTAAAGATTTAACTTCTCCTGCAGTGCTTACGAAGAACAATTCTACTAGCTTATCATAGATTTCTTTTGAATTTTCTAACTTTGATACATAAGGGATGAGAGAATCCTTGATTAATTCTATAAGGATTCTTTGAGCCCTTATTTCCCCTTTCATATATTTCGATAAAGCTTTAGCTTCTTCTTGTGGTGGTTTGACGATTGAACCCTTAACATGTCCAATGACTTCATTTTCTGACGATGAAATCTGTCCTCTTCTTCCATGCAAGGAAATTTGATGACCCAACCAATTTGTTGCTCTCCTTGCAGAATGAAGTCATTTGAATAGTAGATTCAAACATAAATATAAAGGTACTTACTTTTCAAGTGAAGATGCTCCTCCGATGGTGATATCTTCAACTTGATGCCTTCTTGATTTTGATGATGATAGATGATGTTTGCTTCCTTGAAGATGACAATACTTCTTCTTCTAGAGATGTCTTTCTTCAAATATGCTTGAGATGTGATCCTTTCTTTAAAGAGAGGGAGACCATGACGATGATTACTGCAATGCTTCTTCTTTGGATAATAATGTAGAATGTGAAGGCTTCCCAAGGTGTTTCAAATGTAGAGTGCTTCTTTCTTTGCGTGGAGGTGGGGTCCTTGAGGTCTTGTTCTCCTTGCGATTATCTAATCCTTGAGATGAGTACTCCTCCTTGGTGCTTCTTGTTCCTCCTTAATGGTTTCCTTGTGCTCGACCCTTATGTATCCTTCCATAATGATGTGATCTTCAATGCTGCCTCTTCTTGTCTTGTCACCTTAGCTATGATACCATGTTGAGAAATCTAGGGGCAGCTAAATTAGGTGATTTCTCTTCTTTGATAACTGTTTGAGGTGTGTTTTTACTTAACTTGATTTGGTTCTTCTTTTACTTGATTATAATTAGTGTTTTCTGTGTAAATTTCTGAATCTTCTAGACAGAAATCCTACTGCAGAAAATCTGATTTACTACTCCTACTTTATTTAATTTTACAAGTTATTTTCTGAATTATTCATGAAAACATCAAAGTAAATACACTGCAACCTACTGTTAATTTTGGGCAACTATGTCCAAACTCCATGTTGTACTGCTTAGATGATGATGCCAATATTTTTATTGGATTCCTCTTTCAGAGAGGTGCAAGATTGATCTAAAGATCATCTTGATCAGATGAGAAGAACATTTATTTGGAATTTATTCCACTTATGTGCAAGGTCGGCCAGATTTGTAATGTAGGCTTGAGAGCCCAAAAGATGTGTCACACACCCTCACAGATGGATATAAATTGGAGAGTCTTGGAGGTCATTTCATCATCAACTCATTACACACTTCTCTCGTGTTTGATTGGTTCGATCACTTTTGGAGGCATCTTTCTCACACGTGTGGAGCAGCAGCTAGGGCTTTTCAGTGCAGATCTGTCTAGGGTTTCAACGTAGGTTTGACCAGCGTTGACTTTGGTCAACGCTTGGTCCTTTGACCCCCAAATTTCACCAAAAGTCTGATTTATGAAGCCTGCATTGATTGGCACACACACCGAGGCTGAACGTTGACTTTGACCTTTCTGCGTTGACTTTTTGCTGTTGCTGTTTTGCATTGACTGCGTTGACTGGACAACATTGACTTTCGTTGACTTTGGGTTTGTTGAAAAGTGTAACTAGGTCGGTCTTCATATTGACTATGTAATTATGAATTTATGTAAAGTAGAATACAGATAATAAAATGTATTTTTGTTTTACTTGCTTCATGGGTTTCATGAGCAAGATTTTATTATAGGTTTATAGACTTCTTCTTGATGTCTATTAGGATTTGTCTTCTAGATATAAATGTATTTAAGAGTCATATTCATGAAGAGTCCAGTCAACAAATTATGCTCCAAGATCTTGGCTATATACCATGAAGAAATGGCTCCTGAAAGATGCAAGAAGATACCATTATAAACGTTGAATTAACTGTCCTTCATGTCGACCTATGATCAGCTATGAAGTCGGCCTACTATCTTGCTGGAAGGTCGGCCCAAAGACAGTGAGACAACTCATATATATATGACTGTCTTACGTATCATTTATAATGCAAGCAAGTGCGGATCACTCTGAATAAGTTCGGATACCAGAAGAGATTCAAGTACAAAATTCAGAGAGGGTTTAGTGCGGATTATAAAGAGATAATGATAGCGTTAATAAAAGTCTGCTAATATGCGGGTTAATGAAAAACAGATGTGGATCAGTCTTTGGAAGATAATGGGTAGCAATGTGGATCTTTCTGATGTATCATAATGTTTATAAGCAGGTCTGGAATCAAGAAGAATTGCGGTTATGTACACAGTGACAAATGCAGACTCCTGTGTGAACTCAAATGCGGACTTCTGTGCGGAGTGATGAGAAGAAGCTGCGGTCAAGCCTGGGAAGATTACGGTCAAACACTAACTATTCTAAGTGTGGAAGTATTACTTTATGTGGTATAATGTGAAGTCAATAAGTCTGATATAGATGCGTAAGGGTTACAAAGAATTTTGGATTGCAAAGTGAGGAAGGTAAATCTGTGATTTACCTTCCCACAATAAAAGTACTACTCCTCAAAGAAGATTTAAGAAGATATCAAGTGAAGAATACGATCTCAAATGATCTAATATCTGAATCAGTGAGAAGTAATGTTTGAAGATAAACTCAGTGCAAGTTAGCGTAGAAAAGAAGGATCAGCACTAAAGGCAGCCAAAGAAGCAGTGACAAGATCTTGGAAGCAATCATAGGTCAAGGGTCTAAGTCTTGGTCACGGTACTTGTCATTTGAAGGTCTCTAAGAAGAATTTTCTCGTGGGTTTTCCTCTCCAAGAGGGAGAGGTTTTGCCCTGGCTCTAGGAGCCTAATTCTTGTGTCTTGTGTGTTTTGATAATTGACTTGATGAAAGACTAAAGAAGATAACGAAGAGAAGACATAAGTAACTCAAGTAAGCTCACAAGTAATTATCAAGAAGAGAATTTGTATTAATCTCCAGCCCTCCAAATTTTCAACATGGTTTCAGAGCTAAGGTGCTAAAGACAAAGGGCTATTAGACAAGAAGACACTCAAGGATCAAAATTCATTTCTCTAGAAAACATCAAGGCAAAAGTCAAAGTCTACATTGAAAAGTCAAATCAATTTACAAGGAAATCCTCAAGCCATCTCAAGAAGACTTTCAACCTTATTCAAAGAATCCACAGATCAAGGAGGTAATCTTTGACATCAAAGATTCTTGACATTGTTGGAAGACAAATCATTAAGCACCACCCAACACTATTCATGACATCTTCATTATGAAGTAATCCTTGATCATCAATATTGCCTACTTTGAAATCAATTTAAGAGGGAGTTCCTGCGATCATCTTCAACAAGAAAGCTGATAGAAGAAGAAAAACATCTACTCAAGTAAGTATCTTTATGACCTCATATGAATCTATCAAAATGTCTTCTTTGCAAAGAAAGCAACAAACTGGTTAGGGTTTCAAACTTTCCTGCATAAGAAGACAAGGAAAATGAAGTCATGCCAAATACATGAAGGAAGGTATAAGAGCCCAAAGGATTCCTACAAAATTCATAAGGCTCTCTCATCTCCGATGTACCAAATCTAGAATCATCAAAAGGAATATATGAGAAATTGGTGGAGCAATTCTCTGTAAGTACTGCAGGAGAAGCAATCTCTCTAAGATCAACTGCAGGAATTGGGAGAAGAAATGTCTGACACTGAGATGACTACAGTGGTGCTGAATGCTCTGCCAGAAGAATGGGAAAACTTCACTTCAGATTTATACGGGAAGAAAGAATCCACGCCATTCCAAGTTTTAGGATCTCTATGTAAAATAGAGGAAACAAGATTGAAAACCAAAGGTGTTACAGGATCAAGTGAAGGGAATCTAGCCTTTGCGGCCACGTCAATGAAGAAAGGAAGATTCGGTAAGTTTGGTTCTCAGAATAGTATGGACAAAGCACGCATTATAAAAGAGATTGTCCTAAATCTGAAAAGGACGAGAGAAATAGGGAAGAAGCCCATATCTCAGAAATGAGAGAAGAACTTGATGCAAAGAAATCTAAGAAAGAAGAAGCGAGGGATCTCCACTATGATTGAGATCATGTTCTCCTTTAAGTGATTTCTGTTGGTTGTATGATAGGAAGCAATGTAACATCCTGATAAAAGCATGGTAGGAGTTCTTGGTAAAACAGCTCCTGAAAAACCTCTCTGATAACAATACTAATGGAAGGCAGCCATCAAGATCAAGGGTCATCATGAAAAACATAATTCTGGGATGTGATGACATAATGATGGAACAGGCCAAGGGAACAAATCTCTTCATTCTAGTAAAAACTGCTGAAGGATGACTTATATGCTGAGGTATGAGGTATGTATATATTTATATACTGACACTGAATTCTGTGAAGTCATGTCATATGGTTGCAGGTAATAGACTTCTATATTTAGAAGTATGATCAATGAAGGAGGATCTCTCAGTGCACTAACAGATGAAATCAACATAATATATATATCCTCATGGAATATGAGGTGGCTGTATATGAACGAGGCACTGGAAAATATGTAAGTTCCTAGGAATGAAGAATGTGCAAAAAGGAAAAGATCATGAAATGCAACAATGTCAAAAGGCAGTTATCATCCGGAAGCCAAGAAGATATGACTAGGAGATCTCCTGGGAGGATATGTAGACTCTGACAGAATTCTGGTAAAGAAGAAGACCCTTGACAAACATATCATTAGGAGATGTGTCAATTTGAGTAAAGGATGTCGATGCCTACATGAAGATGTCATGGTGAAAGATTATCACTGAGGTAACTTTTGTTTTAAAAGTCCATATGTATATGTTTATCTGGATGAATTTGTGCAGGGTTGCTAATCATGAGAAAGGATATATGATCCTTTGAGATGATTCGAAGGAAAGCAGCTTGGCATAACGGTGAACCAGATGAGAAAGACAGATGAATCACTTTTTGGTAGATGACATGACTCATGAATGAAAGTGATGGATGATCTGTGCCCTATGGAGCTAAAGTTGAAGATTCCTCAATATCGAAATCCATGACATCAAGGGGAGGAATTATTCATGAGCAGCTAGGTGTCTCGCCATTGCTGCTGTAGGTCCCTGATTGAGAGGGAGCCTGGTGATCAGTTTCTTACTTGGAAGAAACTGGGTAATTCCGAAGAATGAGCTTAGGTACATTCCTTATACAGGAATGAGTACATTCCCTTGTGGAATAGGTCCTCCCTGGTTGAGAGGGAGAGATAGACACATCATTCCAGTCTTCACTTGGGAAGACAGAATGGAGGATTGGGTAATCATCTGGCATTTGATACTCTTTGAGAATGTGTTAGGGCATTCAAGATAAGAGTAGTCGGGGACCGATATTCTTTGAGGGCTAGCTACCCAAGAGAAGAATAGTCCAAGAAGGTCATACTTTGGCAACACCGAGGTGGAGTATGTACCTTGGAGAGACAATGACTATGGTGTCTATAAGTCATGTGTCTCGTCAGGATTGTAGTCCATTGTCTCATTGAGAGATGGGGCTGTCAGTCAAGTCTTTGCACTAGGACAATGTTGGTTGATTTGATGCTATACAGATGCGATTACCAATCTGATTCTTGTTATGAGATTCTTCAGTTTGAAAGTGACCATGTACCTGTATGAATACCTCCCTAGTTAAGAGGGAGTCTTGAAAAGTGTAACTAAGTCGGTCTTCATACTGACTATGTAATTATGAATTGATGTAAAGTAGAAGACAAAGATAATAAAATGTATTTTTGTTTTACTTGCTTCATGGGTTTCATGAGCAAGATTTTATTAAAGGTCTATAGACTTCTTCTTGATGTCTATTAGGATTTGTCTTCTAGATATAAATGTATTTAAGAGTCATATTCATGAAGAGTCTAGTCAACAAAATATGCTCCAAGATCTTGGCTATATACCATGAAGAAATGGCTCCTGAAAGATGCAAGAAGATACCATTATAAACGTTAAATTAACTGTCCTTCATGTCGGCCTATAATCAGCTATGAAGTCGGCCTACTATCTTGCTGGAAGGTCGACCCAAAGACAGTGAAACAACTCTTATATATATGACTGTCTTACGGATCATTTATAATGCAAGCAAGTGTGTATCACTCTGAATAAGTTCGGATATCAGAAGAGATTCAAGTACAGAATTCAGAAAGGGTTTAGTGCAGATTATAAAGAGATAACGATAGCATTAATAAAAGTTTACTAATATGCCAGTTAATGAAAAACAAATGCGGATCAGTCTTCGGAAGATAATGGGTAGCAATGCAGATTTTTCTGATGTATCACAATGTTTATAAGCAAGCCTGGAATCAAGAAGAATTGCGGTTATGTATACAATGACATATGTGAACTTCTGTACAAATATAATACTGAAATAAATATGAATACAAGTGTATGCGGACTCCTGTGCGAACTCAGACGCGGACTTCTATGCAAAGTGATGAGAAGAAGTTGCGATCAAGCCTAGGAAGATTACGGTCAAACAGTAACTATTCTAAAGTGTGGAAGCGGTACCTTATGTGGTATAATGTGAAGTCAATAAGTCTAATATAGATGCGTAAGGGATACAAAGAATTATGGATTGCAAAGCGAGGAAGGTAAATCTGTAATTTACCTTCCCACAATAAAAGTACTACTCAAATAAGATTTAAGAAGATACCAAGTGAAGAATACGATCTCGAATGATCTAATATCTGAATCAGTGAGAAGTAATGTTTGAAGATAAAGTCAATGCAAGTTAGCGCAGAAAAGAAGGATCAACACTAAAGGCAGCCAAAGAAGCAGTGACAAGATCTTGGAAGCAGTCATAGGTCAAAGGTCTAAGTCTTGGTCATGGTACTTGTCATTTGAAGGTCTCTAAGAAGAATTTTCTCGTGGATTTTCCTCTCCAAGAGGGAGAGGTTTTGCCCTGGCTCTAGGAGCCTAATTCTTGTGTCTTCTGTGTTTTGATAATTGACTTGATGAAAGACTAAATAAGATAACGAAGAAAAGACATAAGTAACTCAAGTAAGCTCACAAGTAATTATCAAGAAGAGAATTTGTATTAATCTCCAGCCCTCCAAATTTTCAACAAGGTTGACTTTATGGAGTTGTCTTGAGGGTTGTGTGACACATTTGGTTGGCTGACCTAAAGAAGACTTTGATGGTTGAAGCATCCTATTGACCGCCGTAATGCCACCATTCTTCATCTCTCTTTGACAAAAGTTAAGTATATTATTGGCTTGTATTTCATTGATCTATTGATATGTTCTATCAACATTTTACTTTCATATTTATGTGATTGCTATTTGGTATCGGGCCCTAGAACTTTGAAGTAAATTTGCATCGAGCATAGAACACTTTCAAAAATTTACATGGTATCAGAGCTAAGGTGAAGACAAAGCCTAAGCTTGTGTTGAGAGCAATCACCAAAGAAGTAGCATTTGTCAAGGACCCATGGGTACCTCAAATTATAATGGCTTCAAAGCTTGTAGTGACTCTGTTCCCTGATTTCTAAATTGTACCTATCTGAACTTAACTTTAAGTAAAAACAGATCTAATCAAACATTGTAACAGTTAAAATTGAAATTTCAGCTTGCATGATTAATCTATACGTAGAGGAATACCTGAAAATCAGCACAAATTTACAAATCCTGAAGCGGGTTGAAGATTTGTTGAGCACCTGGTGATGTCGTGAACAGATTACCGAGACAATCAAATCCTCTCAGCCAATCCGAGAACAATCCCAGACCCAGAGGATGTCTCCTCTGCCCCCGTGCCCAAATTTCCAAGAACCCAGAGACTCCTTCCCAGACAATTCAATCTGACAATTCAATCTAACTTAAGCAGAATTCGTTTCTTTTTTTTTTTCCTCAAAACATTACCCCCCTTCTCCTCCATATCACCTCCCTTAAATAATCTCCCTCCACCGCCTCTTACTTCCCGAGGTCTTCTCATTATTAATGGTGATATTATATGTATTTATGGTGGTATACTTTTCATTATATTTGGATAGGAATATAATTTAAAACACCTTCCACCACCGCCTCTAACCTCTCGAGGCCTTATCCATCCTTATGTTGATATTAAATGTTTTTATGGTGAGGTGATCCACATTAATGTGGGTATGAATATATATTTATGAAAGTGGGATTATATAGTTGTTTTATTTATAGAGCATGGGACTTTATATTTAAGTACTTTTAATATAAATCTTTAATATTGCATACTCATTTTAACTTAAGGAGTTAACTTTATTATATCATTTTATTTTATTAGCTCTTTTCATAAAATTTATACTTAGTTGAACTTAATATAAATCTGAAATCTTAATATTAAGTTCCCAATTTATGTAATCTTGATATTAGTAGGTAGGTGTACTAGTGCGATGTGTGCGGTATAGGCAGGTGTAGCTATCAAATGCCTATATCGTTCACACGCTAATATCATTTTGTGTATAACTTGGGAATGGGTCGTTACAAAGCTGATGATAAGTTGACTGACAAGTTTGACTATCATGCTTGGAAGATGTCTTTGGACTTGGTTTTGGTCTTGGAAGATCAAGATGTCATGGACTATGTGCAAGGAAAAATCCAAGAGCCTCCATCATCTGCACCCGCTGCCACAAAGACAAAGTATAGAAAAGGGGAAATCAAAGCTAAGCTGATTATCCGAGATTCCATCCATAAAAGTCTAGTTGCTTACATCTCTGAGCTGTGCACATCTAAAGAGATGTATGATAAGTTGGTCAACATTTTCAGGGCTAACAATGCAAATCAAGTTCTTTTATTTAAGAACCAATTGAAGAATCTCAAGAAAAGGCAAGGATGAATCCGTTCAATCCTATTTTCTGAAGTTGACCGAAATCAGGAATAACCTTCTCGCTATTGGGGAAACAATAGCTGATTGAGAAATGGTTCTCATTGCACTTGGAGGTCTCCCCTCTGAATGGCATGTATTCAATACTACCATTCTCAATAATAATGTGATTCCTGATTTTGATGAAGTATTGTCGAGATGCACTCAAGAGGAGACAAGAATGATGGAATATCAAAATGAAGGTAGTGCTCCCTTCACCGCTCGTGCTAAGAAGAATAACAATGGTGGTCCGAGGAACCATGGAAGAGCAGGGGCCAAAGGAAAGAAAGGAATATGTTACACATGTAACAAGTTTGGCCACTATGCTAGAGAATGCCCTAATAGAAGGGATTCTCCAAGGGATGATGACAACAACAACAGGGGGAATGGCAATCAAAGGAACAACAGGTTCAAAGGAAAGAAGATGGCTCCCTCAGGTCGTAATGAAAATGGGCAACCTTTCAAAAGGTCAAGAAATTCCAGGTATGATGAATCTAATGTTGTTGACAATAAAAGAAATGAATTCATTCTTGTATCTGCCCTCTCCACTGCATCTCCACCCGACACCCTGGATGTCTGGTTGATTGATAGTGGTGCTTCAAGCCATCTCATTGGTTTTAAAGAAGCTCTCTCTGATTTGATTGAGAAGGATACTAATCTGCAAATTATCCTTGGAGATAATGCTACCTATCCCGTGAAAGGGACAGGGACTATGACCCTCCATTTATCTCAAGGTCAAGTCCTTTGTTTACAAGATGTCTTATATGTACCTGATTTGAAGAAGAACCTTGTGTCTATTTCGGCCATGGAAGACAAAGGTTTCAAGGTGGCATTTGTTGATGGAAAGGTACGCATCTGGAAGAAGAGCTTCAAGGAAGCTCTCACTATTGGTTTTAGAGTTGATACACTCTACCAGGTTGGAGGAAGTCCATTGGGGGCTATGACATGTGATACAATTCGTCACACTGAATTATGGCATCGGAGGTTTGGAACTTTGGACACCTTCATTACAAAGCCCTTCCTGAAGCAAGGAAGGTGGTGACAGGGATGCCAAATTCAAAAATGATCATAAAAGTGTATGTTAGGGTTGTGCTGAAGGAAAGCATACAAGGGGACCTTTCCCCTCAAGTGTCACAAAGACATCTGATGTCTTGCAATTGATACATTCTGACTTATCTGGTATGCTGCCCAAGACATCCTTGGCAGGATGTTCTTATTACATGATGTTTATAGATGACTTTTCTCGCAAGACCTGGATATATTTCTTGAAGAAGAAGGACGAAGCATTCAAATGGTTTCGTACCTTCAGGGCTTTGGTGGAAAATCAAACATGAAAGAAGATCAAGATTTTGAGGACCGATAATGGCAACAAATATGAGTCAAACGAGTTCAATGAATTTTGCAGAGAAGCTGGCATTAAGAGGGAGACCACAACCGTGTATACTTCTAAAAAAAATGGTGTTGCTGAAAGAAAGAATAGGGCCATTCTGGAAGTTTCCCATGCCATGCTATGTGACCAAGGTCTTCCGAAGTTTCTATGGGGAGAAGTTGCGAACACTGCTGTGTACGTGCAAAATCAATGCCCGCATTCCACTCTGGACTCCAAAACTCCCGAAGAAGTCTTCTCTAGTAAGAAACCTGATGTTTCTCATTTTAGAGTTTTTGGTTGTCTTGTTTACTTTCATGTGCCGAAAGAGAAGAGAAGCAAGCTTGATGCTTCTGGAAAGAAGGGAATGTTTGTGGGCTACAGTGAAACTTCGAAGGCATATAGAATCTATGTGCCTGGTCAAAGAGAAGTGGAGATATTCCATGATGTCACCTTCGATGAAGATGCTTCCCTCGAGAAAGTGATAAATCTTCCTAGTTCCAAGGAAGACCATGATGAAAGAACAGGGAAGCAGGAAGAGCCGAAGGATGAGATGATCCCGATGTTGAAGGACCGATGGACCCTATTGATCCACCTCCTTCAATGAAGAGAAGACCCTCATGGCTCAGGGATACTCTCGAGGATGTCGAGAGACATATGGCCCTAAGGGGGACATTCAGTGAAAGCAAGAAGCCGAATAGATACCAAGGGTATCTAGCAACCATAAGTACAATCGTATAATCTGAGCCTGGATAATTTGAAGAAGCCGTAAAGTATCAAGTTTGGAAGGATGCTATGCACGAAGAGTACGAGTCCATTATGAAGAATGATGTTTGGGATGTGGTCTCGAGATCGGAGGACAAAGCTGTTGTCACCTCGAAATGGCTTTATAAGATCAAGCATGGATTTGATGGTAGTAATGAAAAGTACAAGGCAAGATTCGCTGCCCAAGGCTTCTCTCAAAAGGAAGGCATAGACTATGATGATATATTTTCACCTGTGGCCAGCTACACCACCATCCGATATATTATTGCCCTTGCTGCCACGCAAGGATGGAGTCTCCATCAGATGGATGTGAAGACCGCCTTTCTGCATGGTTCGATAAAGGAAGAGGTGTATGTGGAGCATCCTCTAGGGTTTGAAGTCCAGGATAGAGACTCTCATGTATGTAGGTTGAAGAAAGCCCTCTATGGGTTGAAGCAAGCCCCCAGGGTTTGGTACGAGAGGATAGATAACTACTTGATGAAGTTGGGCCTCACTCGAAGTAATGTTGATCCGAACCTTTACTTAAAGGTTGATAGAGAAAAGCCTCTCATTCTAGTTCTCTGTGTGGACGATCTCTTCCTAACAGGTGTTGACCCTCTCATTCATCAGTGTAAGAGGGAGCTCGCTTCCGAGTTCGAGATTAAAGACCTAGGACTGATGCATTACTTCCTAGGCTTGGAGGTCTGGTAGAGACCTGGCAAGATTTTCCTCTCTCAAGAAAAATATATTGTGAACCTGCTGCAGAGATTTGGTATGGTGCACTGTAATTCCGTGTCGACACCGATGGAACTCAACTTCAAGAAGTTGTGTGGAAATGTTGCTGGGCTCGCATAGGGAAATCCTACCAAGTATTGTCAACTTGTAGGAGCATTGATGTTCTTAGTGAACTCCCGTCCGGACATATGTTTTGCAATGAACACTTTGAGTCAACACATAGTTGATCCCATCACATTCACTGGGTTGGTGCCAAGAATCTCTTGAGATATCTTCGGGGCACGATAAACCATGGGCTAAGATACACTGTCGGGATTTTGAGACTCCATGGATATTCTGATGCCGATTGGGCTGGCAGTGTGGTGGATCGCAAGAGCACATCTGGATGCTGCTTCACACTTGGTTCTGCTTCGATATCTTGGATGTGCAGGAAGCAGAAGTCGGTAGCTTGTTGTGAAGCTATTTGGTTGTGAAAGCTCTTCAGTGAGCTATTTGGGCATGTGCTAGATACCACTGTTATCCTTTGTGATAACCAAAGTGGGATCCGTTTGTCATAGAATCTCGTGTTCCACAATCGATCCAAGCATATTGATATCAGGTACCATTTTATCCGGGATATGGTACAACGAGGCATCGTAAGGCTTGATCATATAAGAACTGATGAGCAGGTCGCGGATATTCTCACTAAGCCCTTGGGGAAGGTCAAGTTCCTAACCTTCCATGAGAATCCTGGAATCGTGGAACGACCCTATTCTGAGGGTCTTGTTGGACGATGAGCTCTGGAAGCTCCAGGGGGCTTTGGGGATAGCTTCTTGGAGCTATAAGCAACCACAGGGCTAGGCTTGTCGACCCTTGTTGGTGTGCTTTTGCCCCACCGTGATGATATTGAGTTGGTTCACCTCTCTTTGATCTGTGCTCCGTATGCATCCTACCCATGGAGTTTTGAACTCATGGGAAGTACCTCTCATGTTGGCCAATGAGGTGGAAACTTGGATCGAGACCGATAGTAAGACCGATGGATGCATCAGAGATTGCCGTACTCTCTATGTCTAGGATGGCACGTGTCCAACCACTTGATCTGGGATCAATTCTAGCGAGGTTTCGGACCCCCAACTGACTTCGGGTCAGTTAAACTAACTTCGGGTTAGTAGGAGACTTCTTTGAGTCCTATAGAGGTTTCAGACCTCTGAGCTGACTTCGGGTCTGCCGGAAGTGATGTCTTTGTGACTCACCGTTTGAAATAAAGAAGCCAGCAAAGAAAGCTATGGCGGGATGACACACGATGTTTGGATGGCACTGGTGGATAGAGTTCTCCCTAGTTAAGAGGGAGTGTTAATGTTGGGCGACTACGTCCAAAATCCATGTTGTACTGCTCAGATGTTGATGCCAATATTTTTATTGGATTCTTCTTTTGAAGAGGTGCAAGATTGATCTAAAGATCATCTTGATCGGATGAGCAAAACATTTATTTTGAATTTATTCCACTTATGTGCAAGGTCGGCTAGATTTGTAATGTAGGCTTGAGAGCCCAATAGATGTGTCACACACCCTCACAGATGGATATAAATTGGAGAGACTTGGAGGTCAGTTCATCATCAACTCATCACACACTTCTCTCTTGTGTTTGATTGGTTCGATCGCATTTGGAGGCATCTTTATCACACGTGTGGAGCAATAGATAGGGCTTTTTGGCACAGACCTATCTAGGGTTTCAGCGCATGTTTGACCAGCATTGACTTTGGTCAATTCTTGGTCCTTTGACCTCCAAACTTTGTCAAAATTTTGATTTCTGAAGGCCGCATTGATTGGCACACATATCGAGGCTGAACGTTGACTTTGACCTTGCTACGTTGACTTTTTGCTGTTGCTGTTTTACGTTGACTAGACAACGTTGACTTTCGTTGACTTTGGGTTGACTTTATGGAGCTATCTTGAGGGTTGTGTGACACATTTGGTTGGCTGACCTAAAGAAGACTTTGCTGGTTGAAGCATCCTGTTGACCGCCATAACGCCACCATTCTTCATCTCTGTTTGACAAAAGTTAAGTATATTATTGGCTTTTCTTCCGTCGATCTATTGGTATGTTCTATCAACATTTTACTTTCATGTTTATGTGATTGCTATTTGGTATCGGGCCCTAGAAGTTTGAAATAAATTTGCATCAAGCATAGAACACTTTCAAAAATTTACACCTACACAATTATACAGATCAAGTACTGAAGAATAAGCAACCATTAGACAAAGGACACAAATTTTTTCGTACAAATGTCCCTGGAAAAACCCAATGCGGAAAAATCGGTGTAGTAGCTGTTGAGGGTTATTTTTATTATGCAGAATTCTGAATACAAACTAGGGTGCCAATGTGGCTCACCCAATGGTGAATTTCCTTAGCAAAAGTACCTCTATCTAGAGACAGATATTATGGCTGATCTAGCGTCAGAATGACGAACCCCATAGGTGCCTATGCAGTCCCCAACAAGCTTTGCACTGAGACTGCGTCACCCTTCCTAGTGGTTATGTCACCCTTCTTCGATCTGCTGAAACTGAGCCCGATCTGTTGAACTCTTAGTTAAACTGAGAGGGGGGGTGAATCAGTTTAACACATTCATAATCTTTTAAACTTTTATTAAACCTTATTTACACCTTCATTTCATGTCCAGCTTAATATGTGAGTAATCTTAGAATGTGAGCAGCAACTATTAATATAATATAATAGCAGATTTAATATGAGAGCATCAGGTATTAAGCAGATGATATAAATCGGATCAACACATAAACATCATGCACAGAGACACCAGATATAAGTGGAAACCCATAAAGGGAGAAAACCACCTTATTATTGTTGTGATGCAAAGGCAAGCTCCAACTCCCTCTCACCACTGTTTTTCTGTAGGCACCAACCTACAGGAGGCTCCTACCTTAATTCTGCAAGCTACAACTTGCAAGGAAGCACCAACTCCCTTCAATTTTTTGCAGGCACCAACCTACAGGAGGCTCCAACCTCAGTCAGCTACAACTGACAGCTATCAAGCTGCAACTTGATAGGGAAGCTCCAACCTCCTCAATTTATCAAACTCAGATATCAGCTCTGTTCTGTAGCTTCTCTTTCTGCTCTTCTTTTCTTAGTCTTCTCTGCCTTACACTTCTATACTCTGCCTTCTCTATATTTTCTCTCTCTTACCTCTTTGTGCATATCAAATTGATATTATATATAGAGATCCTCACATGACTGTTTGTATTTCACAAGGAATTTGGAGTGAACAGTCATGACTCTTCGGCTTCTGTCTTCTTATTCCTTTATCCAACTCAATTTTAAAAATATAACAATATATACAAATTTCCATGCTACAGTGGGAGTTTTCTTTTCCTTAGAATACTTGCCTTTCATCACAAACAATATAAAAAAATATTTACATTTACATTTTTCAATTATACATCTCAATTCCACTCAGCTTCTTTTCTGGATTTTGGATTTACTGGCTTTGTCTTTTCTGCAGTTGTTGAGTGACTGTTCTATGTACCTTGGTTCACTGTAATTGTGTGCACCTGTGAATGTATACCTGTCAAACCTGTAATCTCTGTTTACCTCTGTCAGACCCATGCTTTTATCCCTGTGTTTATTCCCCTGTTCACTGTGTTTTTGTGCACCTGCTGCATATATACCTTTTGAATAGTTTCAACTACAGAACCTTTGGTAAAATCAACTCTCGGCATCTTCAAAACTGTGGTCAAACCATAATAAAAACCCAACCTTATGACTTTAGCACAGTGTATAAATGTATATCGTCCTTTGGCTCCGGGTCCACGATGCATTGCACCCTGCCTTTATATATATTGCGCACCGTATATATATATATATATGGTTTGGGCTTTTGCATATAAGGCGCATAATACTTTGGCTATTAAAACCATATTAATTGACCTTCGGCATGTACATATTTTGACCCACGTTCACATATTCCATTATACGTAATATATCTATATTACGGCGTTCTTTAATATTGGAACCATTACAACGGAGTCCAATCGATGATCGGGCAATCTTTTATAGCTCTGAAACCTTAGTCTTCCACCTTATTTTAATAACCCGGCAAACCTTAATAAACATCATTAATATTTTCCATCGGACCTTGTACTACAGTTAATAAACCAAATTTATTTCATATATCTCCGCCCCGGGCCCACAATACAACCAAAAGACCAATCAACCGCACGCACCGTACCTTAGTTAACCTTCGGGCTCTTTCATTAAACTTCGGCCAAGTCCAGCGAGCGATCACCGTTAGATGTCGAGCCTCCAAATCAACGGTCTATATCAATATCGCTCGGCTTCTTCAGTCGATGTATAACGTGCGATGGCGCACTTTAAACGGTGGTTTTCCAATTTGCTCAGGGACGCGTGTCAGTTGCTCTATGGAATCGCTGCGAATTCGGGAATACCGCTTGCCGACAAATGGTGGTGCGATGAAACCCACGGTTTCGCTCCAAACCGCCGTCACTGTTCCTCTCGGTCATAGTTCCGTTCTCTACTCCAGGTTCCGGTCCTCCACGATTTCAATTATATATATATAAATAACTATTCATCGCATTTCACCGTTGTGATTTCATCTGTTACTACGCATAGCTCCATTCACACTGCGCATTTGACTATGGGTTCGCCTCTCCTTTTGTGACATCGATCCTTCCGACCCTTCAGATATATATGTGCAGAATCTCAAATGAGCCCTTATTTCAGAGTTATTCGATCAATCTAACACATCTAGGTTCGGAACAGAGGATCTTCATATATCTATACTAACCCTTATTTTATATATATCCTCCGCGCATCAGAATTGTTTATAAATCAAACTATTTGCATTAAACCTTATTACAATTACTCAACAACACCGAATTCCTTATTTTATGCAGGGCATTTCCACGACCCTTCACACACAGTTTTTAACACTCTTTTCATACTTACTATAATATGTTCCCACACTCAGAACAAGTTTCTCATGACTGATGCTGCTCCTTGCTCCTGAAGCTCCTCTGTTGCTCCTTTGACTTCTCCTTAGCCATCTCCTTTGCCATCAATGACAACATTTCCAACACGATCTACCCCACAAAAACCCTGCGCTGCAGCCTCTGGCTCTGCGTCACCTTCTGCCAGACTGCGTCACCCCTCTGGGCTTGCGTCAGCTCTGTGTGAGCCCAACTGGGCCTGCATCACCCTCCCAAGGGTTGCGTTGTCTCTCTTATGTAGATCTGCCTCTGTGCAACTGTATTCTCGGCCTTAGATCCGAAATCCCGCTGTCGAACTGCCCCTCACTGCACTACAAGCTCACTCCGAAATTCTCAATAAACTGCGCCCCAAAATTTCGATTTAGCTCAAGTGTTGCCACTCTATGTGTCTTCTCCAACTGACCCCAAGCCTTCCTTTAATACTTTTCCAGTTGACGAATCAACGGCCGTGATCTAATCTCTAATCGACGACTGAGATTAGAAAAGACTTGATCCTCGTCACTTCGAACATTCTCACCCACATGTTTCAGTTAATTCACATTAATTATTTAATTTCCCTAAGTTAGACTTAGGGTCTCCATTAAAATAATTAATTATTTGAAAAACTTAAGCTCCGGGTGGAATTTTTCCAAACGATTTCTGGGTCTTGTACATCTCATTTGTTCTAGCCCCTCCACAAAGTTTCAGAGCTAGAGAAAATCCGATGCTACCCAAAAAATCAACATTCTCTACCATCAAACAATTTCCAAGCAATAAAGAACAATGAGAAAAAATGACACAAGATATAGGCTATTAGCTAGGGCCAAAACCTCTCCTTTTGAGAGGAAAACCCACAAGAACTCTTCTCTTCTTAAAAAACTTCAAATGACGAATTCCAAGACCTATGACCCTTGACAAAGAACCCTCCAAGACCAAGTCAACCTTCCTTCTTGATGAGCTTTCCTTACACAACTTCCTGCAACACACTTCGACCTTTCAACAACTTCTCTATCAACTTAGACCCCCAACAATTTATGTAACTTCGACCTAGTAGCTTCACAACTTCGACCTTGATGCAACTTCACAACTTCGACCTAGATGGAACTACACAGTTTCAAACTAGAAGCAACTTCACAACTTCGACTTTGATACAACTTCACAACTTCGATCTAGATGCAACTTCACAGCTGTAATATTCCAAGTAGAAATAAACAACAATATAAAGCACATAAACAAAGACAAAAAACAACAAGAGAGATATCAAATGAACATCAACCAATATGGAGAACGCTGAGCCATTTTATTAATACTAAAAGATAGAAAATGAGTACAAAGGTGATCAGAATGATGGCACCTTGGCTTACACTAGGCAAGCGTAGAAATACTCTCAGATTGGGACCTAGAATGGCTGCTAACTCAAGACTGCGTTATCTCCAAGCTGCTGGCGCTGCTACTGTGTTGCTGCTACTACTGGAGTGAACTGAATCATTGGGGCTGCTCCCCACCTCGGAAAATGTTGAAACTTCGGGAATGGCCTCTACTCCCAATACCCAGAAAAGCCCAGAAAGCTTTTCAGAAATGGCCGACCCCCGAAAATGGCTCCCTTGAGGCACTATGCTATTCCTCAAGGAGGGACGCTGGCTCTGAACGATCTGCTCCAAAAGCTGGTCCGTAACTCCTCCAGAATGCTGGAATAGGGAAGGGCTGGCCCCTTATCCACTATCCAGGGCTGAATCAACCTCAAAATCCCAATTTGGAACAACCTCCCCACAAGACTGCGTCCTCCCTCTCACTGACTGTGCTGTCTCTCTGCGTGGATGCTCCTCCCATGATAGTTGCAACTCCCACTGACAAAATAAGGATGGAACTCCTCACCCGAGCAAGCACTTGAAGTCCCCCTGGGCTGAGGTTGGGATCTTCGAACGGAGACACCCGATGTACTGAACAGTACGTGCAGACTTTGCTAAATAGCAAGCGTGCTCAATGTCAAGAAGACAAATCTCAAAATGCATAATTAGAATGATCATAATGAGGAGACCCTTCCTCCTTTTATGCTTGGTGAGCCTCTCCCTCACCTAGGTCCCACCAATCTCTGCGCTGTCCCTCTTGGCCCACGCTGTCCAACTCAAACTGCGCTGGCTAGGCCCCACACTGCCCCTTTCCTTGCGCTGCCACTTGGCCACTAGGGCCCACCTTGCTAATTCGATATGTCTCCTTAGTGACTTTAGGGAATGCATTTATCCTAAGTGTGAGCTAAGTGCTCCTTCACCCACTTTATTTATATTTTAACTTTATAAAGGAAAAAATAGTCAAAATTAATATTTCCAATTAGCTATTGCTAATTGGGAATATTACAGTCTCCCCCGGCAAAACGTTGCTTGTCCTCAAGTAACTGTAATGATGGATGCTGCCGAAACTTTTCACTCTCCTAGGTGGCATCCTCATTCGGTAAATTCCTCCACCTCACTAGGTACTCCCTGAATGTTCTGCTCCGTAACTGCCTCTCCCTAGTGTCAATAATGGCCTCCGGCTATAGCACCAAGTGCCCCTCATCATCTATAGGTGGAAGCTCCTCTGTTGCAGTCACCTGCTGCCGCAATGCCTTCTTCAGGCATGATACGTGAAAAACGTTATGAATCTTGCTACCCTGGGGTAGCTCCAACTCATATGCAACCTGTCCCACTCTACGTATCACCCTGTAGGGTCCATAGAAGCGGGCTTGAGCTTTTCAACCCCCTTCTGCTTCAGCGTGGACTGCCGATATGGCTGCAAGCGTAGGTAGACCAAGTCCCCTACCTCAAACTGCCTCTCAACCCATCCCCTATCAACATACATCTTCTGCTGGTTCTGCGCTGTAGCCATGTTATCCTTGAGTGCTCAGAGAATGTCCTGATTCTCTTGGATCCAATCCTTGGCTCTAGGAGCCTTGCTAGCACCAAACATCACGTCAACAAAAGATAAAGCATGATATCCATACAATGCATAAAACGGAGACATACCAATAGACATGTGATGAGTGTTGTTGTAGCAGTACTCCCCCAAATGCAACCACTTCAGCCATGCCCGCTGACATAGTTACGCAAGTAGCCCTCCAGCCACTTGTTCACTATCTCGGTCTGTCCATCCGTCTGGGGATGGTAACTAGTACTCGGTGTCAACTCAGTGCCCACCAAACGAAAAAGCTCTTGCCAAAATCCTCCCATGAAGCGGCTATCCCTGTCACTGACAATGGTCTTCGAGAGACCATGCAATCTGAAAACATTTCTAAAGAACAACTCTGCTACCTGTGCTGCAGTGTAATGTGCCGATATGGTGAAAAAATGAGCATATTTAGTCAGTCGATCGACTACAAATATGCAATCCTTGCCCTGCACCATGGGAAACCTTGTAATGAATTCCATCGAGATACTCTCCCATTTCCCCTCAGGCATGGGAAGAGGCTGCAATAATCCTGCCGAATGGTTCATCTCTCCTTTGTTACGCTGGCAAACCTCGCACTCCCTGACATATTGGAGCACGTCCTCCTTAAGGCCCTTCCAAGAGAACCTCTCCCTGATGGCCCTGTAGATTTTGGTAAACCCCTGGTGGCCTGATAATGGTGAATCATGCGAGGCATGCAATATCTTCTTCTTGAGTTGGGAGCCCTCAGCCAAGAAGATCTTGTCCCTGTAATAGATCACCTCGTCCATCACTCTTTACCTGTCATCTGTCACCTGCCCATCCAAAATCTTGCAGGCAAAATGGTCTTTGGAGTACTCTACCAACAGTCGAGCCCTCCAATCTGTGTCCAAACTCATCAAGGACAACGCTGCTGGCTTGCGTGAAAGTGCATCTGCCACAACGTTGTTATTCCCTTTGACATACTCGATGTCAAAGTCGTAAGCCTACATCTTACTGACCCACTTTTGCTGCCTCTCTTGCAACTGCTTCTGTTTTAGAAAAAACCGGAGGCTGTTGTGGTCCGTCCTCACCCTGAACCTGTTCCCCACCAGGTACTACCGAAATTTGGCCAATGCATGCATGATGGCCAACATCTCTTTGTCGTATATAGCATACAACCTCTCATGTGGCAATAGCTTCCGGCTCTCGAAAGCTATGGGGTGGCCTCCTTGCATCAACACTGCGCTTATCCCCTCCCCCGATGCATCACACTCCAAGACAAAGGGCTGTGTAAAATCTGGTAATGCTAACACTGGGCAGCTGCTCATCAGCTCCTTGAGCCTGTCAAAAGCCCTCTGCGCTGTATTCGACCAACTGAATGACCCTTTCTTGGTGAGATCTGTAAGGGGTGCAGCAAGTTGGGAAAATCCCTTGACGAACTTTCAGTAGTAGGTGCAGATCCCCACAAATCCCCGAAGTTCCGTCACATTCTTCGGCTCCGGCCATTCCCTGATGGCCCTGATCTTCTCCTCGTGTACCTTTACTCCATCCACCCCGATGATGTGCCCCAAGTAGAGCATCTCGGTCAACCCAAACTCGCACTTGGAGAGCTTAGCATAAAACTAATGCTCTTCCAAAATGCACAATACAAACTCTATATGTTGGAGGTGCTCCTCCCATGTCCGGCTGTAGATCAATATGTCGTCAAAAAACACTAACACACACTTCCTCAAGTGACTGCAGAAGATGTGATTCATGCATGACTGGAAAGTGGCCGGGGCATTGGTTAGCCCAAAAGGCATCACCAAAAACTCAAAATGGCCGTAATGACACCGGAAAGCGGTCTTGGGAATGTCCTGCTCCCTCACGCGAATCTGATAGTACTCGGATCTCAAATCAATCTTTGAGAAGAACTTGGCCCCCCTCAACTCATCCATCAACTCATCAATCCGTGGGATGGGGTACCAGTTCTTCATGGTCTTCTTGTTCAGGGCCTTGTAATCAATGCACATCCTCAACGTGTCGTCCTTCTTCTGCACCATCACTACTGAAGAAGCAAAGGGGCTGGTGCTAGGACGGATGTGTCCAAGAGCTAAGAGCTCATGGATAGCCCTCTCAATCTCATCCCGATAGGCTTTGGGGTGCCTATAGGGTGTAGTGATAACAGCCTGGATACCTTGCTCCAGCTCAATGGTGTGCTCAAACCCCCGATCCGGTGGCTGTCCTGGTGGTATCTCCCCAAATACCGTAGCATACCTGTCAAGAATGGACCGTACATCTGTGTGTACAGCCTGCCCTGTAGATCCTGCCTCCAACACACGCAGCTCCACTGCCCACTCTATGCCCCCCTTCCGGAAATCTACCTCCATCCGGTGTGCTGAAACTGTCTGTGGTGGGTAGGTGTGCATCCCCCGAATCTTCTCATGCCTCCTAGTCTTCTTGTCTGTCCACTCCATCTCCAAGGTCTCCCAGTCAGTGGTGACCTTCCCCAATGTGATAAGCCATTGTACCCACAGTATCACGTTGGTGTCCGAAATGTCCACCACGAAAAAATGATCTGTCAGGGT
Source organism: Pinus albicaulis (assembly GCA_034641835.2). Lineage (NCBI taxonomy): Eukaryota > Viridiplantae > Streptophyta > Pinopsida > Pinales > Pinaceae > Pinus > Pinus albicaulis. The sequence continues at coordinate 796,107,075 of CM076577.1, read as the reverse complement.
GTATGTCCCCATCGTCACTGCCAAAGCTGGCACATACTTGGCACACTGCATGGTCTGATCCCCTGGAACCAGCACCGAAAATCCATCAAAATTCTCTGTCTGTATGCCCCTCCACTCTACCAACTGAGCATCAATGAAATTGTGGGTAGCCCCGTTGTTTACCAATACTGACACACGGTGCCCTCATACTGTACCTCGGACACGCAGTGTCAAGTACTTGGGAACTCCTCGTAAGGCTGCAAGGGCTCCCCCAGTAAATGCAAAAGCTGCACCTCCTGCTCCAGGTGGTGGAGGTGGCAGATGATCCCCTCTCTGCGCTGTACTGCTGTCTCTAGCCTTCACATCCTCATACTCATCTTCTTCCCCGCTACTATCGAAGAAGACCTCGATGTAATGTGCCTTCCCCGCGGCACAACGGTGTCCTGGTGCCCATGGCTCCTGGCACGTGAAGCACAATCTCTTCTGCTTCAATTCTCTTCTGGCCTCATCATCTCCAAACCCTCTGCCCTGGTTCTCCTTGGCAAGCGGAACCCTCTCGTCCTTTCCCTTTGGCTGGAATGTCGATCTCTGGAGAAAAGGAGCTCTAGTCCTGGGAAGTGCATCCCACAAATCCTGAGTCCTCTCAACTGCATCATGGAGTATCGTGGGCCTCGTCGATCTGACCAATCCCCGTAGAGGCTCTACCAATCCATCTATGTGATCTAGTACCATCACAGAAAGTCTCAAAAACTCCGATATGTACATATCCGGCCTCCCGGTCTGCTTGAGCTTGGTTAGCTCAACAAAATGCTCCTCTGGATCCCTCCGGTCAAAACACTCCACCAACCTCCACGTAAACTCGGCATTTGCTATCACTCTCGAGTGCGCCAGCGTAATCATCCTGTGAAACCACCAATCCTGGGCCTCGCCCTCTAGGTGCAGCGCTGCCACTTTGATGGCCTCTGGCTCTGCCATCTGATTAAGCTGGAAATATATATCCAGCTTTTCCACCCAAGCTTTTGCCGAGCACTTGGATGATCCATCAAATGTCGGTAAATGGAATCTGCCCACCATGCGCTGCAAGTCCCCGTCATGTGAATGCCTGTTCCCCCTGTGATGGTTGCAGGGTTTGCTGTCCCGCTTGAGCTGAACAAAATCGTGGATAGTGATGGCATCTCTGAACTCCTGACCGTATGACTGGTACTCAGCAAAATAATCCCCCATGTGTGCCAGCTCCTGCTCCTGCTGTGCTTCTACCCTAATGTCTGTGGCAAGAAATGTAGGCATCGTGGAACGGGGGGGTGTGTGTGATGCCACCTGTTGCGCTGTGGGGTGCTCCTGTAAATGATGAGATGTGCCTGAACCCTCTCCAACATGGAAACCCCTTGGGGTCTCGCGAGGTCTATACTTTGCTGTGAATCTCTACCCATCTCCTCTATCTGTTTCGACAGATCCTGTACCGATTTGAGGAGAAGTTCCCCGAACTACTTATCGGCATTCCTGTCCTCTGCCATTGGTTCCTCTTCCTCTGCGTCCACTACTGGGACGCTATCACCTTCCTCGAAAATGAGCTCTAACCTTCGTTCTTGATCTCTGTACCTCCTCCCTCGTTAACAAATGTATGGTTTACCTGAAGGTGTCATAGACAATATGCTCCACAGGCTGAGCCAAGTCTATGAGCTCCGATACCACTATAATATTCCAAGTAGAAATAAATAGCAATATAAAGCACATAAACAAAGACAAACAACAACTAGAGAGATATCACATGAACATCAACCAATATGGAAAACGCTGAGCCGTTTTATCTACGTTGCACGGGTTCCCGCACCCGGGGGTGGGGTTCTCGAACCCGCACCAGGTTCCCGCACCCAAGTACCGGATTTGGGTACGGGTTTTTCTCAGAAGAACCCAAACAAACCGGGTTCTTCGAAAAAAAATTTCGGGTTCTTTGGGTTCTTTGGGTACGAAGAACCCACGGTTTGGGTACTTAGAACCCGAATTTCGGGTTCTTCGGGTTCTCCATGAATAATTTCCTCAAATATATATATATTTTTTAAATGATTAAAATTTAAAAATTTTAATTAAATTTTAATAAATATTAAAATTAAATTAAAAATAATTTAATAAATTAGAAATCTAACTATTTTTTAAAACATACAAATTACAATTAAATTTTAAAACTTAAATGATTCAAATGAATTGGTATGCTATTTGGATGAATTGGTCTGGCATATTTAGAAAGATCAAACCTCAGAAATAAACATGTCTATTTTTTAATGGTAAAGAAGTCTTAGACATTAAAGTTACAGCTCTGTTATAGTAGATGTATAAAATGCTTCCTACAGGTTTATTGGCATGGGGTTGATCGAATATAATCTGGACATACACAGCCTAATTTCCAAGAGGGATTATTTGTTCACACCAAAGGTGTTGTAGCTACTATGACTATGATGCAAAACTGGACAAATAGCATATCTATCATACTAGGCATGGCTTAGACAGAGTAGTTACTGGTGAAGAAATTTCTGCTGGCTTTGACTTTAAATGTAACATAAATTTAATCTCTTAACCAGAGGTTTCCTGGATCTTAATTCTGTGAATTTTCTGCCTTGGGACTACTATGAAATATTATACAAAACAATAGTGGAAGTGAATAGTATTCCAATTGTAATGTTCTCTTATAATTAAATTTCCCAAGGGAGGACAAAGTAGCCTATCCAACCCCATAGGCTATAGTCAATTATAAAGGGGGAAGTTAAAACTTAAAAAAAATAAAAATTAAGCCTTAAAACATACCTACCTATCCATGAATCATAAGTTCATAACTTACCCAGCGAAAGCGTAGACTTACCACAAGCATCCATCCTCAAATTGCTATGGATGAGCCAGAGCCTCAAGATGAGAGCGATTCCTACTTGGAGAGCATGCTAAGTGAAGATCTAAGTGATGCTGATGACATGGATGCTGATGATATGGCTTGAGGAAGCCATTGCTCACTATTAGGCTTTAGCTATTTTTATTTTAGTATATCAAAATTTCCTAGTTCATGTTTACAGTTTGCCATTTGGAGATGCCTTGAGGCAAATTTTGAATTTAGTATGACAATGGACATATATTTGGAAATTTTGAATCATGATTCTAATTTCTTATAAGTTATTAATATGTAAACTGAGCTCCAATTTGCACTTGATATCATATATGAATCATGATATTATCAAACTAGAAATTTTGAAATTTCAATGACAAATGTCACATGTGAATGTTGAATGATGTGCATGTTTAAATCTTTAAAGTTTAAAGTTTATAAATTATTAGTAATTTACAAATTACTATATTAGTGTCATTAAATTTATAATTTATAAATTATAATTTAGAAAATATAGTATTATATATGATATATAAATTATAATATATATTAATATAAAAATACCCAGACGAACCCACGCACCCTGTTTCAAAAAATGTCGTCCCCATCCCCGTCCCCGAACCCACGTTTCCTGGCAACATAGCGTTTTATTAATACTGAAAGAAAGAAAATGAGTAGAAAGGTGATTAGAATGATGGCACCTTGGCTTGCACTAGGCAAGCGTAGAAATACTCTCAGATTGGGACCCAGAATGGCTGCTAACTCAAGACTGTGTTATCTCCAAGCTGCTGGCGCTGCTACTATGCTGCTGCTACTGCTGGAATGAACTGAATCATTGGGGCTGCTCCCCACCTCGGAAAATGCTGAAACTTCGGGAATGGCCTCTACTCCCAATACCCAGAAAAGCCCAGAAAGCTTTTCAGAAATGGTCAACCCCTGAAAATGGCTCCCTTGAGGCACTACGCTATTCCTCAAGGAGGGACGTTGGCTTTGAATGATTTGCTCCAAAAGCTGGTCCGTAACTCCTCCAAAACACTGGAATAGGGAAGGGCTAGCCCCTTATCCACCCCTTATCCACTATCCAGGGCTGAATCCACCTCAAACTCCCAATCCGGAACAACCTCCCCACAACACTGCATCCTCCCTCTCACTGACTGCACTGTCTCTCTGCGTGGATGCTCCTCCCATGATAACTGCAACTCCCACTGACAAAATAAGGATGGAACTCACCCGAGCAAGCACTCGAAGTCCCCTAGGGCTGAGGTTGGGATCTCCGAACGAAGACACCCGATGTATTGAACAGTACGTGCAAACTTTGCTAAACAGCAAGCGTGCTCAATGTCAAGAAGACAAATCTCAAAATGCATAATCAGAATGATCAGAATGAGGAGACCCTTCCTCCTTTTATGCTTGGTGAGACTCTCCCTCACCTAGGCCCCACCAATCTCTGCGTTGTCCCTCTTAGCCTATGCTGTCCAACTCAAACTGCGTTGGCTAGGCCCCACGCTGCCCATGTTGCCCCTTTTCCTGCGCTGCCACTTGGCCACTATGCCCCACCTTGCTAATTCGATACGTCTCCTTAGTGACTTTAGGGAATGTTTTTATCCTAAGTGTGAGCTAAGTGCTCCTTCACCCACTTTATTTATATTTTAACTTTATAAAGGCAAAAATAGTCAAAATTAATATTTCCAATTAGCTATTGCTAATTGGGAATATTACAACAACTTCGACCTAGAAGCAACTTCAAAGCTTCGACCTTGCAGCTTCACAACTTTGATGCAACATCAAAATTTCAACTTAGCAACTTCATAATTTAATTGCAAATGAGAGAGAGACCCAAAAATTTCAATTATAGCTTCCTTCTTAAACTTCGCTTGCTTTGTAAGGCTTCTTCTTCTTTAAGATCGAACTCCTTGCTTCTTCGCATTGCTTGGATGTGTGTTCAAATGAGGTCGAGTTCCTTCTTATTTATAGGCTTTCTAGGGGTACGAATTGCCTCCATGAAGCCGACTTGATCTTCCATGTAGGTCGACTTGTTGTAGCTCGTTGACAAGATCTTGGAGGGCCTTTTGTAATATCCCAAATTGGGAAAAACAGTAATACAAAGCACACAAGACTAAAAATTGGGATTGCACAAGACAAGCTGAAGTATCGCTCAAACCCGGATAGAAACACTGCTGGAAATACTGGTCTGCGTGGCTCCCTCTTTGCGCTGCCAGTGCTGGAGCTGCTGCTGCTGGCTGGAATGGAAATGTGGTTTGGGCCTGCTCCTATGCTCAGAAAATTCTAGGCTTTTAACCTCGCTTTCTACTCACAAGACCCACAAAAACTCGCGAAGGGTTTCCAGAAATCCCGACCCCGAAAAATAGCCCCGTTGGGCTTGGCACGCTGCTCTGCTGCGGAAATCGGTCTCCTGGCTGAACTACTGGAAAAAGCCCTCAAAACGTTGCCCAAATCCTTGGTAGGATGTGGCTAGCCTCCCCTCCAAATCTTTTTGCTGAATCTGCACTGCTTCCCTGCTTCCCAATAGCTTCTCTCAGCTGGACTACATAGTCAGGTTGGCCTTTGCGCTGTCCTGAAGGGACTGCGTATGCCTGGAATGTTTCTCTGCAAGCTTCTCCAAAAATTGATGGTACTCTTCTCTTGAGCAAGCACTCGAAGTCCCCCAAGGCAGAGGTTGAGATCTCCACTTGGAAATCTCTGTGCTAAACAGCACTGCAGACTTGGCTAAACAGCTCAAGCGTGCTTCAGTCAGTCAAGACAAAAATTAGATGGATGAATGAATGAGGAATGTGCTGCTCTCATTCCCTTTTGTCCAAACCGAGCCCCTAACATTCCCTTGGGCCCACAAGGACTGCGCCGGCTCTTCTCCGGCCTAGCACTGTGCTACCCATTGTGTTGCCTCTTCTCCGGCCTACCACTGCGCTGCCTCTCCCACGCAGCCACCAAGGACGTTGCTCCATTCATTGGGTGGGCACATGGACCCCACTTCAACATCAGTATTTGCCTTTAGTGACTATAGGGAAGCAGTTTAGCTTCTTAGTTTTATTTGTGGGTCCCCTTACCCACTTTATTTCTGCATAACATTAGAAAAGGCAAAAATAAATCAAAATTAATATTCCAATTAGCTGTCTGCTAATTTGGAATATTACAGTCCTCCCCGTCAAAATGTTGCTTGTCCTCAAGCAACTGCAAAGATGGATGCTGAAGGATCTTCTCCCCCTCCCAAGTGGCATCCTCTTCTAGAAGGTTCCTCCAACTGATCAAATACTCCTTCACTACCCTGCTCCTCAAATGTCTCTCCTTGGTATCTAAGATGGCCTCAGGCTGTAGCACTAAGTGCCCCTCGTCATCTGTAGGAGGGAGCTCCATAGCTGCTATCACCTGTTGTCCCAAAGCCTTCTTCATGCATGACACATGGAAGATGTTGTGAATCCGGCTCCCCTGTGGCAACTCTAGCTCATATGCCACCTCTGCAACCCGTCGGATAACTCTGTATGGCCTATAGAAGCACAGCTTGAGCTTCTCAGCTCCCTTTTGCTTCAACGTGGACTATCTGTATGGCTGAAGCCGAAGATACACTAAGCCACCCACCTGAAATTGTCTCTCTACGCGGTCTTTGTCTGCATATGTTTTTTGTTGATTTTGTGTCGTCCTCAAGTTATCCTTGGGAGCCCTGAGGATGTCCTGGCTCTCTTGGATCCAATCTTTGGTTCTAGGGGCCTTACTTGCCCCAAATATAACATCAGCAAAAGATAATGCATCATAACTGTATAAAGCACAGAAAGGAGACATACCAATAGACATGTGGAAAGTGGTGTTGTAGCAGTACTCCCCCAAGTGCAGCCAACGCAGCCAGGCCTTCTGCTGCCCCGTGACATACTTTCGCAAGTAGCCTTCCAACCACTTGTTCACTATCTCTGTCTGTGGGTGGTAGCTTGTGCTCGGTGTTAGTTCTGTGCCCACCAAATGGAACAACTCCTGCAAAAACCCTCCCATGAATATGTTGTCCCTGTCACTGACTATGTCTTTGGGAAACCATGTAGTCAGAAGATGTCCCTGAAAAATAGCTCGACTACTTGTGAGGCCGTCTACAAAGCTGAAATGGCAAAGAAGTGGGCATACTTCGTTAACCGATCAACAACAACGAAGATGCAATCTTTGCCCTGTACCATGGGCAGCCTTGTGATGAAATCTATAGAGATGCTTTCCCATTTCCCCTTTGGAATGGGAAGCAACTGCAGTAACCCCACCGGATGGTTCAACTACCCCTTGTTCCTCGGGCAGACTACACATTCCCTGACATGCCAAAGTACATCCTCCTTGAGGCCCTTCCAAGTGAACCTCTCTATAATGAAACTGTATGTTTTTGTGAACCCTTGGTGCCCTAAAAGTGGAGAGTCATGTGTTGCCTGCAAGATCTTCTCCCTTAACCAAGAGTTGGTTGTCAAATAGATCCAGTCACAGTAATAAATGACCTCATCCATCAATCGGTACTGGCCATCTGTCACTTTCCCATCCAACACCTCACATGCAAACTGATCTTTGGAGTACTCCACCAGCAACTGCACCCTCCAATCTGTGTCAATGCTCATCAAAGAGAGGGACGTTGGTCTCTGCGACAACGCATTGGCTACTACGTTGTTCTTCCCTTTGACATACTCAATGTCAAAGTCATATGCCTGGATCTTGCTGACCCATTTGTGCTGCCTCTCCTGCAGCTGCTTCTGCTCAAGGAAAAATCTGAGGCTGTTGTGATCGGTCCTCACCCGAAACTTGTTCCCCACTAGGTACTGTTGGAACTTGGCCAACGCATGCATGATGGCCAACATCTCCTTATTGTATATGGGGTATAGCCTCTCATGCGGCAATAGCTTTCATCTCTCGAAAGCTATGGGGTGCCCTCCCTGAATCAGTACTGCGTCTATTCCTTCCCCTGAAGTATCGTACTCCAGCACAAATGGTTGCATGAAGTCAGGCAGGGCTAGTACCGGACAACTGCTCATCACCTCCTTGAGCCTATCAGAAGCCCTTTGCGCAGTCTCAGTCCAACTGAAAGCCCCCTTTTTGGTGAGATCTGTGAGGGGTGCTGCAAGCTACGAGAATCCCTTGACGAACTTCCTGTACTAGGTACAGATACCAACAAACCCCCGAAATTCCGTCACATTTTTCGGCTTTAGCCAATCCCAGATTTCCCTAATCTTCTCCTCGTGGACTCTCACTCTATCCACTCCAATGATATGCCCCAAATAGAGCATCTCTATCAAGCCAAATGCGCACTTGGACAGTTTGGCGTAGAACTGCTGCTCCTCTAGGATACGCACATTGTGTTCTGGATCTAAGGATTGTACTAGAAAATTCTAGATTGGCTGTGAGGTAAAGATTGGTTTGGTAACCACGTCAGCTGCATCCACGGAAAGAGCCACAGCCCAACACATCTCCAATTCCTCCCAAGTATTCTTCTATGATTTAATTTTTCTGTCTGTCTCAAATTTATTTCATATTAAGTCTAAAAAATTAAGGTTATGCTTCAATCTGCAATAAAATAAATTTCTTGTTAAAACTGCCCGTTTTAAGGCACCACACTATGTGCTGTAAGTGCTCCTCCCATGTGTGGCTGTATATCAGGATATCGTCAAAGAACATTAGCACAAACTTCCTCAGTTGACCACAGAAGATGTGGTTCATGCAAGACTGGAAAGTAGTCGGAACATTGATCAGCCCGAAGGGCATCACCAAGAACTCGAAGTGGCAATAATGACATCGAAACGCAGTCTTGGGGAAATCCTTGTCCCTCACCTGGATCTGATGGTACCCCAACCTTAGATCAATCTTGGAGAAGAACTTCGCTCCCCTCAACTCATCCATCAACTCATCGATCCTGGGGATAGGGTAGCGGTTCTTCATAGTCTTCTTATTAAGGGCCCTATAGTCTATGCACATCCACAGCGTCCCATCCTTCTTCACCAAAACCACTGAAGAAGTGAAAGGACTCGTGCTGGGCCTGATGTGACCCAATGCCAGGAGCTCATGGATAGCTCTCTCAATCTCGTCCCTATAGGCCTTGGGATGCCTGGAGGGGGTGGTGATCACGGCCTGAATGTTGTGCTCCAACTCGATAGTGTCCTCAAATCCCCTGTCAGGCGGCTGCCCTGGTGGGATGTCCCCAAAAATCGTAGAGTAACGATCTAGGAGGGTCTAGATATCGGGGTGCGTGGGCTGGCCGGAAACACCTGCATCCGAGATCCTCAGCTCAACTACCCACTCTATGTCTCCAAGCCGGAAGTTTTCCTCCATCCTGTGCGCAAAAAATGTCTGAGGGGGGATATGTATGCATGCCGCTTAGCATCACCTATTTCCCACTCTTCTTATCCACAAACTCCGTCTCCAGTGTCTGCCAATCAGTAGTGACTCTACCAAGGGTGATGAGCCATTGAACACCCAACACCATGTTGGTGTTCGGAATATTGACCACAAAAAAATGGTCTGTCAATGAGTAGGTCCCCATGGTCACTATCAATGCTGGGACATAACGCATGCACTGCATGGTCCTAGCCCCCGGAACTAGCACAGAAAGCCCATCAAAACTCTCCGTCTGTATGCCGCTTCTTTGCACCATCTGGGCATCAATGAAGTTGTGCGTAGCCCCACTGTCTACTAGCACTGAGACACGTTGTCCTTGGACTGTCCCCCGGACCCTCAGCATTATGTACTTGGGTACCCCTCGCAAAGATGCAAGGACCCCTTCGATAGGTGCAAATGCTGATCTTCCTGTTACTGGAGGAGGTGGTGGCGGAGGGTTCTCCCCTGGTGCTCCTGTGTTGGTATCTCCTCCCATCTCAAAGAATGTCTCCTCTTCTTCCTCACTGTCGGAGAAAACCTCAATGTAGTGTGCCTTCCCTCCAGCACACCTGTGAACCGGTGCCCACGGCTCCTAGCAGGTGAAGGAAAGCTTCTTCGGCCTCAAATCCCTCCGGGTCTCATCATCCAATGGCCCTCGACCCTGGTTCCCTCTCCGGGGTGGAGCTCTCGTATCCTTCCCTGTCTGCTGGAAAGCCGATTTGTTGGGTATGGGGGCCCTCGTCCTAGGTACTACATCCTGTAGATCTCTAGTCGTACCAACTGCGTCGTGCAGCGTGGTGGGTCGAGTAGACCTCACTAGCCCACGCAAAGGCTCTGCCAGACCGTTTATGAACATGTAAATCCTCCTTGGTTCCAACAAATCTGGAACCATCATCGAAAGTCTCAGGAATTTTGAAACATAGGTCTCCGGGTTTCCTGGCTATTTGAGCTTGGCAGCTCCACAAAATGCTCCTCCAGATCCTTTAGATCAAATCTCTCCAACACCCTCCTGGTAAAATCATCATACGCTGTCACTCCTGAGTGACCAAGTGTGGTCATCCCATGAAACCACTAGTCATGGGATTCACCCTCTAGGTGTAGCACAACCACCTTGATGGCCTCTACCTCCGTCATCTCGTTAAATTGGAAATAGATGTCCAACTTCTCCACCCAAGCTTTGGCTGAACATTTTGATGACCCATCAAAAGTTGGTAGAAAAAATCTGCCCATGGTACGCTGCAGATCAGTGGCCTGCATGTACTCTCCTCCTCTAGTTTGGCCTTTGGGTTTGCTGTTGTTCTTCAGTTGACAGAACTCATTGAAGGTGGGAGCACCTCCAAACTCCGGCCCATAGCACGGATACTCCGTGAAATAATCTCCGTAGTGAGCCACCTCCGACTCTTGCATACCTCTTGCTCCTGCTCCCGAAGTAGAAACGTGGGGATGGTAGAGCGTGGTGGAGTGCATGGCATCACTTGCTGCACAGTTTTAGGACTAGGTGGATGATGTGAAGTGTCGGATCCTTCCCCATTTTGGAATTCCCCTTGAATCCCCTTTTGCTTATTGTCTCCACCAATCTTCTGCCCCATCTCCTCAATCTCTTAGTGAGGTCTTGTACTGATTTTAGAAGGATTTGAGCAAACTCCCTCCCCTCATCTCTTTCCTTTGCCATAGGTGCCTTTCCTCTTTCTTCTACCACCGTAATGCTGTCAACCTGGTCGAGTGTAATCTCGAGCCTCCTTTCTTTGCTTCTGTATCTCTACCTCCAATATGTGATGTTTTGCCTACCCTCCGATGTCATAGACTGCGTGCTCCACAGGCTGAGCCAAGTCTATGAGCTTTGATACCATTGTAATATCCCAAATTGGGAACAAATAGTAATACAAAGCACACAACACTAAAACTTGGGCCTGCACAAGACAGGCTTATCGCTCAAACCCGAACAGAAACACTGCTGGAAATATTGCTCTGCGTGGCTCCCTCTCAGCGCTGCCAGTATTGGAACCACTGCTACTGGCTGGAATGGAGCTGTGGTTTGGGCCTGCTCCTGTGCTCAAAAAATTCTGGGCTTTTAACCTTGGGTTTTACTCACAAGACCCACAAAAACCTACGAAGGGTTTCCAAAAATCCCGACCTCGGAAAATAGCCCCCTTGGGCTTGGCACGCTGCTCTGCTGGGGAAATCAGTCTCCTAGTTGAACTGCTGGAAAATGCCCTCAAAACTCTGCCCAAATCCTTGGTAGGAGGTGGCTAGCCTCCCCTCCAAATCTTTTGGTTGAATCTGCACTGCTTTCCTGCTTCCCAACACCTTCTCTCAGTTGGACTGTGCAATCACTGCACAGTCAGGATGGCCTCTGCGCTGTCCTAAAGGGATTGCGTATGCCTGGAATGTTTCTCTGGAAGCTTCTCCAAAAATTGATGGAACTCCTCTCCTGAGCGGGCACTCAAAGTCCTCCGAGGCAGAGATTGAGATCTTCGCTTGGAAATCTTTGCGCTAAACAACACTGCAGACTTGGCTAAACAACTCAAGCGTGCTTCAGTCAGTGAAGACAGAAATAAGATGGATAAATGAATGAGGAATGAGATGCTCTCATTCCCTTTTGTCCAAACTGAGCCCCCAACGTTCCCTAGGGCCCACAAGGACTGCGCTTTCTCTTCTCTGGCCTACCACTGCGTTGCCTCTCCCACGCAACCACCAAGGACGCTGCTCCATTCGTTGGGTGGTCACATGGACCCAACTTCAACCTCAATATTTTCCTTTAGTGACTATAGGGAAGCACTTTAGCTCCTTAGTTTTATTTGTGGGTCCCCTTACCCACTTTATTTCAGCATAACATTAGAAAAGGCAAAAATAAATCAAAATTAATATTCCAATTAGTTGTCTGCTAATTTGGAATATTACACGTTTTATGACTCAAATATATTTCTTTACAATATATAACATGCCCAAAAGGGTCTTCCATACATGAAAGTGACTCAACTGACTTGTAGAGTAAATGACAAGCCCTAGAAGCACTCAATGGGTGCTTGGCCTATAAATAAATTTCCCTTGAGCGTGAAACCCATGCCCCAAGAATGACAATAATAAATTTATTTTTCTCTTTGCATCAAATACATAAAATCATGATTACATATGTCATTATGAAGATTGAACCTAGTTACATATTTCAATAGGAGGGGTGCCAATTTTGCTTTTAGGCCGACTTGGACATTTGTGCCATGTGGGTTTTCTCACGAAAAATATATTTTTCCTTAACCAAATTGAGTGCTTCCAGGGGAAATTTTGGGTCTCTTTGAATGATGGATAATGTCTAATGAAGGTAATTTATCCCTGAGCTGCCACATTAACAACAAGAGGCTCTTTGTCTCTGTACTTCAATCCTTTAGCCACATCCACTCCATATATGATCTTCTACTTGGAAAATTACTTTTTTTTTACAATGTTCTCGAATTAGGGCACTAAGCGGTGGGTGGAGATAGATGATGCCAAATTAGTGAGGACACTGTTGAGAATTTGTGGGGCTAGTGATTAACTCAAATTCTCTTCTTGATAATTACTTGTGAGCTTGCTTATGTATTCTTATTTCACTTAATTAATCTTTCATCAAGTCAATTATCAAAGCACTAGTCAAATGTAGAGACAAAATAGTTTTCACTTGTAACTGAACATCTTGAAATGTAGTTAGGAAGGTAAATCTCTGATTTACCTTCCTCACTTTCTACCACCTTTAGATCACTGTTTTGACAAGTTCTTTCCTTAGATACTTTACAATCAAAGATGTTCTTACTGTACTCTTTCTACACATTCAGTCATTGTGTACCTTCAGTCATCATCGAACCTTCAATCATTGTGTACCTTCAGTCATCATCGAACCTTCAACCATTATGTACCTTCAGTCATCATGATCGTACCTTCAGTAAGTTATACTTCAAGCTGTACTGAACTTGTCCTTATGTCCGCAACCTTTTAGATGTTATATAACCTTAGATATATCTGCACTAGCTGCCCCCTTTTCCATGTTGTCAACCTCAGTCTTGTCCGCAAACACTTTGGTGATCTGCATTCTTTTATCTGTTGTACAACCTTAGACAAGTCTGCAATTCTTATTGACCGAAAATCTCAGACATATCTCTATTCTTTTCACTGTCATTTATGCGAAGTTTTCTGGCCTATTTATAGTTATTCGACCCTATAATTAGCCGACCTAATAAGTGAACTATTGGGACATAATTTGAGTTGACCTTTCCAACATTTTTCAAGCTGACTTTACAAGGTTTATCTCTAGCATCTTGTCCACTGTTTATAGGATGTTTATCTTTGTCTCCTTCTTTTCATAATTACATAGTCAACATGAAGACCGACCTAGTTACATTTTACAACACTCCCTCTTAACTAGGGAGGTATTCATATAGTTACATGATCACTTTCAAACTAAAGAATCTCATAAAAAAAAATTAGATTGGTAATTGCATCTGTATAGCATCATTTCAACCAACATTGTACTAGTGCAAGGCCTTGACTAACAACCCCGTCACTTCAACGAGACAATGGGCTTCAATGTTGGATAGACACATGACTTATAGACACCTTCATCATTGTCTCTCCAAGATACATACTCCACCCGGGTGTTCCCAAAGTATGACCTTCCTGGACTATTCTTCTCTTAGGTAGCCAACCCTCAAATAATATCGGTCCCCGACTACTCTTACCTTGAATTCCCAATCACATTCTTAAATATTATCGAATGCGAGATGATTACCCAATCCTCCATTCTGTCTTTCCAAGACCAGAATGATGTGTCTATCTCTCCCTCCCAGGGAGGACCTATTCCACAAGGGAATGTACTCATTATTATACAAATAATGTACCTAAGCTCATCCTTAGGAATTACCAAGTTTCTTCCAAGTAAGAAACTTACCATCAGGCTCACTCTTAACCAGGGACCTCCAGCAGCAATGGTGAGACACCTAACTGCTCATGAAGAATTCTTGTCCTTGATGTCATGGATTTCGGTATTGAGGAATCTCCATATTTTAGCTTCATAGGGCACATATCATTCATTACTTTCATCTTGAATCTTGTCCACTACCAGAGCGATTCACCAGACTTCCTTATCTGGTCCAATATTGTGCCATGTTTCTTTCCTTCGAATCATCTCCCAGGATCCTTTCTCATGATTAGAAGCCCTACACAAATTCATCCAGATAAACATTTACATATGAACCTTTTAAAACAAAAGTTACCTCAGTGATGATCTTTCACCATGACATCTTCCTGTAAGCATCGGCATCCTTCATATAGATTGACACATCTCCTAATGATATGTTTTTCCAAGGGTCTTCTTCTTTACCAGACTTCTGTCAGAGTCTACATATCTTTCCAGGAGATCTCCTAGTCACATCTTATTGGCCACCAGATGATAACTGCCTCTTGACATGGTTGCATTTCATGATCTCTTCCTCTCTGCACATTCTTGATTCCCAGGAACGTACAACTTTCCTAGTTTCTCGTTCACATACAACCACCTCATATTCCATGAGGACATATTATGCTGATTTCATATGTCCGTGCATTAAGAGATACTCCTCCATAGATCATACTTCTAAGTACAGAAGTCCATTACTTGCAACCACATGACATGACTTCAAAACATCCAATGTCAGCATATAAATATATACATATCTCATACCTTTTTCCCTTGAGTCATCCTGTAGCGATTTCTCAAGAATGAAGAGCTTCATTCCCTTGGCCTGCCTCATCAATATGTCATCACATCCAGAAATATGTTTCCATGATGACCCTTGCTCTTGATGACTGCTTTACATTAGTAATGTTTTTCAAAGAGGTTTTCTTATTCATAAGTTTGCTTGAGATTTTCTTTGAACCTTCCTTTCTTTCTCCTATTGGGATTGTCCATTTAGGACCATATTTCTTGTAATGTCCATAAGTCTTTCCATGTTTCCTCAACAAATGTTCGAGTCTTTTATCCCACAACATTTTTGCCCTAGATTTGTCTTTTTCCATCTAGCATAGAGATCACAAGTTGAATGAGGTAATTTTCTTGTCTATTTGTTATGTTGTCCATCTTATCATCTTTTCCAAATCGCACAGTTGATATCCCTTCATTCTTTGATACCTCAATTTTGTGTAAATCGGGTCTAAGTGACATAACCTTATTTATTGCATAGAATAGTTCTTTCAGCTTATCATGTATTCTCTTGATGTCTCCAATTCTTCATAGACAGAAGGATGTGAGGACTTTGACTGATTCCATAAGAATCCTTTGAGCCCTTCTATCCCTTTCCATGTATTCAGATAAATCTTGACCTATATAGTCTTTCCGTGACTTTACTTTCTTCGAGGACTGTGACTATCCTCCTTATGCAAGGATCCTTGGTAGCCCAACCAGCTCATAGAACCCCCTGCAAAAACAAAGTCATTTAACCAAATTTGATTATAGAATGAAAATACTTACTTGATAAGTGACGAGTCTTCAGCTTGATTGGTTTAGTTGTAATAGCACTGAGAGTGAATGGTTTTTCACCGAACTGTGGTCTTCATCATATCACCGAATTGTATCTATTGTCCGAACTGTGTGTGCACTTAAAACAATAGAGATACCATCGAGACATAGAGACTTTTGTTCAAAGCTTCAGTTACTGAAATTGCACCGAATCTGAGATGATGTTTGAGCTGTATGTAAGTGATCCGAGAATGTATCACCGAGACTGCAATTTCTGAACTGTGTTCTTAGGACTGTAATTGATCTCTGAAAATTCAGGGAATTCGATCTGTATTAACCCATCCGAATTGTACCTAGGAAACTTCACTGTGTTATAGTGCTGAAACAGTGAGGATATTTCACTGTGGTGTCGAAACTTTGCCCAGGTTCTAAGCTCCAATTGGCACTGAGATCTACAGTAGAGAATGGCACCATTCTTTTTGAAGGTATCTGAATTGAATTCAGTGATCAGAAAATTTGATGCTTGTTGCTTTGACACCCTTTACCTTGCTTAAATGCCATTCTTGAAAACTGATTCTTGAGTGTCTCTTTGATTAGATGCCCTTCTTTAGTACCATAGCTCCGATTCCATGTTGAGAATTTGTAGGGCTAGCGATTAACTCAAATTCTCTTCTTGATGATTACTTGTGAGCTTGCTTATGTATTCTTATTTCACTTAATTAATCTTTCATCAAGTCAATTATCAAAGCACTAGTCAAATGTAGAGACAAAATAGTTTTCACTTGTAACTGAACATCTTGAAATGTAGTTAGGAAGGTAAATCTCCTCACTTTCTACCACCTTTAGATCACTGTTTTGACAAGTTCTTTCCTTAGATACTTTACAATCAGAGATGTTCTTACTGTACTCTTTCTGCGCCTTCAGTCATTTTGTACCTTCAGTCATTATCGAACCTTCAGTCATTGTGTACCCTCAGTCATCATCGAACCTTCAGTCACCTTCAGTCATCATCATTGTACCTTCAGTAAGTTATACTTCAAGCTGTACTGAACTTGTCCTTATGTCCACAGCCTTTTAGATGTTATATAACCTTAGATAGATCCACACTAGCTGTTCCCTTTTCCACGCTGTCAACCTCAGTCTTGTCCGCAAAAACTTAGGTGATCCGCATTCTTTTATCTGCTGTACAACCTTAGACAAGTCTGCAATTCTTATTGACCGAAAATCTCAGACATATCTTTGTTCTGTTCACTGTCATTTATGCGAAGTTTTCTGGCCTATTTGTAGTTATTCGACCCTATAATTAGCCGACCTATTAAGTGAACTGTTGGGACATAATTTGAGCCGACCTTTCCTACATTTTTCAAGCCAACTTTACAAGGTTTATCTCCAGCATCTTGTCCACTGTTTATAGGCTGTTTATCTTTGTCTCCTTTTCATAATTACATAGTCAACATGAAGACCAACCTAGTTACATTTTACAACAGCACTGGCCTCTATTCCCATCTTAGTGAGATTCCAGAGGCGCCCTCGGACCAGACCTAATTCCAATAGATAGTACAATTGCCAGTCAAGATCTTCCAGACCTTAGCGATGTTCCCTTCCTTACAGATGGTCGCACAATACTCACTCAACCTCCTCATTCTGTTATTCTTATGGACAAACATCTATGCTGAGTTTTCTCCACTCGACCTCAGATGTTAGGAGAGAGAGCTCTAGTGATCTAGAATTGCCACTTACAGTTGATACCATAGGCCAATGAGCCACTCATCTTGTACACCTTTCTCCTAAACTACCTCTTCATTCTTTCGAATTGGCCTTCTAGGGTTTTAGATTAGAATGTTCTTTCAGACCCTAATTTTTGCTTTGTTATAGGAGCCACTTCAGCACTCCCACTTTGTACCAACATCATTGTATCTAACAAAGTCCCATTGACCTATTTTTGTGGTCATTTATTGGACATTAATACATTTATCTTATCTTATTTTATCTTTAGTGACATGGTCCTCTATAAGTATTCAAAATTTATTTTGTTGTTTCATACTCCATATTGATTGCCTTATGTAGGAAAAATATTAGTAACGTGATTTTGAGTGCCTTCATGGCATTAATCTGGATAACACATAATGTAGTTGCAACCCTACACTGTTCTATCAATTGCTTATAGAAGACGGCCATGCTCTCTACTGAATGTAGCTGAATATGTTTGAATCTTAACATAGAAAATGAATGGGATGTCTTAGATATGAATTAAGAAAGAAAAATAATTGTAAGAAAAATGAATCGATGTCTTAGATATGAGTTAAGAAAGAAAATAATTGTAAGAAAAATGAATCGGATGACTTAGATATGAATTAAGAAGAAAAATAATAGTAAGAAAAATGAGAAGGTTGTCTTAGATATGAATTAAGAAAGAAAAATATGTTCAAATTCACTATGGAATTAGCACACTTTTCAGATGCAGAAAATATATGCTGTTTGATGATTGATCATATAAGCAATCAAGATTGAACTTTTTCTTTCAAATAGATATTCATGTCTTTTGTACTGTAATTTACAGGCATTTGATATATTAAATTTATTTTCATGGTTCAAAGATACAAATACTAAAAGTTTGCCTTTCCTGTCTGTGAATGGATCAGTTCATCTGGTATTGGTGGTATTTGTATATTTGGTATATGTAGCAAGCAGTGAGCTGGGGAGTCCAAAAGTTGTATATGAGAAACTTCTTACAGTGACAAGCCAAAGGAACTGCATGGAACCACTGTCACATGCGGGGCAGGCATGTGGTCCTGTCAGTGGGAACTATGGAGGCTCATACCTCACAATGTTGAGTTCAGGTGGCTTTGTTTTTGGCATCATCAATATTATTGGGAACTTTGGTACTGTTTTTGTGGACAATGTAAGAATGCAATCATTGAAATTTCATCCTTGATCATATGTGGAAAGATTTTACATTTCCATTTTTATTTTAAAGGTTATACATGATCATGCCTCTGTTGAATGATGGTAGAAGGCATGATAGCAAGATATCTTAACCCATAGATTCATACATGTAAGCGTGGGATTTTTCTATTCTACTCCAAAGTGGAAAATCTGTTTGTATTGTCATAAGTATAAAACATTATGGCATATGATATCTTAACCCTTAGGTGAACACGTGTCACTTTTGCAGAAAAAAGGTGGATGTTTGAGTGTAAGTCGATGCACCTCTTTCACCCCAAAATTCTAATGATAGTCTGCATTTTGTAGGGATATTGGGTCAGTGCTATAGCAGCTCGGCCATCCTCTACCCATAAAGGTTACTTGTTGGGTGGTCTTGTTTGGTTTGCTATTCCATTTTCATTGGCAACATCATTAGGTCTTGGTGCATTAGCTCTTGATCTTCCATTGACAGAAAGTGAAGCTAGCCATGGACTTGTGCCACTTGCTACCGCAATGGCTCTCATGGGAAAGGGTGGTGCAGTATTACTTCTTACAATGCTATTTATGTAATTCTCACTTTACCTTCCTTTGTGAAGTTATCTTGCAAATTTTTTGTTAAGTTCAGAAAACAAAAATTGCTTTTTGTTGTATTGTTTTCATGGGAAACTATTCTTTTGGTATGGAAGTCCAAAAATTAAATTGTAGAAAGGTCTGACTGCATATGAGATATGTTTATTTGTACCAAATACCAAATCCTGCATTAGAGATGTTGCTGCATAGGAGACAACAATATGAACAATTGTTTCCCATCTTGTATGAGTAGAACGAAAATTTAGCTTTCAAACTTTTTCTGTTGATAAGCCTTCGTTGAATAAATTTGTGTTATGGAGAGATCTAACCTCTTTTAAGACATCATGTTGTATTTGCTGTAACAATAAACATTTAATTAGTTAAGCATACTTATATTATTCGTTGATGTCATAGTTAGTCAATATTAGTTGACTATGTTGAGAAGTCCGACTAGCAAAATCATTTGGGTAAAAAACCAATGTTCCACCAAGACTTCGGTGCGGGGAAACATCGAGGTACATAATTTTTAATTATATATATATATATAATTCAAGTTCATGTTCATTGTTCAATAATGAAAGCATAAATATTAAATAGACTAATAGTAATACGGATATCAATACATTGAAAATTGAAATTTGATCCACACATAAATTTAAATTCATAATTGAATTAAATAATGACATACATTGATCCATCCTCATCATTCATTTTGATACATACATCATTCATATGACATACTCATTATTCATCCATACCATGAGATTCAATAATGAAATATTCAAACACATTGATCCATATCATTCATCATTCATCATTCTACAATCTACTTTGATTTAAAAATTAAATTCATCATTCATCATTGTAGAATCTAAATTGAAAGCAAAACATACTAGTATATTACTATATACATGATACTGAAGTTTGAACACTAAATTTATATAACTCGAAATTTCAAACTAAAAAATAATTAAGAGTGAATAGTCAAGAATCAGTCTGAGGTCATAAATATCTAGTGTCACAACTCATAAGTTGAAACTGAAAAGATGGATAATGAGCACAAAAAATAAAATCGACTTCAAAGACTCAATCTCAATGGTTGGTCCTCTACATCCATCTGCTGCATGAAGTCATCGAGACCATCAATGGGAATGTCGTTATCTGAGTCAAAGTCACTATGTTGAGTAACCAACGAAACTCCAACCAAACCATGTTGCAGTTCATCTGGTCCATCCTCATCATCTATCTGTGCACTATCCTCTGGATCCACATCCCATTGTGTTGTTGGCCCCCTCTGATACTCTGGTGTCTTCCTATGTGCAAGACGTAGAGAACTGTGCACTGCAACTAGCTTCTCTGCTTTCCTTTGAGGGGGGATGCCGAGGCGCAACCATTTTGGGGAGTCTCGTCCCCCACATTGGGAAAACGCACCCCTTTGCGTCTCTCCAAGACTCCCCAAAAAGGGTGCGTGGGGAAACGCATGCCTAGTAGACTCCTTGTCCCGGGTGCATGGGGTGCGTGCACCCGACCCTAGGGGACGCGTCCCCGTGGAACACTGGTAAAAACATTGGAATTAGCTTTAAGATTTAAAATTCAGATGAAGATTTCAATAGAGCGCAGTTTCGTTATTAACTAGAGGATTAAATATAAAGCCTAAGTCACATGAAAATGGATACAGATCTAGATCCCAGTCCAAAATGGATACAGATCCAGATCCCGGTCCATTTTTGCTGGATTATTTGAAATATCAGGATCCAGATAGGGAAACCAACATATATAAAAAACACAGAGTATTAAATATAAATGCTTACATCACATGGAAATGGATACAGATCCATTTTTGCTTGATTTTTGGAAGAGTCGGGATCCAAATACAGGAACCAACACATATAAAAAAACATAAATATACATATTTATACTTCCTCAAGAAAAAACATTGAACTGGAACCATAGAAGATACAAATCTTCAAACATATTTCTCTAAATTTCCCTCATAGACTCAAAAATACAGATTGCAATGAAAAACTTGTATTTAAGTGTTTTGGGATTGGAGTAAGCAGCGATTTTACAGGAAAAATTAGGTTTTATGGCTCTACATTTTTTTCCTTTTTTAATTTTAATTTTATGTTTGTTTAGGTAGATTTCGAGCAAAAACTCTAGCACTTCCAAACCATAAACATATATGGAGTAGCTTCAAATCCATAAGTAAGGATATGTGTCCACAATTTTTGATTTACTACTTGAAGAGGTTAGCAGAGACCATCGAGTTGTGACAATAGTCTTAGGAGAGATGGGTGAAGTGAGTCCCGGTTGATCCAGATCCGAACTGGCGATACCCCAACTGCCTCTGCGCTGCCTTTGTGTAGTAGATGCGTAGGCATGCGTGGGGATGGCTGATGACTGTGTCACCTCTTCTTTGAATCGATCTGCCTCTTAGAAAATTGAGTTTCATCCCTCTTGGCTTAGAAACCCTGATCTCCATTGAAACTTGGACTGTCCCTTGGAAACACTGCGCAGTCCCTGCGTGGGCCTGCATCACCTCTCCTAATGGTTGCGCTAGTTCCTCTGCTGTCTCTGCTGCCTCTCTGCTATGTACTCTTGGTCCTCCGACCAATAACTGCTTCTACCCCTCACTGCTGTTGAATCACTCAGATCTTATCTTTGTCCGAGCACTGCTCCATCAGAAGAATTCGATCTCCAGATTCACTCACTGTGTGTGTTTTTTTTCATCTAACCCTCAAGCCTTCCTTTATACTTTTCCTGTTGAGAAATCAACAGTCGTGATCAAATCTTTACTCAACGGATAAGATTAAAACATAATTGATCCTCGTCACTTAGAAGCTTCTCACCCACATTTATATTAATTCACTTTAATTATTTTAATTTCCTAAGTTTTAACTTAGGCTCCATTAAAAATAATTAATTATTTGAATAACATTCATTCCGGGCGGAATTTCTCCAAATGATTTATGGGTCTTGGAGATCTCATGTGTTCTAGCCCCACCACAAAATTTCGGAGCTAGAGCACATCTAATGCTACCCAAAAATCAACAGTTGGGGCCACCAAAGGAGGCAATTCGAACCTCAAGGAAGGGGGACGAGTTAGTGGATTGTGGTGGCCACGACGGGGAGACAAAGAGCCCATGACTATACAAGGCAACAAGGAAGCATTTTTGGGCATCTTTTAACTATTACACTTCAGGAATCATCTTCTCTTGGAGCTGTTCAGTTGAAGGGTTTGGAGTGCTGATTAGCACAAGGATTTTAAGCGAAATCTAACCTCTAGTTTCAGAGAACTTTGAGTCACTTCCTAGCTTGGAATCAGAGAAGTCCATTACAGGGCTCCCATTGAGCTTCAAATTTAGCAGGAATTGAGAGGTGCAAGTTTCTTGGGTGGCAGCAATAGAGAGTTCCTCACACAAATTTTGGAGAGATAATTGAAAGGCAATATTTTCAGGGAATAAATCACCCATCCAGAGGAGGAATTTTGGAGATAGATCTTGCAAGAGCATTGGGCTAAATTGGAGGGCCGAATTTGCACTCTTTTGGCTAAGCATAGAAGAGGACTGCACATGCATCTAGTGAGTTGAGTTGGGAGTTGATGCACGGATGAAGGTGTAATGTCCCTTACTAAATTATTTTGGTACCATATTTATTTTTATGTTATGACGACCAATTTTGATGATGTCGGGGCCCATTTGATTTTCATTAGAAGACTTAGGAGTTAGAATTTAGTTAACATTATGTTATGTTATTTTGTTGGTGACGTATGGGGGCTAACCACACATGGAATACACACACCCTTAATAACTGGTTCGAAAACATGAGTGGGAACAACGTAGGAACCCATTATGGAGGAAAAAGGCGGGAATAAGACTCAACGAAGGTCATAAAAGGAAGGAAGCTCACTTCATTTGGCCTTCTTGGCTTATCAATTTTATCTCAATTGATCGAGCTGCTTAGCTGGGTCACTTGTTGTTTAGCACGAGTTTTCCGAGCGAAGAACTCACCCATTCTTTGGGGGACTCTGAGTGCCACCCTAGATTGGTTTTTCCACTATCATCCGAGGGAGTTTTAGTGAGTTATCTTCAACATTTGCATTAAGTTTGCCCCAACAGTGCGTTTTCTTGGAGGACTCAGTGGTATTTCTTGTGGGATTATTGCAACTCTTCTCTAGAGGTTTATCGTCAGGATATTATTTGGAGGAAGCTCAGTAGCTTGCTAAGCTATTGGGTGAGTTTGGACGCTGGGATTGATAGTATTATTCAGGAGCTTTTTGGGCAGTCACTGGGCCAACGCAGAGGAGGAAAGTTGGGCACATGTGTGAGATAATGTCTTAGTCATTTGGGCCATTGTTTGCCGAGAGAAATAAGGAAAGTGCTGGAGGAGTAGTTTGTGGCATTTTTGGAGAGTTGTGGAGGATATTGCTAGTGATTCTACAAATTGCATACATCAACAGTCACAAGGGAGCGTAGGGCCTATTAGAGGTCAATTTTGGAGGGTCATGATCAAGCCAAACCATTTATGGGTTTTGGTCTGGATAGCTTGAGGAGTCCAGGAATAAATTTTGTAGAATTTTGAGCACCAGAGATGGGGTTTTCAGCCATTCCATTGCAACAACAAGTGTAGATTCACTCAGACAACGCAAAGCATTAGTTGGGCATCTTTCTGGGTTTATTTGTCTTACCTGGGTTTTGCTCCGCTTGCCAAAAAGGCCAGCCTAGGTGCATTTCTTCTATATATTTGTACTCTTGCCCACTTCCATATTAAATGGCTCAATTGCTTCCGTGTTTCAAATTGTTCAGAGTATTTACTGCAATGTTTTGAATTTCCATGGTGTAAATTTATGATTTTCTGTATTAGCACTGTTTTTCCTATTTTGGAACATTACAGTGGTATCAAAGCTTAGATATTGGCTCAGCCGTGGGAGGACTCTCATATGAGGGAGGAGGATAGGCAGTATATTACTTATAGAAAGCAAAGGTACTGAAGCAAAGAGAGGGAGTTGGAGATCACTCCAGACACCGAGGATCGGGGACAGGAGGTGTTAGTAGAATGTTAGGATATTCTGACACATAGGAAATAGAGAGCCTAAGAGAAAGGAAGAGATGGTCTTTGACAGTTTTTTGAAGGCCATAAATGATTTAGCAAAGGGACAAAAGGACATGCTTAATGAGATCAAAATGTAGAACAGAGAGCGAAGCACTCACCAAAATTTTCTATTTGGAGAGACTTTCGAAACCTCTCAGCAGTACGATCAACCTTTACCTACTGCGTGTTGATTTTTGGGTAGCATCGGATGTGCTCTAGCTCCGAAATTTTGTGAAGGGGCTAGAATACATGAGATCTCCAAGACCTAGAAATCGTTTCGAGAAATTCCACCCGGAGTGCATTATATTAAAATAATTAATTATTTTTAATGATTCTTAAGTTAAAACTTAGGGAATTAAAATAATTAAATGGAATTAATAAAAATATGGGTGAGAAGCTTCTAAGAGACGAAGATCAATTCTGTTTTAATCTTAGCTGTTGATTAGAGATTTGATCACTACCATTAATATCTCAACAAGAAAAGTATAACTAAAGACTTGAGAGTCATTTGGAGACACACCAGGCAAATACTCAATAACCCGAGGGAAATCGATTCTCAAGAAGGAAGAGTTCGATTTTAGAGGGAGAGTTGCAAGGTGAAGGAAGAGGAGGGTATCAACATCAGTCAGAGACAGAGGAGGAGGGACGTGTTTATTTTTGGGTAGCATCGAATGTTCTTTAGCTCCGAATTTTTTTTCGAGGGGCTAGAACACATGAGATCTCCAAGACCCAGAAATCGTTTGGAGAAATTCCACTCGGAGTGAAAGTTATTCAAATAATTAATTATTTTAAATGTAGCCTAAGTTAAAACTCAGGGAATTTAAATAATTAAAGTGAATTAATTTAAACATGTGGGTGAGAAGCTTCTAAGTGACGAGGATCTGTTAGGGTCCTATAATTTATATGATCTCAAGGTGATTGGATATTTTTTTTCAATTATATGATATTGTAAATAATATTTCAATTTGCAAATGATTTCAAAAAAAATATATAAAAAAAATGAAAAGAAGGTATTTAAAAAAATAGAATAAAGAAACAAAAGAAAAAGAAAGGAAAAACGAAGAAAGAATAAAAAAATAAAAATGAAAACCCCATAAAAGAAAAACAAAACGAAATAGTACTGAAAGTGTTGCAAATCTAAATGCCACTACTTGATAGATAGTTTCATTTTGTTAAATAAAATGAAGGTTGTGTGTAGCTTGTTCAAAATGCCACAATCCTTAGTCATTTGTTTGATCATACAACTTAATCATGGTTAAACAAGTTTAAATTTTTGTTAATTAGATTAGAGAATAAGGTTAGCCAAATTGTTTAATATTGCCTAATGTTAGTTAGGTAGAAAAATAATATTGATTCAAATGTTTAAGCTGAATCAATGGAGAAATAAGTGGATAGAATAGAGTAGGTTTTTGTTTTTCAAAAGAAGTAAAATAACACTCTGCAAGTCTAAATGCACCCTTAGGAATGAATAAAAAGCTTAGTTTTAGGATTAGGTGAAAATTTGAAGTTCAAAGGATAAATGTGGTTAATTCTATTTCAAAAGGCTTATTTGTGCATTTTTATCCTAAGTTTGAAAAGATTATGAAAATGCACTTTTTGGCCTAATTTTTGAATGCATTATGGTTTTTATCCAAAGTTCCGCAATAAAGTGAAAGACGGTAAATGACAAAGCGTTTGTTGCCTTCGGTTAAGACGCATGCACTTTCCAGCCGCCCGATCAACATCCGTGCCAGATCGACAGCTTAGGATGCTTTTCGCCACCCCCCCCCTCTTGACATGCTGCCTTTACCACCGGATGGGGGGGGGGGGTGGGTCTGAAAAGGCGGTTTTCCTCCTGTTGGTCCCACGCAATGTGGCGCACCCCCAACATTTCGTACCCCCTCCTCATGATACCGTTTACCACTCTAACCCCCCTCCGAAAACCATTGACCACCCTCCTTTCCCGCTTTCCCTACCCACGCGCTCCCCTCCACTCACATCCAGCCATGTGGCTATAGCCATTAGCCAATCAATGCATTTCCCGGGGATAACCGTTAGCACATTCAATTTTTCCCAGGTAACGGTTTGAAAATCCAATGAACTCGTGCCCGCAACGGAAAAATCCCCAAAACCATAAAGCTCTGAACATGCCCACCAATTTTCCTTTCCTGCTACAATTTTTTTCAAATTCGCCCTAATTTCCAGGTTTTCAACTACACAGTGACATTCTCCCATCAATCAAGCATTCGATCGAGTGCGACAAACTCCAATTCCATTTCCTATCTACGACAAACCTGCAATTCTTGGTAAACTTTCATTTCCCCCCCCCTTGTTTCTGTAAATTCTCCATTGATAGTATGCCTCCCAAGAAGAAAAACCAGGAAGAGTTTGTCAACCCTCTGGTCCATCCCTTTGTAGACCTTGACCACATTCCCTTTGTAGATCGAGATTACAAAATCTTTGAGACTCAGTGTGAGTTTGATCTCTTCGAACTCTATTGCTGGCTCGAGGATAAATTCGTAGATAAAACTGATGAAATTGGACTCTAGGAGTCCAATCTCCCCCATTATATCTTTCCCCAAACCTTTCACTCCCCTGACTTTGTCAGAAAATGTCAAGTCTGCTATGTCCCGAACCAGAGAGCCATCATAGGCCCTAGTGGTGAAATTCTATTCACCATTACCTCTAAAAACATTGACCAGACAATGCAGGCCCCTCTTATAGAAACCAATACTCCATTTTCAATAGAATCCTTAACTGAATTGTATCAAAAGCTAGATTTTGTTAAGAGAGCACATATTTTTAACCTCTTCTTGCCTGAAAACACCCAATTGCCTAGAAAAAATCCACCTTACCCCTCTTCTATTTTCCCAGATCAGGCCAAGAAAATTATTTTCGTGTTATCCTGCCTCTTGGGCTATTATTCTGATCAATGTGTGGAAATTTCTAAATCTTTACACTTTATGCAAAAATTATCACTGTTAATCTGGTTATGCTCCTCCTACTTAGACAAGTTATTAACTGAATAAATTCAAGTTAAAATCGAAGCAAAACACATAACAAATCTCCACCAATTTAGATCTAGAACAGGTTCAAGCACACATAGACAAAGTGACACAGTTATTTCTGGACATAGTCCCTGGAAAAACCCAATGCAGGAAAACCGGTCTCTGGTTGCTGGAGGGTTTTATTATTAAGAATTTTCTGAATACAACAATTCTAGATCTGGAAAACCCAATAGAGAAATACTAGATCTACAACCCACTCGCTGATCTAGGGCCAAAATAATGATTGATCCACACCCTCAAATGGGATTTATAGAACTCGGCCAAGATTAGGGCCTAGAAACCCCAACACTGCCCCTGAAAGCCTCTGCGTCAGCCTCTGAAGCCCCTCTAACCCTCAACGCTGCTCTGGAAGGGACTGCGTTACCCTAGATTAGGTGACGCAGTCTCTACGCTACCCCTTAGGGTCTCTGCATAACCCTCTGAGGGTTTCCTACTGAAAATCACGTTGTCCTTGGAGGGACTGCGTTGTCCTTGCTGCTGCAACTTCCCTTCTCTTCTGCGTTGTCCTTGAGCTGATCTCTGCCACTAGTGTATTCTAGACCTAGGGATCAGATCATCCCCTTGGCCTAAATTTCCCTCTCTGCAGCTAAAACACTTTTGACTATTCTTAGCAAACCATGCCCTAGAATCTCAGCTTAGCTTGAGTGCTCTATCTCTGTGTGTCTTTACAAATGACCCCAAGCCTTTCCTTTATACTTTTCTCGTTAGGAAACCAATGGCCATGATCAGATCTTGAATCAATGGCTAAGATTAAAAGAAAGCTTGATTCGTGTGACTTAAGACAATTTCATCACATGTTTAATTAAATTCACTTTAATTATTTAAGTTCCCTAAGTTTTAACTTAGGAAATACATTAAAATAATTAATTAATATCTCCTAAACCAGATGAAATTTCCCAAATCAATTTCTGGGTCTGGTAGATCAAGTGTACTCTAGTCCCTACACAAAATTTGGGAGCTAGAGCACAACTGATGCTACCCCACATACACAAAATCTCAACACTTCCTCTTAGCATCAAGGGTGTGCTCTAGCAATACATCACATATGCATTACAAGACTTTGAGTACTGGTTCTGTGCCGTTGAAGCTTGGCCTGCTGCCACTCAACTCTGCACTACTGCTGCCATTCTGTACTGCTGCCCATGACTCTGCCACTACCACTGCAACCTTTGTACTGCAACTCCTTCTCACTATGCTGCATCTGTGCTGCTCATAGCACTGCCACTGCTAATTTGTTGCACTGCAACTTCAGTCATTGAGAGACACAACTGAATCTTCTGCCCAATCCTTGACAGACAAGTCAGATGGGCTACATCCTCATCACTGAAGCTCCATAGGCTGCAGATCTGTGTTGTCATCTAAAGAACGATGCACAACTACAACTCTACACTCCGTAAGCAAACTTCCTCTGCACTACTAAAGTCACATCAGCCCCTTGTGCTGAAATCTCTCATGCTACTGCTGCACTGCGCAGTCCCTCTGAAGCCTTCTGCGCTGCTGCAACTCTGCTCTGCGTAAGCAGTTTTGCTCTGCGCTGCTGAAGTCACATCAGCGTCCGCACTGCTGCTGCTCTGCTCTGTGTTGCTGAAGTCACATCAGCCTCTGCGCTGTTGCTGCTTCTACGCTGATGCTGCTCCCAGTCTTCAGATCTGCCTCTGCTTCTGCTTCATCTGTGATCTATGCACCTACTGCTCCACTTGTCCTGCTACTATCTTAAGGCTGTCGTAGCTCACATGTGATCCAAGAGATGAGCTGCTCAAGGATGCCACCTTAATTTTTATGTAGCTCCTCTACATATCCATGTCACCCCACCTCCGTCGTTCATGAACGCTCATGGTTGCATCATCTCCTGACCCATCATCTGCAACAACTGCTTTGGAAGAAGATGCTTCCTTGTCCTTTTTCTTCTCAAGACAATTGCTGGAAAAATGTCCCATTTCTCCACACTGGAAGCACTTGATCTTTGAGAGATCCTTCTTCTTCTTTGGCTGCTTCTTTGATGCCAAGGCTGCATCTTCCTCATCTTCCTTCTTCACTTTGCTCAATCCAGAGTTGTGCTTCTTCTAGGTGAATCTGCGGAGTTCTTTTTGACGCAGAATTGACCACAAGCTGTTCCAATCTGGGAGGTCCGCTCTGGCCAAGATACTTTGGACAAAGGTTTCCCACTCATCTGTGATTGAATTGAGGGCAGTCCTGACTATCACATCGTCATCCACCTTTGCACCCATTGCGGTCAGCTGATCTTTGATTGACTGCAATTTGAAGAGAAAATGCTTCATGTCTTCTCCCTTGGTCATCATGAATGACCTCATCTGAGTCTCCAACAACATCTTTCTTTGGACAGATTTTCCCTCATACAGGGAGGTCAAGGCCTTCCACATCTCATTAGCTGTCTTCTTCTCAGCTAAGTGTGGTACAATATGGTCCTTGATTCCATCCATAATCAGCAGCTTGGCATGCCCAGCAGCCTCCTTATGCTTCCGAAGGAGATCCGAATCTGTTGGTGTGGCCAGAGTTTTCTCTACATGGTCTCTAAGATTGTATGCCTCAAGGACTATCAGGATCCTTGCCTTCCAAACTGAAAAGTTTGAGAGGCCATCCAGCCTATCCTGATCACACAGTCCATGAGGAGCCATCTGCTCAAAATGTGTTGGAACTTCCTTTTCTCTTTGCTAGAGAAATGGATCTAAGGCCCTTGGTGAAACAGGCACCTTCTGCTCCCTCTGACAATTGATTTCCCTCCTTGGAAATCTACCAGATCAACTATGATTCAACTTCTTCTTTGACCCTTTGATTAAACTACAAGTTTCCTTTGGCTAAAAACTCTCTGAGAAGCCGATCTCCTCCCGCTCTTTGTCACTTGTGCTAAGGCTAAAAATCTGAAAACTTCAGAAATTTAACCCCACCAGTCCCTTCTGAATTTCTGTAGCTTTTTTGTAGTCTTTTCTGGATCTGACAGATTCAGATCTGAATCACATTGGCTAGCTTCAGACCAATCCAGCGCTGTTTCTGAGCTGCCTCTGTGCAGTAATTGTGTGGGCTTGCTACGAGACAGCGTTAGACAACGTCACCCTTCCCTCTGCGTGAATCTGCCTCTGAAAACTGCGATGTCCCTTCAGATTTGCGTTTTGCTGCTTTTCGCGTTGCTTTCTGCAGCTAGAACCTTCAGTCTCTTGCTAGTGACCCTCCTAGATCTGCAATTACTTTGATACCATGTGGAAATTTCTGAATCTTTAGACTTTATGCAGAAATTATTACTGTTAATCTGGTTATGCTCCTCCTACTTAGGCAAGTTATTAACTGAATAAATTCAAGTGAAATTCGAAGCAAAACACATAACAGATCTCCACCAATTCAGATCTAGAACAGGTTCAAGCACACATAGGCAAAGTGACACAGCTATTTCTGGACAAAACCCCGGAAAAACCCAATGTGGGAAAACCGATCTCTGGCGGTTGGAGGGTTTTATTATTAAGAATTTTCTGAATACAACAAGCCTGAGTTCCAGATCTGGAAAACCCGACAGAGAAATACTAGATCTACAGCTCACTGGTTGATCTAGGGCCAAAATAATGATTGATCCACACCCTCAAATGAGATTTACAAAACTTAGCCAAGATTAGGGCCTAGAAACCCTAGCGCTGCCCCTGAAAGCCTCTACGTCAGCCACTGAAGGCCCCCTAACCCTCAGCGCTGCTCCGGAAGGGACTACGTTACCCCAGACTGGGTGACGCAGTCTCTATGCTGCCCCTTAGCGTCTCTGCGTAACCCTCTGAGGGTTTCCTGCTGAAAATCACGCTGTCCTTGGAGGGACTGCGATGTCCTTGTTGTTGCAACTTCCCTTCTCTTCTGCGCTATCCTTGAGCTGATATCTGCCTCTTGTGTATTCTAGACCCCGGGATCAGATCATCCCCTTGGCCTAAATTCTCCTCTCTGCAGCTGAAACTGTAATATCCCAAATGGAAATAAACAGTACTATAAAGCACATAAACAAGAAACTACATCAACTAGAGAGGCATCACATGAACTAGACACAATATGGAGAACGCTGAGCCATCTTATTAAGTACTGAAAGATAAAATGAATACAAAGGTGATCAGAATAATGGCACCTTGGCTTGCACTAGGCAAGCATAGAAATACTCTCAGAATATATCGTGAAATGGCTGCTCCCTCAATGACTGCGTAATCTCCAAGCTGCTGGTGTTGTTGCCGTGCTGCTGCTACTATTGTTATTGCTGGAATGGACTGAATCTTTGGGGTTGCTCCCCACCTCAGAAAATTCTGAAACTCCGAGAATGGCCTCTACTCCCAAAACCCAGAAAAACCCAGAAAGCTTTTCAGAAATGGCCAACCCTCGAAAATAGCTCGCTTGAGGCTTTGCGCTGCTCCTCAAGGAGGGACGCTGGCTCTGAATGAACGGCTCCAAAAGCTGGTTCGTAACTCCACCAAAACACTAGAATAGGAAAGGGCTGGCCCCTTAGCCACTATCCCGGGCTGAATCCACCTCAAACTCCCAATTCGAGACAACCTATCCACAAGACTGCGTCCTCCCTCTCACTGACTGCGCTGTCTCTCTGCGTGGGTGCTCCTCCTGTGATAGTTGCAACTCCCACTGACAAAATAAGGATGGAACTCCTCACCCGAGCAGGCACTCGAAGTCCCCCGGGGCTGAGGTTGGGATCTCCGAACGGAGACACCCGGTGTACTGAACAGTACGTGCAGACTTTGTTAAACAACAAGCGTGCTCAATGTCAAGAAGACAATTCTCAAAATGCATAATCATAATGAATGAGAATGAGGGGACCCTTCCTCCTTTTATGCTTGGTGAGCCTCTCCCTCACCTATGCCCACCAATCCCTGCGCTGCCACTTGGCCACTAGGCCCCACCTTGCTAATTCGATATGTCTCCTTAGTGACTTTAGGGAATGCTTTTATCCTAAGTGTGAGCTAAGTGCTCCTTCACCCACTTTATTTATATTTTAACTTTATAAAGGAAAAATTAATCAAAATTAATATTTCCAATTAGCTGCTGCTAATTGGGAATATTACAGTCCTCCCCGCCAAAAATTGCTTGTCCTCAAGCAATGCCTGAACAAGCCTCCTCTCTAGCTGATGCTCCCCACCATCACTGTAAAATGTGCCTGGGTCACAGATGCGTCACTGAATCTTCCCTGCCCTCTGTATCACCCTGATATGGAGGGATCTCTTAATGCCGGGATCCCAAGCCATCTTGTCCAACATGAAGCTCCACCTGCTCCACTCACCATCCTGCCATGCTAATGAAGTCCACCACTTCATCAATGACTCGCTAAAGCCCGATGGAAGATATACATGATATCCCCATGTAGTATACAGCTCACCCCGAGAGTTTATCGAGCTGTGTAGAGCTGTAATGCTCAAGTATCCTGCTAATCTCTTAGAGGTACCACCATGTTGATGTTGTGCTACTCTGATCATGAGATACTCCCTGTCATGCGCAGACTGTATCCTCCTCTCCTGAGACCTAGTGGCAGGAGATCTATGAGAGACAAGCTCATCCAGACCAGGAATCGCCATGATGCCAATACCTACCCCTCCAAATGCAGCTCTGAATCTATGCAGCGACAAAGAAAGTCTGCCTTGTCATCCGATGAAGGCCTCTGTGTACCCCCATGTGCCAACCCAACAGTGAACTAGATCACTCTCTATCCTGACTCCGATCATCATGAGACAGAATGGGCTATCAATCAACTAAATCTCTGCATCCCATAGTCGGACCCGCTGCACCATAGCTCTGACAACTGCGGGAATCCCTCCGTGCCTCATCTCTAGTCCCTGCTCGTGACCAATATAGAGGGTCCATATATCATGGGAAAATATGATGCATGCTAACCTGCCCTGTGTCGGCCACTGTGTAGTACTGATGATCGCTGGAAGCCATTTATGACAAATAGCCACCCCCTGAATGCAATCAATAGATAGATATCTGATACTCACAATTGACTCAAGGTATGTGGATCAGAGGCCCAACCACTACACCAAAAGCCCTAACTGTTAGTGAGGGTGGCATCCCAGGGTGTTAAGGGTGGGGTCTTAAGGCCCACCAGAGCATCTGAGGGTGGGGGCCCTTGCACAACACCCCTCATTACACAGACCCCGAACACGTGGCTGTAAGCCCTACCCGCACACGGGACATTACAACCCACCACGCTCCGCAAGTCTCGACCTCAAGACCTCGGCTCTGATACCACAGAGGCCCAACCACTACACCGAAAGCTCGAACTGTTAGTGAGGGTGGCATCCCAGGGTGTTAAGGGTGGGGTCTTAAGGCCCACCAAAGCATCTGAGGGCAGGGACCCTTGCGCAACACCCCTCATTACATAGACCCCGGACACGTGGCTGCGAGCCCTACCCGCACACGGGACATTACAGAAACACTTATGAGTATTCTTAGCAAACCCTGCCCTAGAATCTCAACTTAGCTTCAGTGCTTTGCCTCTGCGTGTGTTTACAAATGACCCCAAGCCTTTCCTTTATACTTTTCTCGTTGGGAAACCAACGACCATGATCAGATCTTAAATCAATGGTTAAGATTAAAAGAAAGCTTGATCTGTGTGACTTAAGACAATTTCATCAGATGTTTAATTAAATTCACTTTAATTATTTAAGTTCCCTAAGTTTTAACTTAGGAAATACATTAAAATAATTAATTAATTTAATATCTGCTAAACCAGATGAAATTTCCCAAATCAATTTCTGGTTCTTATAGATCAAGTGCACTCTAGTCCCTCCACAAAATTTGGGAGCTAGAGCACAATTGATGCTACCCCACATACACAAAATCTCAACACAATGTGTAGATGAACCTCTGTTAGGCTTACTATCAATTTTTTCTACAGATGACAAGCCTTCCATCATTTTAAATTTCAGTCAATTCTTGGCTGACAGTATACATGAACAACTCCTTAAGTTACCAACTGAAGGAGTGTTCAAGTACACTTCAATTTTGGTTTATATGTTTATCTATTATCAGGCAAACAGATTCAAGTTTGCAATGTAGAAAATAGATGAGGAAGGGAATCAACAGTCTGTAATAGTTTGGACTTCCCTAGTAATGAAAGATCAAGAGGAATACACATTTAAACAATACATTGGGCAGTTAATACATCCAACAATGAGCATGTTGACCAGTTTAGTAGAACCGAGGATCAGTGAGGAAATCAAGAGGATTTTACATCTGACAGAGCATGCAAAAACTGGAGATTGGTACTTGTACCAAAACTATACTGAAATCAGAGTGTATGGGTGTGAATTTCCACCATACAAATTACCCAAATACCTCCCAATGAGAGTATTTGCATTAGAGTACATAAGACAGATGATCAACTGAGATGAAATACACTTTGTTTCAGCCAAGAAGAAATCCCAATTCAGAATTAAGACACAGGTGGGTTCTTTTGTTTGTAACAACAGGATTGTAGGAGAAGAAGCAGACAAGCTTCTCAAAGAGATGAAGTTTAGTTTGAGTTTTACATGGTCCTATGATCCTCTGAGTATAATTTATAAGTTGAGGGTGGAACACAAAACCACTCCATATACCCATACACAGAGGCCAAAAATTGAAAGATATGTAAACCAATTGACTTGGACATAAAATACTTTGTAGGAAGCTGAAGAACAACTGGTGTCTACTTCAACTTCACAGACTCCTATTCCTCTGGAGAAAACAAGAAAGAGGCAGAGAGAAGAAGAATCACCATCAATGACAGATAATGCAGGTAAAGAGTTCAAGATCATGTACAAAAAGAGGACCAAGATGAGTCCTAAAGTAGATTTAGAGAAGAATGTAGAACAAGGAGCTGCCATGATAATCAAAGAAACACCATCATCATCACAGTCAGGCTTCAAATTTGCTATGTCTCCAATAGTGTCATCAGTGTCAAAGGGTCAGCAAGATACAGTTCAAACTTCAAAGGTTGTTCAGGGAGAAAAGGAGAAGAGTATCTTTGATAGATACAGAGAAATCAAGCTTAAGAATGAAATTCTTAAGAACAAGACTTATACACAGTTTTGGAAGCAAACTTTCAATTCACAGAGTAGAATCCTATCAGCTTTTGATTCAGAAAAAGGGAGGATGCAGATGGCCTTCCTTGAGGCTCAAATTCCACAGCGCAAAACAATAATAGATTATAAAAAGACAACGTTTGAGTTTGACACCAAGAACATCCATCACATTGAACAAATGGAGATGAACAAACAAACTGGTGAGATGATTTGTTCTACTTTAACCAATACAACCATGATTGTGTCTAAATTGCAGGTGTCACTTTCAAACATTCAGTCTCAGCTGAAGATGGAGTTGAAGATGGAGAAGATTTCTTCTCTGGTCAAGGACACCAGGATCAAATCTTTGGAAGATTTGGTTGTGAAGATGGGCTATGATCCTGGAAAATGTAAAAGCTGCAGAAGAGTTGATTAAGAAGAAGAACGCTGACATTGCAGCATTGAGGTAGTATCTGAAGTTGCCAACAACTGAAGATCCACTAACCAAAGACATAGAAGAATCTGAGACACAAAAGGGAGACATGATGAAATTGATAATGGAACAAAATGCTCAGATTAGACACATGGAGACGGAGATGGAAAAAATGATTAAGGAGAAAGCGCAGAATTCAAAGGTGGCCATGGTTCCTCTGGATGTTGTGCCCCTCACAACAATCCCCACTACAGGAGTTGCAACATCAACAACACCTTCAGCCTAATCTGCATATGTTGCTGAGCAATTGACAAAGGCCATTGAAAACATGTCAATTCAGACTAAGGAGATAAAGAGGCTGCATGGGAAAGTCAAAGCTCTGCAAGATCAGAAAACCAGAAGTGAAGCTTCACATTTGGCTGAAGCACATAAATCCCAAAGGCTGTTAGAAAGAATACAAAAAATAGAAAGAGAGTCACCTATTGCCTAGACCTTGGCCCAAGCCCAGGAAAGTATATGGATGGACATTCTAAATTCCATGAATGAGATTTGGCCATGTATCCAAATTATTTTTGAGCAGAAGGACCTGATAAAGAAAGCCACAGAAGCAATTACAGAAATCAAAGAGAAGCTGGGTAATAAGCCCACTGAAGCTGCCAACATCATCAAATTCTTAAATTCGAAGAATAAATATGAGCTGGAGGACTTAGGAATTGATGACAGGATTGAAACCATCTTGGAATTCAAGAAGGTTTTAACAAAAAGGAATCTCATAACTCAGTTAGAAGAAAAGTGTTAAGGGCTAGAGATATCAGTTAATAGGTTTTTCAGCAGAATTGAAGAATTGAATCAAAGAGGATTACCCAGTGTATTTGTAATTAATGATAAATTAATTACCCAAGAAGATTACATTAAGAAGCTGAAAGAGGTGGCCAGAGACAACTCCAAATTCGCCAACATAAAGGGCAGTATGACAGGCAAAGCGATCCTGGAAGCAATGAGAAACGATTTTTACATTCAGCATGAAGTGAATCATATCTTCGTGGTCAAGCCAACTTTTGCAAAATACACTAAGGTAGATGAGATTTACAGGAAGGTAACAAAGTTGACCATTCCGGATGAAGACGAGTGGGATAAATTGTGTGAATTACTGGATTAATTGGTAATTCCAAAGTCAGTTACAGGATTAGCCAGCGCAGCAACAACAGACAGGCCAGCTCACCAACAGATTCCTCCAAATCGGAGCCACCTCTCAATGTAGTTTTCCACCTATCCTTTCTGTCAGCATAGTAGATAATTTGTTTAGATTATTGCTAAATATACCATGTCAGTTGAGACGAGTTTTGTAAATATTGTATAAATACTTCACACTTCGAAGTATTCCAGGTTGTTTGTTGAACACTATTTTCTCAAAGCTATTGTACTTTTCCAGCTGATGGACTGGTCATTAATACAAGGACATTCTTCACAGGATTCATGTGTTGGACAAATTGGTGATGTGCTTCTTTCGTTTATGTGTTCTTTCATTGTTTTCCTTTACTGTTCTTTCTTAAAGCTTAATTACATTACAGAAACGGTGACGATCAAGATTTGTTGAAATATACACCATGTTCTGGCTGTAAGTAATTTTTATGTTTTCTTCTGAAGTCAAACTAAGGAATTCTTCATTGCTCTTTAGTTTCTACCGAATATTTCTTTTCTTCTGTTCCATATCATTTTAAATTCCAAAAAGATCCAACTAGTTCACCTATCTTGCCCTGTGAAACTCCTTTAAAATTTGATGCAGATCCAATTAGTTTTACAGACTCCATAGCCCAATGGAAGTATGAGAATTCAATCAACCAAATCAATCAAATCAATCACAAACAAACAATTGCACAGTCATAACTAGCCTAAAATTTACACAAAACAAAGCTAAATTTTACAGAGAGATCCCTCTCTGAGTTTAGAAGGGTTAGCTTCTAAGCTTAAAAGTGGTTTTGATGTTATTTTCTATGTTTACTCTCACAATCTCAAAAATTACAGAACGATAACAGGGTCAAGTCTAATTTAATCTTAGCCTTTGATTAAGGATTAGATCACGACCGTTGATTTCTCAACAGGAAAAGTATAAAGGAAGGCTTGAAGGCCAGTTGGAGAACACACACAGTGAATCTAGAGATCGAATTCTTCTGACGGAGCAATGCTCGGACGAAGATAAGATCTAAGTAATTTAGTTGCAATGAGGGGCAGAAGCCGTTGTCGGTCGGAGGACCAAGAGTACATAGCAGAGCAAGGGCAGCAGAGACAGCAGAGGAAGCAACACAGCCACCAAAAGAGGTGACGTAGTCCCCAGATAGGGTGACGCAAGCCCACACAATGGCAACATAGAGCATCTGAGAGATAGTCCAGATTTTGCTGAAAATCGGGGTTTCGGAGCCGGGAGGGTTGAAACTTGATTTTTAGAGAGGCAGATCAGCTCAAAGAAGGGGTGACGCAGTCCTCAACCAGACCCACACAGGCCTACGCATCTACTGCGCAGAGGCAGTTGGGGTTTCACCAGTTTCTGCTCTGGATCGGCCGGGACTTGCAGTGTGAGGTAAAACTCACTATTTTATCTGTCTGCCGAGGTTTTTATCTGTTGGGTGAGCCAAATTTTGGCACCCTAGTTGTACTCAGAATACTGCTGCGTAGTAATACAAAACCTCATATCTGTTGCACCAGTTTTCCCACATTGGGTTTTTCCGGGGACAATTGTCCAAAAATAAGTGTGTCCTTTGTGTGATTTTCATTTATTTTTCAGTTCTTGATCT
Organism: Pinus albicaulis; assembly: GCA_034641835.2. Taxonomy (NCBI): domain Eukaryota; kingdom Viridiplantae; phylum Streptophyta; class Pinopsida; order Pinales; family Pinaceae; genus Pinus; species Pinus albicaulis. The sequence goes on along the minus strand of CM076577.1, from coordinate 796,068,540 downwards.
GTATATTGGTGTAGGCTTTAGTGTATTTACATTAATATTTTTACTGAAGTATTCAGAAAAATAACTTGTTAATATAAACACAAGTAGATAATGTAAATCAGTTTTTTTTGCAGTAGGATTTCTGGTTTAGATTTAGAAATTTTCACAAGACACAAATCAACAGAGGGATAACACAGAGAGGCAGCGTAGCAGAGGACGCAGAGGTGACGCAGTGGCGGTTGGAGGGTCTCCTGGGTGTCATAAGTTCTCCAGTGATTGGAGAATAATTAGGTGTTTTCATAAAAGTTTCTCCATGATTCTACAAATCGTTACTTGTAAAGATATTGTTGCTGAAGAATAATAAATAAACCCTCATTTGCTGCACCGGTTTTCACGCATTGGGTTTTTCCGGAGACTATTGTCCAAAAACAACTGTGTTGATGTGATTGATTCTTGCGCTTCCATTTCACTGTTCTTTTCTCTATGTAATTATGTGATAACTGCAGTAGAATTTATTTTGATGTTTATTCAAGTGTTTTGTAGATAACTTATTGTGGAAAAGAAGTAGGAGAGATAAATCAGTTGCTGCAATAGAATTTCAAGTTAGAAATTTTCACATGGTATCAGAGCAGAGATCGAGCAACAAGGTTGGAGATTCTGCAATGAGTCGTGGTCATGATAATGCTGGAGCAGCAACTCGAAGGGGCTCATACAGTTCTCCTGCGAAAGAAGAAAGCACGAAAGATATGATGGATCACGACTTTCTGTGTTGACTTCTAGATTGGAAGAAGAAGTCATTTGTTTGTCAAGCTCTGCTTCCTCCGAGGTTTGGTATATTGATAGCGGGGCTTCTGCGCACATGACGGGAATACGAGAATGTTTCTCGAGCTACCAGGAAGAACAGATGAACTTCCAAACAACCATGGGAAATAAAGCTAAATGTACCTCTGTTGGAAGAGGTACTACAGTTTTTCAAACAGAAGTAGGAGATTGGCTTTAGACTACCAATGTGCTACATGTACCTGGATTGGGGATGAACTTTCTATCTGTATCTCAGTTACAAAACAAGGGCTACGATGTATACTTCATTGGAAAGAAAGTATATGTCAAACACCCGAGTTGGAAGAAGAAGGCCCAAATTGGAGTCAGAAGCAACAGACTGTATAAGTTACAACTAGAACCTCCAATGGCACTGATAGGCAGCAATGGTGAAAAAGATTTGAATGAACTATGGCACAGAAGGATGGGGCACTTACAACATGTGGCTCTAAGAATTTTCAGAGAAACCGTCACAGGGGTTCCATAATTAAACACTAAACAAGATGATGTTTGCAAAGGGTGCGTACTCGGAAAGTACGCCAAAGCGACTTATTCCAGAAGTAACAATAGGGCAAAGAGTGTTTTGGGATTAATACACAAATATCTGCGGACCAATGTCCTCAAAAGCTCTTCGTGGTGCCAATTACTTCATCACCTTCATTGATGACCATTCCAGGAAGACTTGGATCTACTTTCTAAAGACCAAGGATGAGGTCTTTGATTGATTCAAAGAGTTTAAGGCTCTGGTTGAGAATCTGACAGGGAAGAGGATAAAAGTATTGCGTTCAGACAATGGTGGAAAATATATTGATAAAGACTTCATTAAGTTTTGCGCAAGGGAATGCATCAAAAGAGAATGGACCGCTCCATGTAATCTGGAGCAAAATGGGGTTGCAAAGAGGAAGAATAGAACTATTGTTGAAGTAGCGAGGGCAATGTTGTATGATCAGGATATGCCCAAATTTTTTGGGCAGAAGCATGCAACACAACTGTGTATATTTAGATTAGGATTCCTCACAGGGCACTAGGTAAGATTACACCGGAGAGTGTCTTCATTGGCAGGAAGCCAGAAGTGAGTCATTTCAGGATCTTTGGGAGTTTGGCATACTGCCAAATACCCAAAGAAAATAGGAAGAAGTTGGACCAGACTGCGGAAAAAGGATATCTGGTGGAATATAGCGAGAATGCTAAGGCATATAGAATCTACATTCCGAGTAGTAGGAAGGTCATAGTACGATGGGATGTAAAATTCATGGAGGACAGAGCTTTAAGGAAATCCCGAGAAATGCCTTCCGAAAAGTAGTTAGAGGACGATCCATTGGTCCAACCACTTTGACCAGCCAAAACCATCACCAGCGCTTCTCCGATGCATAAGAATCCAGAAGTATCACCTCAGGAAGATTTGTAGGAGGAGGAGCAAGAAGATCCACCCACTACCACTGGAAGAGCGAGCCGGGAACTATGACAGATACTAAGGGACGCAGAGGAGTTCATTGGAGCTCCTAGAAACGAGAAAAGGCAGCGTAGACAACCAGACAGATGCCAAGCTTTGGTGGCTCAGGTTGGAGAACCCTCTAGTATTCAGGAGGCAGTACAGCATCAAGTATGGATGCTATGGTGGAGGAAAAAATTCATGGAGGACAGAGCTTTAAGGAAATCCCGAGAAATGCCTTCCGAAAAGTAGTTAGAGGACGATCCATTGGTCCAACCACTTTGACCAGCCGAAACCATCACCAGCGCTTCTCCGAGGCATAAGAATCCAGAAGTATCACCTCAGGAAGATTTGCAGGAGGAGGAGCAAGAAGATCCACCCACTACCACTGGAAGAGCGAGCCGGGAACTATGACAGATACTAAGAGACGCAGAGGAGTTCATTGGAGCTCCTAGAAACGAGAAAAGGCAGCGTAGACAACCAGACAGATGCCAAGCTTTGGTGGCTCAGGTTGGAGAACCCTCTAGTATTCAGGAGGCAGTTCAGCATCAAGTATGGATGCTATGGTGGAGGAATACAGTTCCATAATGACCAATGATATCTGGGAAGTGGTACCTAGACCTTAGGACAGATCAATTGTAGGTTCGAGATGGATCTACAAGGTCAAGTATGCTGCAAATGGCAGCGTGGAAAAGTACAAAGCCGGGTTCGTGGCTAAGGGGTATGCTCAAAAGGAAGGGATAGACTATGAAGAAACCTTCGCCCCAGTATCCAGGTATATTTCAATCAGATCCGTGACATCCCTCGCAGTGCAGATGGGGTGGGAGATTCACCAGATGGACGTCAAGACTGCCTTCTTGAATGGGGTGATAGAAGAAGAAGTATACATTGAACAACTAGAGGGCTTTGAGACATATGAGAAGAAAACTCATGTATGCAGGCTAAAGAAAGCCTTGTATGGGCTTAAACAAGCACCTAGAGCATGGTACGGTCGTATTGATGGTTACCTGCAGAAGATGGGATTCGTCAAGAGCGACGCAGATCCTAACCTCTACTATCTAATAGTATAGAATGAGCCTCTAATTCTGGTGTTATATGTAGATGACCTATTTCTGACAAAGTCATCTAGGCTCATCAAGGATTGCAAGGAGAACCTAGCTACAAAATTCAACATGAAGGATTTGGGACTGATGCATTATTTTATGGGGTTGGAAGTTTGGCATCAAAAGGGTGAAATCTTCCTTGGACAAGGGAGATATGCTATAGAGATTCTAAAGAGGTTCAGGATTCAGGACTATAGACCTATGGCTACTCCAATGATTACCAACTAGAAGAAGATTGATGCATCTGAAGATAAAGAAGTAGATCTCACCTTGTATAGACTGCTCATAGGGTCCCTAATGTACCTGGTCAACACCAGGCCAGACATTTGTTATGCAATCAACACCCTCAGTCAGTTCATGGTGGAACTAAAGAGGGCGCATTGGGTAGCGGTCAAGCATGCTCTTAGATATATACGAGGAACAAACGAGGATGGATTACAGTACACCCAAGGCAATGACATCATACTGAGTGGGTTCCCTAACGCAGATTGGGCTGGAAGTTCTGTAGATCGGAAAAGTACCATTGGGTACTGTTTCAACATTGGATTAGGAATGACCTCCTGGTGCAGTAGGAAACAGAGATTCGTAGCACTGAGCTCAGCTGAAGCAGAATATATTGCAGCCAGCACAACATCGTGTGAAGCCATATGGCTTAGAAAGTTGCTTGTGAATCTATTCAGGGGAAGGATGGAAGCGACCATCATTTTGTGTGATAATCAGAGTTGCATCAAGCTCTCTGAGAATCCGGTTTTTCATGATCGGTCAAAGCACATTGACATCAGGTGTCATTTTATCAAACACTGTGTCCAACAGGGTGCAGTACAATTACAGTACACTCCAACAGGAGAACATGTGGTAAACATCCTCACTAAGGCTCTAGGAAGAACAAAGTTTGTTTATTTCAGGGAAAAGTTGGGGATGATTAAGACTCTGTTTCAGTAGTAGAGATGGATAGTGCAGTACTTAAGAGGGAGTTGCAGTACAAATGCAGCAATGGTGTCACGGGCAGCAGTACAGTGGCAGCATCAGCGCAGTAGATGAAGGGCAGCAAGCCAAGCATCAGCAGCGCAGAGGGCCGATGCCATGAATCAGGGTGATGCTTCTTGTGGGAAGTATTTCTAGAGCATATTACTCACTAAGAGGGAGTGTTGATTTTTGGGTAGCATCGAATGTGATCTAGCTCTGAAATTTTGTGTAGGGGCTAGAATACATGAGATCTCCAAGACCCAGAAATCGTTTGGAAAAATTCCACCAGAGTGCATTATATTAAAATAATTAATTATTTTTAATGATTCCTAAGTTAAAACTTAGGAAATTAAAATAATTAAATGGAATTAATAGAAATATGGGTGATAAGCTTCTAAGAGACGAGGATCAATTCTGTTTTAATCTTAGCCGTTGATTAGAGATTTGATCACAGTCGTTGATATCTCAACAGGAAAAGTATAAATGAAGACTTGAGGGTCATTTTGAGACACACTGGGCAAATACTCAGTAACCCGAGGGAAATCGATTCTCAAGAAGCAAGAGTTCGATTTCAGAGGGAAAGCTGCAGGGTGAAGAAAGAGGACAGTATCAGCGTCAGTCAGAGACAGAGGAGGAGGGACGCAGATCAGTAGAGGGATAGCGCAGAGAGGCAACGTAGCAGAGGACGCAATCCTCATGCAGAAGAGGACGCAGTGGAGGTTGGAGGGTCTCTTGGGTATCAAAATTTCTCAGGTGATTTGAGAAAAATTATCGCAGGTGTTTTCATAAAAGTTTCTCCATGATTCTGCAAATCATTACTTGTAAAGAGTTTGTTGCTGAAGAATAATAAATAAACTCTCATCTGTTGCACCAGTTTTCCAACATTGGGTTTTTCTGAGGACTATTGTCCAAAAACAACTGTGTTGATGTGATTGATTCTTGTGCTTGCATTTCATTGTTCTTTTCTCTATGTAATTATGTGATAACTGCAGTGGAATTTATTTTGATGTTTACTGAAGGGTTTTGTAAATAACTTATTGTGAAAAAGAAGTAGGAGAAATAAATCAGTGGTTGTAGTAGAATTTCAAGTTAGAAATTTTCATACTGCGCAACGGTTAGGTCCCTATAATACTAGTGTAGCCCCTTATTGTTATTGTTAGTGTAACCCCTTTATTATTATTTTTGTGCCCATGTAGTCCCCATATTGTTATTATTGTGCCCCATAGAAGCCCACTATTGTTATTGTTGTGCCCTTACATTATTATTGTTATGTAGGCTTTGATTATATTGTGACCCATTAGACTCCTATATAAAGAAAGTTGGTTTTTTCATTTGTATCATCCAAGAATTGTTCATTTATGTAATGTAAATGAGGTTTCCTCCTCGAAGAGGTTGATTTCTAAGTCGTTGATCTATCTTTTCTTCTATTTTGTGAGCTGGTTGCATAACATTTGGAATCAGAGCTTTGGATTTTAGGGTTTCGCTTCTTCAAACAGGTCATCTTGGCATTTTCGCTATAACTTTTTTTCTAAGAAGCTTCAAAAGATGAAATTGAAACCACACAGAGTAGAAATATTGGTGAACCTCGTGTACGAATTTCCGATCTTGGTTTGCTATATTTTCGGAGATATGATATGAGGAAGTTAGGGTTTTTGCAGGCTCCAAAATTTCATCTCAAAAAGGTGACAGAGGGAAAATCATCGTAACTTTCGTTTCCGGCATCGAATTTGAATTCTATAAAAAGTGGCTGAAAGTGCACGGACTGTAATTTCTTGTGTATCAATTTTAGGGCCGAAGGTTGAAACAGTGACAGGTGGCACGTCGTACAAGTTCACTCTACTAAACTAGTCCATAATTAGGCCATTGTGAGAGATTGGGCATAACTTTACCTTGAAGAATCCAAATTAGGTCTGACCTGTGACATTGGAAAGAAGACTCAAAGGGATACCATAGGACTGAAGTCCAGATCTTGGAGATCCGAAATTACAGAGTTACAACAGTTTCAAGATCGATCTCCTGAAAGAAAGAAAAATGTGTGTATTTTTTAAAAAAAATTGCACAACTTTTGTTTGAAAAAACAGTTTGAAGTGATTCCAAGGGCATATTGAAGCATATATATCTGTATTGAGTTCTAAAATGTCTCCAAAAAAGAATTATACACCCATTAATCTCTCAGACAACTCTACTATGACGCATGAAGAGGAAGAATTGCAACATGATATATCAAAATTACGGGACCAAGTGCAATAAATTTCGCTCTCACAAAGAGCAACCAAAGATGACATGGATGGTTTAAAAGCATACATTGAAGCTAAGATGGATGTTTTGAAGGATGACAGGAAAGCTAATATGGATGGTATAGAAGCAAAAAATGAAAGGAAACATGGAAGATTTGAAAAATGGTTTAAAAGCAGATTTGACAAAGTTGCTACAAGAAATGCTTCCTAATGGCGAAAAGGTATTAGATGAAACTCATGTTGAGAAAAAAATAAATGTTAATCATGATTTCATAAACTCTAACGTTGGATTGAAGACCCACCATATTCCAAAGATCCATAAGAGGAAGTTTGATGGTAAGGATCCGGTAAAATGGATATTACAGATAGAGCTATATTTTGATCTCCATAATGTCCAACGCACACAAAATGTACACATTGCAACTTTATATTTAAAACCCAATCAGTTTGTATGGTATCAATGGCTTTGTTCTCGTAAATCACTTGTCACTTGGTCAATTTTTACGGAAGAAATGATAGCACATTATGAGGATACAAAGATAAACACCTTCTTTAGCCAAGTGATAAGTCTCAAACAAAAGGGTTCAATGGCAGAGCACATTGAGGACTTCCAAAAATTGAATATCAGGGTAACAAATATTCTAGAGGAGCATAGGGTTGATGTCTTCATAGGGACTTTAAAGGATAACATCTAACATGATGTTCACCATTGGGAACCTGATTCATTGGAGAAAGCATTCAGGGTGACAAGAATAGTTGAAAGCAAAATTATGGCAACAAGGAAGTCTACCACTCACAACTATAAAGATGGAAGTGTTGCTGCTCCTAGCCTTCCACAACCTACAAGGTTGACACCACAACAATTGGAGGAAAAAAAAAAAGAAGGACTTTTTTATAGTTGTGATAGCAAATACACTAAGTGTGCTGAGAAGAAATTAGTTTACATAGATTGTGAAGAGGAGGAAGAAAAGGAACAAGAAACTTCAAAAGAAGAGGATATACACCAGGAACCAACCTTAGAGAAAGAAGAAATGAATCCGACCGTATCTTGTAATGCATTGGCAGGAATTACCACTCCTCAAACTCTCAAGATAGAAGGACATATCAAGAAGAAAAAGGTAATAGTGTTGATTGGTTCAGGTAGTACCCATAATTTTATTCATTATAAGATAGCCAAGGAATTGAATTGCTTTCTATATCAACACCAAAGTGTCAAGTGATGGTTGCAAATGGAGGAACTATAAATTGCTCTGGAAAGTGTCATAATATCAAGCTAACCATGGGGGAGTATGTATTAAATAGCCCAATGCTTTCCATTCCAATGGGTGGTGTTGATGTTGTACTAGGAGTTGAATGGTTACAATCTTTGTGTACGATAGGTTTTAATTTTCAAAAACTTTTCTTGATTTTTTTTGGGAAGGAAACGAAGTTGAATTAAGGGGCATCGCAGGGAAACCGGGAAAGATAATCAGCTATAATGGCATGACAAAGCTTCTAAAGAAATAACAACAAGGTGTAATTGCACAATTATGCTCACTAGAGTTTCAAACATCAAAATCATATTTAAGAGAAAATTCTAAGGTCCAAGCAGTGGAAGATCACATTGAGCATCAACAACAAGTTCTCCAACTCTTAAAGGATAACCTAACTTTGGCGCAGAATCAAATGAAACAACATGAAGATCAACATCGTAGCGAAATAAATTTTGATGTAGGCAACTGGGTATTTTTACAACTACAACCATACAAACAAATGTCCGTCAAGCAAGCTAAGCAGGATAATAAATTATCGCCAAAGTACTATGGTCCTTACAAGGTGTTGCAAAAGATTGGTACTATGGAATACAAATTGGAGCTTCCTGCATCTTCCCGACTACACCCAGTTTTCCATGTTTCATGCTTAAAGAAGGTTATAGGTGACAAACTCCCAGTTCAAACAATATTACTAGAACTTGACGAGGAAGGAAAAATCATATTGGAACTTGAAGCAGTCACGGAAACAAGAACTCGACAGCTACGAAATCGATCAATTTTAGAGTATCACATCAAGTGGAAGAACTTACCAATTGAAGATTCCACATGGGAGGATGAAAATTTTATATAGAAGCATCCAAAACTACTCAAGCGTTGAGGACAACACTTTTTTGAAGGAGAAGGGCATGCTAGGTCCCTATAATACTATTGTAGCCCCGTTATTGTTATTGTTGTGCACATGTAGTCCCCATATTGTTATTATTGTGCCCCATAGAAGTCCACTATTGTTATTGTTGTGCCCTTACATTATTTTTGTTATGTATGCTTTGATTATATTGTGACCCCTTAGACTCCTATATATAGAAAGTAGGTTTTGTCATTTGTATCATCCAAGAATTGTTCATTTATGTAATGTAAAGGAGGTTGCCCCCTCGAAGAGAATGATTTCTAAGTCGTTGATTTATTTTTTTTTCTATTTTGTGAGCTGGTTGTAGGACATGCAAGGATCAGGGAAAGGAGGTGTTAGTAGAAGACATGGGAGAGCCTAAGGGAAAGAAAGAGATCGTCTTTGACAGTCTTTTGAAGGCCATAAATGATTTAGCAAAGGGACAAAAAGACATGCTTAATGAGATCAAGATGCATAATTAGGAGCGAAAAGCACTCACCGTAATTTTCTTTTTGGAGAGACTTCCGGAGCCTCTCAACAGTATGATCAACTTTTACCTATTGCGCAACCACCATCTTCTAGTGGGCCAACTAGAGCTACACTACCTTCTTTCATACCCTTAGTACCGGTGGAACAAGTGGGACTTGATGAAGAAGATTATTTCAGAGTATGGTAGTCCATGGGAGATGAATTCAGAGCAGCACTACCATTTAGAGATTATTACTAGCTCAAGCAGAATGAGAGGGGAAGGGGCCATGGAGGCCAAGGCACGCAGAGCCATGAGTTGCAGCGTACCATTGGGAGGATTTTTTTCCCCACATGTGATGGCACTGCCAAGGGCACAACTTGTGCTTGGGTGGAGACGCTGGATACATATTTCCAACTCAACAGGATGACAGAGACGGAGGCCATTAAAATGGCCACTTTGCATTTGGAGGGAGAGGCACACGATTGGTGGTTTCATGGCTTGTATACTGTAATGTCCCTTCCTAAATTTTCCTAATGTTTGGAAAATACATTTATGTTAATTTTAAATTAATTAGCTTAAAGTACCTTTTTGTGGCCAACATAGGAGAAAAAGAATAAATTAAATTATTAGTGGAGGATGAGACCCATAAAGGAAATGTATTGGAGAAGAAAGAAATTCGAATTCCCTTGGGAAAATCGAATTGGTAGAGGGACCCACAAGTTTTGCATGGCCAACACTTGTAAAAGGAAGGTTTGGAGGAGGCATTGGCATCATTTGCATATTCAGAAAATCGAATTGCCTTAGTTGTTTAGCAAAGGAGCTTCCCAAGGAGAGAAGCTCATCCATTCTCCGGTGGACTTCGAGTGCAACTCAAGAAGGGCTCTATCAGTACTTTGTGACCAAGAGAGATAGTTTCAACATGTCCCACAGATTTCTGGAGAGGCTAGGACGCAGTGAGTGCGGGTGCTGCGCATTAGAGGGAGTCAGCTAGTGTGGAGGAGCTTGGTTGTGGAGCAAATCATCCAAAGCAGCTACAGGACCAATCATTGAGAATTTTCATGAGTCATGGAGCAGTTTTAGTCCCTAAAGGATCAACCACACGCAATTTCCTTCAACCATTCTCCAGGGACTGCGTCATCCACCCAGCGACTACGCATTCATAGGAGGGCAGCAGTTTGGAATAGCATTTGTCGGGGGAGTTAGGAGTTGGGGGTTTGATTGGAGATATATTTTAGGAGGATTGTTGGTATTTTGGAGGGTAGAAATCTACAGGAGCAGCTACAGCAGCAAAATTCGAAATTGAAGAAGGGCCAAGCAGAGAAGGGTCCAATTTTGAAGGTTGGAAGTTGGGGAAAATATTTCTGGGTTTTTTTGGGTTTTGGGCAAGGATCACCTTCCCAAATTTCTAGAATTTTCTGGGCATTATTCAGTGGGCAAATCAAGTGCCAAGTCAGCCAACAATTGTAGAAAGCCAAGGACAACACAGTTTTTAGGAGAGCAAATTATTGTAGCAACTGTACCTTTTGCTGTTGATCACCTGAGGCTTGTAGCTTGCCTTGTGCAAGCCTAGGTGCACTCATCCCATCTCATATTGTACTCCAAGTGATTATATTAATAAAATTGGCTTTTTGGGCATATTTTCTTGTATCTGTATTGTTGAAGTAAAAATTTTGTGTTAAATTTATTGCATGTTTCCTATATCACTATAAATTTTCTATTCGGAATATTACAGTGGTATCAGAGGATGTTCTTGGCCAGGGTGGGGAACAGGAGCAAGTGATGCGACGAAGATACCAAGGAGTGGTTTTCCATAAAGGTTGTGGCAGAGGCATAGGTAGAGGTCGTGGGAGAGAAGGTATCTCAGACCCATTTTCAGACACAGAAATAGAAGCCAAGAGGGAAGGAATGGACCAGCACGATGAGGAGGAGTAGCCTAGGCTAAGGGGCCAGGACCAAATTTTGGAGGAGTTGCTGAGAGAAAATCAGCAGATGATGAGACAGGGGCAGATCATGATGGAAATGATGCAGCAAGTGATGGGATTGCATGTGGGTGGAAGACCAGATGGAGCAACAGAACCTCAAGGTGATGGAGGTTCCAAAGCGGGAGGCAACCGTACATTCCAGCTCCCGCACACTCCACACTATGGGTAGGTTGGCAGACCTTCGATGCCAAACTTCGTAGAGGAGCCAGAGCCTAAGAGGGAGCCGAATCCAGTTGAAGATCTAGTGCACTCAGTTGCATCTGACATCGATGAGTATGAGGGATTGGATGCCCGGATTAGACGGGTGATGTCCTTTGGTGAATTTATTCACCTAAAGGAGAGACGTACCACGAGGGCTAGTCATTATTTCAGAGGAGGATCATCCAGCCATGAGGTGCAAAGGTTGGCGACGAAGGTCACACTTCCAAATTTTGACGGGGGAGCAAATAGTTCAGCACGAGCATGGATACAAAAGTTGGACACCTATTTTCATTTGAATCCAATGAAGGAAGCAGATGCCATACGATTTTCCACCCTTCACTTGGAGGGAGATGCCCAAGAGTGGTGGTACCATGGGCTAATCACACCTGGACATATCCACCTCACTTCAGACTAGGAGTTCACCCGGAGGTCGTTGGAGAGATTTGAGAGGAAGGATCCGAAGCTGCACTTTAGGGAGCTATCCCACTTGAGACAGACCAGCAGTAGATAGGCATTCATCACTGAATTTCAAAGGCTAGCCGTGATGGTGACGAATCTTTCTGAGAGCCGGTTGATCATCCTATTTGTAGAGGGGCTTGTTGAGCCACTACGTGGATGGGTGAGGGCCTATAAGCCCACATCACTACATGATGCCATCTCTTAAGCTCGAGATATGATTGATGCGGTGCCCAAGAATAGGGCTTTTGTTCCCATGAGACCCACAGCCCCACAGGGTAACAAGGATATTCAGCCACCTTATAGAGATGGAGGGCATGGACAATTGGATGATGGGACATGGAGGGATCTCAGGAGGAGGAGATTGTGTTTCACGTGCCAGGAGCCTTGGGCGCCGGGGTACAACTGCACCAAGGACAAGGCCCATTTCATTGAGGTGTTCTCGGATAGTGAGCTAGAGGAGGAGAAGACCGAGATAGTGAAGGAGCCGAGGGATGAGAGAGGTCCATCGGGAGCAAAAGGGTCACCACCACCCCCACATGGAGGAGGACCGTTTGCCCCAGTAGGAGTGTAATATTCCCAATTAGCGATAGCTAATTGGAAATATTAATTTTGATTAATTTTGCCTTATATAGTTAAAATATAAATAAAGTGGGTAAAAGGAGAATGTGACTCACTTAGGATAAAACGCACTCCCTAAAGTCACCTAGGAGACATAACGTTGTGGTCAAGGTGGGGCCAAGGGGGCCAAGTGACAACGAAGGGGGTGACACACTTAGACAGCGTGGGCCCAGCCAGCGCAGATAAGTTGGCAGTGTGGGCCAAAGAGAGGCAGCGTAAGCATGGTGGGGCCAAGGAGAGAGGGAGGCTCACCAAAGATAAATAGAGGGGAGGCTACCTCATTTCCCTCATTGATGATTATGCATTTTGGAGATTGTCTCTAGACATTGAGCACGCTTGCTGCTTAGCTAGTCTGCACGTACTGTTCAGTACACTGGGTGTCTCCGTGCGGAGATCCCAACCTCAGCCCCGGGAGACTTCGAGTGCTTGCTCGGGTGAGGAGTCCTACCATATTTTGTAGGGGGAGATCAGAGCATCAGACATTGAGGAGCATTCCTTGGAGGGACAGCGTAGTCTTGCAGAGGGAGGACGCAGTTCCAGTTGGGGGAGGTTCTGGATTGAGGTTATTTGGGTGGATTCAAACCGGAGGATTAGGGCAAGGATCAGCCCTTACCTATTGGAGACATTTTGCAGAGGGAGAGGCCATATTTTCCAGTGTTGCCTTCAGGGTCAGCGTTTTCCCTTGAGGGATAGTGTAGTGCCTCAAAGGAGGTATTTTCCGGGGTCAACCATTCTTGAAAGTCTCTCTAGGCTTTTCTGGGTATTGGGAGAGGAGGCCATTCCCAGAGTGTCAACGTTTTTCGAGTTGGGGAGCAGCCCCAAAGTCTCATTTCATTCCAGCAGTTGCAGCAGCACGACAACATTTTCCAGCAACTTGGAGATTACGCAGTTGATAGAGGGACCAACCATTCCACACATTGTTCTGAGAGTATTTCTACACTTGCCTTGAGCAAGTCGAGGTGCCATCATTTTGATCACCTTTGTACTTTTCTTATTTCTCAGTATTAATAAAATGGCTCAGCGTTCTCCATATTGTGTATTTTGTCTCGTGGTTTGTCTCTAGTTGTTGTGTACCTTGTTTGTGTGCTTTATATTACTGTTTATTTCCCTTCGGGATATTACAAGGAGTTCTTGCTTCACCTCGGGCTATGCTGAAGTACCTGACACCCAGAGTCAGGGGGACCATTCAGGGGCACTGTGTGTCCGTTTTGGTTGACAATGGGGCCACCCACAACTTTCTTGATGCCCAAATGGTGGAGCGTAGGGGCATCCAAACAACCACTTTTAAGGGATTCTCTGTTCTGATATCGAGATCTCGGATTATGCAGTGTACGCGATATGTCCCTGGATTGTCTTTACAGATGGGGAACTACTCTCTCACTGATCATTTCTTTGTTGTTGATATTCCGGATACCAATGTGGTGTTGGGAGTTTAGTGGTTCTACACATTGGGGAAAGTCACCATTGATTGGAAGCAACTGGAGATGGAGTTCAAAAGGCCTAATGGGAGGCTAGTATTGTTGAGGGGGATACACTCTTATCCACCTCAAACAGTTTAAGCTCACAGGATGGAGGCAGATCTATGGCATGGAGATGTGGAGTGGCCAGTTGAGCTACGCATTTCACAGATTGGGTCACGGGCCAAGGCTACGCACCTAGACATATTAGCTTTGTTGGAGTGGTATCAGGAGGTTTTTTAAGATGTTTTGCCAGGGAGACCACCAGACTGGGGGTTTGAGCACACTATTGAGTTGGAGGAGGGTGTGAACGCAGTCATCACCACACCTTATAGGCATCCCAAGGCCTATAAGGATGAGATAGAGCAGGCTATACATGAGTTACTGAGATTGGGACATATCAGGCCTAGCTCTAGTCCCTTTGCTTCTTCTGTAGTGTTGGTGAAGAAGAAGGATGGGACACTGCACATGTGCATAGACTACCGGGCACTAAATAAGAAGACTCTGAAGAACAAGTATCCCATTCCCCGCATAGATGAGCTAATGGATAAGCTTAGAGGAGCTAAGTACTTCTCTAAGATAGATCTACGTTCGGGGTACCACCAGATACGGGTGAGGAAGCAGGATATTCCCAAGACCGTTTTCCGCTGTCATTACGGACAATTTGAGTTCTTGGTGATGCTCTTTGGGCTAGCCAACGCTCTTGCTTCCTTCCAGTCTTGAATGAACCATGTGTTCTATGGTCAGCTAAGGCATTTTGTCTTAGTGTTCTTTGATAATATACTCATTTACGGCCGGACATGGGAGGAACACCTCTAGCACTTGGAGGAAGTGCTACACATACTTGAGGAGCAACAGTTGTATGCAAAGATGTCCAAATGTGAGTTTGGACTAACTTAGATGTTGTACCTTGGGCATGTGATAGGAGAAGATGGGGTGAATGTGCATCAGGAGAAGATCTAGGCCATATTAGATTGGCCAACACCCAAGAATGTGACGGAGCTGAGGGGCTTCCTGGGTATTTGCACTTATTATAGGAGGTTTGTGAGGGGATTTTCACACTTGACAGCACCCCTTACATATTTGACAAAGAGGGGCGCTTTTGAGTGGACGCAAATAGCAGAGGAGACATTCGAGAGGGCTCAAGAGGGTCATGAGCAACTATCCAGTTTTGGCTTTGCTGTATTTCACATGGCCCTTTGTGCTGGAGTGTGATGCTTCCGACGAAGGTGTTGGTGCAACGGTGACACAAGGAGGCCACCCCATTGCGTTTGAGAGTCGGAAGTTGCTGCCTCATGAGAGGCTGTATTCAATGTATGATAAGGAGATGCTGGCAGTGATGCATGCTTTGGCAAAGTTTAGACAATATCTTGTGGGCAACCGGTTCAAGGTAAAGACGGATCACAACAGTCTCCGTTTCTTCCTTGAGCAACAGTCATTGGAGGAGAGGCAACAAAAGTCGGTGAGTAAAATCCAAGCTTACGACTTTGAGATAGAGTATGTGAAGGGAAAACACAACATTGTTGTTGATGCCCTTTCATGCAGACCAACAACGCTGTCACTAATGGACGTCACGCAGGATTGGAAGGCTCAACTGTTGGTTGAGTATTTCAAAGATAGGCAGGCATGCGAGATCTTGGATGGTACACACAGGGATGAGCGATTTCGAGTGATGGATGACGTGATCTATTACAAGGATCAGATCTATTTGGTCCCGAGATCTCAGTTGAGGGAGAAGTGTAAAAATTCGTACTACCCGAAATCCTACTGCAACAACTAATGGAAAGTCTTCTATTTGTTATTTACTTAACAAATTATTTACCGTTTTCTACAAGCAAATATCGAAATCCATACACTACAAGATTCACAAATAAACTAGGGAAGAGAAACAAGTGCGGAAACAAGATCTGAGCAATAGAAAGTCATAGACACATCTGACACTGTTGTTTTTGGACTAATGTCCCCGGAAAAACCCAATGCGAGAAAACCGGTGCAGCAGCTGAGGGTTTATGTTATTATGCAGTAATTATTTCTGAATACAAACTGGATGCCTTTCTGGCTATCCTCACACCCTGACACTGGAAGCACAACTGGACAAAACCCTGAATGGCAAGCACCTCACTGCCTCTGCGTAGTCTTTGCGTCACTCTGCATGGGGACCGCGTGGCTTTTGCGTTTTGGCTCTTTAGCTGGCTGGATCTGACCCTCTGGCCCCTTCCGGTCTCACACCTCGACTCTCTAGCAGTGGGTCTGACTGATCCTCAGTTGATCAACGAACTTCCTCAAGACTATAGTGCTGCCTCTGCGTAGCTGCTACGCTACCTCTGTTGGTGCTGCTTTCTGTCATCTCTGCTTTGTATTCTCTGACTCAGGTTTAGACTATCCAATCGGAATTACTGCCCCTCTCTGCAAAATATCTCTAGATCGAAGTTTCTCCCTGAGCACTGCTCACTAAAGAAATCGATCACTTGATTTCTCCGCTAAATGTGTTTTCCAAACTACCCTTCAAGCCATTCTTATATTCTTCTCATTGAGAATTCAATGACCCAGATTAGATCTCTAATCAATGACTAAGATTAAATTTTGACTTGATCTGTTTGTTCTAGATCATTCTCACTCATATTCTATTAATTCACTTTAATTATTTTATTTTCCTAAGTTTAGCCTCAGGGTCCCTTTAAAAATAATGAATTATTTCTATAGAATACAATCCGAGTGGAATTTTACCAAATGATTTCTAGGTTATTTGGAATACATGTGTCTAAGCCTCTCCACAAAATTTGAAACTTAGAGAACATTTGATGCTACCCTAAATCAACAAGAAGGTCATGCAAGCAACGCATGATTCTCCACTAGCAGGGCACCCGAGTTTCCTCAAGACCTATCGCGCTATCTGGGAGAGATGCTCTTGGAGGGCTCTGAAGGGAGATGTTCTGCGACATGTGAGAGAGTGTATGGATTGCCAGAGGAATAAGGTAGAGCTCTCACATCCAGTCGGATTGTTGCTGCCACTTCCCATTGCGGAGAGGAAGTGGCTGAATTGTTCTTTCGGGAGGTCTTCTGGTTGCATGGTCTCCCCAAGACCATTGTGAGTGACAGGGACAGTAGATTCATGGGAGCTTTTTGGCAGGAGTTGTTCCACTTGGTGGGGACTGAGTTCACACCCAGCACTAGCTATCATCCCCAGACCGACGGGCAGAAGATCACGCAAAGTGACGCACAGGAAGCTAGGGTTCCTTCCAGGTGTCAGAAATTCTCCCAGAGGATTCGGGGAGTTTATCTCAGGGGTATTCTAGAAGTCTGCTCGTCTATTTCTTGTAAAATATTTTCCTTGCTGAAGAATAATACAAACCCTCATCTGCTACACTGGTTTTCTCACATTGGGTTTTTCCGGGGACAATTGTCCAAAAATAATTGTGTACATGTGATTGTTTCTATTGCATTATATGCGTTCTGTTCTATTTTATGCTTATGGTTGAGTGAATACTGCAGTTGTGTTTATTTCAAAAGTTACTGGAAGAAAATGTGTAAATAACTTATCATAAATAAGTAGGCAAAATAAATCTATCACTGCAGTAGTGTTTCAGTTTGAAAATTTCACATGGTATCAGAGCAAAAGAAGAGTAACAGAAGAGGAGGTTCTGCAATGGAACAAATGTACGACAGTGATACAACATCAGCTCGGAAGGGTTCACGCAGTTCTCCAGAACGCATGGAGAAATAGAGGGATCATGACGTTTCAGTTATGGCATCCAGACTAGAAGAGGAATTTGCTTGTGTGTCAAGCATGGCCTCTCTAGAGATTTGGTATATTGACAATGGAGCATCTGCTCACATGACAGGGGTTAGAGAATGCTTCTCAAGCTACTAGGAGGAGCAGATGAATTTTCAAATCACTATGGGAAACAAGGCAAAATGTACCCTTGTTGGAAGAGGCACCACAATATTTCAAATAGAAGCTAGCAACAAGCTTCGGGCCACCAATATACTGCATGTACCAGGATTGGGGATGAATTTTCTCTCAGTCTCTCAGCTTCAAAACAAGGGTTACGATGTATAATTTATTGGTAACAAAGTTTACGCCAAACACCCAAGTTGGAAAAAGAAGGCACAAATTGGAGTCAGGAGCCATAAACTGTACAAGTTACAGCTCGAGTCCCCAATGGCATTGATAGGCAATACTAATGAAAGAGATTTGAATGAATTATGGCATAGAAGAATGGAGCATATACATCATGGAGCCTTGAGAATTCTCAAAAAGACTGTCACGAGAGCTCCAGAACTTACCACCAAGCGAGACGATGTCTGCAGAGGGTGCGTATTAGGGAAGTATGCCAAGGCAGTATATCCGAGAAGCAGCGATAGGGCCAAGAGTGTGTTGGGATTGATACACTCAGACATCTGCAGACCAATGTCAACGAATGCTCTCAGTGGTGCAAAGTATTTTGTCACCCTCACTGATGACCATTCCAGAAAGACATGGATCTATTTTATGAAGACCAAAGACGAGGTCTTTGAGCGATTCAAAGAGTTTAAGGCTCTGGTGGAGAATTTAACAGGAAAGCGGATCAAGAAATTGCGATCAGACAATGGTGGAGAGTACATTGACAAGGACTTCACAAGGTTCTGCGCAAGGGAAGGCATCAAGAGAGAATGGACTGCTCCATATAATCAGGAGCAGAATGGGGTTGCAGAGAGGAAAAACAGGACTATTGTCGAAGTTGCGAGGGAAATGTTGTATGATCAAGACATCCCCAAATTCTTGTGGGCTGAAGCTTGTAATACAACCGTGTATGTGCAGAATAGGGTTCCTCATAACGCATTGGGTAAGGTTACTCCTGAGAGTGTGTTCACTACCAGCAAGCCTAAAGTGAGCCACTTTAGGATATTTGGCAGTATAGCGTACTGCCATGTATCCAATGAGAAGAGGAAGAAGTTGGATCAGACTGCAGAAAAAGGGTACCTTGTGGGATATAGCGAGAATGCGAAGGCCTATCGCATCTATATTCCCGAAAGTAGGAAGATAGTAGTAATAAGAGACGTGAAGTTCATGGAGGAGAGAGCTTTCAAGAGGTCCCAAGAAATGTCTTCAGCTAACCAGTCTGAGGAGGATCCGTTGGTCCAGCCAGAACGACCTATGGATGATGGCTCTATTGCCTCTCCAAGGCACAAGGATCCTAAGGATAGCTTTTTTGAGGAAGTGCAAGAAGGAGATCAGATGAATCCACCCACCACCAGTGGAAGGACGAGCATAGAACTACAACAGATTCCGAGGGATGCAGAGGAGTTTGTTGGAGCTCCTAGAAATGAGAAGAGGGAACGCAGGCAGCCAGACAGGTATCAAGCATTGCTAGCACATGTTGGAGAACCCTCTAGTTTTCAGGTGGCAACTCAGCATCAGGTGTGGGTAGATGCTATGGTGAAGGAGTACAGCTTCATCATGACAAATGATGTCTGGGAAGTAGTTCCTAGACCTCTGAATAGGTCGGTTGTAGGTTCGAGATGGATCTACAAGATTAAATACGCTGCAGATGGCATTATAGAGAAATTCAAAGCTAGGTTTGTGGCTAAGGGGTGTTCACAAAAAGAAGGGATCGACTATGAAGAAACCTTCGTCCCTGTAGCTCGGTATACTTCAATCAGATCTGTCATATACCTTGCAGCGCAGATGGGATGGGAAATTCACCAGATGGATGTCAAGACTGCGTTCTTGAATGGGGTGATAGAAGAGGAAGTATACATAGAACAACCAGAGGGCTTTGAGACGTATGAGTAGAAAACTAATGTGTGCAGGGTTAAGAAAGCCTTGTACGGATTGAAGCAAACCCCTAGAGATTGTTATGGGCGAATTGACAACTACCTGCAAAAGATGGGATTTATCAAGAGTGACGCAGATCCCAACCTCTACTATATGAGAGTAGGGGATGAGCCTCTGATATTGGTGTTATATGTAGATGATCTGTTTATGACTGGATCATCTAGGCTCACCAAAGACTGCAAGGAAAATCTGGCTACAGAATTCAACATGAAGGATCTAGGGCGGATGCACTATTTTCTGGGTTTGGAAGTTTGGTAGCAGAATGGAGAAATCTTCCTTAGGCAAGGAAGATATACTATAGAGATCCTGAAGAGATTTCATATGGAGGAGTCAGGACTGTAGACCCATGGCTATACCAATGATCACAAATTGGAAGAAAATCGACATGTCCGAGGATGATGAGGCTGATCCTACCTTGTATAGGCAGCTCATAGGATCATTGATGTACTTGGTCAACACTAGACCACACATCTGTTATGTCGTGAATACCCTTAGTCAGTTCATGATAGAACCAAGGAGGGCTCACTGGGCAGCAACCAAACATGTTCTCAGATACTTGAAGGGGACAATCGAGCTTGGATTGAGGTACACCAAGGGCAATGAAGTCCAGTTGAGTGGGTTCACTGACGCAGACTAGGCTGGAAGTCTAGTAGATCGGAAGAGTACCAATGGGTATTGTTTCAGTGTCGGATCGAGAATGACTTCTTGGTGCATTAGGAAACAAAAATCTGTGGCGCTGAGCTCAGCTGAAGCTGAATATATGGCAGCTAGCACAGCTTCGTGTGAGGCCATATGGCTTCGTAAGTTGCTCATGAACTTACTCAAGAAGAGGATGGAACTGACCAAAATTTTGTGTGATAATCAGAGTTGCATCAAGCTCTCTGAAAATCTTGTGTTTCATGATCGGTTGAAGCACATTGACATCAGGTGCCACTTCATCAGAGACTATGTCCAACGGAGAGCTGTACAATTGAAGTACATTCCTACAGGGGAACAGGTGGCAGATATCCTCACGAAAGCTCTGGGTAAGATTAAGTTTGCTTACTTCAGAGAAAAGATGGGGATGGTCAAGAATCCATTCCAGTAGGAGGAATGGATAGGCTCGAAATTCAGAGGGAGCTATAGTATGGATGAGGCAGTGACAAAGATGGTTCATGGGCAACAGTACAGAGGGCAACAATGCAGCAGATGAGGGGCAGCAGTCGAGACATCAACAACACAGTAGATGCTTCGGGTCAGAGCAGATGCAGTTGGCATTTTGCTTGAACACTTTCCTCGCTAAGAGGGAGTGTTGATTTTTGTAGCATTGGAAAGTTTTCCAAGTCTGATATTTTGTGAGGAGGCTTGGACATTAGTATTCCAAAGAACCCAGAAACCGTTTGTGGAAATTCCGCTCGATTCATGTTTTATTAAAATAATTAATTATTTTAATGGGGTCCCTAAGTCTAAACTTAGAGAAATTAAATAATTAAAGAGTATTAATAAAACAGAGTGAGAATCTTCTAGAGAACAAAGATCAAGTCATGTTTTAATCTTAGCCATTGATTAGAGATCTAATCTGGGTCGTTGATTCATCAATGAGAAGATTATAAGAGAAGGCTTGAGGGTCATTTGGAAAGCAAGTCGGGCACACACTCAATACCCGAAGGAAATCGATTCTGAAGGAATAGAATTCGATTTCAGAGGGAGAGTTGCAAAGGCAAAAGAAGGGGAAGTCAATAGAGACAGAAAAAGGCAAGAGGAGGACGCAAAGAGACACAACGGACAGCGTTGAGCAGCAGCACTGAGTCCCCACGCAGAGTGACATAGTCCACGGCAAGGACTGCGCAGAATATCATGCATAGTGATGCAGAGGAAGCTATCGTGCCTTTCGGGTGTCAAAAATTCTCCCAAAGGATTCAAGGAATTTATCTCAGTTGTATTCTAGAAGTCTATTCGTCTATTTCTTGTAAAAGATTTTCCTTGCTGAAGAATAATACAAACCCTCATCTGTTGCACCGGTTTTCCCGCATTGGATTTTTCTGGGGACAATTGTCTAAAAATAACTGTGTACATGTGTTTGTTTCTATTGCGTTATATGTGTTTTGTTCTATTTTCTGCTTATGGTTGAGTGAATACTGCAGTTGTGTTTATTTCAATATTTACTGTAAGAAAATATATAAATAACTTATCATAAATAAGTAGGCGAAATAAATCTATCACTGCAGTAGTGTTTCAATTTGAAAATTTCACAGGCAGCGTAGAAGAGGCACGAAAAGGACAACGTGGGATTGGCTAGAGGAAGGCAACACGTGATTGGTCAAGGAGAGGCAGTGCAGGCCAAGGTGGGACCCAAGGCATACGTTGGGCCTCAATGGATAAAAGGAAGAAGGGAAGGCTCATTTGACATTCATTCATTCATCTTATTTCTCTTGGTCATTTTGACTGAAGCACGCTTGGGACGGAGAGCCAAGTCTGCAGTGTTGTTTTGCACACGAGATCTTCAAGCGAAGATCTCAACCTCTGGCTTGGGGGATTTCGAGTGCCCACTCAGGAGAGGAGTTCTACATTTTGGTGAGAGAATTACACAACAACAGCAACAAGAAGAGTGTAGCCCCTTCAGTACTGCACAGAGGTAGGGTGGACTGCGTAGTGATTGCGCAGTTCAGTTCGATGTGGGTGTCGAGAGTGTGGAGAGTAGCGGAGTTTCAGCAAGAGGTTTAGAGGGGAGGTTAGCCACCTCCTACCAGGGATTTTGGTAGCTCTCCGAAGGCATTTTCCAACAGATTCATCCAGAGGTTCGATTTACCTAGCAGCGCAGTGAGCCAAGCCCAAGAAGGTCAAATTCCGAAGTCAAGCTTTGGGCGAACCCTTTTTGGGTTTTTCTGTGTTTATTGAGGAGAAGCCAAGATTAATTCAGCAGAATTTTCTGGGGAGGTTTGAGGCTTTAAATAGAGATCCTAACGTAGCTTGCAGCTAGAGGAGCTAGAGGAAATTGGGCGAAATTCCGAGGTCAAAACCTGGCCAATTCCTTTGCGGGTTTTTGTGGGTTTGGTGAGTACAGTCTGGGGTTAGAAGCCCGTAATTTTATGAGCAGAGGAAGCAGCCCAACCAGCAGTCCGAAGTCATCTAGCAACGGCATTTCTGGGCTAGGCAGCGCAGAGACTGAGCCACGTAGAGGCACTTGAAGCCATAGTTTTTGCTTGGGTTTGAGCTGTCCTTTAGCCTGCGTTGAGCGGGCCCAGGTGCAATCTGTTCAACACCTCATTTGTACTCTTTCCCAACATATTAATAAAATGGCCCAACAATGATTTTGGCTCCAAATTCTGTGTTTTAATGGTGTTTTCCTTATTGTTGTAATTTCAGTCTATTATTGCTTGTATTACTGTCATTTTCCCATTTGGGGATATTACAGTGGTATCAGAGCATAATCTTGGCTCAGCGTGTGGGAAACCCTCACTCTATGACAAGACCGGAATAATAAATAAATAAAATAAACAAATAAAAAACTAAGAAGTCATGGGATCCCAAGAAGGGTTAAACTCAGACGCCATGGTAGTAACCTTGAATGAGGTGATTAGGGTGCAACAAATGATGGTTAATGTGGGGAAGAAATTGATTCATGCAACAATTGGGAATCGGGACCATTCTCAACTATACAACAAATCCGCTATGCCTAGAATGGTGGATAATACATCAAGATGGCAAGACATTATTGCAACTGATGTGGACTTATTGGCAACAAATTGGCGGGCATACCAATCATTGGGACATGACATTCAAGCGTCCCTCTCTTTTTGGGAGTTCCGTGAACTAAGAGACATGCACAAATCAGGGGGAGTTCCGTGGAATTATGCAAGGATGGTGAGTCGGATTAAGGAAGAAGATGAAAGGGTAGTTGACGGGGCCATGGTTGGCAAGGAGACAACTAAGCATACACTCGTTGATGAGACACCACCCATTGTTGAGGTATCCATTGATGGGGTATTCGGGGTTGTGACCGAGTTCTCTAATGATAGCAACGCATCACATGTTGATGAGCTGTCGGGAGACAGCTCCACCGTTGTTGAGGAGCCGATAGGTACAGGGGCCTCTAGGTCTATGATAAAATTGTTGGATGAAAATCACATGCAGCTGACTAGTGAGCATGTCTTGCACGTTGGAGTGTCTATGGAGGAGGCTGTGCAACCATCCTTTAGGCTAGCCCTTGATGAGGTGCTAGGAGATACAGAGATATTGGACGATGGTTGCACACAACAGTGTTATCAGCTTCAGGCCGACTTTCTAGCTTTGAAAGGGAAGGCCACATCAGTACAAGAGGCTATTTTGTTGCAGAACGAGGAACTGGAGGGCATGAGAGGGTTTGTGCTGAGTCAGCAGCCAAGTTGGCCCACATTGGGGAAGAGTTGGATTCCCTAATGGTACAGCTAGAGGGCACATTGGAGTGTTAGAGCATCCCCCTTCAAGTATACATAGACGGGGCTAGGAGCACTGTTGGTCACCTCTTCCCATTGGAGAGAGAGAGACGGAACCACCTAGTCAAATTTCATATGTTGACCTGGATAGCGGGATGAGATGATCGGAGTTGCACAGGGTGCAACATCCGCATGTTGAGGTTGGATGGCGAGAGATTTTGAGTTGGTACCCGGTGCAGTGGGTTATGGAGATGGTGGTGTACACAGGTGTTCTTCAGCAAGCGTTTCCAAGTGCTGGGAATACAGGAACCCCAGACTAGCATTGGGATCTGGGTGGGACTACCTATCGTTTCCTAGGCAGGTCAGTTGACTATGTCTTGGAGGGTACAGGTGTCCTAGCAGTTGAGCGTGCACATTCGCTAGGGGAGTTTCGATTAGCTCTAGTGGCCAACCAATTTATGGGCAGACTCCTTGTGTTGTCTTGGTACGACATTTGTATGCGGGATCACGGGGTGATCAACATACTTTGGCAGGAGCTTTTCGGAGGTGGCATTGGTAGGCCACCAGATGGTGCCTTGTATGGAGCCAAGGATTCTTGTTAAAATTGGACAACTAGGTCCAAACTCCGGGTTGTGCTACTCAGATGACGATCGCAATATTTTTATTGGATTCCTCTTTCGGAGAAGTGTAAGATTGATCTAAAGATCATCTTGATCAGATGAGCAGAACATGTACTTTGAATTTATTCCACTTATGTGCTAGGTCGGCCTAGAATAAAATATAGACTTAAATGTCTTAAAGGACGTGTCACACACCCCCAAAGATTCCTATATATTGGAGAGACTTAGAGTTCATTTGACACATATTGTGTGGAGGAATTCTCTCTCTCTGGATAGTGTTGGAGCTGCGTAATATATGGACTATTCTTTGTTTGGGTTGTTCTGGGGTGATGTGTGACACGCTTGGCTGAATGACCTATTGGAGACTTTGCTGGTAGAAGCATCCTGCTGATCGCCGTAACGCCACCATTTATCATCTCTGTTTTGGCTTGTCTTCCATCGATCTATTAGTATGTTCTATCTTCTTCAGTATTGTGCCCTAATCTGAAATGGCATAGAACATGTTCAAAAATTAACAATTCTTCACCTTTGTGTGGGGCACAGAGGTCACAGTGGAGCAGAGCAGTGGTGGCATCACTACTAACACATAGGGAGATTCACTTTTCGGACCCCTTAGGGAGGGTTTGGAGTGATGATCCATTCATGGTGGGTGTAGTGATGCGACGGTGGAGTTGATAATACCGATTGGGGGTGGTCTGACATGTAGAGACAACTCTAGGCCATCACATCCAAGGATGTGTGGGAATATCTAGCATTGAGCAGTGGACTACCAGTGGACATGGAGGTGCATGGTGGTGCACCGTAGTGTGCGGGACTGCATTGTGGAGTAGGAGTGTCTTACATCACATTGAGTACACGCGAGTGACTAGTGCCTTGACACAGAAAAGGCACGAGACAGTATAGGGTGGTACAATAGTAACAAGGGGTATCCAGCAGTGTACAGGGGGATGCCACAGTGTGCAGTGGCATGTCAAGGAGTACATGGATGATCGGTGGTATGATGGTGTGTATGGTACTGCACAACGGGGTCTTAGAGCATTGCCTCTGTTAGCCTCCACAACGTCCCAAGGATGATGAAAGGGTCTCGATGGAGGTAACCTCAAACCAAACTTTCAGTCTCTCTATGAGATTCACAGCCAAATGGTTTGACTGGATGAGAAGTAGATTTTAGGCTAGTTAGGTCAGCTCTAGGATTTTGAAAGTTTGATGATTTTGGTGTTGGATCGGGATGAAAACAAGCAGCCAGGTCAAATGATCAAAGGGTACAACTACAAATATATAAAGGAGCAAGGTAGCAATGCTTTAGTGATGGATTAGGGTTCTTTCGGTGTAGTGTAGGGCTTGAAAAAGTGGAGAGAATCTTAATGAGCATACATTCATGAATTCATTAAAACTGAAGTAAATAACATGAAATGATTTTCCCAAACAAAACAGAGCCACGAGAGAATTCTGCTTATTTAAATTTTAGGAAGATCACTGAGGAAAGCAAGGCATGGAAAGAGGATATATATATCAATCATAAAAGACTATATCAGAGAAGAAACAACATCAAACAACTCACTCCACATGAATTCCTAGATAATAGATACAACTGTTCCTCTGAATTTTTGAATAAAAGCTGAAGCACAAGCTACAATGGTCTCAAACCTCTGATGTCCAACACTCAAAATGACTAAGAAAGGCATACATATAGACAAAATATCGGCTCCCCTCTCTCAGGGGTCGAATCCATGAGTTGTGGAGCTGATCACTTGATTCTCTCACCTAAAACCTAAAGACTAGGGAGGTTTCTAACCTCTCCTCGAGATAGAGAAACTGATTCCTTTGACCATTTTTGACATTTACAAGCATGTATTTACTCCATTTTGATTTTAACCTGCCTAATTACACCCTATGACATCATTACATCATCATCATTTACAAATTACATGAGTGAAAGTCAAACTGGATGAAACTGATGGAGAAAAATGGCATTCTGGAGAAAATGTAGCAAATTCAGGAGAAACCGCAATGTGCTCAAGACAAAACACAACATGCCAGGAGAATGGCATTTTGGAGGTCTTCCCAATGTCCAAATGCAAATCTGAAAGTTGTTGTGGATAGCCCTGGATGTCTGCTACATGATAGGCTCATCAAGCACTCAAAAAGGTGGCTTCAAGCCTTCCAAAACCTCAATCTCCCAAGACTAGTACGAAAACGTAGTGTGGCCTCCAAAATGAGGGCAAAAAGATTATTTTTCTGATAGTTTTTTAGCATTTTGACCCCCCAGAAGTTGCTGACAAGGCTGCCATGCTGACTAGGATTGATGTACACGCCAAGATGAATCCACCCATGCAAAAAATTCATCCATTGGACCTCCCCAACAAAAGCGCAGCATGGCTCACGCTGCATTTTTGCCAGTGTGACTATGTTAAAAAATTGTCAAATTTCACCAAAATTTACAAAAATGCAAAATTTCTCCAAAACTCTTCAAAATTCGTCCAGACATGCTAGATGGAGCTTTGATAAGGTGTGGTATGCTATTAGACAAGCATCAACAAGCAGGTCTAACTTACCCTTATCCTTTTGGCTGATTAGGGTTTCCTTCAGTTTTGCTTGCAATTGTTTGACTTTGACTTTGCAAATTTGATTCCTTGTGTAATAGTGGGCAGCCATATGCCTTTGCAACTTGTTGTCTCTGTTGGCTTTGTCAAGGAGCTTCTCTAAGTGACAAGTCACTGTGTCAAGCCAGAATTCTCTATTTTCATTGATATCCATGGTTATCCTTTCTTCAAATGTCAACTCTTCATCTAGTGGATTTTGTTCTCTTTCTTTCTGAAGTGCCCTTCGGAGACCCATGGTCCTTGGCCTTTTCCTTGTCTCCTGCTCTTCATGCTTATCTGAATCTTCACTGTCAACCACTGCTTTGACTTTCACATCTTTCATACTAGCTTTAAATTGATTCTTCTCTAAAAACAACTGCTTTACCTTCAACTCATTGTTCTCTTGCTCCAGGAAGGAAATTATGAAATTAGCCCTTGCCAAATTGTCCTTGAGTTCCTTGATCTGAGCATCTTTCTCCTTGATGATCTGTTCTAGGGTTTCATGCTCTTCACTGGCCTCCAAGTCCACTATGTCAATGTCATGATGGATGAGCTCCTCATCATGTAAAGATGCTTCATGCTGTAATGGTGATCCCTGTTCTGCTAATGCAGGCTTGGCCCCTTCTTGAATAAGAGGAGAAAACACAAGCCTTCTACCTCTCTGATATGTCTGAGGACCTCAATCCTCCTCTTCACTGAAACTCTGCTAGATGACCCAACCTCCATATGTTTAGATGGTACTAACAATGTTGATGGTGAGCTAGGGCTAGTAGGCTGACCAACAGAAGAAAAAAATACATCTGATTACATGAAAGTTTCCCAAGTGATGTTCTTTTGTTCAAGCTGGTGTAAAACAATGATTTTGATGAGAGCATCGTGAAAGAGGCTGGCTTCAGGATCACTTTGCCTATGTTGAAATTTTTCTGCCATATTTGCCACACTTCTGTAGAGGTAGTAGGGCAAATTGAGTGGTTTTACCTTTGTGAAATGCATGCGGAGTCTGACATGATACTTGTATACTCTAGAAAATATTCCCTCACATGTGAAGTACTTCATTATGATCTCCATCAGTGGTGTATACTTCTCAAGGAGCTGCCCAAGAGGAAAAACCATCTTCATGTTGTCTTGATACTGTCTTATGAGGTAAGGTTTATAGTTTTGGACCTCTTATCTTGGTTCTTGAACCATTTCTCACCATGATTGGGTATCCTTGTGGCCTCCGTTATTACATCAGTTGATATAGTGAATGTAACTCCTAAAATCATGACCTTGTCCTTCTTGAGATGAGTGGCAAACAATTTGATCAATTTAGCATGATATTTGACTCTTTCAACTTGCTCACAAAATGGAAGACACCCTACACTCTGAAAACACTACTTTCACAATGGTGAAGACATCAGCTCATGAGTGGTTATGGGTTCATATCTTCACATTTGGCCTCCCTTGTTATAAGGCTTCTTATCTCCCTCCATATGTACTTTGCAAGGGGAAAACCCTAACATTGAAGAACAAGGGAAGGGAAAAGGGAGTAGGATGGAGGGGTTAGGAGAGGGAAATGGGGATGGGAAAAATTAGGGAAGTAGGGAAGGGTGTTAGGAAGGTTTAGGAAGTGGAAAAGGAGGGAATTACAGTAGGATTAGGCCTAGGGAAATTTAACACAGTCCTAGGTCTAGGGAACTGCAGAAAACATAGCGTAGGGATAGTAGTGTTGTGTAAAGGCTAGGATTTGGGTGTAGGGGCTTAGGGAATGAAAGTGAGGGGGTGTGAGGGCTTTAGGGATTGTCTTTGATTGTGAGGAAAGGCAAAATCACTATGGGAAGGTCAATTGGACTAGCAAACTTGAAAAGAGAGGCTCTCCCACAAAACGCATCGTGGGGATTTATGGAGGAGTTACACCATGAAAACAAGGAAAATAAACTGAAAGGGAGGCTGCCAAAGCTTGAACTTACTTGTAGAACCTTGAAAAACACCTGGAGAACCTTTGAAAAGCCTTGGAAACTGAATTTGTTGCTCTTGGAAAGAAAACACAACGAAGGAGGGAAAACGTAGTGTGACACCTCCAAAACGCAGGGTGATAGCTTGTTGTCACCTGTTTAAGGTTTTCTTGGATGCTGAAGTGCTGAACTTGCCTTTGTAGGTGAGATAGAGCTCTTCTTCAATAGGATGAATGAGAACAATGAATGGAATGGTCTTTTATAGCTTGTAAGAGTTAATTTTCTTCATAGTAGTGGGTTGGCCCACCACATGCTTTTCTCTTTGTGCTTTGAACAATATGTAGCTTTGGAAATTTTTATGCAGCTTAGGAACATTAGGAATTTATTACATCTTATCAAACATAAATTACACTAGAAACAAACTTTATTGAGCAAAAACCCTACTTCTACTCCTTCATTTGCCGGATTTATGCATGAAATGACCGTTTTTAATGATTGAAACCCTAATACCTAATGGAGACACTAAGCTGGATGAAGACCATGATGACATGAATAAATTGATGATGAAGATCTTGTAATGATGACCCATCCAACTACGAGGTGGTAATGACCAACAAGTAAATTTTTTTGGGAGCAGAAATAGTCCTAGACACCATTAGCTAGTGACCAAATTTTTATTTGAAGACCTACTGAAACCATGAAAATTTGACTCGACAACCTACCAAACATTTTGTAAGAGCCCATTTGATCACTGGTGACAAGCTAAACTTACTGACACTAACATTGGCTCCAACTGGGGATGGAAGCTCCTTGGAGGTGTCAAGAACATCGTAGACCAAGTAGCCTAACCATTGGGCATGGAGTCAAAATAAAAAAAACCAAACTCGAAACAGAAAACCGACTGAAAAAATGAACTGACTCGAATTGAAACAAAAACTTGTTGAACTTTGAAATCAGTAGCCAATCACAGAAACTTTATGGCCTTCACTTCGGGCTCCAAGCTCCGATGATCAACTCCTTCACACTTCGGCAAAAAAAGTAAACTAATATGTACAATGATAGTGAAAATTTTCAGAATTCTGATCAAAACAATTAGTGCTTGAGAAGCCTACCATTGACTGGTCCTCCTCCACAATCTTGCCCATTCATTTCTTCTAATAGGTAAGCATGTTTTCCTCTTGAAGCTGAAATATTGTATGTTCCTTTCCATAAATTCTCGAACTTACCATGCTTCCCTTTGTCTTCATTTCTTGCATCCCAACAGAGGACTACATCACCAATGCTGAAGTCATTTGCCTTTGTCTTGCGATCATATACTTTCTTTATTCTTTCTTGAAGCTTGGAAGTGTTTTGAAACACCTCCACCCTGGTTTGTTGTAAATGGATCATTTGATTTATCCGTTGTTGTACATCTATCGGTTCGCTGCCAATTTCCTGCAACATCTTCATAACCGGGACAACGAGAGAGGTAGGAAATACCATATCAATCCCGTAGACTAACTCGAAAGGTGACATACCTATAGACTTCTTGCTGCTTACTCTGTCTTCCCGTAAGGCATTGATGAGCTTTTTATGCCAATTTTTCTTTTTCACTTCCAGCATCTTCTTTATGATGTTGATGAAAGATTTATTTGAAGACTCAGCGAAAACATTACCTTGTGGGTAGTATGTCGTCGAATGTCCCAAACTGATATTGTATTTCTCACAGAACTCCACCATCTTTTTGGATTTGAAAGCAGTTGCGTTATCCATGATGATCTTTTGCGGACAACCAAATCTGGACAAAATATTAGATTCTAAAAACTGAATAATAACTAAATTAGTTACTTTCCTAGTTGGGATTGCTTCAATCCATTTTGTGAAATAATATGTAGTTGTTAGAATCCATTTGTATTAAAATAAATCTTCCGGGAAATCACATGAGAGATTTTTTAACCGGCGCGTTTCGAACTACTGAATGTAGTTCATCTGAACTACATTCAGTAGTTCGAAACGCGCCGGTTAAAAAATCTCTCATGTGATTTCCCGGAAGATTTATTTTAATATGATATGGATCACAGAAGTTTACACTCTCAAAGAATCCAT
This sequence comes from Pinus albicaulis, assembly GCA_034641835.2. Classification (NCBI taxonomy): domain Eukaryota; kingdom Viridiplantae; phylum Streptophyta; class Pinopsida; order Pinales; family Pinaceae; genus Pinus; species Pinus albicaulis. The sequence goes on along the minus strand of CM076577.1, from coordinate 796,037,246 downwards.
TTGTGTTGAGCGGATGATGAAGGATTGATTTCGTCGATGAAATCAAGACCCCATTGCTGAAATGGTGCCTAGACTGATATGGGCTGCAAAGGCAACGGGAGAAGCTTCCTCTTTCCTTGGAAAGATTGACATTCGTGACAGCTCATCACCGTCTTGTACACATCAGCAAAAAGATTGGGCCAATAGAAACCAACCCTTAAGATTTTGTTTGTTGTGGTCTTCCAATATAAATGGCTGCCACAATCACCCTTGTGGAAATCACTCATCACTTCCTTCGCTTCACTTTCGGTGAGACAATTCAGCAAGACACCTCTTGGGTCTTTCCAATATAACACACTGTCTAAAATATAATACTTTGAAGCTTTTAGACACACCCGCCGGAGGATTTAAATGTTGCGGAACATAAACTATATCAGCATACCAAGGTGATGAGAAAAAAATGTGAGATACCTGTGTCATCGATTCACCAACCTCTTCCTCAAAAAGTGCAGAAATCAGAATAATATCCAGCGCAAGTAGATTTGATTCCGCCATCAGCTTTGCCAAACCCTGGCTCTTGATCAGCTTCGTCGGCTTGATCTCCAAATCATACTCAAGCATAGCTGCAACCCACTTTCCTCTCCTCTCTTTGGGATTCGTTTGCATCAGCACATCCTTTACCGCTGCATTTGGAACATAGGCTAGGATATGCGAATGTAAAATGTATACCCGGAATTCCTTCAGCGCTTTCACCAAGGCTAAGGCTTGTTTCTCAATTATGTTATATCTTAACTCTGCATCTCTTATGGTCTGGCTGAAAAATGCAATCGGCTGCTCTGTCTTGGAATCTTTCTTTTGCATAAGTACGACAACCAACGAGTGCTCGAAGGCGAATGAATATGTTATGAAATCTAAAGTATAATCCGAGTTGATAAGTGTGGGAGCACATGTCAAAGCAAATTTTACTGAATTAAATGACTTCTTAGCATGTTCTGACCATCTTACCTCGCTGTCCTTCTTTAGCATATCCGTCATATCTCTTAGGCACTCAGCGAGATTAGGAATGAATCTCCTCAAAAAGTTAATCTTTCCATTGAAAGATTGAATCTCCTTCTTGTTCCGTGGGAAATCTAACTGCTGGATTGCTTCGATCCTGGAGGGATCAATGTGAATACCATCCTTTGAAATAATATGCCCAAGTAATTTACCTTCCTCCATGGCAAATAAACTTTTCTTCGGATTCAGCGAGATGCCGAATTTTTTGCATTTTTGAAATACTATCCTCAAATGATGCAAGTGATCATCATCTGATTGTGAAAAAACTGTGACATCATCAAGATAAACAACTAGAAACACATCCTTATCATTCGAGAAGGCGATGTCCATGGCCCGCTGAAAAGTGGCCCCTATATTCTTGAGCCCAAATGGCATCTTGGCGTACAAGAAGGTACCCCATGGCGTGGTGAATGCTGCCTTCTCTTGGTCATCTTCATGCACCAAGAACTAATTGTATCCCGAATATCCATCAAGAAGTGACATCCTTGAAGCTCCTACAACCCTCTGCAAGATGTGATCCATCTTTGGCAAAGGATAATTGTCTTTTAATGACACCTTGTTGAGATTTCTGAAATCAATGCAGAGACGAATCTCTACTGTCTTCTTTCTAACCGGCACAAGATTAGACATCTAGTCTGAAAATCGAATAGGAACTATGATACCAACCTTGTAAAGTCTGTTTACATCTTTTTCAATCGATGGCAGCAACTTGGGATTGATTCTCCTCAACTTCTGGCGAAAAGGCGTTTGATCCGAATTGATTGGGATGGTGTGTTGAATGATATCTTTGTTGTACACCTTAAGATTTGAATATTCCCAAGCAAACACATCAGAAAATTCCTTCAAGAGAGATGTGTATTAACCTTTCAACTCAGGGGACAAGGATCTTGATAGCTTAACCATCTTGGGTTTCTCCGTTGTACCAATGTTCACATCTTCGACACCTGTTTCTGTTTCTGTGGGGACCATCGTGGGCTTTTTGGCCACATCATCGTAATCAAACAACTCCTCCAAAGGCACTAAACCTCGTGGAATGTTGTTATCTTTCAACTGCAACACTTCAACTTTAGCAACCTCAATTACTTGATCATCTTCACAATACACTTCATCCATGTGAGAGTTAGCAAACTCTTCTTTATTTTGCATAAAATTATTGATCTGTTTGTCCTCCCAAAATACATGCCAATATTTGAGATTATCAGGGACAGTGGGGCGATGCTTCACATGAATTTCAAACTTCTTAGTGGAATGAATTGGAATCTTAAAATTACTAGCTGTCGTGGCAAGTGAATCAACCATGAAAATTTGAGTTCTTGGAATCAAAGACAAATTATATTCTGGAATAGTTTTCAAAACATCAAGAACAACATTTCGATAAGCTCTCATCTTAGGATGTTTAGCTTGGTACTCCCCTTTTACCTGTTTTATTACCAACTCGGAGTCACCATATACTGTGGTTCTTTTTGCGCCTAGCCTTTTCAAAATTCGGAGACTGGTGATCAAGGCCTCATATTCAACTTCATTGTTAGAGAAATCAAAGGCTAGCTTGTAGGAACATAATCTTACATTCCTTGGGACTTTTGCTGACTAATGTATGAGGCTACGAATCCAGATTCCAATGTCGGCTCATCCTTACTAGTGATCATGTACTTCATTTTCACTTCTTGGTACAGCTTCCTAAGCTGGCCAAATGCCAGAACTGTTGCATTTGAAAAATCAAGCTATAAAGTACCTCTCAATTTGGCTCCCCAAAAGCAACATGCTATACCTTGGAGGTATGTCAGCAACTACGACATCCATCAACACATTTTTAGCAGGGATTTGATCCAAGGAAACAACTAAGTCTTTGACAAGACTGAGGCAACGGACTCTATGAGAATCAAAGGAACAGAGGTCATGATATGGTCGGGTTATGTTCTGCCCTAGCTTATCCATGATAGATTTTCGCATTAAATTATGTGAAGCCCCACAATCCAACATGGCATTATGGAGAATGTAATCATGGACTCTCAAACTAAGATAAAAAGGAGGGACTTCACTATCTTCAAGGTTCCCATCTATGACTAAACCAAAAAGGAGTTCAGGATGGTCATCACTGACATTGACCATCTCCGACATGTGGTCTACTTTCAACATCTTAGAAATCTGAGATTTATATCTATCATTTTTGACAAGTTCAGTAAGAGGAATAGACACCTTTATCTTAGAAATTTCACTCTCTAAGCTAAACAAATTGGATTGCTTTTCTACCTCTTTCACAATGTTATCCCGCTTTTCAGGTTGGTCTTTTGTTGGACTTTCCTTCCTTTGTGCTTCTTTATCCTTTCTCGATGTACTTGTAGATGCTTCACTCTTCTTGCTCTGACTTATGGCAGTAGGCTCCTTCTCTTTGTTTTGACTAGCTTGAAGAGTTTGTTTGGGCTGAGTATATTTTTGTTGAGATGCCCTCATTTGAGTTGGAGTGATTGGAACATCTCAGTTTCTCAATGTGTATTGTCTCTGCTGTGCGTTGAGAGCATTTAAATACCCCCTTTGGTAGTCATCGGATTGGACTGCCAACCCATCATCATTTGCAAGGACAAGCTCATGATCATCTGGCACATAAGTTTCTTCAACATACTCATCATCCTCTATAAGATAAATAGGTCCTTGATCTTGTGAAAAGAGAAGATTCTCTTCAACAATATCATCATCTTCGTCCAGTGCTTGAGCATAATTCTGCTATAATGGAGTTCGGATTTGTTGTTGAGCTCGCTGATCTAGAGCTCTTTGTTCTCTTTGCTTTATCCAAAACTTTGGTTGCTTCTGCTGTCCTTGGAAGTTAGGATTCGTGGATTATCTTGCTGTCTTTCTGAAATTGACATTCTATCTACCATCTTCTCTACGGTTCTTACCAAACTGTCCAACTTTGCTTCGGATGAACTTGATGACTCTTATTTTATTGTGACTCTTTTCTCCACTTTACTCTTTGACTTCTTAATCAGAAGATTAGCTTCAACACTGACTGCATTTTTCTGCATCCCCTCCAATAAAGTAGGGTTCCTTTCTTTGAGTTGATATGCCATGTCCGGGTCAAAGGCATCTGGATAGTGCAACAAAGCCAAATCCAGTGGAGGTTTGATATTAATGGGAATGGAGTTGTATACCTTGTTGAAGCGAGTGGTATAGTCTTGGACCGACTCATTAGGTTGTCTTTTCATTGAATTATACTTGGCCAAAATCTAGAGTGGATTTTTCTTTTCCTCCCACTTGGCGAGGAAAAGATCCGTCAACTGCTGTGAATTTTGCACTAAACCAGCTACCAAAGCTCTGAACCATTTCTTTACTTCCCCTGAGAAACTTTGAGCGATGATTCTCATTTTTGCATCCTCATTGTCTACTTCTTCCAAGTCTATGAAGTTGTGATCTTATCCATATGTTGCCTTGTTGTAACATCAGTGGTTCCATCGAAGAGTGGAAGCCTTTGTCCATAATTCTGGGGTAAAGCAGTGAGCTGACCCGACAGAACCAATGGAGCAAATCTAGCCATGATTTGTCTAGGAGGTAAGCTAGTGGTTACAACAGGAGGTGTTGGTATAAGGGTTGTTTGTAGAGGAGGAAGTGTGGATGATGAAGAAGCAACGGTATGGTTGAATGAGGTTGAAGGAGGATCGACAGACAAAAGCTCCTGTTGATACCGGATGAAGGCCTTCTCAAAGGTATATTGGAGATGATTGGAAAATTGTCGAAGTTTATCAAACTGACTCCAGACCTTCCTATCAAAATCTGATTCTGATTTGGATTCTACGGACAAGATACTATCATCAAGCTTTAGAGAATCAAATACTATTTCAGATAATGATGTGACTTCAGACAACCTCAAGGGATCAAACACAATTTCAGACAAGGATGTTTCAGATTTTGATCTAAACAGTGACAATTCAAATTTTAGGTCAAAAGCAATATCTTCAAGTGAAAATATTTTTGCAGGCAAAGATGTAGACCTTACCAATGTAGATGAATCCGATTGAATCTCTGAATGCTGAGATCTCTGTTTTCTAATGAGTTTCTCCGGAACTTCAATGGTAGAAGATGGATGTGGATCAGGATTCGATTGTGTGTATCTTTTCGGAGCCAGTGTATTCTTGCTTCTGCGCTTTAGCTCTCTGCAACTTGAATCAGCCTTTGCGAAATCTAGAGCCTATCACCCATAGGCCTAGAATTCGATGAAGAAGTATGGTACACCCAGGGAAGATCTGTCACTTAGTTCCCTAGAAATGGCGCCAGAAATGTTAGCCTCCACAACATCCCAAGGCTGATGAAAGGATGTCGACGGAGGTAACCTCAAACCAAGCTTTCAGTTTGGTAGCTAGCCCTACCAAACCAGAGAGGGCTCTCCCTATGAGATTCATAGCCAAATGGTTTGACTGGATGAGAAGTAGATTTTAGGCTAGTTAGGTCAGCTCTAGGGTTTTGAAAGTTTGATGATTTTGGTGCTGGATTAGGGATGAAACCAGGTAGCTAGGTCAAATGATCAAAGGGTTACAACAGCAAATATATAAAGGAGCAAGGTAGCAATGCTTTAGTGATGGATTAGGGTTCTGTCGGTGTAGTGTAGGGCTTGAAAAAGTGGAGAGAATCTTAATGAGCATACATTCATGAATTCATTAAAAATAAAGAAAATAGCATGAAATGATTTTCCCAAACAAAACAGAGCCACGAGAGAATTCTGCTTATTTAACTTTTAGGAAGATCACTGAGGAAAGCAAGGCATGGAAAGAGAATGAATATATATATATATCATAAAAGACTATAACAACGAAGAAACAACATCAAACGACTCACTGCACATGAATTCCTAGATAATAGCTACAATTGTTCCTCTGCATTTCTGAATAAAAGTTGAAGCACAAGCTACAATGGTCTCAAACCTCTGATTTCCAAGCCTCAAAATGACTAAGAAAGGCATACATATAGACAAAATATCCATTCCCCTCTCTCAGGGGTTGAATCCATGAGTTGTGGAGCTGATCACCTGATCCTCTCACCTAAAACCTAAAGACTGGGGAGGTTTCTAACCTCTCCTCAAGATAGACAAATTGATTCCTTTGACCATGTTTGACATTTAAAAACATGTATTTACTCCATTTTGACTTTAACCTGCCTAATTACACCCTATGGCATCCTTACATCATCATCATTTACAAATTACATGAGTGAAATTCAAACTGGATGAAGTTGATGAAGAAAAATGGCATTTTGGAGAAAACGCAGCAAATTCAGGAGAAAACGCAATGTGCTTAGGAGAAAATGCAGCAAATTCAAGGGAAAACACAACGTGCTTAGGAGAAAACGCAGCGTGCTAGGAGAATGGCATTTTGGAGGTCTTCCCAGTGTCCAAATACAGATTTGAAAGTTGTTGTGGATAGCCCTAGATGTCTGCTACATGATAGGCTCATCAAGCACTCAAAATGGTGGCTTCTAGCCTTCCAAAACCTCAATCTCCCAAGACTAGTCATAAAACGCAGCATGGCCTCCAAAATGAGGGCGGAAAGGTCATTGTTTGATGTTTTTTGAGCATTTTGACCCCCCAGAAGTTGCTGACAAGGCTGCCATGCTGACTAGGATTGATGTACAGGCCAAGTTGAATCCATCCATGCAAAAAAATTCATCCATTGGACCTCCCCAGCAAAAGCGCAGTGTGGCCCATGCTGCCTTTTTGCCAGTGTGACTGTGTTAAAAAATTGTCAAATTTCACCAAAATTCACAAAACTGCAAAATTTCTCCAAAACTCTTCAAAATTGGTACAGACATGCTAGATGGAGCTCTGATAAGGTGTGCTATGCTATTAGAGAAGCATCTGCAAGCAGGTCTAACTTATCCTTCTCCTTTTGGTTGATTAGGGTTTCCTTCAGTTTTGCTTGCAATTGTTTGACTTTGACTTTGCAAATCTGATTCCTTGTGTAATAGTGGACAACCATATGCCTTTACAACTTGTTGTCTCTGTTGGCTTTGTCAATGAGCTTCTCTAAGTGACAATTCATTGGATCAAGCCATAATTCTCTATTTTCATTTATTTCCATGGCTATCCTTTCTTCAAATGTCAACTCTTCATCTGGTGGATTTTGTTCTCTTTCTTTCTGAAGTGCCTTTCGGATACCCATGGTCCTTGGCCTTTTCCTTGTCACCTTCTCTTCTTGCTTATCTAAATATTCACTGTCAACCACTGCTTTGCCTTTCACATCTTGCATACTAGCTTTAAATTGATTCTTCTCTACAAACAACTGCTTTACCTTCAACTAATTGTTCTCTTGCTCCAGGAACGAAATTATGAAATTAGCCCTTGCCAAATTGTCCTTGAGTTCCTTGATCTGAGCATCTTTCTCCTTGATGATCTGTTCTAGGGTTTCATGCTCTTCACTGGCCTCCAAGTACACTGTGTCAATGTCATGATGGATGAGCTCTTCATCATGCAAAGATCCTTCATGTTGTAATGACGATCCCTGTTTTGCTGATGCAGGCTTGGCCCCTTCCTCAACTTGAGGAGCAAAAACAAGTCTTCTGCCTTTCTGATATGTTTGAGTGACCTCAATCCTCCTCTTCACTAAAACTCTGCTAGATGAGCCAACCTCCATATGTTTAGATGGTACTGACAATGCTGATAGTGAGCTAGGGCTAGTACGCTGACCAGCAGAAGGCAAAAAGACATCTGATTCCATGAAAGTTTCCCAAGTGATGTTCTTTTGTTCAAGCTGGTGTAAAATAATGATTTTGATGAGAGCATGGTGAAAGAGGTTGACTTCAGGATCACTTTGCCTACGTTGAAATTTTGCTGCCATATTTGCCACACTTCTATAGAGGTAGTAGGGCAAATTGAGTGGTTTTAACCCTGTGAAATGCATGAGGAGTCTGACATGGTACTTGTATAGTCTAGAAAATCTTCCCTCACATGTGAAGTACTTCATTATGATCTTCATCAATGGTGTATACTTCTCAAGGAGCTGCCCAACAGGAAAAACCTTCTTGATGTTGTCTTGATACTGTCTTATTATGTAAGGTTTGTAGTTTTGGACCTCTAGGTCTTGGTTCTTGAACCATTTCTCACCATTATTGGGTATCCATGTGGCCTCTGCTATTACATCAATTGATATAGTGATTGTAACTCCTGCAATCATGACCATGTCCTTATTGAGATGAGTGGCAAACAATTTAGTCAATTTAGCATGATATTTGACTCTTTCAACTTGCTCACAAAATGGAAGACACCCTACACTCTGAAAACACTGCTTTGACAATGGTGAAGACATCAACTCATTAACAGTTATGGGTTCATATCTTGACATTTGGCCTCCCTTGTTATAAGGCTTCTTATCTCCCTCCATATGTACTTTGCAAGGGGAAAACCCTAACAGTGAAAAACAGGGGAAGGGAAAAGGGAGTAGGATGGAGGGGTTAGGAGAGGGAAATGGGTATGGGAAAAATTAGGGAAGTAGGGAAGGGTGTTAGGAAGGTTTAGGAAGTGGAAAAGGAGGGAATTACAGTAGGATTAGGCCTAGGGAAATTTAACACAGTCCTAGGTCTAGGGAACTGCAGAAAACATAGCGTAGGGATAGTAGTGTTGTGTAAAGGCTAGGATTTGGGTGTAGGGGCTTAGGGAATGAAGGTGAGGGGGTGTGAGGACTTTAGGGAGTGTCTTTGACTATGAGGAAAGGGAAAATCACTATGGGAAGGTCAATTGGACTTGCAAACTTGAAAAGAGAAGCTCTCCCACAAAACACAGCGTGGGGCTTTATGGAGGAGTTACACCATGAAAACAAGGAAATAAACTGAAAGGGAGGCTGCCAAAGCTTGAACTTACTTGTAGAACCTTGAAAAACACTTGGAGAACCTTTGCAAAGCCTTGGAAACTGAATTTGCTACTCTTCGAAAGAAAACGCGATGAAGGAGGGAAAACGCAACGTGGCACCTCTTGTAAGAGTCAATTTTCTTCATAGTAGTGGGTTGGCCCACCGCATGCTTTTCTCTTTGTGCTTTGAACAATATGTAGCTTTGGAACTTTTTGTGCAGCTTAGGAACATTAGGAACTTATTACATCTTATCAAACATAAATTACACTTGAAACAAACTTTATTGAGAAGAAACCCTACTTCTACTCCTTCATTTGTCGGATTTATGCATGAAAGGACTATTTTTAATGACTGAAACCCTAATGATAACGACACTGAGCTGGATGAAGACCATGACGACATGACTGAAGTGATGATGAAGATCTTGTAATGATGACCCATCGAACTATGAGGTGGTAATGACTAGCAAGTAAAAAATTTTGGAAGGAGCAGAAATAGTCTTAGACACCACTAGCCAGTGACCAAATTTTTATTTGAAGACCTACTGAAACCATGAAAATTTGGCTCAACACCCTAACAAACAATTTGAAAGAGCCCATTTGATCACTGGTGACAGGATGAACTGACTGACACAAACAGCCTCCAGGCAAACTCATGGACGGAGACACCGGGCATACCTTTGGGGGTAGTTCACCTAGGATCGACGAGAAGATAGATGAGCAATGCTTGACGGTATCCGTGGGGACTCACACGCTTGACCCTCTTCTACATCACTCACGGGCACAGTCGATTTTGTTGTTATCCTTTGGCAGTCTGGGCATGAGCAGTGGGGTATACGAGGCCCACCTAAGATATTTGGATGACACTCAACACACTAGGGGAGAGACTTCTCAGCAGTGGCATTGGGTCAGTGTACTAGTTGACAAACACAAGTTGGGGGATGAGATGATCATCTGCAGGAGTGGCATATCAGTAATCACTGAGTCTACGCCTGGGGAGCGGGTCACGTGGGAGACATGCGTCACTCTTTTCTCAGGGCATGTCGAAACCATGCATGAGAAGAGCATACTAGGTACAATCGAGGTAGCATCCCAATATGTGTCTGGGCTCCAAACAATAAATCGACACATTATTGAGAGGGTGGATGGCAGACCCAGTGGAGATGGTTGGCAGAAACAGGAGGGATCCACATACCTTGAGTCGATTGCGACTATCAGATATCCATCTATTGGTTGCATTAAGGGGGTGGCTATTTGTCACATGTGGCTTCCAGCAATCATCGGTACTACACAGTGGTAGACACAGGGCAGGTTAGCATGCATCAGATTTGCCCATGATATATGGACCCTCTATATTGGTCACATGCAGGGACTAGAGATGAGGCACAGAGGGATTCCTGCAGTTGTCAGAGCTATGGTGCTGCAGGTCCGACTATGGGAGGAAGAGAATCAACTGATTGATAGACCATCCTGTCTCGTGATGGTCGGAGTCAGGACATAGAGTGATCTAGCTAATTATTGGGTTGGCACATGGGGGTACTCAGAGGCCTCCATCGGATGGTGAGGTCGACTTTCTCTGTTGCTGCATAAGATCGGAGTTAGATGTGGAGAGGTAGATATTGGCATCAAAGTGATGCTCGGGCAGGATGAACTTGGCTCTCACCGACCTTCTGCCACTATGCCTCAGGAGAGGAGGATCTGATCTGCACACGGTGGGGAGTATGCCATAATCAGAGTAGCGCAACATCAACATGGTGGCACCACTCTGAGGTCGGCAAGGGGCTTGATCATAACTACTCTTTACAACTCAATACCCCTTAGAGATGAGCTAGCCACCATAGGGGGAGATCATACAGACCTTCCATTGGTCTTTAGTGAATCCCCAATGGCGTGGGGAACCTCAATAGCTTAGCAGGCGGGCCAACAACATGATATACGAAGAAGCTCACGTGAGCAAGACACTATCTCTGCAGGGATTAGGTGGTATCTTCAAGGGTCTACTCTTGGAGTGCATGGGATGGACTACTTGGTAGGGAAACTTCATGAGGAGTGGGGCATAGTGCCATATCATCATGATTCCCTACTCACTGATGGTGTGCAGAGGGCTTCTGTTACTTATGCCTGGCAGGATGGTGAGTGGAGCAGGGGGATATTCATGTTGGACAGGATGGCTTGGGATCCTGGTATTGAGGGATCCCTTCATATCAAGGCGATGCAGAGATCAGGGATGATTCAGTGACACATCTGGGACCTTGGAAAATTTTGCAGTGACTGTGGGGGAGTGTCAGCTAGAGAGGATGCTTGTTCAGGCATTGCTTGAGGACAAGCAATTTTTGGCAAGGAGGACTGTAATATTCCAAATTAGCAGTCAGTTAATTGGAATATTAATTTTGATTTATTTTGGCATTTCCTAATGTTGGGCGGAGATAAAGTGGGTAGGGGACCCACAACTAATAATTAAGCCAAATAAAGTCTTTTCCTAAATTCCGTAAGGGAAAATTGCGGCTCTACTGGTGGGTTCGAATTGGCCTTAAGTGGCGCAAAAAGGACAGTATTGGCTAGAGGAAGGCAGCACGTGATTGGTTAAGGAGAGGCAGCGCAGGCCAAGGTGGGACACAAGGCATACGTTGGGCCTCAATGGATAAAAGCAAGAAGGGAAGGCTCATTTGGTATTCATTCATTAATCTTATTTCTCTTGGTCATTTTGACTGAAGCATGCTTGAGCCGGAGAACCAAGTCTGCAGTGTTGTTTAGCACACGAGATCTTTAAGCGAAGATCTCAATCTCTACCTCGGGGGACTTTGAGTGCCCACTCAAGAGAGGAGTTTTGCATTTTGGTGAGGGAATTACGCAACAACAGCAACAGGAAGAGTGTAGCCCCTTCAGGACTACGCAGAGGTAGGGTAGACTACGTAGTGATTGCGCAATTCAATTCGGTGTGGGTGTCGGGAGTGTGCAGAGCAGTGGAGTTTCAACAAGAGATTTGGAGGGGAGGTTAGCCACCTTCTACCAGGGATTTTGGTAGCTCTCCGGATGCATTTTCCAACAGATTCATCCAGAGGTTCGATTTACCCAGCAGTGCAGTGAGCCAAGCCCAAGAGGGCCAAATTCCGAAGTCAAGCTTTGGGCGAACCCTTTCTGGGTTTTTTTGGGTTTATTGAAGAGAAGCCAATATTAATTCGGCATAATTTTTTGGGCAGGTTTGAGGCTTCAAACAGAGATCCTAACGCAGCCAGCAGCTAGAGGAGCTAGAGGAAATTGGGTCGAAATTCCGGGGTCAACATCAAGCCAATTCCTTCGCGGGTTTTTGTGGGTTTGGTGAGTACAATCCGAGGTTAAAATCCTGTAATTTTCTGAGTAGAGGAAGCAGCCCGACCAACAGTCCGAAGTCAGCCAGCAGCAACATTTCTGGGCTAGGTAGCGCAGAGACTGAGCCACATAGAGGCACTTTCAGCCAGATTTTTTGCTTGGGTTTGAGTTGTCCTTCAGCCTGCCTTGAGTAGGCCCAGGTGCAATCTTTTCAGCACCTCATTTGTACTCTTTCCCAGCATATTAATAAAATGGCTCAGTAATGATTTTGGCTTCAAATTTTGTGTTTTAATGGTGTTTTCCTTGTTGCTGTAATTTTAGTCTATTATTGCTTGTATTACTGTCATTTTCCCATTTGGGGATATTACAAGATATCTGCTGCTTGAATGTCGAGTTGTAAGTCAGTATGTTTGTTGAATCTCATTAGTAAGTTGTGTGCCTTCATATATACATCTATATGCTAATGGCTGGAGCAATGAGGCAGTCAGTAAGTTTGTTGAAGCTCGTTAGTAAGTTGTGTGCCTTCATATATACATCTATATGCTACTGGATGGAGCAATGAGGCTCCTATTGACATAATGGTCATCAATATAATCACCAAGAACTAGGCTTGGTTTTCAGAAAGCAGCCTGGCATTATTCCCTACATGAAGGGATCCTTGATTGAAGATTGAGCTGTAGGAACTCCTAGGGGCTTGGGGTACTTATTGAGCCATGAATAACCATAGGGTGAGTGGTTCATCTTCCCCTATAGGTGCACGGTGTACAGGGTAAGTGGTTCACCTTCTCCTGTGACAGCTCACGTGTGTAGGGTGAGTGGTTCACCTTCCCCTACGTATGATGAGATATGCATAGGATGAGTGGTTCACCTTCTCCTATGGCATATGAGCAGGATGAGTGGTTCACCTTCTCCTGTGGGTACCCTAGTGAGAGATGCATTCAGGCGTCTGTCTGTGTTTTAATGGTGTTTTCCTTATTGTTGTAATTTTAGTCTATTATTGCTTGTATTACTGTCATTTTCCCATTTGGGGATATTACAAGATCTCTGCTGCTCGAATGTCGAGTTGTAAGTCAGTATGTTTGTTGAAGCTTGTTAGTAAGCTGTGTGCCTTCATATATACATCTATATGCTACTGGGTGGAGCAATGAGGCAGTCAGTATGTTTGTTGAAGCTCATTAGTAAGTTGTGTGCCTTCATATATACATCTATATGCTACTGGGTGGAGCATTGAGGCTCCTATTGACATAATGGTCATCAATATAGTCACCAAGAACTAGGCTTGGTTTTCAGAAAGCAGCCTGGCATTATTCCCTACATGAAGGGATCCTTGATTGAAGATTGAGCTGTAGGAACTCCTGGGGGCTTGGGGTACTTATTGAGCCATGAATAACCATAGGGTGAGTGGTTCATCTTCCCCTATAGGTGCACGGTGTACAGGGTAAGTGGTTCACTTTCCCTTGTGACAGCTCACATGTGTGTAGGGTGAGTGGTTCACCTTCCCCTATGTATGATGAGATATGCGAGATATGCATAGGATGAGTGGTTCACCTTCTCCTATGGCATACGAGCAGGATCAGTGGTTCACCTTCTCCTGTGGGTACCCTAGTGAGAGATGCATTCAGGCATCTGTTTGTGGACATGTTAGTGGGACGTGGTTCATCCTTTCCCCTCATGTAGGATGATCATTCCCTACGATTGATGGTTGACATGTCAGTGGGATGTGGTCCATCCTTTCCACACGTGTAGGATCCTTCCTACTATTGTTGGTTTGCATGCATGTAGAACGTTGTTCTTCCTTTCCCTACTCTCGGTGTTTTGCATGTGTAGGAGGTGGTTTTTACTTTCCCTACATGTGATTGTGATGTTTGTTTGTAGGATGTGGTTTATCCTTTCCCTACATGTGATTGTGATGTGTGTTTGTGGTTTCTCCTTTCCCTACGTGTGATTATGAGCAGGATGTGATATATTCTCTACTCTCGGTGTTTTGCATGTGTAGGAGGTGGTTTTTACTTTCTCTACATGTGATTGTGATGTGTGTTTGTAGAATGTGGTTTATCCTTTCCCAACGTGTGATTATGAGCAGGATGTGATATATTTTTTCCTTGTTGGTTTTTCTGCATCATCCTACCCATGTAGTCCGGGACACATGGGCAGTACCTCTCATCTGGCCAATGAGTTGGGAAAAGTGGTTAGGAACCATAACACTACCGATAGACGCATCGTGTACTGTTGTACTCCCTATGCTAGGATGCATGGTGTTTACCTACTTGATCTGGGATCAATTGAGGTTCTACCTCCAAACTGACTCTTGTCAGTGGAGAGTGGCAAGATCTTGTGACTTACTCTCGATCAATTCTTTTTTATTATTCATATCAGTGTTTAGCAGAGCGGAGAAGACAGAGATGGTTCATGATGATGGCATGATGACCTTTGGAAACAAATGGATTGGCAAGTGGAATTCTCCCTGGTTGAGAGGGAGTTTTAAAATTGGCAACTGGGGCCAAATTCCACGTTGGTTTGCTCAGTTGATGGAGATAATCATTCCATTGAATTCCTCTTTTCGAGAGGACGAAAGTCGATCTAAAGATCGTCAAATTTGGAGAAGGAAAATATTTGTTTATTTAAAAGGAAATTTGAGAAGTTATGATTTCGTTTAAGCGGGAAAAATTGAAAATTCAAATTTCAAATTTTCCTCCAAAATTTTAAGGTCGGCCTTTCCTCCATATTGTATATAAAGAGGAGCCTATATCCTCATTTCGATCATCCATTCTCTCTCTATTTTCCCTGAATTGGCCGCAGCAAAGGAAGCTCTCCAACGTGGAGATCTAGGTTTGTTTGGGTTAGTTTAGAGGCCGCTCAAGTTATAGATGGACAGCCGCAGGTTCTGAGGCAAATTTTGGGCAGATTATGTATGGGGTTTATATCTTGTGCAGATCTTGAAGAGCAGCAGATGATAACCACATTTCTCTGGGCAGATGTGGGAAGGTTCTTAGCATGTTTATGTCCCTGTCTCATTAGGTCGCAGCTCTAGAAGACAAAACTCGAATGTCGCTGGCCTTGGAAGGTATTTTTGTAATGTTTATGGTCCTGTCTCTTTAAGCCGCAGCCCTAGAAGATAGGACATGTAGGCCGCATGCCTTACCCACCTCAATTCTGGGTGACATGAGGGTAATTTAGGGTTGGTAATTAGCCTTGGACCATTGCAAGTTGGAACATAGATAAAGGAAGTTTAGCCGCAACTTGAAGGAGATTAAGTAGGCTAATATGGTTTGCATTTTGTTTGTTGGGTAACCCTAACCTGTGGATAAAATCTACAGCAATATATTTTAAATCAAAGGTATGTACATTTAGCTATGGACTGTATGCCATCAGATAATGCCTCTACAACAGTTTGATTCGAGGGCTATGTTTGTCTCCTTCACGATTACTATTGGTGGGCCATCGTTTTATTTGCTATTTGTCAAAGAATCATTGTACTCTCTCTCTATTGATCATTTGATATTAATAATAAGGAAGATTGATCAAGGGTTTTCCCCATCTTGGGGTTTTTCCCTGGCTTGAGCCAATTTTTTGTTCTCTTGTCTTGGCTTGTTCTCTGCATTAATGGTTTATGTTCTTTCTTTAGTTACCATCAGTGTCATTATGGTTTATGTGATTAAAATAAAAGAATTGAAGATATGTAGTGGGCTATCTAGGAACATTGAAGTAATTGTCCTAAGCAAAGAACATGTTAATCCAAAATTAACACAAGTGAATTAGAGATGGCTAGCCAAACTTGTTGGTTTTACAGAGTATTAGAAGACAATAATACTTTTCATACTAAAATTTATTGATTTTGTATTGCATACCACATAGGAATACATAGTCACTATTACCACACAATCTAGCAGGGGTCCTAAGAAGGGTAACTAAAGGACAACTACTAGACCAAATGGCAACAAGGAGACAAGGACCTGCTATCCCTTGCCGCCTACACCTACCTACAGTTAGTGGGAAAAGCCTTCAACCCCACAGGTGTGGTTGGTGGCAAGGAACTCAGAGAAGGGGTTGTCACCTATTCCCGACTCTCTCCGTTTAAGCCATCTCCTAGGTTAGCTATGGGGGGTGGTCCCTAAATGGAAAACTAAGTTAAAGATTTGAGTTTTTAGGAGAATATTAGAGTGAAATTGGATTACTTTTGAAGATTCATGAGCATTTATGAGCAACTTTGAAATAAGGACAAACCATTTTACCAGTGCCTTTACAAATAACGTGCTCAAAAGTAAAAGAAATGTTCAAAGAGATGAGAACACAGTAATCCTGAAATGGAAACAAAAGACTGTTAGCACAAGATATCAGAAATTCTCTCAAGATAAATAGATTTATGAATCAAAGCATGAGAAACTATCTTGCTCAAAAGGAAACAATTAGTGTTCTACTTTGGAGAATGTAAATGACATGATAGAAAAACTCAAATGTTAGACCAAGATAACAACATGCAATTAAATTTGCAATACCAAATAAGGGTATTTGCCAATGAAACAAGATATATCAATCATCCATAAGCATAATGATCATTAAAATGACAACATGCAATGAAGTTGTAAAAGTAAGCAAATTTCCAAGTACCATAGAATTAAACTTGTTGCAAAATTTAAGGAATTAAAATGCTTGCATTCAAAGTGCTTCTTGAAATAATATTTGCATGTGAATCTTTAAACCATCAAGATAAAAAAAATTTTGGGAAATTTGCAAGTAAATGTGATGAGATAGTGCTCTTGGTTTATTTTATTAATTAGTTCTAAAGAAAGGTTACAATTGAACACTAATCCTGAGACCTCACCTACGTCCAAATATTTGGATCTCACAGTGAGGAGTCCATAGAAGTAGAGGGTCCCTAAAACGTCTATTCAACCAAATTAAGTTGGAGGTAAATTTTAGTGATGCTTTGGGCATGTAAGATCTAAAAGTAAATTAACATGAAAATGAAATTCAACTTCAACTTGAAAAATATTTGTTTGTCATGAAATAAAATGTAGTTTTACTTGATGCATCAAACTTAATATTTAGAGTGTGCTCAATGGTGAAGCATAAGCAAATTTGAGTATGATTTCAAGCTAAATAAACTCAAGTAAAGATGCTTGCATATAAAAAAATATGAATTTGCTATGAAAGTAAATGCTCTTAAAACTTGTAGCAAATCAAAGTGAATAGTTAGTGAAATGAATGAAAGGCATCACTGTGTTAATTGACCAATTAAATGAGATGCATGCAATTTAAAGAGATCAACAAATCACACCACAAGTCCTCTAAAAAAATGGAGAGATTAAGATGCCAATGGGTAAAACCCACGCTTTCAAAATCAGAAATTTTATTAGTTGTTAGAAGTAACAGACTATGAAGCCTCCTACAAGCTCAAGGAAAACCTTTACAAATGAAACTTAAGGTCTTAGACTTTTCGTTGATGAGAAATTTCTGCAATATAAAGACTCAATAGAAATCAGATTTTTAGAAGTGAAGAAGAGAAGCTAAGCTTTTTCAATGCTCACGGCCAAGAGAGAGAGAAGAAGCCACAAAAGGAACTCGGCCTTCTTCAAGGAAGCTCCTTAACTACCTACGACCAAAGGAAAAAGAGAGAGTCCTCCTCGTTTGACATTAGAGCTCAAAGGTCCTGCAACAATTTTTTAGTAGTTTCTTGAAGGTAAATCCCACAAGTTGCTACAAGAAAACAAGTTAGAAAAAGAAGACTACAAAAAACCAACCAAGTGTTAGACAAAAGAAATCACAAAATATTACACAATAATCTACAAAGGGCTAAGCCAAAGAGGAGAGTTTAGTAAACTCTCCACTTTCTCTAGCCATGCTTAAGTTCTTTAAATAACAAAATATGATCCAATGAAAAACAATGAAAAGTAAAATATTTTTAAATGATTGCATGCATACAAACTATGTCCAAATGAATCCCTGCAAGACACTTTTTCGTAAGATAAACTATGAAAATCCAAATAAGAAATGAGAATTCCTTTGAAGGTGCTTCAAGAGTGGGTTGGTCTCTCAAAGACTTCCCCTCACGCTTGATCCAAAAAGAATTCTTCTACAATACTCAAGTCACACATTAGTCCATGTAGATTTAGATAAGAAAACAATGAACTGAAACTTCTAAAAATTTATTTGAAAATAAACTAGAACTTTCAACCTCTAGATCCTACTTTCAAATCAAATGTTAATACAAGATAGCTGTGCACTAGCAAATTCACAAGAATACATGGAAAATGAAATAACTCAAAGCATAGAAAAAATTATACCAGTAACTCTCAATGCACCATGCTCCAAAGGAAGAACACCCATGAATGAACTCCCAAAGTGTTTTTATTGATATTCTTGAAAAGTGTACAAAGTAGCAGCGCTTTCGCAAGCACAATAACTCGTATCCAATGATACAATATGAGAGCACATGACTCCATTAAATAGAAAGTTGGGAGAAAATCCCAATGAAGAACCATATGCCAAGTGGTGAGAGGGAGGAGATCACAAGACAAATTCGAATTTGGTAAGTGGAGCTCCAATGCCAAGAGTAAAAATCGAATTTTGGCAAGTGGACATCATTTTCTTCTTCCCTTACATGCCAAATTCGAATTTGGTAAGTGGAGCTCCAATGCCAAGAGTAAAAATCGAATTTTGGCAAGTGGACATCATTTTCTTCTTCCCTTACATGCCAAATTCGAATTTTATGATGAAATGACGTGTATATGGTTGGTAGCCCATGTGGGGACAATTTTCCACAAAAATCTCTACCAAATATTCTCCCAAATCCTCTCAAATATGCACTAACTTCACAAATTCGAATTTCCAAGTAAGCAACTCTCATTTAATACCGGAAATTCAATTTTATTTGAGCACATGCATTTTTCTTGATTTTAGGAGTCCACATCAACTTGAGACTTCACTTTAACTCCTCCATAATTTTTCACCTCATTTCCACTTCATTTAGCATGTGTCGATATTTATTTTTCTCCATTTATTTAATTTATGGGTTAATTAATTGTCAGATTTCCCACTAAACTTAGGAAAAGTGGGTTTTGAGGGTTCAAAACACATTTTTAACCCCTCAAAATATGTTATAGTAGAAATTTGAGCGCGAGAGGTTTAATTTTGATTACTCATACCCCATACAACTTTTCTAGACAACACTTATTACAATTCAATTACAATTTTTATTGCAATTTTCGACTTGCGAGAAATCTAAAAAATTAAAAGATCACTACCTAGACCTAACCAAATTCCACGAAATTTTTTGTGTGATCTAGTATGGTAATATACATTGACTCTAGACACTATGACTCATCCAAGGCCTCACCATCAAGTCGTACTCCGGCTTTGGGGTAAAATTGGAGGAAAAAACTCATTAATTATTAACTCCGGTAGGGAGATATAATTAACCAAGTAAAAAAAACCTCCCAGAGTAATACTCACTTGTTGGCAAGGTCCCAGGCTACCTAGGCCTGTTACAGACTCAATACTGACTCAGAACTCATCATTACTAGCATCACTTATTACAATTCCCCGTAGGGTGTTGAATCTGGGTACAAGAGAAAATGATAAGAAGTAGAAGTAGAGTTTAAAAACTATGTTGAACTGATGATATCTGATGATATCCGATGGTACAAATGTTTTCTGGTTCATCCTTGGGCATGGAGTCTTTTCATTATCATCAGGTGCCACTCCAGTGGTGAATATTTGGCTCCATATGCAGATGCATGCTAGATATGAAGTGATAGTGTGCAAGAACCTGGAATCTGTATCCACCGACCAAAGATATATATTAGCAGTATCCATTCAAAATAACATCAAATAAAATCAAGTACAGAAATGGATATTTATTCTGGAAACATAAATAACAATTTATTCATGAAATAAAATTACTTAAACAAAATTTACAAGGGATAGGGTTAGGAATATGATACACAGGATGCCCCGTGGCATCAAATGTCTTCGGTGAAATCCATCTTGAGAACCAGCCTACTCACAGGCAAATCCATAGGCTCTTTCTCTGATGTGCCTTGTCCAATTCTAACGATCTTGGGACTATGACTTGCCCCAATGTTAACATGTTTGTGGCCATTAGATATACCAAACGTCTTCCTTTTCTTTTTTTGACTTTTGACGCGTTGAGTCTTGATCCTGCTCAAAACTGGTGGTTCATTTTTTATATCCTTTTTCTTTTTCGTTTTTTTATTTTCTTCCTGGTTAGTTGCGATGGTGATGATGATGCAATTACTGTCGATCTTATAGCTCTGTCTTGAAAATGCTCTGATGGAAGATTTTAAGTACCCCTGCTTTTTGAGTTATGCCTAATCTCTTCATTTTGAATCCTCTCTGCTAAGGGGGGAAGAAAATTTGTTAACACAACATCACTTCCTGTTTAGTATGATCTATAGATAATCTCATTGTTGGGTTTCCTTGGATCCTCAACATGATATCTTTTCTCTAACTCTCGATCAAGTCTGACAAAGTTATTATCTGGCATGGGGATGGTAGCATATGGCAAGTCCATTTGAAGGCTACCACCTAAATCTGATACCCATTTTCTTGATAGGAGCATTCCCCATGAATCAGGAACATCTATCACAACAATATCCATAGTCATTATTATGTCTGGGTATGCAGCTAGGAAAACCTGTAAATCTTTAATTATCCCACACACTTCAATTCTTTTAGAATCCATTGAACATATGTTGTGATAGGGCCTAGATACCCTTAAATTCAGTTGCTCCATGACTTTCTTGGTCATGACATTTGATGAAGCCCCTAAATCAAGCATGCAGTTGTGTAAAAGACAATCATTCACTATCAAAGAAACATAAAATGGTAGATGATCTTCGTTCCCCACATAACAGTTCATACTTTTCAATACAATTTCTTCATCTTCTTGTTCATTATTAGGCTTTTCTTCCCTTTGAGTAACTTCAATTGCACTTAGTAACTTGGCCCTTTGAGATGGTATCTTTAAAAGCTCTGTCACTGGGATAGAAACCTTTGCATTATTCACCCAATTGCCCAAGTCAAAATTTAATTTTGAAGTAAGAGGAGAAAAATTTCTGTGATTATTTCGGTCTTGAATATCCCTTCTCTGATAAGTCATCCCTTTGTGTTTTGCCATAGCAAGAATTTGTCCAGATGTAGGCTTTTCCCCAAAAATCTTAGTGACTTTGTCAAAATTTGCAATCATATTGTCAACCCCAAGATTATTAGGACTATGGTCAATCTCTTGATTTCTTTCAATGATTAATATCTGATCTTCTATGGAGAACATATTGATTTGACCACTAGTTCCTACATGTTCATCTCCCAACATGCTACCTTCCATAATTCTCTTTACATATGGGCATGTGGCTTCTTCATAGAACTCATTACATGGCCTACAAAAAGGGGGAATTTGATCTACCACGTTGGTGGATTCCAATGGGTTTGGAGGCCTATAATCTTGTTGAGGGCCTTTATTCTTTTGCCATCCATTATTTGGCCTAGGTTGGAATCTTTGCACTTGCGATCTTTCCATGGCCACCAACCTTTGCATTTCTTTAGTGTGGTTTGCTTCCATGCTCTTGATGAGTTGAGTTAATTCCTTAATAAGATCATGGGTAGCCTCTTCCTTGGCCTTGCCTTGGGAATCATTCGATTTCAATGGCCCTCTAGTGAAACCAAGAATCTCTGATTTTCCTGATTGCTTTCTGGCCCTCTCCATTTTCAAGGCTTCAGTTTGAGCTTCACCCAAAGTCGCAGGCTCCTTTCTTCTCAACTCATAAGCAGTGTCAACACCAAAAGAACCCAGATAGGAACATAAGAGAAATTCACCAGGAGGTTTAACAGTAGTAGGCATTGAATCTCTTGTTAAACTCTTCCATGGTTTCATTCTCATTCTTCTTCATGGTGCTAATGGCACTGATCAGATGACTATTCTCTCTTCTCTCTCCATACTTTCCCATGAAAGCATTAACAATTGTTTGTAAAGAATCATACGAGTTAGCAGGTTGCTCAGTGAACCAATCAAGAGCATCCTCTTCTAAAGAGAGAACAAAAAGCCTCATCTTTACATCCTCATAGTTAGCAACGTTACACCACTTAAAGATGCAAACATTAAAGTTCTTCACATGTGATGCAGCGCTAATGGCATTGTTACCTTGAAAAGAAGGCAACCTTTCAATAGCCTTGTTAGGGATATTGTGAGGATAGCCATTAATGTTAGTAAAGTTACAAGGAGAAAAAAGATCATTCATGATGTTAGGCTCAACTTGTTCTTGAAACAACAAATGAATGTCAGAAATAGCCTCTTGCCCAAGACTAGCAAGAGCTCTACTATGAGAAAGTCTATTTAACCTCTCTCTAAAAACCCTTTCAGGATCAGGAGAGGGGCTAACTAGACCACTTGAATTTTTCCTAGTAGAAACTCTTGCAAAATCAGGATTGAGTGGAGTCGCCACTTGAGCAAGAATATAAATCTAAAATTCAAATATGCCAAAACTTAAAGTTAGTCGTTTTCCCAGGCACAAGAAGACTTGTCCCCGGCAACGACGCCAAAAAATGTTATCGCTTGCCGCCTACACCTACCTATAGTGAGCGGGAAAAACATGTAACCCCACAAGGTGTGGTTGGTGGCAAGGAACTCAGAGAAGGGGCTGTCACCTATTCCCGACTCTCTCTGTTTAAGCTATCTCCTAGGTTAGCTATGGAGGGTGGTCCCTAAATGGAAAACTAAGTTAAAAGATGTGAGTTTCTAGGAGAGATGTTAGAGTTAAATAAATTACTTCTTAAGATTCATGAGCATTTATGAGCAACTTTGAAATAATGACAAACTATTTAACCAGTGCCTTTACAAATAACGTGCTCAAAAGTAAAAGAAATGCTCAAAGAGATGAGAGCACAGTAATCCTGAAATGGAAACAAAAGACTGTTAGCACAAGATATTAGAAATGCTCTCAAGATAAAAAGATTTATGAATCAAAACATGAGAAACTATCTTGCTCATAAGGAAACATTTAGTGTTCTACTTTTGGAAAATGTAAATGAGATGGTAGAAAAACTCAAATGTTAGACCAAGATCACAACATGCAATTAAATTTGCAACACCATATAAAGGTATTTGCCAATGAAACAAGATATATCAATCATCCATAAGCATAATGATCATTAAAATGACGACATGCAATGAAGTTGCAAAAGTAGAAGCAAATTTCCAAGTACCATAGAATTAAACTTGTTGCAAAATTTAAGGAATTAAAATGCTTGCATCCAAAGTGCTTCTTGAGATAATATTTGCATGTGAATCTTTAAACCGTCAAGATAACAAAAAATTTGGGAACTTTGCAAGTAAATGTGATGAGATAGTGCTCTTGGTTTATTTTATTAATTAGTTCTAAAGCAAAGTTACAATTGAACTCTAATCCTCAAACCTCACCTTCGCCCAAATATTTGGATCTCACAGTGAAGAGTCCATAATAGAGGTAGAGGGTCCCTAAAACGTCTAGTCAACCAACTTAAGTTGGGAGTAAATTTTAGTGATGCTTGGGGCATGTAAGATCTAAAAGTAAATTAACATGAAAATGAAAATTCAACTTCAACTTCAACTTGAAATATATTTGCTTGTCATGAAATAAAATGTAGTTTTACTTGACGCATCAAACTTAATATTGTAGAGTGTGCTCAATGGTGAAGCATAAGCAAATTTGAAGTATGATTTCAAGCTAAATAAACTCAAGTAAAGATGTTTGCATATAAAAAAATCCGAATTTGCTATGAAAGTAAATGCTCTTAAAACTTGCAACGAATCAAAGTGAATAGTTAGTGAAATGAATGAAATGCATGGTTGTGTTAATTGACCAATTAAATGAGATGCATGCAATTTAAAGAGATCAACAAATCACACCACATGTCATTTCCAAAAATTGAGAGATTGAGATGCCAATGGGTAAAACTCACGCTCCCAAAATCAGAAATTTTATTAGTTGTTAGAAGTAAGAGACTATGAAGCCTCCTACAAGCTCAAGGAAAACCTTTACAAATGAACTTAAGGTCTTGGACTTATCCTTGATGAGAAATTTCTGCAATATAAAGACTCAATAGAAATTAGATTTTTACAAGTGAAGAAAAGAGGCTAAGCCTCCTCAATGCTCACGGCCAAGAGAGAGAAGAATCCACAAAAGAAACTCAACCTTCTTCAAGGAAGCTCCTTAACTACCCACGACCAAAGGAATAAGAGAGAGTCCTCCTCGTTTGACATTAGAGCTCAAAGGTCTTGCAACAATTTGTTAGTAGTTTCTTGAAGGTAAATCCCACAAGTTGCTACAAGAAAACAAGTTAGAAAAGGAAGACTACAAAAAACCAACCAAGTGTTAGACAAAGAAAATCACAAAATATTGCACAATAATCTACAAAGGGCTAAGCCAAAGAGAAGAGTTTAATAAACTCTCGTCTTTGTCTAGCCATGTTTAAGCTCTTTAAATAGAAAAATATGATCCACTGAAGAACAATGAAAAGTAAAATATTTTTAAATGATTGCATGTATACAAACTATGTCCAAACGAATCTCTGCAAGACACTTTTTCGTAAGATAAACTATAAAAATCCAAATAACAAATGAGAGTTCCTTTGAAGGTGCTTCAAGGGTGGGTTGGTCTCTCAAAGACTTCCCCTCACGCTTGATCCAAAAATAATTCTTCTACAATACTCAAGTCACACATTAGTCCATGTAGATTTAGATAAGCAAACAATGAATTGAAACTTCTAGAAATTTATTTGAAAATAAACTAGAACTTTCAATCTCTAGAGCCTATTTTCAAATCAAAAGCTAATACAAGATAATTGTGCACTAGAAAATTCACAAGAATACATGGAAAATGAAATAACTCAAAGCATAGAAAAGATTATACTAATAACTCCCAATGCACCATGCTCCAAATGAAGAACACCCATGAATGGACGCCCAAAGTCTTTTTATTGATATTCTTGAAAAGTGTACAAAGTAGTAGCGATTCCGCAAGCACAATAGCTCGTATCCAATGATACAATATGAGAGCCCATGGCTCCATTATATAGAAAGTTAGGAGCAAATCCCATTGAAGAACCATATGCCAAGTGGTGAGAGGGAGGAGATGACAAGACAAATTCGAATTTGGTAAGTGGAGTTCCAATGCCAAGTGTAAAAATCGAATTCTGGCAAGTGGACATCATGTTCTTCTTCCCTTACGTGCCAAATTCGAATTTTATGATAAAATGACGTGTATATGGTTGGTAACCCATGTGGGTACAATTTCCCACAAAAATCTCCACCAAATATTCTCCCAAATCCTCCCAAATATGCACTAACTTCACAAATTCGAATTTCCAAGTAAGCAGCTCTCATTTAATGCCGAAAATTCAATTTTATTTGAGCACATGTCTTTTCCTTGATTTTAGGAGTCCACATCACCTTGGGTCTTCACTTTAACTCCTCCATAATTTTCCACCTCATTTCCACCTCATTTAGCATGTGTCGATATTTATTTTTCTCCATTTATTTAATTTCTGGCTTAATTAATTGCCAGATTTCCCACTAAACTTAGGAAAAGTGGGTTTTGAGGGTTCAAAATACATTTTTAACCCCTCAAAGTGTGTCATAGTAGAAAGTTGAGCGTGAGAGGTGTAATTTTGATTACTCATACCCCATACAACTTCTCTAGACAACAATTATTATAATTCAATTACAATTTTTATTGCAATTTTCGACTTGCGGGAAATCTAAAAAATTAAAAAATCACTACCTAGACCTAACCAAATTCCACGAAATTTTTTGTGTGATCTAGTATGGTAATATACATTGACTCTAGATACTAGGACTCACCCAAGGTCTCACCATCAAGCCGCACTCCGACTTTAGGGTAAAATTGGAGGAAAAAACTCAATTAATTATTAACTCCTGGTAGAGAGATGATAATTAATCAAGTAAAAAAAACCTCCCAGAGTAATAATCACTTGTTGGCAAGGTCTCAGGCTACTTAGGCCTGTTACAGACTCAATACTGACTCAAAACTCATCATTAGTAGCATCACTTATTACAATTCCCTGTAGGGTGTGGAATCTGGGTACAAGAGAAAATGATAAGAAGTAGAAGTAGAGTTTAAAAACTCTGTTGAACTATTGATATCTGATGGTACAAATGTCTTCTGATTCGTCATTGGGCATGGAATCTTCTCATTATTATCAGGTGCCACTCCAGTGGTCAACAGGACCCACTGTCACCTCAGTCGATTTCCCTTGTTTTTTACAGACTTTCACCAATGGGAGGGTCACAATATGAAGATAATGACAAGAGGAGTAGGATCAATGGCAAGGTAGAAATGTTATTTCCAAAGTCCATTCAAAGGAGAGACTTAAATGATGGCTTGCTTGCTTCAAAAGCAAGAGAAATGGCTCTCCAAGAAAGGCTTACGGGTAGGAAGCCTAGACCTAAGGCGAAAGTGTGTAATATCCCTAATGGAAACTTTAATAGTAGATACCAAAAATAAACTTGAACAACAAATTAATCGTAAGTAGACACACAACCAGCAAATTGATACGCAAATATATGCCAATAAAATCGCTGAGCCATTTTATTAATCCATTGAAAATAGTACATCAACATGAAGGAATAGTGGAACCTGAGCTTTCTAAGCAAGCAAAACAAAACCCAAAAAAATATCTCTGACCCAACTGATGAATGACTCTGGCAATGATGTAGACTACTCAGTGAGAAGACTGTTGCAAACCTGCTACGACAAAATTGCTCTCTCCAAAACTCCAATGAAGCACCGTGAGATTTCTGAGTGAAATCTCCTCAAGAGGGTTGGGTTTTCGTCCAAGACCCACTAGCAAACCCAGGGGTTTCCATCCTGGGGCTACTGCTGAAGTAGAGAACCGAGTTCTCAACCTTTCATACAAGAAGAAATATCAAATCCAAGATGTCCTCTAATGGCCTCCTCCTCCTCTTTTATAGAACTAATGGACCCCTCTAGAACCTCCTACTTTATTATTATTTTAATCATTGAGCACATTTCCCTCTTTTTATGTGATGTTCCTTTTTATGGTGTTCCTCATGGCATGGTTAGGATGGACTTTTAAGGGTTGGAGGTAGACAGGTCACAGGTATATGTTTACTTCATCAGCAGGCCCAGGGGCTTTTGGAGATGTTTCATGGGGTTTTTAGGAGTTTCTATGGGATCCAATGGAATTCGCTTGGCGTATCCCATCATCTACACAATTTTCCTTTTGTTCCAGTGCATTTTGACAACTTTCAAAAAACAGAGTTATTAATGAGTCTAACTCTATTAATTACGCTTAAGAAGGCATTCTGGGAGAAATACTTGATAGAACACCTTAGTGTAATAGCTCGTTGGAGCCGGAACGAGAAAATCTACTAGATAGGATAGTTAGAAGTGCGTTTCAGTGACCCGAGGAGGCATGGTGGTTAATTTACCATTTTCCCACATTAAAAAGATATTTTAATTGAATTAAAAGGAGGGAAATGTGCTCAATGATTAAAATAATAATAAAATAGGAGGTTCTAGAGGAGTCCATCATATCTATAAAAGAGCAGGAGGCCATTGGAGAACATCTTGGATTTGATATTTCTTCTTGTATGAGAGGTTGAAAACCCGATTCTCTACTTCATTGGTAGCCCCAGGATGGAAACCCTCGTGTGATTAAGTGAGATTGGGCGAGTACCCATCTCCCCTTCATGAATTCATCCAGAATTAACAAGAGAGCTCAACAGTGACATTTTAGTTGAGTTTTGGAGGGCCAACACAGCATTGGAGCAGATTCTTGAGGCTAGTTTTCGATCTCAACTATTTTATTGTATCGACATGTAAACCCCAGTTTCTATTACAATAAAAGCTGAGATTATTTTGCTTATCATATTATTGAATTACATGCACTCTATTTGTTATATTTTACATGGAAATCTTCTATTAATTGAATGGTAATTTTATTGAGAAATTTTGGTTGAGTTAGATTTCTGCAAAATTACTCAAATATCTTGTTTGGGATATTACAGTGGTATCAGAGCTAGTCTTCCTGTTAGCTTGAGGGTTTGTTGGAGATCAATCTCAAGGGAAGATTGTGATCGAATTACTGAAGATATTTCCCCGAGGCTGTGTGAAATCGTCGTTCATTCATTCAACAATTTCAATTTCAAATTTGGCGAAATAATATTGAGCAATATTAAAGCATCAACAAGGGTCGAGTTCTTACCGTGGGTCGTGGCATATTAATTCAAAAAGGGAGGTCATGAATTTCGAATTGTAGTGGTTGGGAGTGAGTCCATGTAAATACATGGTTGATGACATGACTGTGACTAACACAGTCTATTAAGAGTGGAGGTCGAATCACCTATTTATAAATTGTTGGGCTTAAATTTCTAAATCACACTACGAATTCAAATCTTGGTCAACCGATTGTGGGGCCGTGTCCAGGGGTGCAAATTGCTATTTTGCTAGAAGTTAAAGAATTTCATTGGGTCGATATTTCTTTCCCTGTAATGGCAAAGAACCTTCACTTAGTCAAAGGTCATGGATCATGTTATAGGCTGCTTGACATTCAACGTTGAAAGGCCCGACTATTTTCAAAAAACCGACCCTGACTTTTATAAGTCCGTAATATTATTTGTTTAAGCCAAGCTGCTATAGCATATATCGCATGCACCGCCGATCAGAACACCTGTAACATCCTCGCAGTCCGACATGTATAACAACTCGCAGTTTGGAGTAGGCACATCCCAGTGAGCATGTGCGTGATCTGAATTATAATGCACGTTCCAAGTCTGTGATCGGTTCGCCGCATTATAGAGGAGAGTCCATGGAGACGCATAGTATCCACCAACTGTTGAGATTTTGTGTAGTTGGGGTAGCATCGGATGTGCTCTAGCCCTGAAACTTTGTGGAGGAGCTAAGAAACACATCACCTCCAAAACCTAGAAAGCGTTTGGAGAAATTTCATCTGGTGTTGAAGTTATTCAAATAATTAATTTTTTTAATCGGTACCCTAACTCTAACTTAGGGAAATTGAAACATTAAAGTGAATTAATTAAACACATGTGATGAAATGATCTAAGTGACATGGATCAAGCAATCTTTTAATCTCAACCATTTATAAGAGATTTAATCATGGTCGTTGATGTGTTCAACGAAAAAGTATAAGAGAAAGGCTTGAGGGTCAGATGGAGACACACACACAAAGACAAAGCTAAGAAACTAAGTTGGAATTTTATGGAAGGGTTTGCTAAGAATTTCCGGGGGAGTTTTCTGCGGCAAGGGATAGTATTGGTTGAGGGGATGATTTGATTCTCGAGCCAAGAGTCAGCAAGAGGCAGAGGAGCAGCTTTCATGGTTAGCGCAGAGGAGCAAGGGCAGCAGTAGCAACTGCGCAGCACAGCTTCAGCCACTACGAAGGTGCTACGCAGGCCCAGGAGGGGTAGCGGTGCAACTTCAGAGGGCTTCCAGAGTTACACAAGGGCCTCTAGAGGCAGCATAAGGACTGCGTCACCCACTCTGGGATTACGCAGTCCCCTTCTGAGCAGTGCAGAGGCACGCAGAGCCTAGCAAGGCTGTCGCTGGGGCTTCAGGGGCAGTGCTGGGGTTTCTAGGGCAGAATCGGGCTGAGTCTTGTAAATCCCGTTTGAGGGTGTGGATCAATCAAAATCTTGGTCTCAGAACAATAGGTTAGCTACAGATCTACTTTTTTCTCTGTCAGGTTAACCAGATTTGGTACCCAGATTTGTTGTACTCAAAATCTAATTAATAATAATAAACCCTCATATTTGCTGCACCGATTTTCCCGCATTGGATTTTTCTGGGGACTTATGTCCAAAAATCTGTGTCACTTTGTTGAATGAGCGTAATATTTAGTAAATGATCAGCATGTGTGTAGGTTGTTAGCTGTGTTTACTTCTGTATTTTCTAAATATTTTTTTTTTAAATAACTTGTATAACTTAATCACAAGTAGGAGAAGTAAACCATGATACTTGCAATATTCCAAATAGGAAAATAGACAGCAATACACAGCAATGCAAGCATACAACTATATAGGAAAATGCCGGAAATAGAATATACAGCAAGTACACATAAAAATGCCAGGAATGCTAAGCCATTTTATTAATCTGAGAATATATATGGGTACAATGGATAATCAGAATAAGTGCACCTATCCTTGCACAAGGCAAGTGAAGAACCCTCTCAGAAACAGGAAATGCATTTGCTATATTCTTGCTTGGCTACTTCATAACCCGAAAGCTGCCAAATGCTTCTTCTTGCAATAATGAAGAAAACTGGAGACAGAAGTGATCCTAATAGGAATGGTAGAAAACCTATAGATCGCATACTCTCCACCTTTCCCAGGACAAAGTGGGGAAACCAGGAACAAAATGGACCACCTCCGAAAATCACCCCAGAAGCCCTCCTCAAAGAAAAACGCTGTCCCTCCAGGCCCAGCACAGATGCCAAATGAAAATGCCGAGAAAGAGCCACAAATCCCTCCAGAAACTCTCCAACTGATAGAGACTAGACCTCCACGCCGAAATACACTGAATCTCCCACAGAAATCCCCACAACTGAACTGCTCTAACTCAAACTGCGTCCTCCCTCCAAAGACTGCGCAGTCACCCAATGAAGCTCAACTCCTCAGCAAAACCTCCAACCAAATCACCAGCAAATCACCTGCTAAAGACTGAAGAAATACCTTGCTCGAGCAGGCACTCGAAGTCCCCCGGGGCCAAGGGCGAGATCTCCGACCGGAGACACTCAGTTGCACTAAACAGTGCTGCAGATCGACTAAACAGCCAGTGTGCTCAAGTAGACAGAAGTCTAGCTCAAAATATCATCAACAATATCAATAATGCCAAATGGAATGGCTCTCCCACCTTTTATAGTGCTAGCTCCCCTCAAAACCCTAACGTGGTCCCCTCTCTCCACGTCCTCCTCCTAAGCCTGCGCAGTTGCTTCTATAGCCTACGTGAGGCCTCCCTCATACATGGGGTGGACCCCCAAGGCTCCCCTTTAAGTCATAACGTTGCTCCTACTAGGGAAGTGCTTTATTTTATTAAAGTGAGGTGACCCCTCTTTCTCACTTTTATTTATTAATTAGCTATAGGCGGCAAAACTATACAAAAATCAAATATTCCAATTAGCGGTGCTAATTAGGAATATTACAGTCTCCCCCGGCAGAACGTTGCTTGTCCTCAAGCAACTGAAGTGATGGATGTTGCAAAATCTTCTCATCCTCCCAAGTGGCATCCTCATCCGGCAAATTCTTCCACCTCACCAAGAATTCCCGGATCGTCCTGCTCCGAAGCTGCCTCTCCCTGGTATCAATAATAGCCTCCGGCTGCAACACCAGATGCCCCTCATCATCCGTGGGTGGTAGCTCATCTGTGACTGTCACCTGCTGGCCCAATGCCTTTTTCAGGCATGATACATGAAAAATGTTATGGATCTTGCTGCCTTGGGGCAGCTCCAACTCATATGCAACCTGCCCAATCCTGCGTATCACCCTGTATGGCCCATAAAAACGGGGCTTAAGCTTCTCGGCCCCCTTCTGCTTAAGTGAAGACTGTCGGTATGGCTGTAGTCGCAGGTAGACCAAGTCTCCTACCTCAAAATGTCTCTCCACCCGACCCTTATCAGCATACAACTTCTGCTGATTCTGCGCTGTGGCTATGTTATCCTTGAGAGCTCGGAGGATATCTTGGCTGTCTTGGATCTGATCTTGGCTCTCGGAGCCCTACTAGCACCAAACATCATGTCCACAAAAGATATAGGATGATATCCATACAAAGCATAGAAAGGTGACATACCGGTGGACATGTGATGCGTCGTGTTGTAGCAGTACTCTCCCAGATGCAGCCACTTCAGCCATGCCCTCTGCTGCCCACTGACATAGTTACGCAAGTAGCCCTCCAGCCACTTGTTAACTATCTCTGTCTGTTCGTCCGTCTGGGGGTGATAACTAGTGCTCGGCGTCAACTCTGTCCCCACTAGCCGGAAGAGCTCATGCCAGAATCTGCCCATGAAGCGGCTGTCCCTATCACTGACAATGGTCTTAGGTAGACCATGCAACCTGAAAATCTCCCTGAAGAACAGCTCAGCCACCTGTGCTGCTGTGTGGTGTGCGGATATGGCGAAAAAATGAGCATACTTCGTCAGTCGGTCAACGACGACAAAGATGCAGTCCTTGCCCTGCACCATGGGCAACCCTGTGATGAAGTCCATCGATATGCTCTCCCATTTTCCCTCTGGAATGGGAAGACGCTGCAACAACCCTACCGGATGGCTCATCTCTCCCTTGTTTCTCTGGCAAACATCGCACTCCCTGACATGCTGGAGTACGTCCTCCTTGAGGCCCTTCCATGAGAACCTCTCCCTGATGGCCCTGTAAGTCTTGGTGAACCCCTGATGGCTCGCCAATGGAGAATCGTGTGAAGCCTGGAGTATCTTCTTCTTGAGCTGAGATCCCTCAGTCAAGAAGATCCTGTCCCTGTAATAGATGATCTCGTCGACCACCTTGTACCTGTCATCTGCTACATGCCCATCCAACACCTCACACGCAAACCTGTCCTTGGAGTACTCTACCAACAGTCGAGCCCTCCAATCAGCGTCCAAACTCATAAGAGATAACGTGGCCGATCTACGGGAAAGGGCATCGGCTACCACGTTATTCTTGCCTTTGACGTACTCAATGTCAAAGTCATAGGCTTGGATCTTACTGATCCACTTCTGCTGCCTCTCCTGCAACTGCTTCTGCTCCAGAAAGTACCTGATGCTGTTGTGATCTGATCTCACCCTGAATCGGCTGCCCACTAAATACTGCCGGTACTTGGCCAATGCATGCATGATGGCCAACATCTCCTTGTCGTATATGGAATACAACCTCTCATGCGGAAGGAGCTTCCGGCTCTCAAAAGCTATAGGTACCGCCCTGCATCAATACCGCACCAATCCCCTCTCCTGACGCATCACACTCCAGGACAAATGGCTGCGTGAAATCCGGCAATGCAAGCACGGGGCAGCTGCTCATCACCTCCTTGAGCTTATCGAAAGCTCGCTGTGCTGTATCCGACCAACTGAATGCCCCCTTCCTCGTCAAGTCTGTGAGAGGTGCAGCAAGCTGTGAGAAACCCTTGACGAACTTCCTGTAGTAAGTGCAAATGCCAATAAATCCCCGAAGCTCAGTCACATTCCTCGGCTCTGGCCAATCTCTGATGGCCCTGATTTTCTCCTCGTGGACTCTCACCCCGTCCACTCCTATAATATGCCCCAAGTACAGCATCTCCGTCAAGCCGAACTCACATTTGGAGAGCTTGGCATAGAACTACTGCTCCTCCAAGATGCGCAAAATTGTCTCAATGTGTTGGAGATGCTCCTCCCAAGTCCTGCTATATATAAGTATGTCATCGAAGAAGACCAGCACAAACTTCCTCAGATGACCCCTGAAGATGTGGTTCATGCACGACTGAAAGGTAGCGGGTGCATTGGTCAGCCCAAAAGGCATGACCAGAAACTCGAAGTGCCCATAATGACACCTGAAGGCGGTCTTGGGAATATCTTGTTCCCTCACGCGTATCTGATGGTACCCAGATCTCAAGTCAATCTTTGAGAAGAACCGTGCTCCTCTCAACTCGTCCATCAGCTCATCGATCCTGGGGATGGGGTACCTGTTCTTCAGGGTCTTCTTATTCAGAGCACTGTAGTCAATGCACATCCGCAATGTGCCGTCCTTCTTCTTCACCAACACCACGGAAGAAGCAAAAGGGCTTGTGCTTGGCCGAATGTGACCAAGGGCCAACAACTCCTGAATAGCACGCTCTATCTCATCCCGATAGGCCTTGGGATGCCTATACGGTGTGGTGATCACCGCCTGTATACCCTGCTCAAGCTCAATAGTATGCTCAAACCCCCGATCCGGTGGCTGCCCTGGTGGAATATCCCCGAATACTACGGCATACCTGTCGAGGATAGACTGTAGCTCAGGATGCACTGTCTGACCTGTATCTACTGCCTCCGAAGCTCGCAACTCTACGGCCCACTCTATGTCTCCCTTGCGGAAGGTTGCCTCCATCCTATGTGCCGATACTGTCTGAGGCGGATATGTGTGCTGTCCCCGTATCTTCTCATGCCTCCCTGTCTTGGGATCATCCCACTCCATCTCTAGGGCCTTCCAATCTGTCGTGACCTTCCCCAGAGTAATGAGCCACTGAACACCCAATATCATGTTGGTGTTCGGGATATCCACCACAAAGAAATGATCTATCAATGTATAAGTGCCCATCGTCACTGATAACTCTGGGACATACCGAGCACACACCATAGTCTGATCCCCTGGGACCAAAACGGAAAATCCATCAAAACTCTCAGTCTGTATGCCTCTCCGCTCAACCATCTGTGCATCAATAAAGTTGTGGGTGGCCCCACTATCAACCAAGACTGAGACCCGCTATCCACGTACTGTCCCCCGTACGCGCAGCGTCAAATACTTGGGAACTCCCCGCAATGCGGCTAGAGCTCCTCCAGTAGGTGCAAATGATGCACCACCTGCTGCGGGTGGTGGAGGTGGTAAGGTACCCTGCGCTGCATAACAATCTACTGCCCCCACGTCATCCCCCTCATCCTCTTCCCCGCTGCTCTCGGAGAAGACCTCAATGAAATGTGCTTTCCCTGCAGCACATCTATGTCCCGGTGCCCATGGCTCCTGGAAAGTGAAGCACAACCGCTTCCTCCTCAACTCTCTCCTGGCCTCATCATCAAACTGCCCTCGCCCAGGATTCGCCTTGGGAGGCGGAATCCTCGTGTCCTTCCCCTTAGGCTGGAAGGCCTGTCTCTGGGGGTAGGGTGTCCGAGTCCTGGGTAAGACATCCTGTAAATCTCGGGTCCTGCTGATGGCATCCTGAAGTGTAGTTGGTCTAGTCGACCTGACTAGGGCCACGAAGTGGCTCCGTCAACCCCTCCACAAACATGTAGACCATCCGAGCCGCGGATAGATTTGGCACCATCACTGAAACCCTCAAGAAATCTGAAATGTAAGTCTCTGGGCTCCTAGTCTGTTTGAGCTTCGTCAGCTCAACAAAGTGCTGCTCCGGATCCCTCCTGTCAAAACGCTCTATCACCCTCCGGGTAAACTCGGCATATGTCCCCACTGTAGAATGCCCGAGTGTAGTCATCCCATGAAACCACCAGTCCTGGGCCTCACCCTCCAAATGTAATGTTGCCACCTTAATGGCCTCTGACTGCGACATCTGATTAAGCTGGAAATAGATATCCAACTTCTCTACCCAAGACTTTGCCGAACTGTTTGATGAACCATCAAACATGGGCAAATGAAATCTGCTAGCTGCGCGGTGGTCATCATGATGATGTCTGTGTCCCCTGTGATGATCACGGGGTCTACCATCACGCTGGAGCTGAACATAATCTCTAAATGAGATAAGATCTCTGATCGTCGGCCCGCGTGCCAGGTACTCTGCAATGTAGGCGTCCATCTGGCTAGGGTCAACCTCCGGCTCCTGCTGTGCTTCTGCCCCTGCGTCCTCTGCTAGGAAAGTGGGCATAGTGGATCGCGTGGGTGCATGCGATGCCATGATAGGGATAGCATCACGCACCGGCATATGGTGTGACGTGCCCGATCCCTCATCGATCTGAAAACCCCTCGGGGTTTCCCGCTGCCTAACCTCCAGCGCAGTGAGTCTCTGTGATACATCCTGCATGTGTTGGAGGAGCGCCTCTCTAAATCTCCTCGAATCCTCCTCGTCTGCCATAGGATCCTGCTGCTCTGCGTCCCCCACAGGCTGCTCCTGATCTGTGTCCACCACTCGAACACAGTCCCCCTCTCCGTAGGTGTTTCCCAACCTACGCTCAACGTCTCTGTATTTCTTACCCCGGTAACCGATATGGGATCTATCCCTTGGCCTCATAGACTGCTAGCTCCACAGGCTGAGCCAGAACTATGCTCTGATACCACTGTAATATTCCGAATAGGAAAATAGACAGCAATACACAGCAATGCAAGCATACAACTATATAGGAAAATGCCGGAAATAGAATATACAACAAGTACACATAAAAATGCCAGGAATGCTAAGCCATTTTATTAATCTGAGAATATATATGGGTACAATGGATAATCAGAATAAGTGCACCTATCCTTGCACAAGGCAAGTGAAGAACCCTCTCAGAAACAGGAAATGGCTGCTATAGAGACTGCGTCCCAGCGGCTGGAAGAAACTGCCGTAAACTACTGCTGCTGCAATGAACTGGAACTAGGGGCTGATCCCCTCGCCGGAATGAGCTGAAAATCTGTAGATCGCCTGTACTCTCTGCTCCGGACAAAACCCAGAAACCATGAACAAAATGGACCACCTCCGAAAATCACCCCAGAAGCCCTCCTCAAGGAAAAACGCTGTCCCTCCAGGCCCAGCGCAGATGCCAAATGAAATATGCTGAGAAAGAGCCACAAATCCCTCCGGAAACTCTCCAACGGATAAAGACTAAACCTCCACGCCGAAATACACTGAATCGCCCGCAGAAATCCCCACAACTGAACAGCTCCAACTCAAACTGCGTCCTCCCTCCAAAGACTGCGCAGTCACCCAATGAAGCTCAGCTCCTCAGCAAAACACCCAACCAAATCACCTGCTAAAGACTGAAGAAATACCTTGCCCGAGCAGGCACTCGAAGTCCCCCGGGGCCAAGGGTGAGATCTCCGACCGGAGACACTCAGTCGCACTAAACAGTGCTGCAAACCGACTAAACAGCCAGCGTGCTCAAGTAGACAGAAGTCTAGCTCAAAATATCATCAACATATCAATAATCCCAAATGGAGTGACTCTCTCACCTTTTATAGTGCTAGCTCCCCTCAAAACCCTAACTGCGTCCCCTCTCTCCACGTGCTCCTCCTATGCCTGCGCAGTTGCTCCTAGAGCCTACGTGAGGCCTCCCTCATACATGGTGTGGACCCCCAAGGCTTCCCTTTAAGTCACAACGTTGCTCCTACTAGGGAAGTGCTTTATTTTATTAAAGTGAGTTGACCCCTCTTTCTCACTTTTATTTATTAATTAGCTATAGGCGGCAAAACTATAATATTCCAATTAGCAGTGCTAATTAGGAATATTACAATACTACAGTAGGATTTCTGCATAACTGTATTAAGGGATTTTCACATGGTATCAGAGCAATAACAGATCAAGCTAAATCTACAGCAAATCAGCTGAAGAATATTTTTTCTGCAGGACAACAACAGAAGCAGCTAAGATCCGGAAAGGATAGCTTGACAGCAGGAGGACGCAGACCCAAAAAGGGGCAGCGCTACAGCGACATAAGGCCATTAGGCTTACGCAGAGCCTTTCAAGGCCAACGTAAGGACTGTGTCACCTAGTCGGGGGTTACGCAGTCCACTTCTGCGCAGCGATGAGGCTACACTGGGCCAGTCAGTGGGACGTAGTCCAGTCATTCTTCCTGTTGCAGAGAAGTTTTGCCAAGATCCGGAAACAGTGCTTCAGATCTTCAGTAGTGCTGGTGTGGTGGAGATTCTACTGGTGCATAATTATGCCTAGCTAAGTCAACAAAGAGCGGGAGGAAGACAGTCACTCAGTAGATCTAAGCCAAACAGATCTGAGATCCGAGCAGGAGGGTGATCAGAGAGAACTGTCCGATTGTATTTGGCTGAAGATTTCCAGGAGGGAAATCAGTTGTCAGAGGGAGTAGCTATTATAGAGGGTTTCTATTCGCTAAGAAACCCAGATCCAGCATTTATGTTGAGTATTGCAACAAAAAGAGGGAGAAGAGTATCTATTTTGACAGATCTGAGCAGATGGCGCCATATGGACTGAGAGATCAAGATAGGTTGGATGGCATGTCCAGCTTCGTTATCTGGATGGTCAGGATCCTGTCAGTCCTGGATGAGTATGGCCTCAAGGACCATACAAAGAGAGTCCTAGTTGTGCCAACCGATGCAAATCCTCTAAAGAATTACAATGAAAATCAAGCGCGGGCTAAGCGTTTGATCATGGACGGAGTCAAAGACCACGTCGTGCCTCATTTTGCTGGAAAGAGTACGCCAAATGAGATGTGGGTAGCATTGGACACAATGTATCAGGGAGGCTCAGTGCAAAGAAGGATGCTTCTGGAGAATCAGATGTTGTTGTTCCAGATGCAAAAGGGTGAGGAGATAGATCGCTTCCTCTTTAGACTTCTGACTATCCGAGATCAACTGATTGCCATGGGTACAAATCCGGATGAAGGGCTCCTAGTGAGGACTCCCCTGAATGCAGTCATTGAAGAATGGGAAACGTTTCTCCAAAGCATTTTGGGCAGGGCAGCGTGACCATCATGGGCAAACATGTGGGCAATCCTCCATCAGGAGGAAATCAAGAGATTCACCAAGAGGCAAAGCAGCGGAAGCGGATCAACCAGGGTAAAGAAAGAAGAGGAAGATGATGCAGCCCTTGCATCAAGGGAACTGAAGCAGCAAGGGAAGAAGAAGAGGGACCTTTCCAAGGTCCGGTGCTTTAACTGTGGCGAACTTGGACACTTCGCCAGCACTTGTCCTAAGAAGAAGGACAAAGGATCTTCTGAATCCAAGGCTGCAACAACAAAGGAGGATGGCTCTGAGGATGATGCACCATGAGTGCTCATGTATCTCGAGAGAAGAGGTTGGGTGATATGGATTTGTAGAGCAGCTACAGATAGGAGATGGCAGGATCCTTGAGTCAACCCTACTCTTGGATCACATACGATCTACGGGAGCCTTAAGCCAGTAGCGGGATAAGTCGGGGGATGGTTGCAGAAGGTAACAGTGGAGCAGAGGGCAGTGTTGAAGAGCTGAAGAGGGAGCAGTGTAATGCAAAGGCAACAACAACATAGAGGCAGCAGCGTAGATGCTGATGGGACTTCAGCAACGCAGAGAGGTAGTGCTCACGCAGTGTAGAGTTGTAGCAACACAGTGGCTTCAGAAGGACAACGTAAAGCAGTAGCCAAGGAAGTTTCAGTGATAGGATGCAGCCTGACTTCTCTGTCAATGATTGGGCATGAGTCTTTCAGTTGCTTACTTCTCAGCAACTAAGTTGCAGTGCAACAGTTAGCAGTGGCAGTGTTATGGGCAACATGATGCAGCGAGTTGAGAGGGAGTTGCAGTACAGATGTGGCAGTGTTAGTGACAGTGACATGGGCAGCAGTACAGAGAGAAACGGTGCAGTAGATGGAGGGCAGTAGGCCATGCATCAGCAACACAAAAACTAATTCCAAGATCTTGCGATACATGGTGTGGATGTATTGCTAGAGCACACTCCGTGCTAAGAGGGAGTGTTGAGATTTTGTGTAGTTGGGATAGCATCGAATGTGCTCTAGCCCTGAAACTTTGTGGAGGAGCTAAGAAACACATCACCTCCAAAACCCAAAAAGCGCTTGGAGAAATTTCATTTGGTGTAGAAGTTATTCAAATAATTAAATTTTTTAATGGGGACCCTAAGTCTATCTTAGGGAAATTGAAAAATTAAAGTGAATTAATTAAACACATGTGATGAAATGATCTAAGTGACGCGGATAAAGCAGTGTTTTAATCTCAGCCATTGATAAGAGATTTAATCATGGTCGTTGATGTGTTCAACGAAAAATTATAAGAGAAAGGCTTGAGGGTCAATTGGAGACACACACACAGAGGCAAAGCTGAGAAACTAAGCTGGAGTTCTAGGGCAGGGTTTGCTAAAAATTTCCGGAGGAGTTTTCTGCAACGAGGGGTAATATTGGCTGAGGGGATGATCTGAACTCAGAGCCAAGAGTCAGCAAGAGGCAGAGGAGCAACTTTCAGGGTCAGCGCTGAGGAGCAAAGGCAACACCAGCAGTAGTTACGCAACACAGCTTCAGTCGCTACGCAGGTGCTACGTAGGCTCAAGAGGGGCAACGCTGCAGCTTCAGAGGGCTTCCAGAGTTACGCAGTTGCCTCCAGAGGCAACGTAAGGACTGTGTCACCCACTCTGGGGTTACACAGTCCCCTTCTGAGCAGCGCAAAGGCACGCAGAGCCTAGCAGGGCTGACGCTGGGGCTTCAAGGGCAGCGCTGGGGTTTCTAGGGCCAGAATCGGGCTAAGTCTTGTAAATCCCCTTTGAGGTTGTGGATCAGTGAGAATCTTGGTCTCAGAACAACAGGTTAGCTGCAAATCTACTTTTTTCTCTGTCGGGTTAACCAAATTTGGTACCCAGATTTGTTGTACTCGAAATCTACTTAATCATAATAAACCCTCATATCTGTTGCACCAGTTTTCCCGCATTGGGTTTTTTCGGGGACTTATGTCCAAAAATCTGTGTCACTTTGTTGAATGAGCGTAATATTCAGTAAATGATTTGCATGTGTGTAGGTTGTTAGTTGCATTTTCTTCGGTATTTTCTGAATATTTTTTTTGAGAAGTAAACCGTGATACTACAGTAGGATTTCTGCATAACTGTATTCAGGGATTTTCACACCAACGTCATGATCAACTCACAGAAGGAATATCGAGCCATTGCAAAGGGTCATTGATCCATTGGCAGAGAAAGAATCGCAATCGTGTCTGGGGAAGTCAACGTAAGCATCCGCACACATTTGAGCCACCGAACACTTCACATGCATGAGGGTTGCTTCAGTTGATCACCAGAAGGCCGAGTATTATAGATTAGTGGGAGGTCGACCATTATATGCAGGTTGGCCACGAACCAAGGAGTTGTGATAATGTAACCCAATGCATGCTCAAATAGGGGAGGGTCGATCACATTAATTGTCCAGCTGAGCAACATCAAATTAATCGACCAAATCATCATTGGTGTTGCATATAGAAAAGGTGTTGTGCGATTTATTGTGTTTGTGTTCAAGGAAAACAACACTCCTGTAAGTAATCTACTGTGTGATTGTGCTAGTGTGGAAGACCAATCTGTGCTTAAGGCCTAAATTGGTGCTTAGCTGGAAAAGTTAGAGCAAGATCACAATACAGAGTCTTGTATGAATATTAAACATTCATGAGTGGCTAGCTTATTAACTGTGGCAGTGGGCTCGAACTGTGCTAAGAGGGGCCTGAGTGTTATGGTGGACACTTGAGGTCGAGTTTCTAGATGAGAAAGGGGTGAGTTGCAGAGAAATTAAAAGGCCAAATATATTTTATCAAAGCTGGTGCGTAGTCCTAATGGAAGGGACGATTTCCCTTGGGTGGAAAGCCTGTATGCATAGCTTTCCTATAGTTGAGAACTTCATATTTTTGGCGAAGCAGCCCCAAGAAGGGTCGAGGCTTACATTTCTGGACCGTGTAAATCTGTGTCATTACATGCTGGAGTTTACACCACAGATAAGGTGAGAGGTGTTGCAGAGATCCATCTGCATGTATAGTTATTGTTTGGTCC
This sequence comes from Pinus albicaulis, assembly GCA_034641835.2. NCBI lineage: Eukaryota > Viridiplantae > Streptophyta > Pinopsida > Pinales > Pinaceae > Pinus > Pinus albicaulis. The sequence continues at coordinate 795,995,681 of CM076577.1, read as the reverse complement.
AACTAATTGTGTGAAAGTGATCCTAACTGCCACTAGAACAATGGGTCTATAGGGAGTATATGTGGCAGAGAGGGTTTGCTCACAAGTTGTTATCATAGCCTTGGATGACCGAGTGTATGAATCCCACATGGATTGATGATTAAGGTTGTTTGTATTGTTGTTGTATTGTCCATGTCATATTACGCTGAGTCTTTGTTGAATGATATTAATAGTGATGATGTATGAATAGACTGTGAGTGAGCTTGATAGGTTGTTGTTCATGGTGAGCCTGCGCTAATATATTGTCAAGAAGAGTTTGTCAGTTAAGGTCATATAAAAACAACTTGATATACTTGCCATCATTGAACAAAAACATGGATCAAACCTTCATAAATTCCCTCAATAAACTAGCTGCGGAAATCAACTGATCATTTTCCAACGGAATACTTACTTTGCTACAACAAGAGCAACCACAAAAAGAACATGAGTTGGGACACAAGATCTTTTAACTTAGGACAGATTTGAAACTCATGAGGGTCACAGTGAAAGCTCTTTTCAAACTGGAGCAACTAGATGCACTCATTTCTGAAGTGCACCAGTTAGAGGGGAAGAAACTAATTTAGGCCCTAAAACCAACGATGCTCTCCCTAATACAAACCAAGTTCTTGCAGTACCCTTGTGAAGGGGTCACACTTCCAGTTTCCTCCTGTCCCAGTAGTATCATGATGCTGACTGCACCTATACCTCCTTGCAGTGATGACATAATGAGGAGAGTTTTCAAACTGATAGTAGAGACCTTTCAGGTTTTGGATAACAGTGAAGGTCCTACATTTGGGAAGAAGCGTCAGGTTTTGGAAATTATGGCCATGATTAGGACTTATGAAATCATGTTTGATCTTGAGTGTGACGGTTTGATTCTGCAGATGTTCGAATGCTTCTTCAGTATTAGGAAACATCATCCTAACACAGTCATAGCACACATGCAGTCTGTTTTGTCCTCATGTATTGGAGGCCATGATGCCATTTGTAGGAGGTTGCGGACTAGATTGTTGACCATTTGGAGGAAAGAACAATCGGTCTCACCTACTGCTTATGAACTAGTCGAAAGGTTGGTTGAGCAGAACATTGGGTTGTTCAGAAGAAAATTGACCAGGGAGGAGCTGCTTAGGTTTGGTGGATCATGTAACAAGAATGAGCTAAGAAGGAAGGGTCTTTGCTTCATCTGCAAGGGACCTTGGGGACCTAACCACTCATGCGTGGGTGACATTGAGGAGACGACAGGGGGAGATCAGGAGGGGATTCCTTCTGACTTTCAGGATGAAGACTCTTCTTCTATAATTGTGTCCATGGAAACCTCTGAGGAGCATAAGCAGTTAGGAGGAGTTGTTGAAAGCAGCTCAAAGATGCAGCCATATGTGGTAGAGGAGACTTATGAGCAGCAACTTGTTCCCATTCAGCATGAGCAACACATAGGGGAGTAGAGTGTGCATGATGGGACATCTTTGGAGAGTCGGTTGGTGGCTCATGTTGAGCCCATGATGGACGAGGATGAGCAGACATGCTTGGGGCTAACCATTGATGAGGAGCAGGCAAATGTACAGACAACCACCAGGGAGATAGTATTTGCAGACATGGGTCATCACGAGGTATGGGGACCTGACAGGATGGTTTTGTAGGTGAGGAGTGGACTGGTGGAGAATGGAGTTGTCGGTTAGATGATGGAGGCTCTCTTGGAGACAATGGTGCATCCATCTTTGGGTCTACCCATTGACGGGGTGCAGGTAGATGTAGTAGCAACTAGCAAAGATGTAGTATTTCCTGGCAACAACCCTCTCTAGGAGTACATAGATAGGGCGTGCAACACGGGTCGCCCACTTATAGTGAGAGAGGCAGGAGTTCTTAGACATATCTGGTTGATTGGTTGGGAAAAGTTGAATGAGTTGAGCATGGTGGAGCTCAATGGACTCGTACCATATATAGGTGCACATGCATCGGATCCTTCCCACGGGATGGATTGGCGCGAGATCATGAGTTGGTACGCTGTTGATAGCATGATATTTTCAGTCTAGAGTACAGTGTAGCAGGAGCCATGGAGCATTGATGCCTGTTCTTGGTGGCATTGGGATCTAGGAGGATTTGTTGATGACAGTCAAAAAGTTAGTCTGGGATCCAGGCATTGAAGGGTCCGTTCATGGTGGGTTGACATAGAGGCATAGTGTCACCCAGTGGTTTGTATGGGATCCGGGCATTGGGTCTTAGTTGCATTGGGCTGCCAGATTGGTCCACAGGGTTGGATTACTTGAGGGAAAGCAATCTTGGGACGGGGGATTTCTGATGTTCCTTTTTCTGGTGTTCGTCATGGCATGGTTAGGATGAACTTTTAGGGTTGGAGGTCACAAGTGCAGGTTCACTCCATCAATGGGCCTAGGGGATTTTGGAGATGTGTCATGGGGTTTTGAGGAGTTTCTATGGGATCCGATGGCATTCGCTTAGCGTATCCCATCATCTGCACAGTTGGCCTTTCGTTCCAGTGCATTTCGACAACTTTCAAAAAACAAAGTTATAAATGGGCCTAACTCCATTAATTGCGATTAAGGTGGCATTTTGGGAGAAATGCTTGACAAAACATCTTAGTGTAATAGCTCGTTGGAACCGGAATGAGAAGATCTACAAGATGGGATGGTTAGAACTGAGTTCTAGTGACTTGAGGAGGCATGGTGGCTAATTTTCCAGTTTCCCACATTAAAAAGATATTTTAATTGAACTAAAAGGAGGGAAATGTGCTCAATGATTAAAAAATAATAAAATAGGAGGTTCTAGAGTAGTCCATCATATCTATAAAATAGGAGGAGGTGCCCATTGGAGGACATCTTGGATTTGATATTTCTTCTTGTATGAGAGGTTGAGTACTCAGTTCTCTACTTCATTGGTAGCCCCAAGACAAAAACCCTCAGGCGATTCAGTGAGATTGGGTGAGTACCCATCTCCCCTTGGTGAATTCATCCAGAATTCACAGGAGAGCTCAGCAGTGACATTTGAGTTCAGTTTTGGAGGGCCGGCACAACATTGGAGCAGATTCTTGAGGCCAGTTTTCCATCTCCACTATTTTATTGTATTAGCATGTAAACCCCAGTTTCTATTATAATAAAAGATGAGATTATTTCTGCTTATCATATTATTGAATTGCATGCACTCTATTTGTTATATTTTACATGGCAATCTTCTGTTAATTGAATGGTAATTTTATGGAGAAATTTTGGTTGGGTTAGGTTGAGTGACATCTAAAGGTCATCTTGAGGATGTTTTGATCCCTCACTCTGATCTGGTGGTACCCCAAACGCAAGTCTATCTTAGAGAAGTACTTGGTGTGAAAATTTCAAATCTGAAATTCTACTGGAGTAACTGATTTATTTCTCCTACTTATTCTTCACAATGAGTTATTTACAAAAACCCTTCAATATACATCAAAATAAATTCTACTGCAGTTATCGCATAATTTCATAGGGAAAATTGCAGTGAGATATATGCACAACAATCAATCACATCAACACAGTTATTTTTGGACAAATGTCCCTGGAAAAACCCAATGCGGGAAAACTGGTGCAGCAGATGAGGGTTTATTTATTAATCTTTAGCAACAATATCTTTACAAGGAATGACTGGCAGAATAACTGAGAAACTTTCAAGAAAACACCTGAGATAATTTTCTCCTAACCTATGGAGAAATTATGACACCCACGAGGCTCTCTGGCCTCCACTGCATCACCTCTGTGTGATCCTCTGTGCAGGGACTGCGTGAAGACTGTGTCCCAGCTGTGTTGCCTCTTTGCGCAGTCCCTCTACGTTGTCCCTCTGCACTGCCCCTCTGTTGTTGTGCTTCCTTCTTCCTCGAGCTCTGATTGATGCTGAAACCCTCTTATTCCTCTTCCCTGCAACTCTCCCTCTGAAATCAAATTCTAAATTCTGAAGAATCGACTTCCCTCGGGTTACTGAGTATTTTCCCGACTTCCCTTCAATTGACCCACAAGTCTTCATTTATACTTTTCTTGTCGATAAATCAACAGTCGTGATCTAATCTTTAATCAACGGCTAAGATTAAAACAGACTTGATCCTCGTCACTTAGAAGCTTGTCACCCACATTTAAGTTAATTCTCTTTAATTATTTTAATTCCCTGAGTTTTAACTTAGGCTTCATTAAAAATAATTAAATATTTGAATAACTTGCATTCCGGGTGGAATTTCTCCAAACGATTTCTGGGTCTTGGAGACCTCGTGTGTTCTAGCCCCACCACAAAATTTCGGAGCTAGAGCACATCTTATGCTACCCAAAAATCAACTCTCTCTTAGCGAGGAAAGTGCTCTAGCAATACTTCCTACTAGAAGCATCACCCTGATCCACGTCATCGGTCCTCTGTGCTGTTGATGCTTGGTCTACTGCCCCTCATCTACTACGTTGTTGCTATCTGTACTGCTCCCCATGATACTGTCACCATCATTGCCTCATCTGTACTACAGCTCCCTCATAAGTACTGCACCTATTTGTTTATGCTACTGAAACACATTCTTAATCATCCCCAACGTCTCCCTGAAATAAAAAAAACTTTGTTCTTCCCAGAGCCTTAGTGAGGATGTCTGCCACCTGTTCTCCTATCAGAGTGTATTGTAATTGTACTGCTCCCCGCTAGACACAGTCTCTGATAAAGTGAAACTTGATATCAATGTGCTTCGTCTGATCATGACACACCGGATTCTCAGAGAGCTTGATGCAACTCTGATTATCACATAAAATGTTGGTCGCTTCCATCCTTCTCCTGAATAGATTCACAAGCAGCTTCCTAAGCCATATGGCTTCACACGAAGTTGTACAGTCTGCTATATATTCCGCCTCGACTGAGCTCAGAGCCACGGACTTCTGTTTCCTACTACACCAAGAAGTCATACCTGATCCAATGCTGAACAATACCCAGTGGTACTTTTCCGATCTATCGAATTTCCAGCCCAATCTACATCAGTGAACCCACTTAGTCTGATGTCATTGCCTCGGGTGTACTTTAATCCATGCTCGACTGTTCCTCGTATGTATCTGAGAAAATGCTTTGTTGCTGCCTAGTGCGCCCTCTTTAGTTCCACCATGAACTGACTGAGGGTGTTGACTGCATAACAAATATCTGGTCTCGTGTTAACCAGATACATCAGGGATACTATGAGTTGTCTGTATAAGGTGGGATCAAATTCTTTATCCTCAAATGCATCAATCTTCTTCCAATTAGTGATCATTGGAGTAGCCATGGGTCTATAGTCCTGCATCCTGAACCTCTTCAAAATTTATGTAGCATATCTCCCTTGTCCAAGGAAGATTTCACCCTTCTGCTGCCAAACTTCCAACCCCTGAAAATAATGCATCAATCCCAAATCCTTCATGTTGAATTTTGTAGCTAGGTTTTCCTTACAATCCTTGATGAGCCTAGATGAACCTGTCAGGAATAGGTCATCTACATATAATACCAGAATTAGACGCCCATTCCCTACTGTCAAATTGTAGAGATTAGGATCTGCGTCACTCTTGACTAATCCCAAATTCTGCAGGTAAACATCAATCCGACCGTACCAAGCTCTAGGTGCCTATTTAAGTCCATACAAGACTTTCTTAAGCCTACATACATGAGTCTTCTGCTCATGTGTCTCAAAGCCCTTTGGTTGTTCAATGTATACTTCTTCGTATATGACCCCATTCAAGAAAGTAGTCTTGACGTCCATCTGGTGAATCTCCCACCCCGTGTGCGCTGCAAGGGATATCACGGATTTGATAAAAGTATACCTGGCTACTGGGGCGAAGGCTTCTTTGTAGTCTATCCCTTCCTTTTCAACATACCCCTTAGCCACAAACTTGGTTTTGTATTTTTCCATGCTGCCATCTGCAGCATATTTGATCTTGTAGATCCATCTCGAACCTACAACCGATCTGTCCTGAAGCCTAGGTACCACTTCCCAGAGATCATTGGTCATTATGGAACTGTATTCTTCCACCATTGCATCTACCCATACCTGATGCTGAGCTGCCTCCTGGAAATTAGAGGGTTCTCCAACCCGAGCCACCAAATCTTGGTACTTGTTAGTTTGTCTACGCTACCTCTTCTCGTTTCTAGGAACTCCGACGAATTTCTCTGCATCTCTTAGAATCTGTCGCAATTCTCGGCTCGTTCTTTTGCTGGTAGTAGGTGGATCTACCTGCTCCTCCTGCAAATATTCTTGAAGCAATACCTCTGGATTCTTATGCCTTGGAGAAGCACTTGTGCTAGCTTCGGCTGGTCGAAGAGGCTGGACCAATGGATCATCTTCTGACTGCGTTTCGAAAGGCATCTCCCGGGATTTCCTAAAAGCTCTGTCCTCCATGAACTTTACATCCAGCCGTACTACAATCTTCCTACTACCAAGAATGTAGACTCTATATGCCTTAGCATTCTCATTATATCCCACCAGATATCCTTTTTCTGCAGTCTGATCCAATTTCTTCCTCTTTTCTTCGGGTATATGGCAGTATGCGAAACTACCAAAGATCCTGAAATGACTCACTTCTGGCTTTCTGCTAGTGAAGACACTCTTCGGTGTAATCTTACCTAGTGCCTTGTGAGGAATCATGTTCTGAATATACACGGTTGTACTACATGCTTCTGCCCATAGAAATCTGGGCATATCTTGATCATACAACATTTCCCTCACTGCTTCAACAATAGTTCTATTTTTCCTCTCTGCAGCCACATTCTGCTCCGGATTATATGGAGCGACCCATTCTCTTTTGATGCCTTCCCTTGCGCAAAACTCAGTGAAGTTTTTATCAATATATTCTCCACCATTATTTGAACGCAATATCTTTATCCTCTTTTTTGTTAGATTTTCAACCAAAGCCTTAAACTCTTTGAATCGATCAAAGACCTCATCCTTGGTCTTTAGAAAGTAGATCCAAGTTTTCCTGGAATGGTCATCAATGAAGGTGATGAAGTATTCGGCACCACTAAGAGCTCTGGTGGACATTAGTCCCCAGATATCTGAGTGTATTAATCTTAAGATACTCTTAGCCCTATTGTTGCTTCTGGAGTAACCTTTTTTGGCATACTTGCCTAGTACGCACCCTCTGCAAACATCATCCCGTTTGGTGCTCAACTCTGGAACTCCTGTGACGGTCTCTCTGAGAATTCTTAGAGCCCCATGGTGTAAGTGCCCCATCCTTCTATTCCATAGCTCATTCAAATCCTTCTCATCGCTGCTGCTTATTAGTGCCATTAGAGATTCAAGTTGTAACTTATACAATTTGTTGCTCCTAACTCCAATTTGGGCCTTCTTCTTCCAACTCGAGTGTTTGACATATACCTTCTTAGCAATGAAGTATACGTCATAGCCTTTGTTTTTTAGCTGTGAGATACAGAGAGCAAGTTCATCCCCAACCCTGGCACATGCAGCACATTGGTGGCCCGAAGCCAATCTCCTGCTTTAGTTTGAAAAACTATGGTACCTATTCCAACAAGGGTACATTTCGCCTTATTTCCCATGGTGATCTTGAAGTTCATTTGTTCTTCTTGGTAGCCTGAAAAACATTCTCGTATTCCCGTCATATGCGCAGAAGCTCCGCTATCAATATACCAAACCTTTGAGGAAGCAGAGCTTGACAAGTATGAAAATTTCAATCCATAAATATACAGTTGCAATGATAGATCTATTTTTCCTGCTTATTACTCCGATAAGTTATTTACAGAATTCTATCTGTAAATTTCGAAATAAATACCACTGCAACATTCACAAATGTATATGCAGAGAAAGGAACAATAAGAAACATAAGCATAAGAAAGAATCACATGTACACACTTATTTTTGGACAATTGTCCCCGGAAAAACCCAATGTGGGAAAACCAATGTAGCAGATGAGGATTTAATATTTATATATTATTCTTCAGCAAATGAATTCTTTACAAGGAATACACTGGTAGATTCATTTAGAAAACACCCTAGACAAAATTCCCTGACCCTTCCGAAGATTTTCTGACACCTCGAAGACACTTTGTCTCCCTGTGCGTCTCTCTGTGTGCTTCTCTGCACAGTCCCTGCGCTGGACTGCGTCACTCTGCATGGGTACACTGCGTTGCAACTCTACGCTGCCTTTTGTGGCCCTCTGCGTCCCTCTCTCCTTGTTATCAATCACTGCTGACTCCGTCTTCTCCTTCTGCCTCTACAACTCTCCCTCTGAAATCGAATTCTATTCCTTTAGAATCGATCTCCTTCGGGTTACTGAGTGTGTGCCCGGCTTGCTTTCCAAATGACCCTCAAGCCTTCTTTTATAATCTTCTCATTGATGAATCAACAACCCAGATTAGAAGTCTAATCGACGGCTAAGATTAAAACTTGACTTGATCTTCGTTCTTTAGAAGATTCACACTCTGTCTTATTAATACCCATTAATTATTCAATTTCCCTAAGTTTAGACTTAGGGTCTCCATTAAAATAATTAATTATTTTAATAAAACATGAACCGAGTGGAATTTCCACAAACAATTTCTTGGTTCTTTGGAATACTAATGTCCAAGCCTCCTCACAAAATTTGAGACTTGGAACACTTTCCGATGCTACAAAAATCAACACTCCCTCTTAGCGAGGAAAGTGTTCTAGTGTAATATTCCCATTTTTGGTATCATCCATGACAGGGCTAGGAGGGACTTCCAGAGTTAGGAGCAGACAGGTCACATGTACAGATTGGTGCTATCAGTGGGCTCAAGAGCTTTTCAGAGGAGTTTTGAGGAGTTTTCATGGTGTCTGGAGGTATTCGCTTGATATACTCCGTCATCTGAGCAGTTTGGCTTTCGTTCCGATGCATTCTGATAACTTTCGGAATTTTGAGTTATTTATGGGCTTAACTCAACTGATCATGCTCAAGGTGGCATTCCGGGAGGAATATACGATGGAACACCTTAGTGTAATAGCTCATCGGAACCGGGACGAGGAGACCTACACGATGGGACAGTTAGACAGAGATTTCAGTGACCAGAGGAGGCGTGGTAGCCGATATACCCTTTTTTTTGCATTAAAAAGGAATATTTTATAATATTTTAATAAAAAGGGAAAAGTGCTCCATAAATAAAATAATAATAAAATAATGCTCTAGAAGGCTCCAAGGGATCTATAAAAGAAAGGGAGGAGGCCATTGGGAAACATCTTTGGAGTAGATCATTTACTTGTGTATGAGAGGTTTGAGGACGTGGTTCTCTACTTCTGCCATAGCCCCAGGACGGAAACCCTCGGGTGGTTTGTGAGTGTTGGACGAAAACCCAACTCTCTTGAGGAGACTTCACTTAGGAGTTTCACAGAGCTTCAGAGTTTGGTGTGAGGATCATTCAGATCTTCAAATTGGGCTTCATCAGTTTCAGTGGGTTCAGTTTCAGCTGTTGCCGGAGGGAGAGTGCAGCAGTGCAGTTTGTGGCCAGTGCCGTTCAGCAGCTTATCTTGGTGGCCGGTTTTCTATCTCAGCTCTTCTTGGGTCAGATCTATATGTAAACCCCTGTTTATTATCTATAATAAAAGCTGGGATTTTCCTTCTGTTCTATATAGTATTGGATTGCAGCATTTCCTGTCTTTTATTTTACATGGCAATCTTCTATTGAATAAATGTTTATTTTACGGCAAATTGTGGTATTCAGTATTTTTCTGCATTTTAGTTAAAATATCCCATCCGGGATATTACAGTGGTATCGGAGCATCGAACTTGGCTCAGTCTGCGGGGTTTCAGTTTTCCAATTACAGATTGTTTAAGGGTTTTGGTGGTGCCGAAAGAAAATTATTTCATCGAATTCTAATATTTGCGGTGAAATTATCTTGGGCGTTAGCTATTCTACAAGCCGCTATGGAAATATTCCTCATTCGAAGAGTTTGATGAGTTAACTAAGGAAAGCCATCAAGTTATATCGAATTCAGTGGGATCCATCAAATTCGTCCTTAGGCTAAATATATTTTTATCAAAGGTCTATTGTGTTGGTAGAATCGTCGGCTTCGCTGGTGGGAAGTCAAACGGGCTATGCGTGGGAGTCCATAGTTACACCAGAGCCGTCAGGGGGAATTTGAATTTGAAGGCCAATGTTTATGGTTTAAAATTTTGGGTTATCGTCTGACATTCGAGCCGCAAACCAAGTTTCTGGAGCCGAAATTCATTTGTGAAGGGGTCCAGAATTAAAAACTCGTTTTTCCTTAAGTGCCGCGTCAAATTATAGCAGAATTAATTTTCACCGGCGTGTGATTTTGCGGGGCCATAAATTATTAAACAGGAGTCCAATTTTTTTTGGAATGATTTAAGTCGGCGGCATGAGCAGACTCAAGATAGGGCCGCGACATTATGACAATGGCCGAATTATTCTCTTGGCAAATTATTCAAAGCTGAAATTCATTGGAGATCAATTTTTGTAGATTGTAATCAATCGCAGGCGGCGTGAAGGAGTTTTACAATCCGAGCAGGGATAATAGGGACGTCAAATTTTGTAAGGGAAAATCATTTTGGTTTTGCCCGAATTATTATCATTCAGAAGGTCGAAGGTCGAAAGCCGTCAAAAATCATTTTGGGAGCCGCCTTCAAGCCCTCGGGATGAAATCTGAATCACTGATTCTCTATGTTGAGAAGGACGTGTTCCTCATCAATTTATTCTGAAGCCACACTTCAATTTTGACCGAGCACCATAGCGAGTCGATTCTTTGTCCAATTACCTTGCAGGGGATCGGTTTATGCACTCACAGGATCTGAAGCGACGGTCGTCCGAGAGGTTGCAGTGTAAAATTCGTGAGACCAAGGGTAGCAGCTGTCCCAGGAAATGTTGGAACAACGGGTGCACTTCGGGCAGTGGCAGACCACCTTACTGCAGAAGACATTCTAGTTGTGAGTGGTGATCTTGTTCGTGATGTGCCACCTGGGGCTGTAACAGCTACACACAGGAGGCATGAGGCAACTGTAACTGCCCTTTTTGTGTACTCCTCCAGCTGTTGGGCCGTCTGAAGCTGGGCCTTCGGCTGCTGGAAAGGACAGGACAAAGAGGCCTGGACTTTCTGATATTATTGGGGCTGAACTCTAGTCGACAATTTTTATTGTTTGTAGAGTCAGGACGACAAGCTAAAATAAAAAGTTGAGTTACATATGAGGAGAGGAGCCGTGACGCTGTTTTGAGACCGAGCTCCTCCTTGAAACATAGCAACACTGTGGTATCTGTTGTGTAGAGGGGCTGAGATCTCGGAGCTGAAATTGAGCATTGAAAAGTCAACTTTCAGGAGATTTTAATTGCAGAAGCGACAGAAGATAGAGCACGGTGTTACAACAGCAATGGTACAGGAGAGCCAAAATTGTCTCTGTCCTAAAGGGAGATAAGCGTGGATCCCACTGTCGAGTTTGAAGATTGATACACTGCTGTAGAAGACTGCTATCACTGTGGCTGTAGCAGAGTACGTATTTCAGAGGAATGGAGGGGCTGCTCCTTGAGAAATACTCCTGTTCAAATGTTTGACTACTGCAACCTTGTGGAAGATATATAAACCAGGTTCCATTCTATGTTTCCTGAGTATACATTTTTGAATATCATTAAGAAAGGTCACTGTGTCTTGGTTATGAAGTTTGGTCCATTCGCTGTAAACAACATATATATATAAAATTCTGGGCTTAGAAATATAGATATCAGTTGTTGGTTAGGGCTGAATGCATCATTGTGTACCATCACTCCTCTAAAATTGGCAAACTCAGAAAAATGCATTGAACTCAGAAAAACAGTGGTCTTTCCATTGGTTGAACCATGGAGGAATTCCTAAACAGATTGAAGAAGATGAAAATAGAGGTTGGTTCCTTAAACCACCATGCATCAGAAAACCCAAAAACTAATCAGAACAGCAGACCCTTCACCAAGAAGGTACATAAATTGCTCCAACAAGAGCATCCGAGGAATATACAAAAGGAGGAAGAGGTGGGAAATTGGCTGTATGTACAAGGGATGGAATTAAAGAGTGGAAGATCAGAAATTGACTTTCCCAGGTTAGAGGAGCTGGAATCCTGCCTTTCAAAGGTACAACAATCTGATTGGTGTTTGAATTGGGCTTTGAAGCCAGCTATGCTTGCATTAATACAAGCCAGATTCTTGGAACATCCAAGTGAGAGAGTCCAACTGATAGTTGCCTCTTGTTTCAGCGATATCTTGAGGATAACAGCACCCTTCCCTCCCTACAATGTTGATATTATGAGAAGAATTTTCAGATTGATAGTAGGAACCTTTCAGGATTTGGACACTTGTGCAGGGTCTACATTTGGGAGGAAGCTTAAGGTTCTAGAAGTCATGGCTATGGCCCGAACTTATGAGGTCATGTTCTATCTTGAGTGTGATGACCTGATTTTGCAGATGTTCCGATGCTTCTTTAGCATTAGGAAACATCATCCTGATACTGTCATAGCACACATGCAGTCCATCTTGTCATCATGTATGAGAGACCCTGAGACCATTTGCCGGAAGTTGCAGACTAGGTTGCTGAGCATTTGGAGGAGAAAGCGGTTGGTCTCGCCTGCTGCTTATGAGCTAGCCCAAGGGCTAGTTGAGCAGAACATTGAGTTTCTCAGGAGACAGTTGACCAGGGAGGAGCGGCTCCAGTTCCGTCGGTCAGGCAGCAGAAATGAGCTGAGGAGGAAGGGACTTTGCTTCATTTGCAAAGAACCTTGGGGGCCTAATCACTCATGTGTGAGAGATGCAGATGAGGTGGCAGAGGTAGAGCAGGTAGACATTCCATCCGTATGCCAGGGTGAGGGCTCTTCTTCAGATGAGTCCATGGGATCAGTTGAGGATGCTTCTGGGGAGCGAGAGCAGCCATGTAGAGATGATGATGACAGTAGGCCAAAGCTGTGTTCTAGTGTGCAGGGTGAGCAGTCAGGGGATTGTATAGGTGATACTCTGGGTGATGAGTCACTTGTGACGATTCAGCCAGAGCAGCATATGATGGAGCCTGAGTCAGCAGAGGAGGATACTATGGACATCAGGCATGACATTTCCTTGGGTGAGATCCGGATGGGCACCCACATTGAGCCTATGATGGATATGCAGCTAACATTGGGGTCAGCCTTTGAGGAGGAGCAGTCAGATGCACAGACACCAGTTGCAGATCCATATCCTCTAGAGACGTTGGAGGTCGATGGGATGGTTTTGCAGGGAGCTAGGGCACTAGCAGGTACAGAGGTATTGGATGATGGTCGCAGACAGCAGTATCATCGGCTTTGGACGGACCTTCGAGTTTTGAGAGAGAAGGCCACGTCAGTACGGGAGGCCATTTTGTTGCAGGACCAGGAGCTGGAGGGTATGAGAGTGACTTGTGCCAAGTCGGCGGCCAAGTTGGTCCGCATTGGGGAATGACTAGATTCCCTGATGGTACAATCAGAGGGCAAGTTGGAGCGTCAGATCATTCCCCTTCAGGCATGCATGGATGGGACTAGCAGTGTTGTTGGGTCATCTCTTCTCGTTGGAGAGAGAGAGGCAGAGCCACCTAGTCAGATCTCATATAGCGGTATGAGACGATCAGAGTTGCACAGGTTACAACATCCACATGTTGAGGTTGGCTGGCGGGAGATCATGAGTTGGTACCCTCTTGATGGTACAGTATTTTTCGTGGGGAGCACATCAGAGCAGGGGCCCTTAGACATAGTAGATGTTACAGATTCCAGTTGGCAGGAGGGCACCGGTTGTTGTTACTTCAGGACTCCTTCCCGATTTCAGGAGAGCAGGATCAGCATGGGATTGAGTCAGGACCTGGATTGGAGAGAAGTGATGAGTTGGTATGCAGTTGGTGGGGCAGCATATGCAGTTACAGGTACAGCACAGCAGGAGCCCAGGAGCATTGATGCTTGTTGGTGGTCTTCACCTCTGAGAGCATCAGATATAGTTAGAGACAGTGCACAGCCTGAGCCGTGGGACTTGGGCGATGATTGGCCATGGTGGCGTTGGGATCCGGGAGGATTGTTTGTTGTCTGGGACAGAGAGAGATCAGTTTGGGATCCCGGCATTGAGGGATCTGTTCCGAGAGGTTTGACACAGGTGCATAGCAGCACCCAGAGGTTGGTATGGGATCCAGGCATTGGGTCTAAGGTGCGGCGGGCCAATAGAGTGGTCCACATATTTCGATTGCTTGAGGGCAAGCAATCTTGGGGCGGGAGGTCTGTAATATTCCCATTTTTTGTATCATCCATGACAGGGCTAGGAGGGACTTCCAGAGTTAGGAGCAGACAGGTCACATGTACAGATTGGTGCTATCAGTGGGCTCAGGAGCTTTTCAGAGGAGTTTTGAGGAGTTTTCATGGTGTCTGGAGGCATTCGCTTGATATACTCCGTCATCTGAGCAGTTTGGCTTTCGTTCCGATGCATTCCGATAACTTTCGGAATTTTGAGTTATTTATGGGCTTAACTCAACTGATTATGCTCAAGGTGGCATTCCAGGAGGAATATACGATGGAACACCTTAGTGTAATAGCTCATCGGAACCGGGACGAGGAGACCTACACGATGGGACAACTAGACAGAGATTTCAGTGACCAGAGGAGGCGTGGTAGCCGATATACCCTTTTCTGCATTAAAAAGGAATATTTTATAATATTTTAATAAAAAGGGAAAAGTGCTCCATAAATAAAATAATAATAAAATAATGCTCTAGAAGGCTCCAAGGGATCTATATAAGAGAGGGAGGAGGCCATTGGGAGACATCTTTGGAGTAGATCATTTGCTTGTGTATGAGAGGTTTGAGGACGTGGTTCTCTACTTCTGCTGTAGCCCCAGGACGGAAACCCTCGGGTGGTTTGTGAGTGTTGGACGAAAACCCAACTCTCTTGAGGAGACTTCACTTAGGAGTTTCACAGAGCTTCAGAGTTTGGTGTGAGGATCAGTCAGATCTTCAACTTGGGCTTCATCAGTTTCAGTGGGTTCAGTTTCAGCTGTTGCCGGAGGGAGAGTGCAGCAGTGCAGTTTGTGGCCAGTGCCGTTCAACAGCTTATCTTGGTGGCCAGTTTCTATCTCAGCTCTTCTTGGGTCAGATCTATATGTAAACCCCTGTTTATTATCTATAATAAAAGCTGGGATTTTCCTTCTGTTCTATATGGTATTGGATTGCAGCATTTCCTGTCTTTTATTTTACATGGCAATCTTCTATTGAATAAATGTTTATTTTACGGCAAATTGTGGTATTCAGTATTTTTCTGCATTTTAGTTAAAATATCCCATCCAGGATATTACATCTAGCAATATGCCTGTTGCATGCTGATCTCCTTTGAAGCATCCTTTGCGCTTTTGATCTTTGGCTGCTGCCCCTCATCTGCTACGCTGTTGCCCATGACACTGCCACTGTCATTGCCTCATCTGTACTGCAACTCCCTTTGAATCCCGATCCTATGCATTCCTCCTACTGAAATGGATTCTTGATCATCCCCATCTTCTCTCTGAAATAGACAAACTTTGTCTTCCCAAGAGCCTTCGTGAGGATATCTACCACTTGATCTCCTGTTGGAGTGTACTGCAACTGTTTAGCACCTTGTTGGACACAATCTCTGATGAAGTGACACCTGATGTCAATGTGCTTTGACCGATCATGAAACACAGGATTCTCGGAGAGCTTAATGCAACTCTGATTATCACATAGAATATTGGTTGCTTCCATCTTTTCCTTTAGTAAGTTCACAAGCAGTTTCCGAAGCCATATGGCCTCACACGAAGCCGTGCTAATTGCCATATATTCTGCCTCTGCTGAGCTCAACGCCACGGATTTCTACTTCCTGCTGCACCAGGAGGTCATTCCTGATCCAATACTAAAACAGTACCCACTAGTACTTTTCCGATCTACTGGACTCCCATTCCAATCTGCGTCGATGAACCCACTCAACCTGATGTTATTGCCACAGGTGTATTTCAGTCCAAGCTCGACTGTTCCTTGAAGATATCTGAGAACATGTTTGGTTGCTGCCCAATGAGTCCTCCTTGGTTCCACCATGAACTGACTAAGGGTATTGAAAACATAATAGATGTCTGGCCTAGTGTTGACCAGATACATCATAGATCCTATGAGCTGCCTATACAATGTAGGATCAGTCTCAACATCTTCAGAGGTGTCGTTTTTCTTCCAGTTGGTGATCATTGGAGTAGTCATGGGTCTACAGTCCTCCATCCGAAATCTTTCGGAATTTTGGTAGTATACCTTCCTTGACCAAGGAAGATCTCCCCCTTCTGTTGCCAAACTTCCAACCCCAAAAAATAATGCATCAGCCCTAGATCCTTCATGTCGAATTCTGCAACTAAATTCTTCTTGCAGTCCTTGAGGAGCCTCGATGACCCTGTCAGAAATAGATCATCTACATATAGAACCAGTATCAGAGACTCACTCCCTACCCTTATATAGTAGAGATTGGGATCTGCGTCACTCTTGACAAACCCCATCTTTTGCAAGTAGCTGTGAATTCGACCATACCAAGCTCTAGGGGCTTGCTTTAGTCTATACAAGGCTTTCTTAAGCCTACACACATGAGTCTTCTACTGATGTGTCTTGAAGCCCTCTGGTTGTTCAATGTATACTTCCTCTTCTATCACCCCATTCAGGAACGCAGTTTTGACGTCCATCTGGTGAATCTCCCATCCCATTTGCACAGCAAGGGATATCACGGATCTAATAGAAGTATATCGGGCTACTGGGGCGAAGGTCTCTTCATAATCTATCCCTGCCTTCTGAGCATACCCCTTACGCACAAACCTGGCTTTAAATTTCTCGATGCTGCCATCTGCAACATATTTGATCTTGTAGATCCACCTTGAACCTTCAACTGATCTGTCTTGAGGTCTGGGAACCACTTCCCAGACATCATTCGTTTTATGGAACTGTATTCTTCCACCATCGCATCTACCCATACCTGGTGCTGAGTTGCTTCCTGAAAACTAGAAGGTTCCCCAATCTTTGCTACCAAGGCTTGGTATCTTTCAGGCTGCCTGCGTTGCCTCTTCTCATTTCGGGGGGCTCCAACAAAGTCCTCTTCATCCCTCAGAATTTGTCGTAGTTCCCTGCTCGTTCTACCACTGATAGTGGGTGGATCTACTTTCTCTCCTTCCTGCAAGTTCTCGAGAGAAGTATCCCTTGGATCCCCATACCTTGGAGAGGCACTCGTATTACCCTCCGTGGCTCGTTGTGGTTGGACCAGCAGATCCTCCTCAGACTGCATAGCAGAAAGCATCTCGTGGGATTTCCTAAAGGCTCTCTCCTCCATGAATTTCACATCCCTCGGCACTACAACTTTCCTGCTCTCCAGAATGTAAATGCAGTAAGCCTTTGCATTTTCGCTATATCCTACCATATATTCTTTTTCCGCAGTCATATCCAGCTTCTTCCTCTTTTCATTGGGCACATGACAATATGCAGTACTGCCAAAGATCATAAAGTGGCTCACTTAAGGCTTGCTGCCAGTGAAACTTTCTGGAGTGATCTTCCCCAATGCGTTGTGAGGAATCCTATTCTGAACGTAGATAGTTGTATTACAAGCTTCAGCCCACAGAAATTTGGGCATGTCTTGATTGTACAACATTTCCCTTGCAGCCTCGACAATAGTTCTATTCTTTCTTTCTGCCACACCATTCTGCTCCAGATTATATGGAGCGATCCAATCTCTTCTAATACCTTCCCTTGCGCAGAACCCTGTGAAGTCTTTATCAATGTACTCTCCACCATTATCTGATTGCAACACCTTGATCCGCTTTCCTGTCAGATTTTCTACCAGAGCTTTAAACTCTTTGAAACGATTGAAGACTTAGCCCTTGGTCTTCAGAAAGTAGATCCAAGTCTTCTTGGAATGGTCATCAATAAAGGTGACAAAATATTTGGCACCACTAAGAGCTCTAGTGGACATTAGTCTGCAGATATCCGAGTGTATTAAGCCCAACACACTCTTAGCCCTATTGCCGCTTCTCTAATACTCTGCCTTAGCATACTTTCCCAATACGCACCCTTTGCAGACATCGTCACGCTTGGTGCTCAGTTCTGGAACTCCCGTGATAGTTTTCTTGGGAATCTTTAAAGCCCCATGATGCAAATGCTCCATTCTTCTGTGCCATAGTTCATTCAAGTCATTTTCATCAGTGCTGCCTATTAGTGCCATTGGAGATTCGAGCTGTAACTTATATAGTTTATTGCTCCTGACTCCGATTTGTGCTTTCTTCTTCCAACTTGGGTGTTTGACGTATACTCTGTTGCTAATGAAGTAATCGTTATAGCCTTTGTTTTGAAGTTGAGACACCGAGAGTAAGTTCATCCCCAAACCAGGGAAATGCAGCACATTAGTGGACCGAAGATTATTTCCAGCTTCCATTTGAAATACTACGATACCTCTTCCAATA
Source organism: Pinus albicaulis (assembly GCA_034641835.2). Lineage (NCBI taxonomy): Eukaryota > Viridiplantae > Streptophyta > Pinopsida > Pinales > Pinaceae > Pinus > Pinus albicaulis. The sequence continues at coordinate 795,977,297 of CM076577.1, read as the reverse complement.
GGGGTACATTTTGCTTTATTACCCATGGTGATTTTAAATTTCATCTGCTCTTCTTGGTAGTTTGAGAAACATTCCCGCACTCTCGTCATATGAGCAAAAGCCCCATTGTCAATGTACCAGACTTTAGGAGAAGCAGTGTTTGACGCACAAACAAACACTTCTTCCAATTTGGATGCCAGAACAGAAACATCGTGATCCATCTATTTTTCCATGCTTCCCTTCTTCTCTGGAGAACTGTGTGAACCCTTCCGCGCTGCTGCAAGAATGTCAGATTTATGTTCACTTGCCGGTTCTGTGCTCCTGCTACTCATCTCTGGCTCCGATACCATGTGAAAATTTCAATCTAGAAATATAGAGTTGCAGTGACAGATTTATTTCTCCTACTTATTACTCCGATAAGTTATTTACAGAATTCTATCAGTAAATTTTGAAATAAATACTGTTGCAACATTCACTAATGTATATGCAGAGAAAAGAACAATAAGAAACATAAGCATAAGAAACAATCACATGTACACACTTATTTTTGGACAATTGTCCCCGGAAAAACCCGATGTGGGAAAACCGGTGCAGCTGATGAGATTTTATATATAATTCTTCAACAAATGAATTCTTTACAAAGAATACACTGGTAGACTCATTTAGAAAACACCTGAGACAAAATTCCCGGACCCTTTCGAACATTTTCTAACACCCAGAACACCCTCTGTCTCCCTCTGCGTCTCTCTGCGTGCTTCTCTAAGCAGTCCTTGCGCTGTACTACATCACTCGGTGTGGGCTCTATGTAATATTCCTAAGTGTGGGTTATGTGTCTCTGTGTAATATTAATTTTGGCCAGTTTTGTTTTTCTAATGTTAAAATCAGTTAATAAAGTGGGTGATGAGACACATAACCCACACTTAGGAAATAATCATTCCCTAAAGTCACTTGAGAAAATGTTACTTGACAACGTGGGGTCCACGAGGGTGAAGTGGAAGTGTGAGGGAAGAGGCAGCGTGAGCAGTGTGGGCCCATGACAGCGTAGATGAGAGGGGACAATGTGGGCCAAGAGGAATAGCGCAGTTTGGTTGGGACCGGTGAGAGCAAGGCTCTCAAAGCATAAAAAGAGGAAGAGGCTCCTCATTCTCTCATTCTATTATGCATCTTTTATTTCTGTCTTTTGACATTGAACACGCTTTTGCTGTTGAGCGAAGTCTGCAAGTGTTGTTCAGCACACCGGGTGTCTCCAAGCGGAGATCCCAACCTCAGCCCCGAGGGACTTCGAGTGCCTTCTCGAGTGAGGATATCTATCCATCATTTTGCAAGACGGAGCCATAACATTTTCAACTAGGATCACGCAGTTGCTTGGACAACGAAATCTCTTGAAGGGATTATGCATTTTGTGGTAGAGGCAGTTCCGGGAGTGAGGAGATATCAGGGGTTTCAGCCCGAGGATAGTGTGGAGGGACCAGTCCTTCACTGATCATCATTTTGGTACAGGAGGAGTCCATCATTTGCAGAGTTATCATTCAGGGCCAGCGTATTCACTAGGAGAGCGTTATTTCCCAAGGGAGGTCAAATTCCTGTGTCAGTCATTCTGGGATTCCTTTCTGGGTTATTGGAGGAGAGCTCATTTCTAGAATTTCACAATTATCTGAGTAGGGGAACAGCCCCAAAGAGCCATTCCATTCTAGCAGTAGCAGCAGTCCGGCAGCAGCAACAATAGCATTTGGAGATCACGCAGTCCTTGACAGAGCAGCCATTCATTGAGCATTTCTGAGAGTATTTCTAGCTTGCCTTGTGCAAGTCAAGGTGCCATCATTCTGATCACCTTTGTACTCATTGTTATCTTTCAATTATGTAATAAAATAGCTCAGCATTTCTCCATATTTGCATTATTTGTATGATGTCTCTCTATTTGCTGTAGATGCTTGTTTGTGTTGCTGTGTATTACTGTTTATTTCTATTCGGAATATTACAGTGGTATTAGAGCTCATAGACTTGGCTCAGCCTGTGGAGTAGATGAGTCTATGACACCAACAGGAAAACCATATATCACTTACCGGGGAAGGAAGTACAAGGCCCAAAAGCGGAGGCTTGAGACCACTTTTGGAGAAGGGGACTGCATTCCAGTAGTGGACACAGAGGAGGAAGAACCAATGGCAAAGGAGAAAGATGAAGGGAGAGAGTTCAGGAAACTCCTCCTAAAGTCTGTGCAGGAGCTATCGAGGAGAATCGAAGAGATGGCGCATAAGTTTTATCGCAGACTAGAGACAGCGTGAAACCCCAAGGGATTTTCACATCAGAGAAGGGTCTGACACTTCCCACCATTTGTAGGAGCATCTCATAGCGCAGCAGGTTGTGTCACTTAGTCCTCCACGTTCCACGATGCCCACATTTCTGACCGCAGGCACCGGAACGGGAGCACCTCATGAGCCGGAGCCAGTTCTTATGGGGGATTATTTTGCCGAGTATTAGTCCTATGGGCGAGAGTTTGGCGAAGCTCTCACTTTCCATGATTTTTTTCAGCTCAAGAAGGACAGCCGACCCTGTAACCAGAATAGAGGGGGTAGATACACACAGGATGGGGACGTACAACGTATAGTGGGCAGGTTTTTCTTGTCAACATTTGATGGGTTCTCAAAATGTTCGGCAAAGGCTTGGGTGGAGAAGCTGGATATTTATTTCCAGCTCAATCAGATGGCAGAGGGAGAGGCCATCAAGGTGGCAGCGCTGCACCCTGAGGGAGAAGCCCACGATTGGTGGTTCCACGAGATGGCCACGCTGGGTCACTCGGCAATCACAGCATATGCAAATTTTACATGGATATTGGTGGAGCGGTTTGACCAGAAGGATCTAGAAGAGCACTTTGTTGAGCTGACCAAGCTCAAGCAGACCGAGAACCCGGAGACTTACATTTCCGAGTTCTTGAGGCTTTCGATGATGGTGCCCGACTTGTCCTTGGCTAGGAGGATCTACATGTTTATTGACGGGTTGGCAGAACCTCTGCGTGGGCTAGTCAAATCCACGAGGCCTGCTACACTCCAGGATGCAGTTGGGAGGACCAGGGATTTGCAAGATGCTCTACCCATGACCAGAGCTCCTTTCCCCCAGAGACCGACATTTCAACCGAAGGGGAAGGACACGAGGGTTCCACCTCTGAGGGGGAACCAAGGCCGGGGGCCCTTGGACGGTGATACCCGGAGAGACTTGAGACGGAGGAAGCTATGCTTCACATGCCAGGAGCCATGGGCGCCATGACATCGATGTGCCGCAGGAAAGGCACACTACATAGAGGTCTTCTCCGACAGTGACGAGGAAGAAGAGATAGAGGCAAGAGGCAGGAGGCAGCGCTGTAGTGCAGAGAGGGGATCATCCATCACCTCCACCCCCAAGAGCAGGAGGGGCAATGTTTGCACCTACTGGGGGAGTCCTTGCTTCTTTTCTAGGGGTTCCCAAGTTTTTGACACTGCGTGTTCGAGGCATCGTGCAGGGATAGTGTGTTTCAGTGCTAGTTGACAGTGGAGCCACCCACAACTTTATTGATGCACAGTTGGTAGAGCGGAGGGCCATATCGACAGAGAGCTTTGATGGATTCTAAGTACTGGTACTGGGTGCCAGAACTATGCAGTGTGCTAGATATGTACCGGCGTTGGTTATGACCATGGGGACTTACACTCTGACGGATCATTTCTTTGTGGTAGACATTCCGGACACCAACGTGATACTGGGAGTGCAGTGGTTGATCACGTTGGGGAAGGTCACTACGGACTGGGAGACTCTGGACATGGAGTGGACAGACAAGAAGAGCGGTAAGCATGAGATGATCCGAGGCATGCACACTTATCCCCCGCAGACAGTTTCAACACATCGGGTGGAGGCAGACTTCCGGAAGGGAGATATAGAGTGGGCAATGGAGCTGCGTATTTCAGAGGTAGGAGCTACAGGATAGGCAGTTCACCTAGATGTGCAGTCAATTTTGGACAGATATGCTATAGTTTTTTGGGATATACCTCCAGGGCAGCCACCGGATCGGGGATTTGAGCACACCATTGAGCTTGAGCAGGGCATTCAGGCCATGATTACTACACCCTATAGGCATCCCAAAGCCTACAGGGATGAGATTGAGAGAGCTATTCATGAGCTCTTAGCGTTGGGGCACATCCGACCCAGCACTAGCCCTTTTGCTTCTTTTGTTTTACTGGTGGAGAAGAAGGATGGCACACTGAGGATGTGCATCGATTATCGGGCTCTCAACAAGAAAACAATGAAGAACCAATACCCCATTCCGCGGATTGATGAGCTGATGGACGAGTTGAGGGGATCGAAATTCTTCTCGAAGATTGGTCTGAGGTCGGGCTACCATCAGATCCGAGTGAGGGACCAGGATGTCCCCAAGATGGCCTTCAAATGTCACTACGACCATTTTGAGTTTTTGGTGATGCCCTACGGGCTAACCAATGCACCGACCACCTTCTAGTCTTGTATGAACCACATCTTCCGTGGTCAGTGGAGGAAATTTGTGCTGGTATTCTTCGACGATATCCTGATATACAACCAGACATGGGAGGAGCACCTACAACACATTGAGACTGTATTGCGCATTTTGGAGGAGCGACACTTTTATGCTAAGCTCTCCAAATGCGAGTTTAGGCTAACAAAGATGCTCTATTTGGGGCACATCATTGGGGCGAACGGAGTGAGAGTCCACGAGGAGAAGCTCCGGGCCATTCGGGATTGGCTGGAACCAAGGAACGTGATTGAGCTCCGGGGGTTTGTAGGCATCTGCACCTACTACCGGAAGTTTGTCAAGGGGTTTTCCCAGCTTGCTGCACCCCTCACAGATCTTACCAAAAAGGGGGCATTCAGTTGGACAGAAACAGCGTAGAGGGCCTTTAACAGGCTCAAGGAAGTGATGAGCAGCTGTCCAGTCTTGGCTTTGTCGGATTTCACGCAACCCTTTGTCTTGGAGTGTGATGCCTCGAGAGAGGGGGTGGGCACAGTCTTGATGCAGGGGGGCCACCCCATAGCTTTCGAGAGCAGGAAGCTATTGCCGCATGAGAGGTTGTATCCCATATACGACAAAGAAAAGTTGGTTATCATCCATGCACTAGCCAAGTTTCGACAGTGCTTGGTGGGGAACAGGTTCAGGTTGAGGACTGACCACAATAGCCTCCAGTTCTTCTTAGAGCAAAAGCAGTTGCAGGAGAGGCAACAGAAGTGGGTCAGCAAGATCCAGGCGTATGACTTTGACATTGAGTATGTCAAAGGGAAGAACAACGTGGTGGCCGATGCTCTATCATGCAGACCGGCAATGTTGTCTCTGATGACCCTAGACACGGATTGGAGGGCTCAGTTACTAGTGGAGTACTCCAAGGACCATTTTGCCTTTGAGATACTGGATGGTCAGATCACAGATGACAGGTACAGGGTGATGGATGAGGTGATATACTTCGGGGATAGGATCTTCTTGACTGGGGGCTCTCAGCTCAAGGAGAAGGTACTGCGTGCCTCGCATGACTCACCATTATCAGGCCACCAGGGGGTTCACCAAGACCTACAGGGCCATTAGGGAGAGGTTCTCTTGGAGAGGCCTCAAGGAGAACGTACTCCGGCATGTCAGGGAGTGCTAGGTGTGTCAGCGGAACAAAGGAGAGATGAGCCATCCAGCAAGATTACTACAGCCACTTCCAATTCCGGAGGGGAAATGGGAGAGCATTTCGATGGACTTCATCACAGGGTTGCCCATGGTGCAGGGCAAGAATTGCATCTTTGTGGTCGTTGATCGACTGACAAAGTATGCACACTTCTCTGCTATATCAGCACGGTATACAGCAGCACAGGTAGCGGAGTTGTTATTCAGGGATATCTTCAGATTGCATGGTCTTCTGAAGACCATTGTTAGTAACCAAGATAGCCGTTTCATGGGTGGATTTTTATAGGAGTTCTTTCATTTGGTGGGTATGGAGTTGACCCCGAGTACCAATTATCACCCTTAAACGGACGAGCAGACAGAGATAGTGAACAAGTGGCTGGAAGGCTACTTGCGAAACTATGTCACAGGGCAGCAGAAGGCATGGTTACGCTGGTTGCACTTGGGAGAGTATTGCTACAACACCACTTTTCACATGTCCATCGGTATGTGTCCGTTCTATGCTTTGTATGGATACCATGCTTTGACTTTTGTTGACGTGATGTTTGGTGCTAGCAAGGCCCCCAGGGCCAAGGACTAGATCCAAGAGAGTCAGGATATACTCCGGGCTCTTAAGGATAACTTAGATACAACTCAGAACCAACAAAAGCTGTATGTCGACAGGGGACGGGTTGAGAGGCAGTTTGAAGTAGGGGACTCGGTCTACCTACGACTTTAGCCATACCGGTAGTCCACGCTGAAGCAGAAGGGGGTCGAGATGCTCAAGCCCTGCTTCTATGGACCTTACAGGGTGACCTGCAGGATTGGGGAGGTTGCATATGAGTTAGAGCTGCCCACATGTAGCCGAATCCACAACATCTTCCACGTATCATGCTTGAAAAAGGCCTTGGGGCGGCAGGTGACTGCAATAGAGGAGCTTCCACCTACAGCTGATGAGGGGCATTTGGTGTTGCAGCCAGAAGCAATCATAGACACCAGGGAGAGACAGCTACGGAGCAGGACAGTTAGAGAGTACTTGGTGAGGTGGAGGAAGTTGTCGGATGAGGACGCCACTTGGGAGAGTGAGAAAATCTTGCAGCACCCATCCTTGCAGTTGCTTGAGGACAAGCAACGTTTTGGCAGGGAGGACTGTAATATTCCCAATTAGCAGCAACTAATTGGTAATATTAATTTTGGCTAGTTTTGCTTTTCTAATGTTAAAGTCAGTTAATAAAGTGGGTGATGAGACACATAACCCACACTTATGAAATAATCATTCCCTAAAGTCACTTGTGCAAATGTTACTTGACAGCGTGGGGTCCACGATGGTGAAGTGGCAGCGTGAGGGAAGAGGCAGCGTGGGCCCATGACAGCGCAGATGAGAGGGGACAGCGTGGGCCAAGAGGGACAACGCAGTTTGGTGGGGCCTGGGTGAGAACAAGGCTCTCAAAGCATAAAAAGAGGAAGAGGCTCCTCATTCTCTCATTCTATTATGCATCTCTGATTTTTGTCTTTTGACATTAAGCACGTTTTTGCTGTTGAGCGAAGTCTGCAAGTGTTGTTCAGCACACAGGGTGTCTTCGAGCGGAGATCCCAACCTCAGCCCCAGGGGACTTCGAGTGCCTGCTCGGGTGAGGAGATCTATCCATTGTTTTGCAGGAGGGAGCCATAGCATCTTCAGCCAGGATCACGCAGTTGCTTGGACAATGCAATCTCTTGGAGGGATTATGCAGTTTGTGTTAGAGGCAGTTCCGGGAGTGAGGAGATATCAGGGGTTTCAGCCCGAGGATAGTGTGGAGGGACCAGCCCTTCACTGATCATCATTTTGCTACAGGAGGAGGCCATCATTTGCAGAGTTATCATTTAGGGCCAGCGTATTCACTAGTAGAGCGTTGTTTCCCAAGGGAGGTCAAATTCTTGGGTCAATCATTCCAGGATTCCTTTCTGGGTTATTGGAGGAGAGCTCATTTCCAGAGTTTTACAATTTTCTAAGTAGGGGAACATCCCCAAAGAGCCATTCCATTCCAGTAGTAGTAGCAGCAGCAACAGCATTTGGAGATTACGTAGTCCTTGACAGAGCAACCATTCATTGAGCATTTCTGAGAGTATTTCTAGCTTGCCTTGTGCAAGCCAAGGTGCCATCATTCTGATCACCTTTGTACTCATTGTTATCTTTCAGTTATATAATAACATGGCTCAGTGTTTCTCCATATTTGCATTATTTGTATGATGTCTCTCTATTTGTTGTAGATGCTTGTTTATGTTGTTGTGTATTACTATTTATTTCTATTCGGAATATTACACTCTGCGTGGGTACATTGTGCTGCCTTCTGTGGACGTCTGCGTCCCACTCTCCTCATTCTCAATCACTGCTGAATCCCTCTTCTCCTTCTGCCTCTGCATCTCTACCCTGCAACTCTCCCTCTGAAATCAAATTCTATTCCTTCAGAATCGATTTCCTTCAGGTTACTGAGTGTGTGCCCGGCTTGCTTTCCAAATGACCTCAAGCCTTCTTTTATAATCTTCTCATTGATGAATCAACGACCCAGATTATAAGTCTAATTGATGGCTAAGATTAAAACTTGACTTGATATTCGTTCTCTAGAAGATTCACACTCTGTCTTATTAATACCCATTAATTATTTAATTTCCCTAAGTTTAGACTTAGGGTCTCCATTAAAATAATTAATTATTTTAATAAAACATGAACCGAGTGGAATTTCCACAAACGGTTTCTAGATTCTTCGGAATACTGATGTCCAAGCCTTCTCACAAAATTTGAGACATGGAACACTTTCTGATGCTACAAAATTCAACAAGAAGCAAGTGAAGTCTTCTTCCAATCTGGAAGCCAATACAGAGATGTCATGATGCATTTGTTTCTTTCATGCTTTCCTCTTTCTCAGGAGAATTCCGTGAACCCTTTCGAATTGCTGCTCCAGCAGCATCAAGACCACGTTCCATTGCAGAATCTCCAACCCTGTTACCTGATCTCTACTCTGATAACATGTGAAAATTTCAAATCTGAAATTCTACTGCAGTAACTCATTTATTTTTCCTACTTATTCTTCACAATAAGTTATTTACAAAAACCCTTCAGTAAACATCAAAATAAATTCTACTGCAGTTATCACATAATTTCATAGAGAAAATAACAGCAAAATATATGCACAAGAATCAATCACGTCAACACAGTTATTTTTGCACAATTGTCCCCAGAAAAACCCAATGCGGGAAAACTGATGCAACAGATGAGGGTTTATTTATTAATCTTCAGCAACAATCTCTTTACAAGGAATGACTGGCAAAATAACTGAGAAACTTTCAAGAAAACACCTGAGATAATTTTCTCCTAACCTTTGGAGAAATTCTAACACCTGCGAGGCTCTCTGGCCTCCACTGCGTCACCTCTGTGTGATCCTCTACACAGGGACTGCTTCCCAGCTGTGTTTCCTCTCTGTGTTGTCCCTCTGCGATGTCCCTCTGCGCTACCCCTCTGTTGCTCTGCATCCTTCTTCCTCGAGCTCTGATTGATGCTGAAATCCTCCTCTTCCTCCGCCCTGCAACTATCCCTCTGAAATCGAATTCTAAATTCTGAAGAATCGACTTCCCTCGGGTTACTGAGTATTTGCTCGACTTCCCTTCAAATGACCCACAAGTCTTCATTTATACTTTTCCTGTTGATAAATCAATGGTCGTGATCTAATCTTTAATCAATGACTAAGATTAAAACAGACTTGATCCTCGTCACTTAGAAGTTAGAAGCTTCTCACCCACATTCAAGTTAATTCTCTTTAATTATTTTAATTCCCTAAGTTTTAACTTAGGATTCATTAAAAAATAATTAATTATTTGAATAACTTGTATTACGGGTGGAATTTCTCCAAACGATTTCTAGATCTTGGAGATCTCGTATGTTCTAGCCCCTCCACAAAATTTCGAAGCTAGAGCACATCCAATGCTACCCAAAAATCAACACTCCCTCTTAGCGAGGAAAGTGCTCTAGCAATACTTCCTACTAGAAGCATCACCCTGATCCACGACATCGGTCCTCTGCGCTGCTGATGCTTGGTCTACTTCCCCTCATCTGCTATGCTGATGATATTTGTACAGTTGCCCATGATACTGTCACCATCACTGCCTCATATGTACTCCAACTCCCTCTTAAGTGTTGCACTTATTCGTTTCTGCTACTGAAACAGATTCTTAATCATCGCCAACTTCTCCCTGAAATAAACAAACTTTGTTCTTCCGAGAGCCTTAGTGAGGAAGTCAGCCACCTGTTCTCCAGTCGGAGTGTACTATAACTGTACTGCTCCCCACTGGACACAGTCTCTAATAAAGTGACACTTGATGTCAATGTGCTTCGACCGATCATGAAGCACCGAATTCTCAGAGAGCTTGATGCAACTCTGATTGTCACATAAAATGTTGGTCGCTTCCATCCTTCTCCTAAATAGATTCACAAGCAGCTTCTTAAGCCATTTGGCTTCACACAAAGTTGTGTTGGCTGCCATATATTCTGCCTTGGTTGAGTTCAGAGCCACGAACTTATGTTTCCTACTGCACCAAGAAGTCATTCCTGATCCAATGTTGAAGCAATACCCAGTAGTACTTTTCCGATCTACTGAACTTCTCTGCACCAGTGAACCCACTTAGTCTGATGTCATTGCCTTGGGTGTACTTTAATCCATGCTCGATTGTTCCTCGTATGTATCTGAGAACATGCTTGGTTGCTACCTAGTGCGCCCTTATTGGTTCCACCATGAACTGACTGAGGGTGTTGACTGCATAACAAATATCTGGTCTCGTGTTAACCAAATACATCAGGGATCCTATGAGTTGTCTGTATAAGGTGGGATCAACTTCTTTATCCTCAGATGCATCAATCTTCTTCCAGTTTGTGATCATTGGAGTAGCCATGGGTCTATAATCCTACATTCTGAACCTCTTCAGAATTTCTGGAGCATGCCTCCCTTGTTCAAGAAAGATTTCACCCTTCTGCCGCCAAACTACCAACCCCAGAAAATAATGCATCAATCCCAAATCCTTCATGTTGAATTTTGTAGCTAGGTTTTCCTTGCAATCCTTAATGAGGCTAGATGAACCTGTCAAGAATAGGTCTTCTACATATAACACCAGAATTAGAGGCTCATTCCCCACTGTCAAATAGTAGAGATTAGGATCTACGTCACTCTTGACGAATCCTATCTTCTGCAGCTAACCATCAATCCGACTGTACCAAGCTCTAAGTGCTTGTTTAAGTCCATACAAGGCTTTCTTAAGCCTGCATACATGATTCTTTTACTCATGTATCTCAAAGCCCTCTGGTTGTTCAATGTATACTTCTTCCTCTATCACCCCATTCAAGAAAGGAGTCTTGACGTCGATCTGGTGAATCTCCCACCCCATCTGTGCTGCAAGGGATATCACAGATCTAATATAAGTATACCTAGCTACTGGGGCATGTTGATTTTTGTAGCATCGGAAAGTGTTCCAAGTCTCAAAATTTGTGGGGAGGCTTGGACATCAGTATTCCAAAGAACCCACAAACCATTTGTGGAAATTCCACTTTGTTCATGTTTTATTAAAATAATTAATTATTTTAATGGAGACTCTGAGTCTAAACTTAGGGAAATTAAATAATTAATGGGTATTAATTAGACAAAGTGTGAACCTTCTAGAGAACTAAGATCAGGTCAAGTTTTAATCTTAGCCATTGATTAGACTTCTAATCTGAGCCATTGATTCATCAATGAGAAGATTATAAAAGAAGGGTCATTTGGAAAGTAAGTCGGGCAAACACTCAGTAACTCGAAGGAAGTCGATTTTGAAGGAATAGAATTTGATTTTAGAGGGAGAGTTGTAGGGCAGAGTTGAAGAGCAGAGGAAGCAGAGGGAGTCAATAGTGACAGTGGTCGAGGAGACAGGGACACAGAAGGCCAGAGAAGGCAGCGCAGAGTGACGTAGTCACACGCAGGCACTGCGCAGAGAGACACGTAGAGGGACGCAGAGGGAGCTGGGAGTCTCCTTTGTGTCAGAAATTTCTCTAGAAGGACCGTGAGAATTTATCTCGGGTGTTTTCTAAGAAGTCTGTCAGTCATTTCCTTGTAAAGAATTTCATTGCTGAAGAATAATATATATACCCTCATCTGCTGCACCGGTTTTCCCGAATTGGGTTTTTCCGGGGACAATTGTCCAAAAAAAACTGTGTATGTGATTGATTCTTATGCTTGTATTTCTTACTGTTATATTCTCTACATATACTTAAGTGAATGCTGCATTAGTATTTATTTCGAAATTTACTAAAGAACTTTGTAAATAACTTATCAGAAACAATAAGTAGGAGAAATAAATCTATCACTGTAGAAGTAATTTCCGGATTGAAATTTTCACATGGTATTAGAGCGAAGATGAGTAATAGGAGTAGAGAACCGGTGATCGAACGTGATTCAGACGCTGCTACAGCAACATCACAGAAAGGCTCACGCAGTTCTCCAGAAAGGAAGGGAAGCATGAATGACCAGATCGAACACAACATTTCAGTTCTAGCATCCAGATTGGAAGAAGAATTTGCTTTTGTGTCAAACTCTACTTCTCCTGAGATTTGGTATATCAAGAGTGGAGCTTCTGCTCACATGACGGTAGTGCGAGAATGTTTCTCAAGCTACCAAGAAGAGCAAATGAACTTTAAGATCACCATGGGAAATAAAGTGAAATGTACCCCTATTGGAAGAGGTACCATAGTATTTCAAACAAAAGCTGATAACAAACTTCGGGCCACCAATGTGTTGCATGTGCCTGGGTTGGGGATGAATTTACTCTCTGTGTCACAGCTTCAAAACAAAGGTTATGACGTTTACTTCATTGGCAATAGAGTATACGTCAAACACTCGAGTTGGAAGAAGGCGACACAAATCAGAGTTAGGAGCAACAAACTCTACAAGTTACAACTTGAATCTCCAATGGCGTTGATAGGCAGCATCGATGAGAAGGATTTGAATGAGCTATGGCATAGGAGAATGGGGTACTTGCACCATGGGGCGTTAAAGATTCTCAAGAAGACTGTCACGGGAGTTCCAGAACTGAGCACCAAGCGAGACGATATTTGCAAAGGGTGCATATTGGGAAAGTATGCCAAGGCAGCATATCATAGAAGCAACAATAGGGCTAAGAGTGTGTTGGGCTTAATACACTCATATATCTGCGAACCAATGTCCACTAGAGCTCTTAGTGGTGTCGAGTATTTCGTCACCTTTATTGATGATCATTCCAAGAAGACTTGGATCTACTTTCTGAAGACCAAGGACGAAGTCTTCAATCGATTCAAAGAGTTTAAAGCTCTGGTAGAAAATCTGACAGGAAAGCGGATCAAGGTCTTGCTATCAGACAATGGTGGAGAGTACATTGATAGATGTTGGAACACCTAATCCTACATGGGTAGGTGTGGAATGCGAAAAGTCACAGTGGAGTCCAAGTGACCTTGGAATATGAAACCAAGAGTCACACCATTGTACTATAAATGTACATCATGTATAATGGAAAAATAAGAAAGCTTCACGCTTATCTTTCATTGTGTGTTGAGTCTCTTGTGTGTGTGTTCATCTTCCTCATACACCATGTGTGTGCTTAACATGGTGTTTAACATGGTATCAGAGCGGGCGATTGCTGGCCCTGCTCCAATTTGAGTGAGCCATTTGTGTTTATGGCCTGTGCATATCTGCAAAAATTTTGAAATTTTTGCAGCACTCAGAGTTTCTGCAGCAGACATTTTGCCGCATTCGGAAGGTGTTTTGAAGAAGAGCAGCAGTGGTTTTGAAGAAAGGCAGCACTACCCATCTGAAGGTTTTCATTCTCATTTTTCCTGCAATTTCTGCATTTTTAATTCTACAATTTGGAGAGCTGCTGGATACTATTTATATTGAGTTCCTGAAGAAGATTCTGGATTTTCACTGCTATAATTTCCTGAAAAATTTTGTTGTGTATCCCTGCTTAAGATCCTGCATTTTTGGCGAAATTTCCTGCTGCTGTTTTAAATTATTGGTTCTCAAATTTCACTCCTCTGCTGTTATATTAAAATTAAAAAAAAAAAAAAATTAAAAAAAAAAAAAAAAATCGATTCTTAACCCATACTCCCTCACTGCAACTCGCTCTTCCCACTTCTCTCACAGCGCACCCCGCGCTCATACCTCACACGCCCTCCTCTCTGCGCATACCTTACTCCACGCTCTCCCCAATTAATCCTACGCACATACTACCCATTCCCCCTACCTGGCTACACCCCCCTCCTCTCTACACTCTGCGTTAATGCCATCCTACTCCACTCTTAACGCTCGACCCTTACACCACTCCTCCCACTCAAACCTGGCCTCTCGGCCCTCCCTTATCTCTACAGCTCCGCCCATTCCCTACCCCCTCGGCCCTGCTCTACCCATCTCACGCTCTCTCCCTAAAACACATAACCCCTCACACTATCGCTCCACGGCAGCTCCCTCCCTCACTGTTATCCGCGCCACCTCGCCCCCTTTCCACCCATCTGCGGTCTCTCCCCTCCGTCCCTACCGCCCGACCTCTCCCCTCCTTCCCTCACCATCTTACACTCTCGGCCCTTCCGTTACGCTACATTCCCATTGTTTTCCCACTCCATTCCCATTACCTTCCCACAGCTCTTCTTTGCCAATCGACCTTCCCCATATACAATACCGCCTTTTTTAAATTGGTTCCCCTTCTTTTTAAAGTTAATTCCCTCCATTTACAATACCACCTACTTTTTAAAATACCGCCCCTTTTTTTTTTAAATTCATTCTTAAATTATTTTAATAGCCCCCCTCACCCATTATCCCATCCCATTTTAATATTTCCCCTTTCTTAATTAAAATTCCCTCCATTTTTAATTATTCCCATTAATCTATTTTTTTAATTAATTTTTAATTAATTTAAAAAAAAAAAACAGTAGAGAGAGAGGAAAAGAGAAAGAGCAGATAGAGAAAATATGAACAGCAAAAATGAAGGAAATGACATGTGAGCACATGGACTATACTTAGAGAAAAGTGAATTTGACATTGTGTGATTTGTGGCATAAGAGTGATTTTTTGAAGAAATTGACATTTGAAGACAAGTTTGTCATCATTGAAAACAGCTCTTTGAAGGAAAAATCAGCTACCTTAAAGGCCTCTTGCACAAGTGTTTTCAACTGCACATATTTTGCAGAAATATTGTATTGAGCTGACATTGTATTGTGAGTAGATATTGCTTATTCATAGTTGCAATCAGTGTATTTGAGTTGAAAAATTGTTGATTGCCCTCCATCATTTGAGGAGCAGATTTTGTACTTTGGAAATTCTTTGGAGTCATTTGTATCTGTTGTTGAGTCACATTGTAAACGGGTGCATTTTCGGTTGAAGCCGACACCCTTTCATTTATTTTTGAGCCTAAATTGTTGAAAATGGCTAAAATCAATGAGGCATTAGAGTTGTTGAATAACCTCATTCATTCAAATGTTGATGACATGATAAAAATAAGCAAGGATGCTCTTTGTAACATTCAAAGTTGTTTGCAAAATGCACAAGAAAAGATTGAGTTTTTGCAGTTGGAATCTCAGCTCCAACAAGACGAACTTCAGCAAAAGAGTCACCATTCAGAACCTGTTTCTGTTCAGAAGATTGTGAAGGACTCTCATCAGAAGAAAGAAGATAAAGTTGCACTTGATTCCCATTCAGTTCCTTGTACTAGAGCAGATGTACATGTAGATGCAGCAGTTCAACCTGCACTTCTCAAGCCCATCATCAGACCTTGGGAAGAGCTTGTCCACAACAAGCACCGAACTGGTCTTGGATATGACAAGGATGTGTCCTTTCATAGTCTAGACTACACCAAGCCCATCATATTTCAGAGTGTCAGATTCCTGTATGACAGTTCACCTGCAGCTGTTTCAGATTCTGCTCCACTTCCACAACAACAGATTGTAAAATTCCAACACTGTGATCGAGTTGGTCATATGAAAGATCACTATTTTGATCTTCATCCATGCAAGCACTGTGGTCGGCACGCCCATTCTTCACAAAGATGCTTCAGAGACAAGCCTCTTGCAAGAACCAAGATTCATCTTGGATGGATCGGTTCTTGGCAATGGGCATTAGCAACCAAGAAGATGTTTAAGTCGCATGTCAGAACATGTTCACGAATATTGAGCAAACTTGCAGTTGAGTTTTCGCCATCATCTCACCTTGTCCCTGACAGGGGGGGAAATGGTGGTCATGTACAAGCTTCGACGTCAGATCAAGTGAGCCTAAGCCACAATCTTTCATTCCATGTTCAGAGTTGTAGCCAGAGACACAGGAGTTCAAGCGAGCCTGAGCCACAATTTGTCATTCCAGATTCAGAGATGTAGCCAGAGACACGGATGCTCATGAGCATGCCTTCGATTGGTGGACAACCTTAAACCATCATATTTGGTTGGTGGATAACCTTAAACCATCACAGGTAGTAGACCTCCCTTCTTTTAGGTTGAAGGTCTCCCTTTCATATATGAGGAACACTTCCTCTAGCAGAAGCCTTTAGCTTCTTGCCAGCTTTGGTTGAGTTCCAGGAAATGCTTCAAGCATTCTAGATTTGTTGGTAATCCTAAAACCATCACAGGTAGTAGACCTCCCTTCTTTTAGGTTGAAGGTATCCCTTTTTTCTGAGGGACAATTCCTCTAGCACAAGCCTTCAGCTTCTTGCAAGTTTTGGAAGAGTTTCAGGAACTGCAACAAGTTTTGCGTTCCAGTGTTGGTGGTCATCCTTAAACCATCTCTTTTATCCAACATTTCAGAGAGTTGATTTAGCCCAAGTGCTGCCATGTATACTTTGCAGATTTGTATTACAACTCTTTTCTTGGACTCACATATATCCCTTCGGATTAAGGGGGGATGTTGGAACACCTAATCCTACATGGGTAGGTGTGGAATGCGAAAATTCACAATGGAGTCCAAGTGACCTTGGAATATGAAACCAAGAGTCACACCATTGTACTATAAATGTACATCATGTATAATGGAAAAATAAGAAAGCCTCACGCTTATCTTTCATTGTGTGTTGAGTCTCTTGTGTGTGTGTGTTCATCTTCCTCATACACCATGTGTGTGCTTAACATGGTGTTTAACAATAGAGACTTCACAGGGTTCTGCGCAAGGGAAGACATCAGAAGAGAATGGACCGCTCCATATAATCTGGAGCAGAATGGTGTGGCAGACAGAAAGAATAAAATTGTTGTCGAGGCTGCAAGGACAATGTTGTATGATCAAGACATGCCCAAATTCCTGTGGGTTGAAGCTTGTAATACAACTGTCTACGTTTAGAACAGGATTCCTCACAACGCATTGCGTAAGATCACTCCAGAAAGTGTCTTCACTGGTAGCAAGCCTGAGGTAAGCGACTTTAGGATCTTTGGCAGTGCGGCATATTGTCATGTGCCCAAAGAGAAGAGGAAGAAGTTGGATATGACTGTGGAAAAAGGATATCTGGTGGGATATAGCGAGAATGCAAAGGCTTACCGCATTTACATTCCAGAGAGCAAGAAAGTTGTAGTGCGACGGGACGTGAAGTTCATGGAGGAAGGGGCCTTCAAGAAATCCCGAGAGATGCTTGCTGCTACGCAGTCTGAGGAGGATCTGCTAGTCCAACCACAACGACCTGCGGAGGTTAATACGAGTGCCTCTCGAAGGCACGGGGATCCAAGGGATACATCTCCCGAGGACTTGCAAGAAGGAGAGCAGGTAGATCCACTCACTACCAGTGGTAGAACGAGCAAGGAATTGCGAAAAATTCTGAGGGACGCAGAAGACTTTGTCGGAGCCCCCAAAAATGAGAAGAGGCAGTGCAAGCAACCTGAAAGGTACCAAGATTTGGTAGTACAGGTTGGGGAACACTCTAGTTTTCAGGAAGCAGCTCAGCACTAGGTATGGGTAGATGCGATGGTGGAAGAATACAGTTCCATCATGATGAATGATGTCTGGGAAGTGGTTCCCATACCTCAGGACAGATCAGTTCTAGGTTCGAGATGGATCTACAAGATCAAGTATGCTGTAGATTGCAGCATCGAGAAATTTAAAGCCAGGTTTGTGGCTAAGGGTTACGCCCAGAAGGAAGGGATAGATTATGAAGAGACTTTTGCCCCAGTAGCCCGATATACTTCCATTAGATCCGTGATATCCCTAGTTGCGCAGATGGGATAGGAGATTCACCAGATGGACATCAAGACTGCATTCCTGAATGGGGTGATAGAAGAGGAAGTATACATTGAACAACCAGAGGGCTTCGAGACGCATGAACAAAAGACTCATGTGTGCAGCGTTAAGAAAGCCTTGTATGGACTAAAGGAAACCCCTAGAGCTTGGTATTGTCGAATTGACAGCTACTTGTAGAAGATGGGGTTCGTCAAGAGTGACACATATCCCAATCTCTACTATCTAAGAGTAGGGAGTGAGCCTCTGATACTGGTACTGTATGTAGATGATCTATTTCTGATAGGATCATCTAGGATCATCAGGGACTGCAAGGAAACTTTAGCTGCAGAATTCGACATGAAGGATTTAGGGCTGATGCATTATTTTCTGTGGCTGGAAGTTTGGCAGCAGAAGGGTGAGATCTTCCTTAGTCAAGGAAGGTATACTACAAAAATTCTGAAGAGGTTTTAGATGGAGGACTATAGACCCATGGCTACTCCAATGATCACCAACTGGAAGAAAATTGACACGTCCGAAGATGACGAGGTTGATCCTACCTTGTATAGGAAGTTCATAGGATATCTGATGTATCTGGTCAACACGAGGCCAGACATCTGTTATGCTGTCAATACCCTCAGTCAGTTCATGGTAGAACCAAGGAGGGCTCATTGGGCAGCAGTCAAACATGTTCTCAGATATCTACAAGGAACAGTTGAGCTTGGATTGAAATACACTCGTGGCAATGACATCAGGTTGAGTGGGTTCATAGACACAGATTGGTCTGGGAGCCCAGTAGATCGGAAAAGTACCAATGGGTATTGTTTCAGTATTGGATCAGGAATGACCTCTTGGTGCAGCAGGAAACAAAAATCTGTGGCTCTGAGCTCAGAAAACGCAGAATATATGGCAGCAAGCACATCTTCGTGTGAGGCCATATGGCTTCGGAAACTACTTGCGAACTTACTCAAGGAAAAGATGGAGGCGACCAACATTCTATGCGATAATCAGAGTTGCATCAAGCTCTCTGAAAATCCTGTGTTTCATAATCGGTCGAAACAAATTGACATCAGGTGTCACTTCATCAGAGGCTGTGTCCAATGGGGAGTTGTACAGTTGCAGTACACTCCAACAGGAGAACAAGTGGCAGATATCCTCACAAAGGCTCTAGGGAAGACAAAGTTTGTCTACTTCATAGAAAAGATGGGGATGATCAAGAATCCATTTCAATAGCAGGAATAGATAGCATCGGGATTCATAGGGAGCTGCAGTACAGATGAGGTAGTGACAGTGACAGTGTCATGGGCAGCAGTACAGAGGGCAACAGCGTAGCAGATGAGGGGCAGCAGCTAGGGATCAATAGCGCAAAGGATGCTTCAGAGCAAGGCAGCATGTAGCAGACATTTTTCTAGAACACTTTCCTTGCTAAGAGGGAGTATTGATTTTTCTAGCATCAGAAAGTGTTCCAAGTCGCAAAAATTGTGGAGAGGCTTGGACATCAGTATTCCAAAGAACCCAGAAATCGTTTGTGGAAATTCCACTCGATTCATGTTTTATTAAAATAATTAATTATTTTAATGGAGACCCTAAGTCTAAACCTAGGGAAATTAAATAATTAATGGGTATTAATAAGACAGAGTGTGAATCTTCTAGAGAACAAAGATCAAGTCAAGTTTTAATCTTAGCCATTGGATAGATTTCTAATCTGGGTCGTTGATTCATCAATGAGAAAATTATAAAAGAAGATTCATGTAGAAAGTAAACCGGGAAAACACTCAGTAACCCTTAGGAAGTCGATTCTGAAGGAATAGAATTCGATTTCAGAGGGAGAGTTGTAGGGCAGAGTTGCAGAGCAGAGGAAGCAGAGGGAGTCAACAGTGACAGAGGTCGAGGAGAGATGGACGCAAAAGGCCAGAGAAGGCAGCGCAGAGTGCCCACGCAGAGTGACGTAGTCACACGCAGGCACTGTGCAGAGAGACACACAAAGGTAGTTGGGAGTCTCCCGGGTGTCAGAAATTTCTCCGGAAGGACGGTGAGAATTTATCTCATGTGTTTTCTAAGAAGTCTGCTAATCATTTCCTTGTAAAGAATTTCATTGCTGAAGAATAATACATAAATCCTCATCTGTTGCATCAGTTTTCCCGAATTGGGTTTTTCCGAGGACAATTGTCCAAAAATAATTGTGTTTATGTGATTGATTCTTATGCTTATATTTCCTACTCAAGTGAATGTTGCAGTGGTATTTATTTCGAAATTTACTGAAGAACTCTGTAAATAACTTATCAGAAACAATAAATAGGAGAGATAAATCTATCACTGCAGAAGTAATTTCCGGATTGAAATTTTCACAGGGCGAAGGTTTCTTCATAGTCTATCCCTTCCTTCTAAGCATACTCCTTAGCCACAAACCCGGCTTTGTATTTTTCCACACTGCCATCTGCAACATATTTGATCTTGTAAATCCATCTCGAACCTACAATTGATCTGTCCTGAGGCCTAGGTACTACTTCCTAGACATCATTGGTCATTATGGAATTGTATTCTTCCACCATTGCATCTACCCATACCTGATGCTGAGCTGCCTCCTGGAAACTAGAGGGTTCTCTAACCTGAGCCACCAAATCTTGGTACTTGTCAGGTTGTCTACGATGCCTCTTTTTGTTTCTAGGAGCTCCGACGAATTCCTTTGTGTCTCTTAGAATCCGCTAGTAGTGGGTGGATCTACCTGCTCCTCCTGCAAACCTTCCTGAAGTAATACCTCTGGATTCTTTTGCCTTGGAGAAGCACTGGTGCTAGCTTCTGTTGAAAAGTGTAACTAGGTCGGTCTTCATGATGACTATGTAATTATGTAAAGAAGAAGACAATAATAATAAAATATATTTTGTTGTACTTGCTTCATGGGTTTCATGAGCAAGATTTATTATGTAGATAGACTTCTTCTTGATGTCTATTAGGTTTGGTCTTCTAGGTTTAAATAGAATTAAGTGTCACATTCATGAAGGATCTAGTCTAGAAATACATGCTCCAAGACCTTGTGTAAGGATGGAAGATAAGCTGGAAAGACAAGCTCACAACATCCCTCAAACATCGATGAAAGACCAGCTCTACATATAGTGAAGAAAGTCCTCATCAACGCTGGAATAAACTCACTCAAGTCGGCCTTAAAATCAGTAAGGAAGTCGGCTCAATAGTTGACTGTGTGGTCAGCTTAGAGGCTGGAACAGTGCCGTATATATACCTCTGTTCTGCGGCCATTTGAGTGACAGAAAATGCGGATCTCTCTGAACTACGATGCGGACTTGAGACAGGATTCAGCTCTGAAGAAGTGCGGTGATTCAAGAGACAGTTTGCGGATTCTGAAAAGGAGCTTCAGTGCGGATCTATTAGAAGGGTTTTTGGTGCAAAGTTCGAAGAGTTTTAGGGTTGGTTGCTTGATATATAACAGTGCTACTGTGCGGATCACAAGGTGCTGTAGTTCGGATCATCCTGTAGCTTCAGCATGTTCCTAAAATACGAATCTGTCTAAATGCATGAATAAGAGCATCTTGAAATGCGGTCTGTCCAATCGTATGAAGGGTATTCAAGTATAGATTTGTTCAAACATAGCGTGTAAGCCATTCTAAAGTAATGATGTTGATAAAAGTGTGATATTGGCATTCAATTCAAGTTCATGGATAATTGAGACAGTGCTATACAAAGAAAAGCAGTCGAAAAGTAGAAGAAAGAAGGAAAGTAAATCACAGATTTACTTTCCTCATTACAGCGTATATATATATCTCAAGCAACTGAAGATTCAACTGGAGAAGTACTAGTGCAGAACAGTGCAAATTGGTGAAGAGAAGAAGAATCAGCATTGAAGAACATCAAAGAAGTAAGGACAGGGTCTTGGATGCATAAATAGGTCAAGGGTCTAGTTCTGGGTCATGGTACTTGTCATCTAAAATCTATAAGAAGAATTTCTCGTGGGTTTTCCTCTCCAAGAGGGAGAGGTTTTGCCCTGGCTCTAGGAGCCTAATTTGTGTGTCTTGTGTACTTTGATAATTGATTTGATGAAAGATTAAATAAGCTAAAGAAGAGAAGACTTAAGTAACTCAAGTAAGCTCACAAGTAATTATCAAGAAGAGAATTTGAATTAATCTCCAACCCTCCAAAATTCTCAACAACTTCGGCTAGTCGAAGAGGCTGGACCAATAGATCATCTTCTGACTGCGTTTCGGAAGGCATCTCATGGGATTTCCTAAAAGCTTTGTCCTCCATGAACTTTGCATCCCTTCGTACTACAATCTTCCTACTGTCAAGAGTGTAGATTCTATATGCCTTAGCATTCTCGCTATATCCCACCAGATATCCCTTTTCTGCAGTCTAATATGAGGGTTTATTATTATTAAGAAGCAGTTTTTGAGTACATCTAGGGTGCCATAACTCGACTCACCCAACAGAGAAAACCTCGGAAATCAGAGAAAAAAATGTGAGATATACCTCACTCTCGCAAGTCCCGGCTGATCCGGTTGAGCAACTGGTGAAACCCCAGCTGGCTCTACGCAGCTACTGCGTACACCTGCGTAGCCTTGGCTGATGGACTACGTCACCATAGCTCTGCATGGATCTACTTCTCTGGAGTTTGGTTTCAGCCCTGCTGGCTCAGAAACCCCAGCTTCTGGTGAATTTCAAACTTTTTCTTGGAGATACTGCACTGCCCCTGCGTGGGCCCGCGTCACCCTCCTGAGGGACTGCATCACACCCTCTGATGGCTGCACTGCCTCCACTGCGTCTCTGTTGCCCTTGCTCTACATTGTACTCTTGGCCCTCCTGACCAATCACTACATCTGCCCCTCACTGCAACTCTTAGTCACTTAGATCTAATCTTCGTCCAAGCACTACTCTGTCAGAAGAATTCGGTCTCTTAGACTCTGTGTGTATCCTCCAACTGACCCCAAGCCCTTCCTTTATACTTTTCTCGTTGACACATCAACAGTTGTGATCTAATCTCTAATCAACAGCTAAGATTAAAAGAATGTTTGATCCACGTCACTTAGAATGTTCTCATCACATGTGTAAATTAATTCACTTTAATTTTTTAATTTCTCTAAGTTAGACTTAGGGTCCCCATTAAAAAATTTAATTATTTGAATAACTTTTACACCAGATGGAATTTCTCCAAATGCTTTCTTGATCTTGGAGATCTCGTGCGTTCTAGCCCCTCCACAAAATTTCGAAGCAAGAGCACACACGATGCTACCCCAAAATCTCAACACCAATGTGGTCAACCCATGGAACCACTAATCACGGGATTCCCCCTCTAAGTGCAATGTGGAAATTTTAATTGCCTCCACCTCTATCATTTAGTTGAGCTGGAAGTAGACATCTAACTTCTCAACCCATGCCCTAGTTGAGCTCTTAGGTGTGCCATCAAAAGTCGGGAGGAATAATATCCCCATAGTGCACTCTAAATCGATACCATGTGTGTAGCCTCCTCCACTCTGTCCCTTGCTCCTATTGTTGGTCTTCAGCTGACAAAAGTCCTTGAAGGTGATGGCCTCTCTGAAGTCGGGCCCATAGGACTGATACTCCACCAAATATTCCCCCATGGGCATCTCCTTTGGCCCTTGCAGCCCTCCAGCACCGGATACTAGAAATGTGGGGATGGTGGATCTGTATTGTGTACTCGAAACAAGTGGTATGTTGGGTGTATTCGCTGCATGGTGGTGCGAACTTCGAAGTACCAGAGCCTTCACCCAGATGAATTTCTCCCTAAATCCCCTTGCCCTTGTTGTTGCTACAGTTTTGCTACCTCAGCTCATCAATGCCCTTAGACAAATCGTTGATGGCATTCAAAAGACGTTGGGCAAACTCCTCTTCTTTACTCATCTTGTCTTCCCCATTATCCCCCATGTCCAGCCTCTTGACCTCCAGCTCAACGATTACTGGGTCAGGAGTAATTTGTAGTTGCCTTTCTCTACTTCTATACTTGTGCCTCCTCTAAGTGACGTTTTGCTTATCCTCTGGTGACATAGACTAAAGCTGCTTCCACAAGCTGAGCCAAGATTATGTGCTCTAATACCACTGTAATATCCCTTCTTAGGAAATACAATGACAAACAAAGCAAAAACTGACATGAACATACAAAATTCAGAAATATAAGTAAACACCCAGAAAATCTCCAAAAACACCATTGAGCTGAGCCATTTTATTATAGATATGGTGCAATAGTACAATGGGGTATCAAAGGAGTGCACCTAGGCTTTCCACAATGGCAAGCGAGACAAGCCCCAAGTAGGAAAATACAATTCCTAGATGTAGGAATGGGCTGCCCCAACTATGCCATGTGTTGCCCTAGAAAAACTACTCTGTCTGTTGGAAAGAAACCACTGAAAGACCCTCCTTTGATGCTCAGAAAATTCTGCAAAATTAACTTCAGGCTCCTCTCAATAAACCCACCGAAACCCAGAAAGGGTTTGGTCTAATCCTGACCCCTGAAATTGACCCCCAAATACCACGTCCTCCTCAACTGGCTGGAAAATATGGCCTTCCTAGAAAATCACTGTAACAGCCCTCCCCCAGATGTCTTTTTCAATTCCACTGCTCAACCCAGCTCTTCAAGCTCACTCTCCAACTCCCACGTGTGCCCAGAATTTTCTCTCTGCGCAAGCCCACACAGTCACCAGAATGCCACATTGTCACAGCAAGGATTCCCTCCAAGCTCTACGTTGTTCCTTCCCAAAATCTTTGGCAAATAGCACTGCAAATCCACCCCGGAAACCTCAGCCAAACTCCTGATCTTTGCTGGCCCCAACTAGCAAGTCGTACTTCCCTGATTGCGTCTTGGAAGCTGCTAAAATACCCCACAGAATGCCTGATCTGTTGTTGGCAATGCTCACAAGGGACAATCAATTAGCCTCCTTGGGTTGGCAGTCGTAGTCCACCGAAGCAAGGGTTGACAAACTCGCTCGAGGATCTCAAGTGCAGATTCGGCTAAACAACTCAAGCGTGCTAGGTGCAAGAGAATGTCAGTTTGTCAAAAAGCCCCAAACTGAAGTGAGTTCCTTCTATTAATTTTGGCTGCCTCCTCCTCATGTGGGTCCCATCATCGAACTCCCTTCCTTCCCAAGTAGCTCGAATTTCCTAAGTGGAGCGTATTTCCCTCTTGGTGGCCCCTTGTCTGCTGGGAGGGTCAACTTGGCAACCTGGTGATACCAATGACACTTCAAAATTTTCGAATTTACTTCTTTTGCAAAGGCCATGAAGAACATGCCCTTCTAAATTTTCTTTTGACCAATACAAAGCATGAAGAACATGTTTTGATAATAATAATAATTTTCTTGTTTTGTTTGTACATAAAATACATTTTGATACAATGACATTTATGAAGACTGAACCTAGTTATTCCAACAGGCCCTCTGTGTATGCATGTGTAGGAGAAAGAGAGGGAGCCCATGAAATGAAATTTAGTGAAACTCATTGTCGTCCCTGGCAGACCTAAACAGGGTCTATTGGACATCATCAAATGCGTAGTAAATACGATTTATATATCTCTATATAGATTTATAACATGTGCAATATGTGAATACAAAATATATCTCTCAAATTAAATTGTAAATGAGTGAATTAAATTACCGATTACTTACAAATCGATGAATTAATAACTGATTATGTCTGCAGGGCTGTGACATCTGCCGGTTCCTCAGAACTTATTGCAGTGTCTTCACTTTGTACTTATGACGTCTACCGTACCTATATCAATCCCAATGCCAATGGAAACCAGATTCTCAAAGTTTCTCGGGCAGTGGTCCTCGTCTTTGGATGCTTTATGGGGGTCCTAGCAGTGGCACTGAACAAGGCTGGCATTTCGCTTGGATGGATGTATTTGGCCATGGGAGTGCTGATTGGTTCCGCGGTAATACCCATATCTTTTCTGCTTCTGTGGAGAAAAGCGAATGCAGTAGGAGCCATAGCAGGGTCAATTGTTGGATGTGTAGTAGGAATAATCACATGGCTCTCTGTGACAAAAGTGGAATATGGGCGGGTTAACCTTCACACTACAGCTAAGAATGCACCCATGCTTGCAGGAAACCTTGTATCAATACTAGCAGGGGGGCTAATTCATGCTGCCTGTAGTCTTGTATGGCCCCAAAATTACGACTGGGAGACAACCAAGTCCATTTCCATGGTTGAGAAGGACAAAATAGACCTACCGACAGAGGAATTCAAAGAAGAAAAGCTGAAAAAAGACAAAACATGGATCATCAAGTGGGGCATTGGACTTACCATTGTCATTGTCATTCTCTGGCCAGTACTTTCACTTCCAGCAAGGGTGTTCAGCAGTGGATATTTCACATTTTGGGCAGTCATTTCCATTGCTTGGGGCACTATTGGATCATTGGTTATCATCATCCTACCATTAATTGAAAGCAGGGAAACCATTCAACGTGTCTTTGTGGGCATGTTTACAAATGACAGTGTGGCGGAGAGGCTTGAAGAAATCAATTCCAGGCTGCGTGCAATAATGTCCGCAATGCCAGAAGCTGAACGCCTGTATTTGCTACAAAAGGAAAGAGCCAAGAAAGAAGAACCGGTTCATGTAAACGATGTGTGAACATTTGTGGTTGTACCATACACAATAAGCTACATGGTGCCTTCTATATGCATATTTAGAATAGCTAGATCAAGCTTGTATGTCGTCTCTTCCTTTGGTTTTGTGATTAAACCCCAATCCTTTTTAAGCTACAGATTTCGAAAACTCAAAACAATTCGACACATGCCATGGCCACAGCATTAAGGAGCGATATACAGCTGGGAAAATACAATTTGGTTCTTTGTGGGTGCAACAGATTAGAAAGCAGTTGGTGCTCCAGAACAACAGACCAACATTAAGCCAATGATACCACCAAAATATTCATCAGATCTACATTGTTTATCTCCGACGCAGGTGTTGTTTCGTTTTCATGTAACTGGCTCACTACCGATGGAATTCTTTTTAAGTAATTCTTTAAATCATGATCGTCACAAAAAAATTATATATCTGATTACAAAACCCGCGTTCTTGCCGGCGTTCTGGAATGGTATCTTATGGAATATTGATTTATTAATTTTTTAAAGTATGCTTACGAATCTTGAAATTGATTTTTAAAATAATAAATAAAATAAAATAAATATTGATTATTGAATAATGGTGATGAGTCAGCTTGTACTTTAAAATTATATTATCGTTACTGCTGATTTGACAACTAAGTTATAATAAATTTTCTCATTATAAAGAAAAAATCAATACTAATCCAAAATTGAATGCACTTGATTATATGACATGAACTAATTAATTCAACACATCATCCTTCACTTATAAGACTAAGTTGGTGGATTGCCCATGCTTTGTTTGCATTTAATAGACTCTTAGATCGATACAACCTTCACATATAGTAGGGGAACTAGGCTTTAAGGAATAGACTTATCTATGAACACGGATGAAGAAAGTGATGAAGTAGAAGAAGAGTGATGCCACAACTTTATGATTTCTTCAGTTTCATTAAAAGCCACATGGTTCGAGTTCAAGTTTGAATTTGATAATGATGAAATATATATGAGATTTATCATCGTGTGTAAGGAGAGAGAGAGGGGGGGTGAGGGACGGAGAGAGAGAGGGGGGGTGGGTAGTGGGGGGTAGGAAGGGAAGGAGAGCACATTTTTCGTATATTTTATAGAAAGGGGGGGGAGGGAAGAAGAAGAGGAAGAGAGAGCACATTTTTCATATATTTTATAGAAAGGTGTATAGGTTATATATAGAGAGAGATTGCAACGCAAATGTTCATTTTCTTGCAAATTATGCACTTTCCTTGTAAGAAGGATTCTTGCTATTCCAAGAATTCAAGGGAGATGACCTCTTGATTGTCTCCCACTTTTCACCTTTTTTTTAATGAATTGTCAAACTTGCCTAGATGGAAAGGTCAATTTGAAAACATGACTTTAAGCCCTAGTTTTATGTACACATACAAAAATATCCTTGTTGATCTCGCTAAAGATCAAAGGTTATTTTCGGAAGATTGTAATATGTATAAGTTCTGCTAGGACAAAGGTTGTTTGTGTTTTTTGTTAGTAGCCTTGTGACAAAGACTGCATATTTTGATTATACTATAAATACCCAATATTATATGTGTGTGTGTGTGTGTGTGAGAGAGAGAGAGAGAGTTGTACACCTTTCTTTATATTTAAAATGTTATATAATATAACATAGTTATATAAAAGTTAGAGCTTTATCTCATCTAAATCTATAGTGACTCGTGACCTTTGCTTGGATATCGAATACAAAACAATTTCTTGTCAACCATTTCTCCACAGAAAGAAATGTTTGTCATGGCTTGACACTCCACGGATCGTAGCAAATCCTAGCACCCAAACAGTGACCTATAATGACTCATAGTATCAATGTTGTGGAGGTTCTAATAGTAATGGTAAGTTTGTAACTAGTAACTGAAGTCAGGAGTATGGAGGAGTTTGTCACTATGTAACAAGAGCTTCCATCACATAGGTCACACTATATGGGAGCATAAAGTAAGGAGTAGCAAGACTTATATGATATCCATCAGCTTAAGGATTTCAATGTAATTAAATGTGCATAAGTTTAATTTTTTATTTAGTATGCTACATTAAAAGATAGATAGACATTTAATTATCAGTAACCTTGCTGATAATAACTACTGTAAAGTTGTTGATGTAAAATTATAATTATGCTTTTATTTATGAATAAAGACAAACTGGGAAATTAATGGTTAAATACAGATTGATCAAAGAGGAAAAATGATGTAATTTTATTTTAGAAAATCTTATTATCCATCAGCAAGTCCTAGGCATCTAATCTAGGTGATTAGATTTATTTCTGAATTATGATATTGGCCAATTAAATATTTCCTAAAAGATAGGGGGTCGTCTTCATAAATGAGACACGAGAGCTCATTAATGAGCAATTAGCTACGTGCCACCTATTAGGTGTGGTGGGGACAATTCATAACCACCTAAAGAGTGGTAGATGGATAATATCTCTGAAAAAATATATTAGCTTTTGTCTCATAATTTCTGAGAAAGTAGGTTTGGAGAGACTAGAGAGAAGCAGGAAGAAATAAACTAAAGGGAAATTGCAGGCCTGGTTTTGCTCGAGGGGTCAAGCAGGAATTGTTATGTCATGGTTGGAAGGAGCCAAGTATTTAGTTGATTATTTCCCAAACAATTATTCATGTTGGTATTTTCTACTTGTGTCATTTATGTGTTTGTTTGTAAATCTTCAAATTATTCCTCTACCTTGAGTAGTTTTCATTTTAGAATTAGCATTGAAAATACTTATGCTTTAGACAAATATGAATCGAAAATCATGTCTGAATATTTAGCTATACTGCACTTTTAGATTATTGTGTAGACGAAATTAAAAGAGTGTGAATGAAATACTTTGGAATTTGAATGAGCAACAACTATGGAAGATCATTTTTATATAGGAAATTTGGACTTTTACAATAGGCACGAAGACCGAAAATATTTGTTTTATAAAATTTGGAGATATGAATTTTATCCTTATACAAAACAATGAACTGTTAAATGAAAAATGGCCAAGAAGAAAATTTGGTAAAGGGTGTTCGATAACCTAGTTAAGAAGAGAGATATGTCCTGAGAAAGATATATGCTTATGTGAAAAGTTGTAGAAGTTGAATTCGTGCAATGAAACATCGCCAATATATATACAAAGAAGCTTCTATTAATTTGCAATTGAAACATAATTTATGAACACAGGGAAGAATGATAAAAAATATTCGAGAAATAGACCTAGATTATTTGTGAAGAACATCAGAACATAAATAAGATAATATTTTTGAATTTTTAGCTAAAAGGGCCTTTTCTGTTGTGAGTAGATTATTAAGAACACATACAACGTTAATTTGGCACATTGTGTTGTAGATTTTATGGATTATAGGGCCTCTACATAGAATCAATTGCACTATAATGTAATTCCTTTGTAAGAGACTATTAGTGGAAAGTAAAGGTGTACAATAGTAACAGCATTACTTCTAAGATAAAAGTATGAATTCGAAAGAAAATAAAAAGAAATATGGTATTGTTACAAACCTTTTATGATATAATTAAAAGAGCAGAGTAAAAAATGTAATGCGTCTACGTATGTATTTATACATAATGAGAACATAAACTAAAAGAATGATTATGGAGCCTTTTTGGCCAAAAACACTGTATAGGGAATGGTAAAGTTCCTAATTAAATCGCAGGTAGGAATCGTACAAGTAAACGATGATATCTAGAGTATATACAAAGTAATAATAGATTCAAACATTATAGAAGTCTAGAGAACAACAATAGCATCAATAAAATAATGAACTCCGAATTTGATGGATAATATAATAACTCTCCTCTAAGGAACATTCAGAAAAATATCAAACATTCTACCAACATCAATAGAGGAGTTACCAGTTTAAATGAAAAATTAGTATATATATATATATATATATATATATATATATATAAGTTTGAACGATAGTCATTCCTTTCTAAGATTTGCATCTCTTCTTTGAAACATAAATATAAATATAGTTCTTTTTTAGAGCAAGCAACTCTGAGGGAAAAAAAACCCTATTGCCAAAAAAATAAAAGAAAAAGAACTTTTACAGAGCAACGAATCTTGTCTTTTCTTATATATTCATTTTAAAATAAAAATTTGGGAAAAATTATTGCAAACACTCGGTGCATAAACTCGGTCTTCACAGTCATAAGAATTTTTGTAATAGATCTGACAAGAAAATATATAGAAATAGAAAATATGCCCAAGAAATAACACCATTGAACATAAAACTTCATATCTTCATTAATATCAAAACCCTTAAGGTAGGGCAACACCATACATTCACTCCTTAAAGAAGGAGATCACTCCACAAGCCATATGCTTTGCCCATACAATAATCCTTGACATCTCTCAATGGAGAGTCTCTAGCCTCTATATAGGTTTCATACATGCAATACCATGGGTCTCTCAATACCATACATCCAATACAATGGGCTTATCACTTTATTCCCTAGCTACATGTAGTCCCTTACATAATGTGGGTTAACCACTTTATTTATTAACTATGGCCCAATTATTTATCATTCTTATATTATTACATCATATTATTCTCTTGGGTACCTCCCTTTGTACCTTATATTATCCCCCCTAGGTATACTACATTACACCCCCCTTAAACATGTTTCGTCCCCGAAATATAAGAAGAACACAAATAATAAGATCTACTCAAAAGAGTATTCCACTGGTACCATTCACGTGCATCTAGCCATCCCAGAGAAATGTGAACACTCGATCTAGTCAATGTCTTGCTCGCTTGAGATTGAAGTGGGTTCTAGTGGTACTTCTGTGTTGATGTGTTGTGGGTGGATCGTCGCACCTCTCTAAGTGTCATCTAGGGGTTGCTGTCCTTGTTTCTAATTCGTTGCCACCTTGTTGGTTGTTGTCTTGCTAGGTGATGCGGGTGGTGATATGTTGAAGCTTTAACTGATGGAACATCTTTCATTAATTCCTCCATTATTGGTAATGGAGTGGTGTCAGGTTCTTTTGTTGGTACTTGCTTTGATGTCTGTGTTTGGCTATCTACCATCAAAGGCTTATCATCTAATGTGTCTGTGTCGTTAGAGATTTGCGTTTCTTCCTCCCTAGTCTCTGCATGGTTCCTCATGCAAATATCGTGCAATGTAATTTTCTTCTTTTTATACTAGAGCTTCATGAATTTCTTTTGCACATTAAAATTGACAGTACTAATGGATTCCATCCAAGGGTGTCCCAAAACAACATCCACAGCAGCCATATCTGAAGCATAGAAATCAGAATGCAACACATACTTATCCATAGAAATCTTCAAATCTTTATAAATTTGAACATTTTCATTATCAACCTGTGTGGTTTCAATATGTTTTGCTGGAACTTGCAATTTTTTAGCCAAATTAACATTGATACAATTATGCTTGCAACTCGGAATGATAGACACAATGATGTTCTCTTTCTGAATACTTCCATTAACCTATAATATGGAAATATTAGTAGAAAATAAATATTTATGTCTCTTAGTGTCATTTCCGGCTTTAGACCACTTGTCCAAAATGATTTTTTCAAGTTTTTTCTCGGGAAGTTTCCTTACTGCACTATCAAGTGAGGTCCACCATTTATTTTCCTCATCTTTCATATGAAGCCCTATGGAGCATATCCAAAAATTTCAATATTGAGCCTTGTGATATTGTAAAAAATCTTCAATAGTAGGGCCATCATCTTTTCCTGTAAACTCCATGTTGCAAGAATCCATAAAATAAAGTAAGGGTTTTGAAGAAAATCACTTACTTTGGAAAAAATTTAAAATGGACATTACTCGATCAATATAACTCAGAATCCTTAATATAACATGTTTTCGGAAATGGAATAGTCATTCTACATCTATTTGTGTTGCTAAAATCCCGATCTAGGTGCTCTGAAAACACGAATCTGCACTGCAACAGTCATGCCGTCACAAAATTTCTGAAAAATGATTGATTTTAAATCAGTGATAACTCCATCATCCAAACTCCGATTTGACCGATTTTTTTTTTGAAATCGGGTGATTTTTCAAGGGGAGCTCAGATATGTAATTGGTTGTCTGAAAATTTTCACCAAAACCTACAAAAAATGTCAGGAGAGCCGTCGTACAAAAATTGTCGTCAGAAACATTTATGCAACACAGCTGAATTTAAATCAACGATATCACCCTCATCCGGACTCCGATTCGATTGATTTGTTTTTTGAAATTGGGTATTTTTACATAAGGAATCCAGATCTGATATCTATTTCTGAACATTTTGCGCCAAAAGTTTCAGATCTACTCTACAAACTTGCCGCCCAAAAATTTCCTGCAAAAAAATGAAAAAAAAAACAAATCTCCAAACTCTGCCCAAGAAAGTGCTCTGATACCACTTGTAATAGATCTGACAAGAAAATATATAGAAATGGAAAATATGCCCAAGAAATAACACCATTGAAGATAAAACTTTAGATCTTCATTAATATCAAAACCCTTAAGGTAGGGCAACACCATACATTCACTCCTTAAGGAAGGAGATCACTCCACAAGCCATATGCTTTGCCCATACAATAATCCTTGACATCTCTAAATGGAGAGTCTCTAGCCTCTATATAGGTTTCATACATGCAATACCATGGGTAGTTACCATGGGTCTCTCAATACCATACATCCAATACAATGGGCTTATCACTTTATTCCTTAGCTACATGTAGTCCCTTACATAATGTGGGTTAACCACTTTATTTACCAGCCTAGATCCATCTTAAATTTGGATC
The DNA here is from genome assembly GCA_034641835.2 of Pinus albicaulis. Lineage (NCBI taxonomy): Eukaryota > Viridiplantae > Streptophyta > Pinopsida > Pinales > Pinaceae > Pinus > Pinus albicaulis. Next base: position 795,944,125 of record CM076577.1, on the reverse strand, counting down.
TATCAAGCGCCGAGAGGGATCAAATCTCTCGAGGTGCAAACCTCTTTTTTTGAGTGCAAAACTTGAGGAAAGGTTTGCACCTCGAGAGATTTGATCCCTCTTGGCGCTTGATAGATCCAAAGTTAAGATGGATCTAGGCTGGTTTCAGTCGTGTGCGGCCAAGGAAAATCTATCGAAAATATGATTAATTTTATCAATAATATGTAAATACAAATAATATAAATAGAATAATTTTATATATGCTAAATATGTCTGATATTTATCTGGTCATTTTAATTTTAAAATTTTCTTTGTTACCTCATTTTTTTGAGATGATAAATATTGTTAATAAATTTAATGACGAAATAATTTTTTTGAATGCAAAGTGACAATGTAATAGTGTTGAATGATAGAAAATGAAAATAATAAGAATGTAGTCAATTACAAATAGTCTTCATTGTGATCAATCTCAAATTATTTTCTTTTTCTATTCTTATTGTCACCCTTGTTAGTTTTGTCATATTTTCATATAGATTATATGAAAATGACAATTGAAATAATAAACCATTTAAATATTTAGGTTGAACTATTGTACTAAACACCATACATTGTCTCTCTTGCTCTTCAATATTAATAGGTTGATTTACTATAACACAAATATTAATGTACATTGTTAATAATTTTGTGTGCTTACACTGAAATCAATGCACAATCTTAATCCAATCACTCTAAAATTAATGTACCATCAATGTACATCAAACCAAAAATCAACGTCTACACTGAAATCAATGCACCTAATGCAAACAATTAAATAAGATTACAAAACAACATCTACACTGAGATCAATGCATCTAATGCAGGTAATCAAATAAGATTAGAAATCAACATCTATATTGAAATCAATGGATCTAGTGCAAGTAATAAATAATATTAGAAACCAACATCTACACTGATATCAATGCATCTAGTGTAAGCAATCAAATAGGATTACAAATCACCATCTACTTCCCTATCTCCCCCCTCTAACTACATCTCTCTTTCCCTCCATCTCTCCACTCTCTCATATCCTCCCTCTTCCTTCCTCTCTCTGCATTTCTTTCCCACATATATATCTCCCTCTCTCTTCACCCTCCAACTATGTTACTCTCTCTCTCTCTCTCTATCTCTCTCTCTCTCTCAACATCTACACTGAAATCAATGCATACAGTGCAAGAAAAATATGATTATAAATCACCATCCATAATGAAATCAATGCATCGAGTGCAATAAATCATCTTCCATATCTCCCCCCTCCAACTACATCTCTCTTTCCCTCCATCTCTCCTCCTATACACTGAAATCAACATCTACACTGAAATCAATGCATCTAGTGCAAGCAATCAAATAGGATTATAAATCACCATCTACTTCCCTATCTCCCCCCTCGAACTACATCTCTCTTTCCCTCTGTCTCTCCACTCTCTCACATCCTCCCCCTTCCTTCTTCTCTCTTCATTTCTTTCCCACATATATATCTCCCTCTCTTTTCACCCTCCAACTATGTTACTATCTCCCTCCCTCTCTCCTTCTCTCCATATCTCCTTCTTTATCTCTTTATCTCACCCCAAAACATATACACACTCTCTCCATATCTCCCTTGTCACTTCATCTCTCTTTCCACTTCTCACTCTCTATGTATTCCTTCTTCCCTCCCTCTCTCCCCCTCCAACTCCATCTCTCCATCCTTCCATCTCTCCTTCTATCTTCGTCTCTCTCGTCCTTCCTCTCTCTCTCTCTTTATTTGCCCTCCAATTTTCTCTCTTCCCCCATAACTCTCTTCCTCTCTCTCATGTCCTCTCTCTTGTCCTTCCTCTCCTACCTTCCTCTATCTTTTCCTCTCTCTCTCTCTTTGCAATCCAATTATCTCTCTCTCTCTCTCTCTCTCTCTCTCTCTCTCTCTCTCTCTCTGCCTTCCAATCCTCTTTCCTCCCCCAACACACACACACACTCCCTCTCTCTCAACATCTACACTAAAATCAATGCATATAGTGCAAGAAAAACACGATTAGAAATCACCATCCACACTGAAATCAATGCATCGAGTGCAAGAAATCATCTTCCCTCTCTCCCCCCTCCAACTCCATATCTCCTTCCCTCCCTCTCTCCACTCTCTCACATCCTCTCTCTCTTCCTTCCCCTCTATTCCTTTCTCTCCCACATCTATCTCTCTCTATATCTCCCTCTCTCTCCCTCTCTTCACCCTCCAACTATGTTACTATATCCCTCCCTCTCTCATTCTCCCCCCATTTCCTCCATCTCTCCTTATTTTTCTCTTTATCTCACACCCAAACATACACATACTCCTCTATTTCTCCCTTGTCACTCCCTCTCTCTCTCACTTCTCACTCCCTATGTAAATACATTACTCTAGATCCAGAGTTTGATATTATCTATATTTACACTGAAATCAATGCATCTAGTAAGAAAATAAGATTAGAAACCAACATCTACACTTATATGGATGCATCTAGTGCAAGCAATAAAATAGGATTAGAAATCACCATATCAAAAGTTTACATTACTCTTGATCTATCAAACTTTACATTAGAAATCAGTGTCCACACTGAAATCAATGCATCAAGTGCAAGAAATCATCTTTCCTCTCTCCCCCCTCCAACTCCATCTCTCTTTCCCTCCCTCTCCACTCTCTCACATCCTCTCTCTCTTCCTTCCCCTCTATCCCTTTCTCTTCCACATCTATCTCTCTCTCTCTCCCTCTCTTCACCCTCCAACTATGTTACTATATCCCTACCTATCTCTGTCTCCCCCCATTCCCTCCATCTCTCCTTATTTTTCTCTTTATCTCACCCCCAAACATACACATACTCTCTCTATTTCTCCCTTGTCACTCCCTCTATCTCTCCACTTCTTGCTCTCTCTATGTATTTCTTCTTCCCTCCCTCTCTCATCCTCCAACTCCATCTATATATCCCTCCCTCTCTCCTCCTATCTCCCTCCCTCTCTCCTCATCTCTCTCTTCCTTCCTCTCTTTCCCTTCCTCTCCTACCTCCCTCTCTCTTCCCCCATCTCTCTTCTCTCTCCCTCACACTCTTTTCCCTCCAATATAAAATGGAAGAGAAATAGAAAAATATGGTATTTGGCCCTCTGCGTTAAATTTATATATGTAGGGAGAGAAGTGATTTTTCATTAGGGCAGACATTAGATTAATTAGATTAAATTTTAAATGTTAAATATTAAACATTATTTTTACATTTATGTTTACATGTTTATTGTTACCTGAGATAGGCAATGCATATATTGTACTTTAATTTGGCCCATGGTATTTAGCTGAGGATTCACCTAAATAAAACCACTTTTTGAGTGTTCCTAAATATAAATAGGATTATGGAGTAAATATAAAAAGACGTTTTATTTATTTACCATACCTATGGTTTATTTATATTCTATTTATTTACCATACCTCTTTTATAAATATGGTATTTGACCCATGGTATTCAGCCCATGGTATTTGAGTGGTACATTTCTATACACTCGGACATATCAAAAGTTTACATTAATTAAATTTAATAATATTAATATTATAATATAATAATGTGAATATTAGAATTAATAATAATAATAATATTAATATTAGGTTTAATAATGTTTTTTTGGCATGTATTAATAATAATTTGGCCCATGGTATTTAGCTCAGGATTCACCTAAATAAAACCACTTTTTGATGTTCAGAAATATAAATAGGATTATGGAGTAAATATAAAAAGTCTTTTATTTATTTACCATATATATGGCTTATTTATATTTTATTTATTTACCATACCTCTTTTATAAATATGGTATTTGGCCCATGGTATTCAGCCCATGGTATTAAAGTGGTAAATATATCAAAATTTTACATTACTCACATGACATCTACACATCTATATACACTCCCACATATTAAAAGTTTACATTACACACATTACATCTACACATCTCTATATATTGGGCCCGACATATCAAAATTTTACATTACACACATTACATCTACACATCTCTATATATTGGGCCCGGCATATCAAAAGTTTACATTGCACACATTACATCTACACATCTCTATATATTGGGCCGACATTTACATTACACACGTTACATCTACACATCCCTATATACTGGGTTGTAGAGCACCTCTCAGCGCAATTAACTATGGCCCAATTATTTATCATTCTTATATTATTACATCATATTATTCTCTTGGGTACCTCCCTCTGTACCTTATATTATCCCCCCTAGGTATACTACAATTTTTTCCTTTCTTCAATAAGAAACCAGGAAGTTCAAAGGAGGATTTCCAACCTGGAGAAAAGTACAACTTGAATGTTAAATTAAAAACCCTGAAAATGCTTAGTTGCGAACTACTTTTTGAAGTGGGTTACAACAACGAGTACCTGGAACAAGTTGAAAAAAACTACACATTGTCACTATAGCATAGGAAGATCTGTAAAATAAAAAGGAATATAATCTGGGAATTTTTAAGGGAAATTCCTTGAAGTGATTGTTACTACATTGAGCTCACCTCAACGATGAAATAAATGAAGAGCGGTTAGTTGTATATAAAAACTAAATTGTGAATTTGGAATAAAGTGACATTATTGAGAATATATAAACTAAGAATACGAGTGGTCGTGATGTCCAAATCAACATATAGACAATAAATTGTAACTCTTGCAGCTAAGTAAAACAAGGAAACCCTAAAGAAAAGGGACTAGGATTCTATACAGAGAACATAGTATCAAATTCTCTAACGCCATCACAAAACGTGGCTCAAGATCAACAAATAAATTATCACTCTTGGAATTAAGAAAAATCTAGGGTTTAAACTCTACAAAAAAATAATTACCTAATAGGGATGCGTCGAGAGAAATAGACTCATGATATTTTCGAAGAAACTGCGTCCATTACCAAACCCTTGTAAACTTTCAAGAATAATCATGTCAAAGAATTAGACTTTCATTTTGATGCATAGCGAATACAAATTGACTTTCAAACTGGAACTCACGTATACCCTATTTGTTGAATTAAATACACTTACCTTTAGCAGAATCGTTGAAACATTGCAAGTAAAAATCCCATGAACTCGACAGCAATGTGAAGTCAGTAGGCCTCTGAGCAATAGATGGAAGTAGTTTACCACACAAAAACAAATAAAGCTTCCACCTGTAGCATTAAGCAGACGGAAATGGCGAAGAACCATTGACTGTAAGAGTAAAACCTTAGCCGCAGAGCAACATAGTCAAGAAAAGTGAAAATGAGAAATGAAAAGGTGGAGCCTAAAAATCAGCAAGGACATTAAACCAAGTACCAAACCCTAATCTATTTATGATTGTTAATTTAGTAACAAGGCATCTGAATCGTTGGATTGAATCATTAAAGTACAATATACGTGTCAACAAGGATGCATTTTTACCTCTATATAGAATACTCCAGAAGCCTACTGATATCACAAATATCCCGAGAATAAGAATTTAATAAAGCCACATTGAATATGTAATTGCAGTTTGTTGTAGCAGCTACAACCACCCTCCAAAATTTTTCCATTACTTAAATTTTGGAGCTTAATCTTCTTTCCACAGCTTACCTTGCACTGCTATCAGGTATTCATGCTTTGACTTATGTTTATATTTTATTTATGCTTGTGTTCACTTGATCTTCACTTAGAAAATATTTTCTAAGTCACAAGCTAACCTCATGTCTATGCCTTGTGCAGCAGTTTAGGGATTGCCTCCAGAAACTACGCAATTCATGGAACCAAACTTGACCTTGATGTTCAAAATTGCGCAGTCATAACTGGTAGTCAACCTTGAGCTCAGAGAGTGCGAAGTCATGACAGACGTCCCAACACTGAGCCCAAAAAATTTGTAATCCCTCATAGAGCTCAGAAACTACGCAGTGCACTGAATCAGGAGCTGCCAGTTCCCCGGAACTGCACAATCCTTCCCAGTGATGTGAATGGAAATTTTTCTCAGAAAAGGAAAAAAAGCTAAAAAAGAAAAAAAAACATCCCTAGAATCTAGGGATCTATTTTTGGTAACCCGAAGTTACAAAGAGTTACAATCTGTATGATGCAAGGGGAATTTGCAAAGACAAATGTGCAAGAGTATACTACAACTAGGTCAGCAGTATATTTCAGTGGTCAAAGGAGGAACCATGGAAGAACTGTTATAACTCCTCCCGACCTCATGAACTGATCCGTACGGCTGGGGCTTCTAAATTTGTTCCGTAGAAGACAACAATTCCGGAAGAAGCAACAATAGCATGCAGCGGTCTGGTACAGGATAAAGGAAAGAGGAAGGTAGCTAACAATGCAGAAGAGGAACATAGTTGGAAGATGAAATAAGATCCTCTCACTGAGAAAACAACTTTGGAAATCAAAGCAAAGAGGAAGCAGAGGAAACAGAGAGAAGAGTGGAGGAAGAGAGAGAAGCAATACTTAGAAGAAGCAGTGCAGAGAGCGCAGAGAGAAGAACAAGAGTTGAAGGAAGAACGAAAGCTTAGAAGAAGAGGATAAGAGGAGACACACAAGCAAGAATAGGAAAGAAGGAAAGGTGCCACATCAGAAGATACGACACCCATATAGGTTGAAGAGTCGGTACAAGATCAACCAACATCAGAAGGAGCGAGCAAATAGGTGCAGGAACAAGCTTTTGCTAAAGAGCTTGAATAATTGATTGAAGTCACAGACATGGAAGTATGGCCGGAGCCGCAAGATGAAGATGTGGACCTGATGCCCAGTGCACCTCAGGCCACCATTTAGACTCCACCACCTTTATCCACAGAGCAAGCCCCAAGCAAGGAAGGGGATGTAGTTCCCCTTGATGATGATCCGGTGACAGATGTGCACAATCTATCATTTGACGAACTACAGAAGAAGATTGTACAAGCATGAAGAAAGAACTTCCTATATGATCATGCGTCTCCTTCATTCATGAAAGAAAGGGTGATTGTGGCAGACACCAGCAGGAATCCAAACACTATTGTCGAATCCAACTTGCACTTCACAAGTGCTGCAAAATCAAACACTCAGTACTTGATGACCAAGAAAAAATAGTTGGTACAGAACCTACAGGATGCTCGACAAGATATTTAACAACTCCGCACAACAACGCAGAGTGTAGCTTCTGCACAGTTCTATCTGGGAGAAATGAGAGCAGTGATACTTGCTGAAGTATCCACACTTGGATACACTATGCGGGACTTATATGAGGAGCTCATCACCGTACATAAGGCAGTCGTTCGATTTCACAACTTGCAACTTCAGTGCAGAGAGTTTGTCAATATCCTTAAGAATGTGCAAGTTTCCATCACTCATGTGCATGATTCGACAATGCGGTACAAGGCGACGCCACTCACATTGGTAAAAATGATGAAGTTGTAGGCAGAGAAAGAGAAAGCAAGGTTCAGATACTGATCAGGTGCTCAAAATTATGCTAAAAAATGAAAGTTGTAGAAATGGTTTGGAACCTGAACGATTGTGTAGATCTCTTCGTTCTGAATCTGGTGCAACTCATTTCGTGGAAAACTAACACCGTATGCTCCCAGAAACGAGTTCTATCCAGTTTGTCAAACATGATATATATATATATATATATATATATATATATATATATATATATATATATATATATGTATATATATTTAAATGTAGGACAACTCGGTCAGCGGTCCCATTAGCTAGCCCGGGCATGCCTACATGGCAAGGTGAGTATACAAGTTGACTTGGTCAATGGTTTTCTCTAACGAATGGTATTGTGCCAAGTGGCATGTTTTTTATTGGTTGGATATATCATATTTTTATTGGTTAATAGGGTGGTGAATCACAGGTTGCCACGTGGCCCAACCAGGGGTTTCCACGTGGCAGCCCGAGGGCCACCAAAATTACCAAAATTGGGTCAACGACCAAGCGAAGCGGGCGGGAGTCAAACACCGCAACCTCCAAGCAACGAGCAGAAGAGTCTTTACCACTATGCCATCACCATGAGACTTAACAATATATAGTTTCCACATAGTTTTGTTTCAATATTGTTTCTTTCTTCCATGGGGGGAGGGGGCTGGGATCTAGCCCTAGCCCTAGTCATCGCTGGGGGCGGGACCATGGGCGGGAGGCTAGCCCCGCCTCCTCCCCATTAATTTTTAAACCCATAAAAATAATAGTTAACGTCACCCATGTGTCCATCATGTCGATAATTAGCCCAACTATGCAACGTTTTTATTATAGAAAAAATTTAATAAACCATATGCATTATGGTTTGAAATCCGGTCTTTAAGCCTTATTGGAAAAATTGGCATGTTGAAAATTTCTCGCGAGTTTTGGGCAATTGGCTCTCGGGTGGTGGAATTACGGGTGGTGAAATTGTAGGATGGTGTCGGATTTGGAGGAAATTGTGGAGCGGTTAGTGCCAAAACTTGGGGAAGTCATAACTTACTCAGCTTCTGACCAAATTTGAAGCAGAAAGAGGCTACACAAGCCTTTTTGGGCATCATGGAACCATTGGAATAGGTTTCAGAATTGTTTGAGCATTGTAAACATATGTAATCACACTTTTGAGCATAATAGAAGAGGGTCAAGCCATTGGAAGCTGGACCAATGAGACGTAGCCCAGGCGGGGTGAACTCTTTCATCATGTGCTGTTGTGTTACTGTTTATGGTGATGTTCATGTCTATTAGATGTTGTTGTTCAATGTTTTGTTTATGTTATTTTGCTCAAAACATTCACATAAAAACACATAAAAAATCATGGTTAACTTGCAATTTACCTCATAATCCTCAAGCACTTTGTTTATATGTTGAATTGGAATTTAGCACAACAAACACTAATTTTCCCATTTAGATCAAGTTGGTATTAGAGCACTTGGTTTACATGTGCAAGGAGGATTTAATAGTTTTTCAAGTGTTTAAATGCTTACAAGGTTGAAGCTCAAGGGAGGAGAAGGCTAGCTTGTGGGTGTAGGTTTTCTAGTTGGAGCAAGGAGAATGAGGGCACAGTTGCCACAATCTCCACCACAAGATTCACCTCCAGTTGCAATAGAAGCTTCAGTAAGCATGTCTCATGAAGGAGGAAATTATAACATGACAAAGGATGAGAAGGCTTTTAGGAAGGCTTTCTTTGATATGACAAAGATGGTGAAGGTCCTCTATGAAGAGAGGAATACCAGGTTGTAGGGTGAAATCTCCAAGCCTCCAAGAGGAGAGGGTTCTTCAGGAGGAGGAGGTAATGGAAATGATAAGCCACCATCTACTCCACCATCATCCTCACCACCATCTTCACCTTCATCTTCATCGTCTTCCACTGCTACAGCTCTTATTCATACTCATCAACATACCTCAAAAGGAATTGGTAAACAACCCTTGTTAAAACTTGATATTAACTCTGAGCTGCCTATGTACAATGGTGAAGTGAATGCAAAGAAGCTTGACAATTGGGTTCGTCAGTTGGAGGTCTATTGTAGGATTCAAAACCTTCAAGATGATGATACAAAGATTCAACTAGCTTCCTTGAGACTGGAGGGTGCAGCACTAGTATGGTGGGAAGCTAAGACACAAGATGAGATTAAAAAACATGGTAAGATTTCAATCTCTTGGTCTAATTTCATTGTTGCAATTAAGAGACAATTTTTCCTGTTAGCATGTATGCAGAAAGCCATCATGAATTGGCTGAAATTTAGACAACTTAAAGGTCAAAGTGTGCAAGATTACAACCAAGAATTTAGAAGAAGAGCTCTTATGTTAGCTGTTGATTTGCATTCACAAGACACATTGCTGAAGTATATAGGGGGTTTACATAGCTACCTAAGGCATACTATCCTTTTGTTCAATCCCATTAGTCTAGATGAGGTTTGTGTGCAAGCCAATCACCTTGAGGCAAGAGGGAAAAATATTTCAGAAGAGGGTAAAAAGAATCCATTTAAGGGTGGAGAGAAAGGAAAGGGTTTCAAAGGAAAAGGAAAGAAAAATGCATCCGTTAAAAAGGAAGGAGAGAAAATGACATGCAAACATTGTTCCAAAGAGGGTCACGATGAGGACCATTCTTGGAAGCTTCATCCAGAGATGAGGCCCAAGAAATTCAACAACAAGGGGAAACAAAAAACAGCTTCAACCACTCAACAGGATTTGGGATCGGATTCGGGTGATGAAACTAAAATTACATCCATGGGTATGAAAGGAAAAGAATCCATTGCTAGCACTAGTTCATCAAATTGTCACTCTAGTACTCCAAATGAAGAAACAAGGATTGAATTATTTCATGTGAGGGTTATTTCAAAACATACAAAAATCAACACACTATTTGATAGTGGGTCTCAAGCCAATTTGATATCTGAAGACTTAGTCAAGAAACTTAATCTTGAAACCATTCCACATCCCAAACCATATCCATTGAATTGGATATGCAAGAACATAAATTTACAGGTTACAAGAAAATGTATTCTTCGGTTTGCAATCACAACAAACTTCATTGACGAAGTTGAATTAGATGTTGTAACGCTTGATATTTCAAGAATTGTTTTGGGTAGTCCTTGCCTCTATGATAGAAAAGCAATCTTCTATCGCCATGAAAACAAGTACCACATGTTCAAAGATGGCGTGGAGTATATTGTGAGAGCTGATCACAAGAAACTAAATCTTTCATTAGTTAATGCAGGGAAAATGAAAAGACTAGTGAATTCAAGAAAGAATTTTGTGCTTCTTATGATTAAACCAAAGAATGATGTTGATTATGAAGCATTTCAAGGTTGTGATCCAAAGTTGAAATCTGATTTGATCGAAGTGGTTAATCAAAATAATGAGATGTTTCAGGAACCAAAGGGATTACTTCCCAAGAGGGGAATCCAACATGAAATACAGTTGCAACAAGGTTGTCCTCTTCCTAACATTGGCATGTATAGGATGTCGGTGATGGAGAGTGCTGAAATCAAAAAGCAAATTCAAGAGTTGTTGAACAAAGTCATCATCCGACCAAGTACTTCACCATGTGAGTGACCTATTGTGTTGGTGCCAAAGAAGGATGGAACATGGCGCATGTGTGTGGATTTCCATGCATTGAAAAAAATTACGGTAAAAACCATTATCCACTTCCTAGAATAGATGATTTACTTGATCAATTGAAAGATGCAAAGTATTTTACTAAGTTGGACTTAAGGAGTGGCTACCATCAAATTAGAATTGCTGAAGGTGACATTTGGAAGACAACATTAAAAATAAAGCAAGGTTTGTTTGAATGGTTTGTTGTGCCTTTTTGTTTATGTAAAGCTCCTGGTACCTTTATGCGTGTGATGAATGATGTGTTGAGGCCATTTCTTGATGAGTTTGTCATAGTCTACTTAGATGATATCTTGATTTTCAGTAAATCACTTGATACATGTCATGCATGTAAGAAAAGTATTCGATGTCTTAAGGAAAGAACAATTGTTTTTGAAGATATCAAAATGTGAGTTTGGTAAAACTTCTTTAGTGTACTTGGGGCATATTGTTGGAGGAGGTGAGTTGAAGATAGACCCCTCTAAGTTTGAGGTCATCGTGAATTGGCCAACGCCCAAGATAGTCTCTAAGGTAAGAAACTTTTTGGGAGCAACCCAATATTGGAGGAAGTTTATTGCTAACTTCTCTTCTATCGAAGCTCCATTGCATGCATTGACTAGTGTGAAAAAGGTCTTCCAGTGGGGAGGCAAGCAGCAAAAAGCATTCGATGCTTTGAAAGAGAAGAACATTTCAACCCCAGTACTTGCACTACCGGATTTGAGACATCCCTTTGAGATTCAAACTGATGCAAGCGACTATGCCATGGGTGCAGTCCTTATGCAACATGGTAAGCCCATTTCATTTCATTCAGAAACTGTCAATGGTGCAGTGATTAACTATCCTACTTATGACAAGGAGCTTTATGCATTGGTTCAAAGTGTGAAAAAGTGGAAACACTACTTGATGGGGAAGGAAACCATCATACACACCAACCACCAAACATTGCAATCGCAAACTAAGTTTCAGCAATCAAGGCACTTTCGATGGATGGGTCTCTTACAGCAATTCCACTTGGTCATCAGGTATAAGAAAGGTATATACAACAAGGTTGTTGATATGCTTTCTAGACCTATTGTTAGTGCAACTACTTTACTCAAGCATAATTTTGTTTTGCATGAAAGTTATGTTGAGCAATATGCATTTGATAATGACTTTCAAGATGTTTATGCAAACTTGAGTCAAGGCAACCAAGTAGAGGAATTGGATTACCATGTACATAATAACTTCTTGTATCATTTGGGCAATATTTGTATTCCACAGGGGGAGAGAGTGAATGTCATAAGGGAAGCACACACTTCTCTTATTACTGGACATTCGGTGTAAGAAAAACAATGTCACATCTTCAGAGGTATTGTTATTGGCCTCGTATGCATGAAAGTGTGTCACGTTTCATTAAAGGTTGTTCATTATGTGCAGTCAGTAAGCCTAGCAATAGGAAGTTAGGATTGTACACACCACTTCGCGTACCTTCACGTCCATGGGAGAGTGTTTCTACAGATTTTGTAGGATGTCTTCCATTGTCAAAAAGAGGTCATGATTATTTGTATGTAGTTGTGGATAGGTTCAGCAAGATGTGTATATTAATGGCATGTAAAAAGAAAATAATCGTTGAACAAACAACTCACTTATTCTTTCAACATGTTTGGGTTCATTTTGGATTGCCCACATCCATTGTTAGTGATCGAGATTCTCAATTTGTTGGGAATTTTTGGTCAAGTTTGTGGGACTTTTTGGATACCAAGTTGAAAAAGAGTGAAACCTTTCATCCACAAACAGATGGTCAAACCGAAGTGGTCAATCGAACAAACATACATCTTCTTCGAGGATATTGCAACAAGCATCCTAAGTTGTGGGATGAAAATTTACACTACATTCAACATGCTTACAACCATGCAAAACACTCCTCTACACAAACATCGCCATTTGAGGCATGTCTTGGATACTTGCGTAGATCGCCATTGGATTTCATTTTTGGGAAGGATGTTCCTATTGATGGCCATAGCAACATAGACAAAGACAAGAAGTTCATAGAACAAATCCAACTGATACATCAAACAATTCAAGATCAGCTTGAAAAGAGCCAAGGCAAGTATAAAGCAAGGCATGAGAAGCATCATGTAGATCACAAGTTCCAAGTTGGTGACGAAGTTTGGCTTCACATTAGCAAAGAGAGGCTTCATGGGGAAGGTAAAAATCTGAAACCAATCCGTTATCGTCCTTTCAGAATTTTGGAAAAGATTGGTGACAATGCCTTCAAGTTAGATTTGCCTTCATATATGCAAATTTACTCTGTTGTTAATGTTGAGAACTTAAGGTTGTATGAACCTTCGTTGATTGAAGATCAAGGAGAATAGGTTTAGATTCCATCTATTGAGGAATTTTCTCCATAATACCTTGATGAGCTTCAACAAGACACAATTCTTGATAGAAGAACAAGGACATCAAAACGAGGGAATATAGACTACCTTCGTGTGGGGCTCAAAGGCACAAATCCAAGCAAGGCCAAATGGGTCGAGATTGGAAAGGTGAGGTAATTGTACCCTCATCTGTTGAACAACTGAAAGTGATATTTTGGGGTCCAAAAGCTTCCAGTGGGGACTGAGCAGGTGCTCAAAATTATGTTCAAAAATGAAAGTTGTCGGAATTGTGTGGAACTTGAATGACTGCATAGATCTCGTTGTTCTGAATCTGACACAACTCGTTTCGCGGAAAACCGACACCATATGCTCCCAGAAACGCATTCTGTCCACTTTGTCAAACAAACAAATTTTTGGAAAAAAATTCCAAGGACAGCCCAGTCAACAGTTCGTACTGCTGACCGGGCATGCACAGTGGCAGGTTAACTGGTCAACGGAATTTCTTCTTCAAATCGGGTTGTACCAAGTGGCACGTTTTTATTGGGTCGAAATGGCGTGTTGTAATTGGTTGTTTGGGTGGCCAATCACGAGCTGGGAAGTGGTCCCGGCCAGGGGCCGCCACATGGTAGCCCGAGGGCCACCAAAATTGGGTCAAGGACTGAGCAGAGCGGGCGGGTATCAAATCCGTGACCTTCAAGCAATGAGCACGAGTCTTTACCACTCTACCATCACCATGGGACTTAACAATATACGGTTTTTGCATAGTTTTGTTTCAATATTGTTTCCGCCATGGGGGGAGGGGGTCAAGGTCTAGCCCCAACCTTGGTCATCGCCGGGGGGTGGGACCATGGGCAGGAGGCTAGTCCCGTGTTGCGCCCCCCCCCCCCCCCCAACTAACCGTTAAACCCATAATCGTAACAGTTAACGCCACCCATGTGTCCACCATGTCGACGGTTAGCCCAACCGTGCGACGTTTTTATTGTAACAAATTTTATTAAACCATATGCATTATGGTTTGAAATCCGATCTTTAAGCTTTATAGGAAAAATTAGGGTGCAAACAATTTTTCCCGGTTTTTGGGCGATTTGGCACTTAGTTAGCAGAATTCTAGGCATATTTGTAGGATGGTGCCTTATTTGGAGGAAATTGTGGAGTAGTTAGTGCAGAAACTTGGGGAAGTCATAACTAAGTCAGTTTTTGACCAAATTCGATGCAGAAATAGGCTACAGAGGCATTTTTGGCCATTCTAGAGCTGATGGAATAGGTTCAGATACTTTTGAGCATTGTAAGCACATGTAGTCACACTTTTGAGCATAATAGAAGAGGGCTAAGCCATTGAAAGCTAGACCAAGGAGACGTAGCCCAGGCGGGGTGAATTCCTTCATCATGTGTTGTTGCGTTACTACTTATGGTGATGTTCATGTATGCAGATGTTGTTGTTTCAATGTCTTGTTTATGTTAATTTTCTCAAGAAATTCACATAAAGAAACATAAAAACTCATGGTTAACTTGAAATTTACCTCGTAATCCTCAAACAATTTGTTTATATTATGAATTGGAATTTAGCACAACAAACACTGATTTCCCCATTCAGATCAGATACTGATCTAGAACAACAAGAAGCTCGCCATTTTCATCACAAACATTTAGGCTGCATATGCACAGTTGTACAACAGTTTGGACTTCATGGTGAGAACCCACAAGATCCCATCAGTCGATTCACTCACCCAAGCTAAGTGCAAGCGCCAAGTGCGAAAAAATATTGATGAGTACTTGGATCAGTTGAAGCAGGTCGCCACCAAGGAGGACTTGGAGCTGAACAGACATAACATGCATAACTACATTGGTGGTCCTATTTAGATTCGAACGGTGTTGTTCCTGATTGAGCAAGAGGTTCAGATCAACTTCAAGAAATTTTACTCAAATGGTATGGAGGCAACAGTCTGCTTCCAACCTCACACCATCTTGCAATTTGGGGAGATCACCACACAATACCAAGCTTGGCATGAGTATGTGACCGAGAGACATGAAGTTGAAGTTTCTCGGCTTGAGTTCACCCAAACTCCAACATCATAATGTTTTGTCCTGTTAGGTTGTCAAGCTGTCTCTACCCTATTTTGTCTTATATGGGTAAAAGTGGAAAATGTATATGATTTGTAATTATTGTATAAGTGAAATTCCATGTGTCCATGATGGAATGTCAAGAGTCATATGTAATGTGAGGAGTCAAGAGGGTAGTCCAAGAGTCACCAAGGGGGCATGCCAAGAGTCACCCCCCTTTGGTTATAAATACATCCTCATAACTATTGTAAAGGGCTTTTGGGAGCCAAGTTTTTGGCTAGGCTTAGGCTTAGAAAGGGCTTGGGAGTTTTGTGTCATCCTTGGCTTCTTCGTAGCATGGAGGGAGTATACTTCTTTGGGAGGATTAGTTTTTGTTGACTTCACGTTCCACTATTGGGGAAAGTGGTTCATCATGTTGTATGTATGAATGGAACTTTCACTTATAATAAAATCAGAGCCAACACATCTGCATGCATATATTGTAAACTTAGTAGGACTATTCTATATTTGTGTTGTATGTTGTTTAAATTACGCATATGCTTATGAACTATTTCGTTTTCATTTGTACGAATCTTGTTGAATGCGTGCTCATGTTTTAACCCATCACATTTAACTTGTGGACTATTATGCTTGTTAGTTTGTGTGATGTCTTTCAGCTCATGTGTTCCTTTCAAGTTGTGTACTATTACAGGCTTCCAAGGAGTGAACTCCCTTTTCCCTTCGCGTGTTAGAATCACTCATGCATCATATTGACTTTCTGTAGGGTCACAAAATTGCTTTAACCAAAGACACCGTGCACCACTCTATGTGTTTTTCAATCCAAGGCACATCATTAAACACCCCACTGCTAAGACTCCTACTCCAAACGGTGTGAGGTCTAGTTGAGACTTCCTATTGGGGAGATCCCATGAATGTTGGCAAGTGCATCACTGTCAACACAGTCATAAGTCATTTATACAACCACGTAACACACTATGTCATAACGAGGACGAGAAATTAACCATACAAATAAAATTATATATATATAGGCAAACTATAAAATAGCTCTAAATGTTTGGTTGTTTGAAATAAAGTGGATGAGCTAGATTTTGGTCCATTAATTCCATTAATTTAAATATGAAGAATATGAATAAAGGACTAAGGAATAGTGAAGGCCAAACTTTGGGACTTACGATTACAAATCTAAATGTATATGTTGATATAGATGAAATACTATTGCGAGAATAATTTCATAAAATGTTGGTAATATTTTGTAGTTAAATCAATGAAAGATAATAAAATGTGAAATGGATTATTTAAGAAACAAAGTATTACTAGTACTTTCATTTAAAAAAAATGGCACAGTGAGGGTCTTTACAAGTGGTATTAGAGTTATAGTTATAGCATTGGGCCTTCTTTGGGTCTTGAAACTGAAAATGGTTATACCTGTCATTAACAAGTTGTGCAAAAGAACTAAAGTTGAAAAATGGTGAAATAATTTAATGGGAAAACTTGTGTAGGATCACCAAGAGGTGATGTTGAACATGATACTGAGCTAAGAATGGTTGGGGGTGGAACCAATAATGTAGAAAGGCCAGGTTTTGAGTTGTTACAAGTGATAATAATTCTAAAAACAATGTTGAATTAGATTTAGGAAGCATCAACAATAATGATGTAGCTTTTAATATACCAAAAATCAACATTGCATTGGATGGGAGGCACGCAGACCATCAATCAACTATGGTTGAAGTTAAAGGTAAGATCTCTAACAAACATGTATCTATATTTATAGATCTAGGATCTACTTTTATTTATGTCTCCCCTACGATAGTTGAGAAGTGCAAACTTAGAAAGGAAAAATAGCATAAGCCCTGGTTAGTACAGTTGGAAATAGGAAATAAAATAAAAGTAACTAAAATTAGTAAGAATTGCACCATAGATATAAATGGAATACAAATTATCCTCAATTTGAATATTTTACCATTAGGATCTTATGATATCCTCATAGGAATGGACTAATTAGAAGCACATAAAGTGATATTAAATTGCTTGGAAAAATCCTTTGCATGTGTGAGATTCCTACTCCAAATGGGGTGAGGTATAGTTGGGAATTCATATTGGGGAGATCCCATGAATGTTGGCAGGTGCATCACCGTCAACACAATCATAAGTCATTTATACAACCACGTAACAGACTATGTCATAACGAGGATGAAAAATTAACCATACGAATATATATATATATATATATATATATATATATATATATATATAATGTAGGAAAACTATAAAATAACTACAAATGTTTGGTTGTTTGAAATAAAGTGGATGAGCTAGACTTTGGTCCATTAATTCCATTAATTTAAATATGAAGAATATGAATAAAGGAATAAGGAATAGTCAAGGCCAAACTTTGGGACTTACGATTAAAAATCTAAATGTATATGTTGATATAGATGAAATACTATTGCAAGAATAATTTCATAAATGAGTTGGTAATCTTTTGTAGTTAAATCAATGAAAGATAATAAATTGCGCAATGCAATATTTAAGAAACAAAGTATTACTAGTACTTTCATTTAAAAAAAATAGTATAGAGAGGGTCTTTACAAGTGGTATCAGAGTTGATAGTTCTAGCATTGAGCCTTCTTTGAGTCTTGAAACTGAAAATGGTTATTCCTGTCATTAACAAGTTGTGCAAAAGAACTAAAGTTAAAACACGGAGAAAGAATTTAATGGGAAAATTTTTGTAGGATCACCAAGAGGTGATGTCGAACATGATACTGAGCTAGGAGTGGTTGGGAGTGGAACCAGTAATGTAGAAAGACTAGATTATGAGATGTTACAAGTGATAAGAAGTCTGAAAAAAATGTTGAATTAGATTTAGGAAGCATAAAAAATAAATGATGTAGCTTTTAATATACCCAAAATCAACATTGCATTGGATGGGAGGCACGCAGACCATCGGTCAACTATGGTTGAAGTTCAAGGTAACATCTCTGACAAATATGTATCTATACTTATAGATCCAGGATCTATCTTGATTTATGTCTCCCCTACTGTAGTTGAGAAGTGTAAACTTAGAAAGGAAAAATATCATAAGCCCTGGTTAGTACAGTTGGAAATAGGAACTAAAAGAAAAGTAATTGAAATTAATAAGAACTTCAGCATAGATCTAAATGGAATACAAATTGTCCTCAAACTGAATATTTTACCATTAGGATCTTATGATATCCTCATATGAATGGACTAATTAGAAGCACATAAAGTGATATTAAATGCTTGGAAAAATACTTTGCATGTGTTGATGATGAAGGAAAATCTTGTATGATTCAAGGGATCCCAAGATAAATCTATGTTAGACAAATTTTGTTGTACAAATGAAGAAATATGTTAGGATAGGTTGCCAGTTTTTCATTATCCAGGTACAAGATCTGTCTGAAAATAAACAACAACCATCATTAGAGTAATATAATGTACTAGAACAATTTAAGGATGTATTTCTAGAAGAAATACCAAGACTTCCTCCTAGGAGGGATGTTGACTTTACCATTGGTCTTATACCTATTGTTGCTCCAATTTCTAAGGCCCCATACAGAATGAGTGTTCCTAAATTAATGGAGTTGAATATTCAAATGCAAGAATTATCGGACAAAAAGTACATAAGACCAAGTGTGTCTCCTTGGAGATCACCTGTGTTATTTGTGAAAAAGAAATATGGAACATTAAGACTGTGTATAGATTATAGAAAACTAAATAAAATGGCTATAAAAAATAAATACCCCTTGCCACAAATAGATGATTTATTTGATCAAGTTAGATGATCCTCCATATTCTCGAAAATTGATCTAAGGTCAGGAGACCATCAAATCAGGATTAATGATGAATACATACACAAGTCAACTTTTCATACACGCTATGGGCACTATGAATTTGTAGTACTATGATTTGGATTGACTAATGTACCTACTACATTTATGTGCCTCATGGATAGTGTACTAACGTCATTCCTAGATGAGTTTGTAATTATCTTTATAGATGATATTTTGGTATACTCAAAGAGTAAGGAAGAACATGACCAACATTTGAAAATGGTTATTCAAACTCTAAGAGACAATGAGCTATACGCTAAATATAGAAAATGTTCATTTTAATAGCAACAAATTCATTATCTATGACATGTGATATCATAAGAAGGAATTGTTGTAGATCCTGAGAAGATAAAAGCAATTATGGAATGGCCAACACCCAAGAATGTGGAGGAAGTCAAATCCTTTATGGGCATCACATGCTATTATAGGATATTCATAGAGGGGTTCTCTAAACTTGCATATCCAATCACTAATCTACAAAATAAATGAATCAAATTGAATGGATTAAAAAATGTCAAGCTAGTTTTGACAAATTAAAACAAATTTTAACTACAACTCTAATTCTAAAACTAGTTGATCCCAATAAGGAATTTCTGGTTTGTACAGATGAAATTAAAGAAGGCCTAGGGGGAGTTTTAATGAAGGATGTCCATGTTATTTTTTATGAATCCATAAAATTGAAAGAACATGAGAAGAATTATATTTCTCATGATTTATAATTGGAAAAAATTATTCATGCATTCAATATGTGGAGACATTATTTATCAGGGATAAGATTTTAGCGAAAGACAAACAATGCTAGTCTCAAATATTTATTTGATCAACCTAATTTAAATGCTAGAAAAGAAATATGGCTAGCATTTAGTAGTGAATATGATTTTGAGATTACACACATCAAAGGGGAGGAAAACAAAATAGTTGATTCTTTAAGCAAAAAAATAAATCACATTTGTTCTACATCAACAATGAGTTGGTAAACAAATTTAATATAAAGAGTCAAAACAACTGAAAATTATGGCTTAGAATACCTGAAAATTAAGGAAAAAATGCAGAAAATTGATAAACTAGAAGAGGAAGAAGGGGATTTTTCAGTTAACAACCAATATTTATTGTTGTTCAAAGGTATAATTTATATACCTAATGGTATAAATTTGAAGAATTTTGTCCTAGATGAGCTACATAAAATACCAACAACTGGTCATCTTGGCTATAAAAAGTTGATCACTATGTTAAGAAAAAAAATTTACTGGCCAAACATGAAAATTGAAGCAGCTGAATATGTGGCAAGATGTCTTGAATGCCAACAAGTTAAGGCATATCATCAACACCCTGCTAGATTGTTGCAACCACTACCCATTCCAAAATGGAAATGGGAAACCATTTCAATGGATTTTATCACTGGATTGCCGAATACAAGGAAACAACATGATTCCATTATGGTTGTGGTTGACAAACTTAGCAAAGAAACATATTTCATTCCATTAAAATCTAATTTTAAGGCCATAAACATTGCAAAAAAAAATATGAGTGGAATTTTTGGACTTCATGGGGCACCTAAAGTTGTGATTTCAGACAAAGATGCAAATTTACCTCCAAGTTTTGGAAATGATTATTTGAAAATATGGGAACTAATTTAAACTTTAGTATATCCCATCATCCTTAAATTGATGGTCAAATATAAGGGACCAATCAGATATTAGAGGGCATGTTAAGGATTTATGTCAAATATAATTAAACTAAATGGGAAGACTGTTTGCATTTAGCTGAGTTTGCTTATAATAATGGCTATTAAAACTCTTTATAAATGAGTCCTTTTGAATTCATGTATGGAGGAATATGAAAGGTACCATTGAGTTGGGATCACACTGAAGACAAATTTATTTGGGTTCATACATGTTAAAACAAATGGAAGAAATAGTCAAGCAAGTTAAACAGAATTTAAAAAATAGCCCAAGACCATAAAAAAAGCTATGCATACCTAAAATTAACTCAGAAGGAATTCAATGTGGGAGATCATGTATAATTGAAGGTCAAATCTAAGAAAAGTACACTTAGACTTGACTATTGTGCTAAGTTATCTCCTAGATATTGTGGACCCTTTGAAATGTTAGCCAAAATTTCACATGTTTCTTATCAACTAGCCCTACCTACAAAAATTAAGATTCATAATGTATTTGATGTTTCATTATTGAAAAATTATGTACATTATACTTCTCATGTGATTGATTGGCATGTTGTATAGGTGGAACCAGAGGGAGAGTTCCTAGTAGAACCACTGTGTATTCTAGACTAGGGGGGGGTTACACTCTGGAATAGAGATGTAGTGCAGTTGAAGGTTCAATGGGAATATTAACTCCAAAGGAAGAAACCTGGGAGTTGGAGGATGCTTTGAAGGAAGCTTATCCTTCTATGGTTTAAATTTTGAAATCATTTCCAAGAAGAAAGTATTGATTGGGACACCTGGACGGTGTCAAATTTAAGTCAGGGAGTATGTGATATCCCCCAACTTAAGAATTTCAATGTAATTAAATGTGCATAAGTTTAATTTTTTATTTAGAATGCTACATTAAAATACATATAAACATTTAATTATCAGTAACCTTGCTTATAATAACTAATATAAAGTTGTAAAATTGTAATTATGTTTTATATTTTATGAATAAATACAAATTGAGAAATTAATAGCTAAATACAGTTGGAAGAAAGAGGAAAAAGACTGCAATTTTATTTTAGAAAATATTATTATCCATCAACAAGTCCTAGGAATCTAATCTGGGTGATTAGATATATTTCTGAATTATGATATTATCCAATTAAATTTTTCCTAAAAGACAGGGAGTTTTCTTTAGAAGTGGGACACAAGAGCTCATTAATGAGAAGTTAGCTACCTACCACCTATTGGGTGACGTGGAGGCAGTTAATAACCACCTAAAGAGTGGTAGATGAATAAAATATCTGAAAAATTATACTAGATTTTGTCTCACAATTTATGAGAGAGAAGATTTGGAGGAGACTAAAGAGAAGAAGTAAGAAATAAACTAAAGGGAAATTGAAGGTCTGGTTTTGCTCGGGGGGACAAGAAAGAATTGATGTGTCATGGTTGGGAGGAGCCAAGTATTGATCTGATTATTTCCCAAACAATTATTCAATTCATTATTTTCTACATATGTCATTTATGTGTTTGTTTTTAAATCTTCAAATTATTCCTCTACCTTGAGTATTTTTCATTTTAGATTTAGCAATGAAAATACTTATTCTTTAGAAAAATACGAATCGAAAACCATGTTTAAATATTTAGCTATACTACACTTTTAGATTATTATGTAGACAAAATTAAAAGAGTGTAAATGAAATACTTTGGAATTTGAATGAACAACAACTATGGAAGATAATTTTTATATAGGAAATCTGGACTTTTACAAAAGGAATGAAGACAAACAAAAAATTGTTTTATAAAATCCAGAGATATGAATTTTATCCTTATACAAAGTAGTGAACCCTTAAAAGAAAAATGACCAAGAAGAAAATTCGGTAAAGGGTGTTCGATAACCTAGTTAAGAATAGAGATATGTTGTGACAAAGATATACACTTATGTGAAAAGTTGCAGAAGTTGAATTCATGGAATGAAACATTGCCAATATATATACAGAGAAAATTCTATTAATTTTTAGTTTGAACATAGTTTAGGAACACGAATAAGAGCAATAAAAAAATTCAATAAATGGACATGGCTTATTTGTGAAGAACGTCAGAACGTAAATAGGATAATAATTCTGAATTTGTAGCTAAAAGGACCTTTTCTGTTGTGAGTAGATTATTAAGAAGACATACACTGTTAATTTGGCACATTGTGCTATATATTCTATGGATTACATGGCCTCTACACAGAATCTATTACACTATATCTTAATTCCTTTGTAAGGGACTGTTAGTGGAAAGTAAAGGTGAACAATAGTAACAATATTACTTCTAAGAGGAAGGAACATATTCGAAAGAAAAGAAAGAGAAATATGGTATTGTTGCAGAACCTTTATGATATAATTAAAAGATAAAACTCGAAGATGTCATGAGTCTAGGTATGTATTTATACATAATGAGAACATAAAATAAAATAATGATTATGGAGCCTTTTTGGCCAAAAACATTGTATAGGGAATAATACAGTTCCTAATTAAATCACAGGTAGGAATCATACATGTAAATAACGATATCTAGAGTACATGCAAAGTAATAATAGATTCAAACGTTACAAAAGTCTAGAGAACAACAATAGCGGTAATAAAATACCGAACTTCAACTTTGTCAGATAATATAATAACTCTGCTCTAAGAAACATTAAAAAAATAACAAATATTCTACCAACATTAATAGAGGAGTTATGAGTTTAAATGCAATATATATATATATATATATATATATATATATATATATATATGTACATATATGTACATATATGTAGACACACACACACACACACACACACACATATATATATATATATATCTTAAAAGAAGAAGTCTGAATAATAGTCATTCCTTTTTAAGATTTGCATCTCTTCTTCAAAAAATAAATATAAATATAGTTATTGTTTAAAGCATATAGCTATGAGGGAACAAAATCCTTATTGTCGAAAACATAAAAAGAAAAATAACTTTTACAAAATAAGGAATCGTGTGTTTCGTTATCTGTTCATTTAAAAATAGAAATTTAGGAAAAATTATTGCAAGCACTTGGTGCATAAAATCGGTCTTCACAATCATAATAATTTTCGCCTTTCTTCAATAAGAAACCATAAATTCCAAAGGAGGATTTCCAACTAGGAGAAAATTACAACTTGAATGTTAAATTAAAAACCCTGAAAATTCTTAGATGTCAAACTACTTTTTGAGGTGGGTTGCAATAAAGAGTACCTGGAACAAGCAAAACATAATGATACATTGTGACTACAAGGTAAGAAGATACGTAAAGTAAAAAGGAATATAAATAGGGTATTTTTTAGGGAAATTATATGAAGTGACTGTTACTTCGTTAGGCTCTTCTCTGCGATGAAATTAAGGAAGAGAGGTTAGTTGTATATAAAAACTAAGTTGTAAATTAAGATTAAAGTGACATTATTTAGAATATATAAACTACGAATAAGAGTGGTTTTGATGTCCAAACAGACATACGAACAATAAACTATAACTCTTACAACTAAGTAAAACAAGGAAACCCTAAAGAAAAGGGACTACAATTCTATACTAATAACATAGTATCAAAGCCTATAACTTCGTCACAAAGCATGGCTCAAGATCAACAAATAAGTTATCACTCTTGGAATTAAGAAAAATCTAGGGTTTTAACTTTACAAAAAAATAATTACCTGATAGGGATGCACCGGGAGAAATACATTCCTGGTCTTTTCAAAGAAACCATGTCCATTACAGCAAACCATTGATATGGAAAACCCTTGTAAACCTGCAAGAACAATCATGTTGAATAATTAGACTTGCGTTCTAATGCATAGTGACTACAAATTGACTTTCACACTAGAACTCACAGATACCCTAGTTGTTGAATTAAATACCCTTACCTTTAGCAACATCGTTGACATATTGGAGGTAAAAATCCCATGAACTCGATAACAACATGAATTCGGAAGGCCTTTGAGTGACAGATGGAAGTAGTTTACCACATAAAAAGAAACTAAGCTTCAACCTGTACCATTAAGCCAATGGAAATAGCGGAGAACAGTTGATAGTAAGGGTAAAACCCTATACATAGAGTAGCATAGTCAAGAAAAGGGAAAATGAGAAATGAAAAGGTGGACCCGAAAACTCAACAAGGACATTAAACTAAGTGCCAAACCCTAATCTATTTCCGATCATTGATTTAGTAACAAGGCATCTAAATCGTTGAATTGAATCATTAAATTACAATTTACATGTCTACATGGATGCATTTTTGCCTCTATATAGAATACTCCAAAAACCTACTAATATCACAAATATCCTGAGAACAAGCATTTAATAAAACCACATTGAATATGTAATCATAGACATAAGTCATTTATACAACGAGCTAACACACTGTGTCATAATGAGGACGAGAAATTAACCATATATATATATATATATATATTCAATACCTCGATTGGACTAAGGTCCACATTACTTTAGATAGGATTTGTAAGTGCACGATATGATAGATATTAAGGTCAAATCACACACACACACACACACACACACATATATGATGTAGTTTCAAATAAATCAAGATTTATAACTTCCAATAGAATGTAATAAAATAATAAACATTGGTCCATTAATTTAAATATGAAGAATATGAATAAAGGACTAAGGAGTAATCAAGGTCAAACTTTGGGACTTACGATTACAAATCTAAATATATATGTTGATGTAGATGAAATATTGTTGCCAGAAGAATTTCATAAATAAGTCAGTAATCTTTTGTAATTAAATCAGTGAGAGATAATGAAATGTGCAATGTAATATTTAAGAAACAAAATATTATTATTAATTTTATTTTATTTTTAAATTATTATAGAGCTTTACAATGATTGGATCGATGAGCAACAAATTACAAGAGATACATGAATAAATTTGAAAACTTCCTTGAAATTTGTCCTTTTTCAAACTTCAACCTTGAAGTCTAGTGAACTCTATGACTTAATCTCTATTGGTTTCATTGGCTACTTCCTTTTCAAATACACAGTAAATATAACAACATTCCTTTCTTTCAAAATGTGTGTGTGTGTGAGAGAGAGAGAGAGATAGAGAGAGAGAATATTGTGTGTGTGAAAATATTGTACAACTTGGAAGAACTATTGCTTTCATGAACCCTCCTTCATCTAGAAGTGCTTCCATGGAATTATATCAAAAATGGATATTCCTTTGTTGTTTTATTATGTTATATAAGAATACATATTCTATGATGGCCCCTTCCTCTACCCCTTTCCTCAGTGTGCTAACTCTATACATAGCATTTCATGTTTGTTTGTTTTATATCTTTAATACGATGTGTAGACAATAATAAGAGATTTATAATGCAACTAGATCAATCATTACATTGCATGCAACCAATTATTCCCCTAGCCACTCCATGATAAATTGATTGCATGGTCTCGCTTTATTTGTTACTTTCTAGCCATATTTTCATTCTCTATCATATGTTTGTTTCTACTCACCCCATCACATAACGCCAACCTTCCAAATACAATACACACTAATATGATTAATATTTTCTAAGGGACAATCACCCATGTCAAGGACTTCCATGCTTGGCATACCCAAGGATAACACATGCAACCAACTACCCTCCTTTAACAAAAGCTCCTATCCCTTAAATCATTCACCAAAAATTGTGTCATCAATAACTAGGTATAACATACATGGTGCCTTAATGCTTGATTAAGGATACAAGGTATTCATTTTTTTTCTTCTTCACAAGCTTAACAATCAACTTTGATACCATTTTTTCACATACCCAATTCGCTCAATGATTAATAGAGTTTATGCAGTACACACAATTTTCTTTTTGTTTTTACTAGCTTGACAATAAGCTTTGATACCACTTTCTAACATACCCAGTGCCTCAATGCTTGACTAAGGATATGGGATATCAAATATTTTTCTTCTTCATGAGCTTAACAATAAGCTTTGATACCACTTTCTCACATACCCCTATTAAATTTATCCTAACCAAACTTGCAAAACCTAGATTTTCATCTCTCATACATTTTGTCAAACATTTAACATCTAAACATTTCTTCAAATATTTTGTATATAACCAAGTTGTCTTTTTCTTGTAGACATTTTGTCAAACATTTTACATGTAAACCTTTCTTCCAATAATTTGCACGATCAATTAAATTGTATTTTCTTGTAGATATTTTGTCAAACATTTTGTATGAAATCAAACAAGAAACATTTCTCTAATTCCACTTGTGACATACTAATCGAAATATACTACTCAATTATGAAACTTTTGATTTATGTCTTTGAGGTATTTTATCAAATAGTTTGTATGAAAATTGTAATAAGACACCTTTAACACATTTATTCAAATTATTTATATGAAAATAGGAATGAAATAAATGCAATAGTACTATCAAACAACAATAGTATCCCCATCCACAAAATAACATTTTCATTGGGGAATTTCATCAAATACTCTGTATGCAATGAATCATTAAACCAATTAGGCATTTATTCAAACACTTTGCATGCAAACTAATATAAAAACTTCCTTAGGGCATACCTCCTAAATTATAGAAGTTCAAGTTGTGAAAAGTGAATTAGATAACCAGTGGGATTTCCCCTCATTATGGTCTAAGTTTTAGCCTCTGGAACCTCCCAGAAGAAAAGTTACATCACAAATGCGAACATTGTTGATTTTTCATGATTTTTCTAAACTGATAATCACTTGGAAATGATTTCTTTATTAGTTTATCTTGTGTCACAGTCATTATTAAGAAATTATACATAGAAAGCTTCAACAGTAAAAAAAATGATGACAATAGCATCATGAAGATACAATCAAACAAAAGAGACGAATTTACCGTAGGAAAACCCTCTTTTATGGAAAAACTCAACAATATTTTCTTAGATGAATTTATCCAATTCAATAAGAGATACAATATGAAATTTCTAGTCAAAATATAGTCAAACTGACTAGTAATCAAACCCATTCAAACTTGGTCAAACATAGATAAATTCGTCTTGCTAAAATAACTTCAGAAATTTGGTCAACCTGACCTCAAAGAATTTTTACATGCCTCAGAAATATTTGATCTGTTACCTTAGAGAGCTCCCACATCATGCCTCATAATTTTCCTTCATTATGTCTCAGGTGTGTCCTTCATTATGCCTCAGATTCATCCTTCTTTATGCCTTAGATTCGTCCTTCTTTGTGCCTCAAAAGATATCTCTTGTGATCTGAGTTCATACCAAGAGGAGGAGCATGAGTAGATTTTATAAAGTGATTGTAGGTGCCCCAAGTGGTGTGTCTGATTCGCTTATGTAATACCCTCCTCCCACATCTACCCAATTAATCGACCAACCGGGGTAAACATGTGATGAAGAGTTACTATGATATGATTCAACTCCCCATGTGTCAGTTAATGAAGTGGAATCGACATAACACAACAACACAAACCTTTTGCACATGCTACAGGAAACCTAGGAGAAATCCAAACCTTCCAGGAGGCTAGCCCATGAGTCAAAATGACCTTTTAGTGCATCAATCCCCTAGTCACTCCCTTGATATGAGAAAGAGTGCGACTAGAAACCTCCAGTTGCTCGTACAACATGGGCATGTGTGTGACTAGGGACTTTTTTAGGTAGTTCTATGCCTGCGACCCTTATTTATGTGCCACTTTTTTAGGCCCAGGGCTCAGGTCACTGCCAAGAACTCCATGAAACTTCCAGAAATGAAAGATAACAGTGAAATAGCAATGTGAATGCAATCACTTGAACAAGGACTTGACTGAACCCCGTGACTAGCCATGATAGGCATTTCGACAAACATATCACAAATATATAATCTACAGGTTTAAACAACATATCTGAGCTTAGGGGTCTCATACTTATATGATAATCACTAAGAAGCATTGTTGCCTCATCACATTAGTTGCATGATCACCTATTAGGTAATATATTCATTTCTTGTTCACTTACAAATCAAAACATGATGAGACAAATACATCATCACTGTCATAGAACACATTCATAACCAACGTATAAACAATAAAAATTACAAGCATAGAACAACCACATAAGCCACATTATAACAAGAATATTTACCCATCATTACAAGAGGAAAAGAGCTCTTATTTCCATAAGAAAAATGCAACCAAGTTTCGGACTTCCACGTACCACCCGACCATAGACATGGCTAAGCCAAATATCTCTTCATTCAGTCACCCCCGTGCCATATTCAAAGCATGAATATGGGATCTCATAAAACACATCAATAAAAAACCAAACCAGAGCTTCCAGAGGCCAAACTACTTCAACCCTCAACCAGTGATTCATCCTCACAATCAGACATCACCAACCATCACCAGATTGGTCTCTACCCAAGTTTTCCAGGGCTCTAGAGTGTTTGTTCCAACCAAGGTTTCTAAGACTAGTAACTCAATCCAAAACTACCACTGAGCTTCCAGCACGTTTTTCCAACCAAGGCTTCCAGGACTAGTAACTCAACCCACCAAAGGCTTCCAGAGCGTTTTTCCAACCAAGGATTACATGACTAGTAACTTAACCCAAGTTGTTACAAGGCTTCCAATGAGTTTGTCCAACCAAGGCATCAAGGAAATAATAACTCAACCCATAGCCAAATGCACATGAAAACCAACCATAAAAAGAAAAGTAAATCCCACAACACCATGGTTATCCAGGAAATGGAAAGGCTAGGAAAAACCACTGTTAATCCAAGAAATATTCCATGCCAATGACATATCATAAACAAATAACCACATGCATATGGAATGCATGCCAAAACTAATGAGGAAATCATACATGCAACTCGGTACCTACAAGAAAATCCCATTGTAGTTGCTAATCTCGATGTCCTCTTACGCTTTCCTGCTTTTCCTTTGCCTTCTTGCTCCAAAATTCTATGTATGCAACACTCTCCAAGAGTGCTCCAAGAAACTCTAAGTCTCCAAGAGTATGAGAGAGAGATAATAGAATGAGAGCTCCAAAACTGAACTAACAAAAGTCTTTGAACTGATCCTTAGAAGAATTTTTATTAATGAGGCCTCTAATTTTCTCAATTTTCCATTATTTTCATAAATAAATGCCAATAAATGCCACTTTGTCTTTCCAAAGCCTTAGCCATTTCCTTTTCTATTTTAAATAGCCATAATAAACCAAATGGATGTAGAAATTATATAATTTATGTGTTATATATCTAAGATTCTCCTGATCACACACTATTTTAACTTCATGCACAATACAAAATCTATTCCACCATTGATCATCACATGCATAAATTAAATCAATTGCAATGCACACATGAAACCATAAAAATTCACACACATATGAACACAGTGTTTTAAAACTGAAAGGCGAAGCCCAACTATACGCATATAGCTATATATACATAGAGATCATGTAACAATCCTCATACAAAATGATCGTATCAAGCTCTCGGTACAATACAATCGCTACACACTAATCAGGCTAGATCTTGCAAATCCATGCACCTGTCTACGCCGCACCTTGCTTTGCCTCTCTTGCACAATCCGCTGCTAAAAGATGGCTACGGAATGAACACAAATCTGCCCTTGGCCTGCCTTTGTACGATCCTCATTGGCATCTCCCACTGATTTTGTTGGGCAATCGATGCATCCTTATATTCTGGACCGATAATCACACTTGCTCTTTCACCTACCTCTCCTTTGGTCTCACGAAATTCCATATCGCGTATTTAATGATGTATTATTCGGTTGATTAATGAGTTATTATTTAGTGAATTAATTAACTAATTAATTCACACCACTCTCACTAGTGTATCAATCAGTTAGACTAGATACAACTAGCTCAACTAAGTCTAACTGAGTTAAACTGAATACAACTCCACCAACTACTTCTATAACTCTACCAAACTCTGTCACATGAGTTCTAACTGAAGTCCTCATGCATTAGCTCCAGTAAACCCTTAGGAATAGCGTAATTCCTTCTTTCAGCTGTTGTGCCACATCTGTGCACTTAACTGAAGTGCTCCAAGAGAATAAGATAATGTTTAGAGTCCAAATATTATTAAGAGCTAATAATATTCGACATATCTATTTTTAAACTGGCAATCTAAAAATAGATTCCACCCAATATGTCTAAAAATAGAAATCCATATATTTTTCCAACTTGACCAACCATCCACAAATAGCATCCTGCAACTCATAGAATATGATCGACATGTCTAAAAATAGACTTTGCGCCAAAAATAGCCTGCGGGCCCACTTAGTAAAGGCGACTCTTTTCACTAAGCTCATCATCTTGTTGAATCTCAACACTCCCTCTCAACAAGATAGGGATTATCTGCCACCCCGATCCTGTCTCTATGGTATTCGAATTTGCTCCTGGTGAGCGCCTTCGTTAGAATATCTGCATCACGATCTTCAGCCTGTGGAATAGCAAGAAAGCAACAACATGATCTTCAGCTGCATACAATCTACGATGTATGATGATACCGGATGTCAATATGTTTAGATCTATCATGAAATACTGGATTAACTGAGAGTTTAATGCAACTCTGATTATCACAATATATCACAGTAGGATCTAAGTGTGAACCGAACAACCTGACCAGGATCTTCCTCATCCATATAGCCTCACATGTAGCCAAACTTGCTGCCATGTACTCGGCCTCCGCTGAACTGAGTGCCATGGATCTCTGTTTCCTACTGTACTAAGAAACTGCTGTAGACCCGATACTGAATTCCCTCCAGATGTGCTCTTTCTGTCCATTGGGCTCCCTGCCCAATCTGCATCTGTGAAGCCATGCAGCTTCAACTCATCCGACTGTCTGTACCACAATCCATATCCTGATGTGCCCCTGAGATATCTCAGGACATGCTTGTCTGCCTTCCAAAAGATCTTGGTAGGCTTAACCATAGCTTGTGAAAGCTGGTTAACAGCATAGCATATGTCCGGTCGTGTATTGACCAAATACATGAGCGAACTAACCAACTATCGATAAACAGTGGCATCCACTACCTCTGCTAATGTAGCATGCTCTTTCCTCCAACCACCTGGAAGAGGAGTTTCGATAGGCTTGCAGCCTTGCATGTGAAACTTCTCCAGTATATCTTGGGCATACTTTTCTTGAGACACAAATAGTCCACCCTTCCGCTGCCAAATTTCCAATCCCAGGAAATAATGAAGGAGGCCCAAGTCCTTCATCTCAAACTCCTTTGCAAGATCTGCCTTGCATGAGTGTATCAACAGTTCATCACCCGTTAGTATCAAATCATCTACATAAAGTACAATGATCAGCAACTTACCATCCACAAAAATTTGGTATAGGTTCGGATCCGCCTCACTCCTGGAGAATCCAAGTCCAGTGAAATAGCGTACATCACAGTGTGTACCAGTACCGGGTGTGACCCATTATACAACGCTCTTTTGAACTGCCTGCATACGACTCGGCTATTTGAAGATTTTGGATCATCGGACGTGCTCTATGTACACCTCCTCCTCGATAAATCCATTGAGGAACACGATTCACATCCGATGAATGTGCCAACCCATCTGCGCTGAGAGAGCAAGGATGGTCTGTATGGAAGAATACCTTGCGACAGGTGCAAAGGTTTCTTCATAGTCAATCCCCTCGATCTGTGAGAAGCCCCAGGCAACAAATCTTGCCTTTTACTTCTCAATGCTCTTGTCAGTAGCTTGCTTCACTTTGTAGATCCATATCAAACCTACCACTGATTTCCCTTCCGACCTTGGGACAATCTCCCATGCACTGTTTCTGGCAATCGAATCATACTCTTCCACCATGGCATCTACCCATGCGG
This sequence comes from Pinus albicaulis, assembly GCA_034641835.2. NCBI lineage: Eukaryota > Viridiplantae > Streptophyta > Pinopsida > Pinales > Pinaceae > Pinus > Pinus albicaulis. The sequence continues at coordinate 795,911,301 of CM076577.1, read as the reverse complement.
GATCTTCCACAGCTTCCTCGAAAGAGGATGGCTCCATCACGATACACTTGCTCATCAGAGCCATGTATCCAGTAAATCGGTCAGGTGACTGTCTCTGTCTGCGCTGTGATGTAGGTGCTCCTACATTTTGCACTGCATCAAGATTCAGTCGCTCAGCTTCTGTAGTGCGCTTCCTCCCTCTGATGTTTGGCACTGCATGAGTGGTTTCTTCCACTCCATGAACCTCCTCTTGTGTTTGATCCACATCCTGAGGCTCATCTTTAGGAACAAGTAGCACCTCATCTGCATGCAAGTGTAGCTCCCTCTCAAGCGACAACTTCATGGCTTTCTCATCATGAAATTTGATATCCCCTCGCACAACAGTCATCCGATTGTCTGGAAAATACACACGATAATTGTGGGGTGTTTTTGTGTACCCCACAAATATCCCAACCTCTGCGGTCGGCTCCAGCTTCTTCCTGGCATCCTTCGTCACATGAATGTAAACAGGTGAGCCAAAAATCTTCAAATGAGAAATATTAGGCTTCTTACCAGAAAACGCCTCTTCAGGTGTAGTCATGCCAAGTACTCTATGAGGACAACGGTTTTGCACATAAACCGTAGTGTTGCATGCTTCAGCCCACAAGTGTATGGGAAGGCCCTGATCATGCAACATCGCCTATGCAACACCCATGATCATTCTGTTCTTTCTCTCCACAACCCCATTCTGCTGTGGGTTATGAGGCGCTATGAGATCTCTTCGAATTCGCTAGAGATGAATTCACCACCATTATCTCTCCTTAGAGCTTTCACCTGCTTCCCCGACTCTTTCTCAACCAGTGCCTTGAACTCACAGAAATTTGAGTATGTCTCGCTCTTCTTCTGCATGAAGAAGATCCAACACTTACGAGAAAAGTCATCAACAAATATCACATAATACCTGTGCTTTGCTGTCGAAGCTACTGAGAAAGGTCCACACACGTCTGTGTGAATTCTCTCAGGGATCGTCGTGGCACGACTATCCTTCTCATGAAAAGTGGTCTTCACAAAATTTCCCAAAGTACATCCCTTACACTGATCTGACTGCACAAGTGTACCCTTGGGAAGCCTGGTAGAAATCTGCTACAAAATTTTCAAAGTGCCATGGTGAAGATGGCCCAATCTCCTGTGCCACAATTCACCCTCATCTCGTCTCACCACTGCTTCTGCTTTGCCTGCCATTGCTGTGCAACCATCTACCTGTAATTGATAAAGGTTCTTAACTCAAACCCCTATCCTCCTAGTTTGACCCATTGCTTTACTTCACAGGAAAGCCTTTCCCTCGCTAAAGACAACATCATAAACCTTGTCTTCCAACATCGCCACAGAGATCAGATTCTTCTTCAATCCTGGAACATGCATGACATCCTTCAAGATGAAAGGTTTTCCAGAATCCCTCTCAAAGGAAATGGTCCTGATACCAATCGCACTGTATCTATCATCATCGCCCATCTCGATGTGCACTCCAAGATCCTTCTCATTCAGATCACTGAACAAATCTTTGTCTTCGGTCATATGGAAAGACGCACCACTGTCAAGAAACCACACTGATCCCATCACACTTGAAACCAAGCATGAGATCAGAAAAAAATCCATCTCAAACTGCGAGGCTAAGGCCTCTCCAGCTGCAGATCCAGCAGCCTACTTATTTTCTTCTTCTGTGGACAATTACTGGCGTAATGTCCGTGTTGGTGACAGTGAAAGCACTTCACCTTGGACAAGTCCTGCTTCTTGCCTTTCGCACCGGATTGAGAAGGATTTTTCTTTCCCTTCCCTTTCCTTACTTTGGAAGCCAAAGCACTATTTTCTTCATCTTCATTATTCGATGAAGATCCATCCCTGGTACTCTGCCTTATCTCCTCCTGCACAAGATCCGACCAAAGTCGCTCCCAACCTGGCAGTTTCTCCTGACCATTGACAGAGTCCTCGTAGGAATGCCAAATATTCGGAAGCCCAAGGAGAGCCAAGCTCCCCAAGTCCTCTTCATCTACAACAACCACCACACTTCCTAGCTCATCCCTGCATTGGAAAAACTTTGTGAGGTACTTGGGTATACTTTTGCCCTTCTCCATTTTTATTTTTCTGAGCTTGTCTTTAAGCGCCAACTTCCTTTGGTCGCTTCTGCTTTGGAACAAGTTTGTCAAAGCTTTCCACATTAAGAATGGAGAAGATTTACCATGAAGGCTGGACTATATGTGATCCTTCACACCTTCCAACAGAATCCTTCGACATTTTTCTATCTTCTTTTGCCATGCGTCAAGTGCAGCTGCATCACTAGAAGCAGGTTTGGGAATTTCAGCATCTATGAACTCCTTCAACCCATTATCATCCAGTACCACCTCCATCCTGTCCTTCCATGCAATATAATTTGAGCTACCATCAAGGGCATACTATAATCACAATCCGTTGAAAGACATTTCAATGAATGCTCAACTTCGACACCAAGAAAACACTGTAGCAAATTTCGAATTCCACCAGCACAAGACTCAACCGCTTCAATAATTGCAATATGCTCCAATGATCAACTGCTCTGATACCATGTAGAAATTATATAACTTATGTGTTATATATCTAAGATTCTCGTGATCACACACTATTTTAACTTCATGCACAATACTGAATCTATTCCACCATTGATCATCACATGCAGAAATTAAATCAATTGCAATGCACACATGAAACCATAAAAATTCACACACATATGAACACAGTGTTTTGGGGAGAAAACTGTGAAAACCCCAGCTATCTGTATATAATGTATGTCATAGAGATCATGTAGAAATCCCTCATACAAAGCTGACATATCAAGCTCTCACATATCAAGCTCTTGATACAATACAATCGCTACACACTAATCGGGCCGATCTTCACCAAATTCCTTCATGAGTCTCTGCCACTTTCCAGCTTTGCCTCTCTTTGCCAAAATACACTGCTAAAGAATGGCTGCGAGATGAACTCCGAATCGCTTGATCTTGCACTTTGCCTAATCCTCATTGGAATCTCCCGCGGGAGTGTTGGATGCAATCAATGATTCACTATAGTCACAAGCTGAGCTACACACTTGCTCTTTCCACCTACCTCCCCTTTGGTCTCAGCAGGCTTTGCCATGCACTATGGATTAGCGTGTATTCTTCGGTTGATGGCTAATGATTTATTATTTAGTGAATTAATTAACTAATTAGTTCACACCACTCTCACTAGTGTATCAATCAGTTAGACTAGATACAACTAGCTCAACTGAGTCTAACTGAGTTAAACTAAATACAACTCCACCAACTACTTCTATAACTCCACCAAACTCTGTCACATGAGTTCTAACTGAAGTCCTCATGCATTAGCTCCAGTAAACCCTCAAGAATAGCGTAATTCATTCTGTCAGCTTATGTGCCACATCTGTGCACTTACCTAAAGTGCTCCAAGAGAATAAGATAGTGTTTAGAGTCCAAATATTATTAAGAGCTAATAATATTCGAAATATCTATTTTTAGACTGGAAACCTAAAAATAGATTCCGCCCAATATGTCTGAAATGAGAAGTCCATATATTTTTCCAACTTGACCAACCATCCACAAATAGCATCCTGCAACTCATAGAATATGATCGACATGTTAAAAATAGACTTTTGCGCCAAAAATATTTCATAGACCCACTTAGTGAAGGCGACTCTTTTCACTAAGCTCATCATATTTTTGAATCTCAACACTCCCTATAAAAAATATAGGGATTATATGCCACCCCGATCCTGTCTCTATGGTATTCGAATTTGCTCTTGGTGAGCGCCTTCATAAGAATATCTGCATCCTGATCCTCCGTAGGAATGTAAGAAAGCAACATGATCTTCTGCTGCACACAATCTGTGATATGATGGTATTGGATGTCAATATGTTTAGATCTATCATGAAATATTGGATTAACTGAGAGTTTAATGCAACTCTGATTATCACAATATATCACAGTAGGATCTAAGTGTGAATCGAACAACCCGACTAGGATCTTCCTCATCCATATAGCCTCGCATGCAGCCAAACTTGCTGCCATGTACTCGGCCTTCGCTGAACTGAGTGCCACGGATCTCTGTTTCCTGCTGTACCAAGAAACTGCTGTAGACCTGATACTAAAAATCCCTCCAGATGTGCTCTTTCTGTCCGTTGGGCTCCCTGCCCAATCTGCATCCGTGAAGCCATGCAGCTTCACCTCATCTGACTGTCTGTACCACAGTCCATATCCCGATGTGCCCCTGAGATACCTCAAGACATGCTTGCTTGCCTTCCAAAAGAGCTTGGTAGGCTTAACCATAGCTTGTGAAAGCTGGTTAACAGCATAGCATATGTCCAGTCGTGTATTGACCAAATACATGAGCGAACCAACCAATTGTCGATAAACAGTGGCATCCACTACCTCTGTCGATATAGCATCCTCTTTCCTCCAACCACCAGGAAGAGGAGTGTCGATAGGTTTGTAGCCTTGCATGTTGAACTTCTCCAGTATCTCCCGGGCATACTTGCCTTGAGACACAAACAGTCCACCCTTTCGCTGCCAAATTTCCAATCCCAGGAAATAATGAAGGAGGCCCAAGTCCTTCATCTCAAACTCCTTTGCAAGATCAGCCTTGCATGAGTGTATCATGAGGTTCATCACCGTTAGTATCAAATCATCTACACAAGGTACAATGATCGACAACTTACCCTCCCACCAAATGAACGGCATAGGTTCGGATCCGCCTCACTCTTGGAGAATCCAAGTCCCGGAAAAATAGCGTACATTCCGTGTGTACCAAGCCGAGGTGCTTGTTTCAACCCATACAACGCTCTTTTGAGCCTGCACACATGTGACTCACTGCTGAAGATCTCGAAACCTTCGGGCTGCTCTATGTACACCTCCTCCTCAATCACTCTGTTGAGGAACGCAGTCTTCACATCCATCTGATGAATGTGCCACCCCATCTGCGCTGAGAGAGAAAGAATCGTCTGTATGGAAGAATACCTTGCGACAGGTGCAAAGGTCTCCTCATAATCGATCCCCTCTATCTGTGAAAAGCCTCGGGCAACAAATATTTCCTTGTACTTCTCAATGCTCCCATCAGTAGCTTGCTTCACTTTGTAGATCCATCTCGAACCTACCACTGATTTCCCTTCCGGCCTTGGGACAATCTCCCATGCACTGTTTCTGACAATCGAATCATACTCTTCCACCATGGCATTTACTCATGCAGGATCCTCCACAGCTTCCTCGAAAGAGGATGGCTTCGTCACGATACACTTGCTGATCAGAGCCATGTATCCCGTAATCGATTAGGTGACCTTGTCTCACATGCAACGCTCTGATGCCAGGTGCTCTACATTTTATGGAATCAAGGTCGATCCAACAAAGCACCGTAGTGCGCTTCCTCCTCGTGTTTGGCATGCCGCAGGGTGGTTTCTTCCACTCCATGAACCTCTTATCTGTGGCTGATCACATCCACGAGAGCTCATCTTTAGGAGCAAATCGCTCCTCATCACATGCATCTTAGATCCCTCAGCGACAACTGCTGGCTTTCTCCTCGCGAAATTTGATATCCCCATCGCACAACGGAGTCATGCGGTGTGGAAAATACACCGCGATAATTGTGGGGGGGTGTTTCTGTGTACCCCACAAATATCCCAACCTCTGCGTTCGACTCCAGCTTCTTCCTGGCATCCTTCGTCACATGAATGTAAACAGGTGAGCCAAAAATCTTCAAATGAGAAATATCGGGCTTCTTACCAGAAAACGCCTCTTCAGGTGTACTCATGCCAAATACTCTATGAGGACAACGGTTTTGCACATAAACCATAGTGTTGCATGCTTCAACCCAAGTGTGTGGGAAGGCCCTAATCATGCAACATCACTCGTGCAACGCCCATGATCGTTCTGTTCTTTCTCTCCGCGACCCCATTCTGCTGTGGGTTATGAGGTCTTCTTGACTCTCTTGAAATTCTTCTGTAACGAAGTCTTTGAATTTCTCATAGATGAGTCACCACCATTATAGGACCTTAGAGCTTTCACCCTTCTGACTCTTTCTCAACGATTACTTGAACTCACAGAACTTTGAGTATGTCTCACTCTTATTCTGCATGAAGAAGATCCAACACTTACGAGAAAATTCATCAACAAATATCACATAATACTTGTGCTTTGCTGTCAAAGCTACTGAGAAAGGTCCACACACGTCTGTGTGAATTCTCTTAGGGATCGTTGTGGCGCGACTATCCTTCTCATGAAAAGTGGTCTTCACAAATTTTCCCAAAGTACATCCCTTGCACTAATCTGACTGTGCAAGTGTACCCTTGGGAAGCCCGGTATAAATCTGCTGCAAAATTTTCAAAAAGCCATGGTGAAGATGGCCCAATCTCCTGTGCCACAATTCGCCCTCATCCCGGCTCACCACTGCTTCTGCTTTTCCTGCCATTGCTGTGCAACCATCTACCTGCAATTGATAAAGGTTCTTAACTCAAACCCCTATCTTCCTGGATTGACCCGTTGCTTAACTGCACAGGAAAGCCTTTCCCTCTCTAAAGACAACATCATAAACCTTGTCTTCCAACATCGCCACAGAGATAAAATTCTTCTTCAATCCTGGAACATGCATGACATCCTTCAAGATGAAAGGTTTTCCAGAATCCCTCTCAAAGGAAATGGTCCTGATACCAGTCACACTATATCTACCATCATCGCCCATCTCGATGTGCACTCCAAGATCCTTCTCATTTAGATCACTGAACAAATCTTTGTCTTCGGTCATATGGAAAGACACACCACTGTCAAGAAACCACACTGATCCCATCACACTTGAAACCAAGCATGCGATCAGTGAAAAATCCATCTCAAACTGTGAGGCTAAGGCCTCTGCAGCTGCAGATCTAATAGCCTGCTTATTTTTCTTCTTCTGTGGACAATTAGTGGTGTAATGTCTGTGTTGGTGACAGTGAAAGCACTTCACCTTGGACAAGTCTTGCTTCTTGCCTTTCCCACCGGATTGAGAAGGATTTTTCTTTCCCTTCCCTTTCCTTGCTTTTGCAGCCAAAGCGCAATTTTCTTCATCTTCATTCTTCGATGAAGATCCATCCCTGGTACCCCGCCTTATCTCCTCTTGCACAAGATCTGACCAAAGTCGCTCCCATCCCGACAGATTCTCTCGACCATTGACGTAGTCCTCGTAGCTATGCCAACTCTTTGGAAGCCTAAGGAGAGCCAAGCTCACCAAGTCCTCTTCATCTACAGTAACCCCCACACTTCCCAGATCATCCTTGCAGTGGACGAACTTTGTGAGGTATTTTGGTATATTGTCGCCTTTCTCCATTTTTATTTTTCTGAGCTTGTCTTTAAGCGCCAATTTCCTTTGGTCGCTTCTGCTTTGGAACAAGTCTGTCAAAGCTTTCCACATTAAGAATGGAGAAGCTTTACCGTGAAGGCTGGACTATATGTGATCCTTCACACCTTCCAACAGAATCCTTCGACATTCTGTTGTCTTCTTTTTCCATGCGTCAAGTGCGGCTGCATCGCTAGAAGCAGGTTTTGGAATTTCAGCATCTATGAACTCCTTCAACCCATTATCATCCATTACTGCATCCATCCTGTCCTTCCATGCAATATAATTCGAGGGCATACTCCAATCGCAATCCGTTGAAAGACGTTTCAATGAATGCTCAACTTCGACACCAAGAAAACACTGTAGCAAATTTCGAATTCCACTAGCACAAGACTCAACCGCTTCAATAATTGCAATCTGCTCCAATGATCAACTGCTCTTATACCATGTAGAAATTATATAAATTATGTGTTATATATCTAAGATTCTCCTGATCACACACTATTTTAACTTCATGCACAATACAGAATCTATTCCACCATTGATCATCACATGCGGAAATTAAATCAATTTCAATGCACACATGAAACCATAAAAATTCACACACATATGAACACAGTGTTTAACGGGAAAGCCTAAAGCTGAAAACCATAACTATCTATATATAATATATGTCATAGAGATCATGTAACAATCCTCATACAAAGCTGATCATATCAAGCTCTTAGTACAATACAATCGCTACACACTAATCAGACCCGATCTTGCAAATCCATGCACCGATCTCTGCCACCTGCTAGCCCGCCTCTACTGCACAATCCCTGCTGAAGAATGGCTTTGAATGAACTCGAATCTGCCAAGCTTGCACTGCGGAATCCTCATTGGCATCTCCACTGAGTGTTGGATGCAATCAATGCATCACTATAGTCACAACTGATAGTCACACTTGCTCTTTCACCTACCTCTCCACTGGTCTCCACTGAACTACCATGCACTGTAATTAACTGATGTATTATTCAGTTGATTAATGAGTTATTATTTAGTGAATTAATTAACTAATTAATTCACACCACTCTCACTAGTGTATCAATCAGTTAGACTAGATACAACTAGCTCAACTGGGTCTAACTGAGTTAAACTGAATACAACTCCACCAACTACTTCTATAACTCCACCAAACTCTATCACATGAGTTCTAACTAAAGTCCTCATGCATTAGCTCCAGTAAACCCTCAGGAATAGCGTAATTCATGCAATAGAAATTTGCTTGTGTCCCCAATACGTATATGGCCCACGAGTGCTCAAGAGGAGAAAATAAGATAATGTTTAGAGTCCAAATATTATTAAGAGCTAATAATATTCGACATATCTATTTTTAGACTGGAAATCTAAAAATAGATTCTTCCCAATATGTCTAAAAATAGAAGTCCATCTATTTTTCCAACTTGACCAACCATCCACAAATAGCATCCCTCAACTCATAGAATATGATCGACATGTCTAAAAATAGACTTTGCACCAAAAATAGCCTGCAGGCCCACTTAGTGAAGGCGACTCTTTTCGCTAAGCTCATCATCTTGGTTAATCTCAACAATGGACACCCACAATAGGATGTTTTTCCCAACATTAAGCTTGGAATACGTGTCCCATGACCATGGTTATTATTTTTCCTTTATTAACTTTTATTACATGGAATTTTCACCAGGGTTGTTATAGAACCCTCCCCTTCGGGGGAACACCATCCTTGGTGTTCAACAACACCTACAAGCAATAAGACTATTGTAAGCAAAACATACTACCCATGGAGCTTTATAACTTAGCTTGTTGCAGTATTTACAATGAACATCATGTGAATAAGTAAACCAACATGAAAAAATAACAACATGACAACCATAATGACATGACACCCATACCGCTTATTTGAGCTTTATAACATAGATCATGGTAATATTTACATCCATATACATATGTAAATATACTAAAACATCATACCAAGCATATACCAAAGACATATACCAAAACATATGCCAAAACATTCGCTCAAACAACGAATAAGGAAGGATACATAGCCCACATTTGATCTGCCGTCTCCCATGTAGCTTCATCGGGCCCAAAGTGCTTCCATTACACTTTAACCTACTCAATTTCTCGGTTCCAGAGCATGAGTGTATTTCTTTGCAAAATGCACTGCGGTTCTAGCTGGAATTATCCTTCTAGATCCACTTGCAATACATACCAGTCAATCACATGATCAACATATTTAGCATAATTTTAAAGCAATGACACATGGAAAAAATCATGGACTTTCACTGTCATAGGAAGTGCAATTCAATAGGCTACTGGTCCAATCCTCTCAATAATATTGAAAGGTCCACAAAACTGAGGTGCCATCTTGGTACATGATCCTATATGAAAAGAGCTCTTCTTGAGTTTGATGAGAAAGTGTGACCTATTCCCTAACCTGAAACTCCTTAAACAACCTGTTCTGATCTGCATAACTCTTTTTCCTATCCTATGTTTCCTTTAGATTCTTCTTGCTTACTTGCATTTCTTGTTCCATTTCTGCCAACATGTCTGGTCCAATCAAAACCGTGTTAACTGGAGCACTCCAGATAATGGGAGTGTTGCAACTTCATCCATATAATGCCTCAAATAGACTCATCCTCAAAGATTCTTGATACCCATTGTTGTAATTGAACTCTACCAATGGAAGATACTCTTCCCACTTTCACTGTTGATGCATCACATAGATCCTCAACATGTCCTCCAATATACTGTTGACCCTCTCTATTTGTCCATTTGTCTGCAGAAGATAATCTGTACTAAAGTCCAAATCTATGCCAAAACTTGCAAATAAATCCTTCCAAAACTTGGAAGTGAACTTCACATCCCCGTCTCACACAATATTCTGCAGAACACCATGCAATCTAACCACATCCCTGATGAAGACTTTTGCTACATCATTCGTTGAGTACATAGAATTCACTGGAATGAAGTGCGCTATCTTTGTCAACCTATCTACCACAACCATGATGGAATCGTGTTGTCTAGATGTCCTCAGTTGATTTGTATGAGATCTTAATTAAAATGTGCTTGAGGGTTTGTACATTTCAAGTGATTGAATTGAGTTTTTGAAAGATTTTATGTTAATTTTTAAACACATAAAGCATGAAATTAAACTCTTAAATATACAAAAACAACACACAAACACACCATAATAATAAACACAACACAATAGATGATGAAGGAGTTCACCCCTCCTGGGCTATGTCTCCTTGGTCTAACTTCCAATGGCTCGACCCTCTTTTATTATGCTCAAAATGGTGATTACATACATTTATAGTGCTCAAATGGCTTCAAAACCCATTCCATCAGCTTCATAATACCCAAAAATGTTTATCTAGCCTCTTTTTGTTTCGAAATTAGTAAAAAACTGAAGAAGTTATGAGCCTACCTAGTTTTCATGCTAACCACACCACAATTTCCCCAAAATACGAACCGGCCCTACAATTTCACCCCATAATCTGCTAATTGAGTGCCAATTTCATGAAAAATTGGGCGAAATTTTCGGATACTTAATTTTCCTAATGTCACCCATAATCCGAATTTCAAACCATATAGGATTGGCGCATTAAAAACATTTTTTTTAATATTAAAAATGTAACAGTCATACTTACCATTGGCAATTAGTGTCAAGGTGGTCACATAATGGTTTGAACGACTATTAGATTGGGCAGTTATAAATTCACGCCGTGCCACCCCCCGATTCTAGCGAATGGGTCACATGGCATGCTATACAAAAAGGGGGGGGCGAGGCTAAGCCCTGGCCCCTATCCTCGAACTCTGCCAAACTCCAGTTCAAATAAAACCTTTAAACCTTATAATAATGAGAAATACTTTGGCATATTGGTAATTGGAGTTGTTTATTGGACGAAGGTCTAGTTTTTTACCCCCTCCTGGTCTGCTTGGCCCTTAACCCAATTTTTGGTGGCCTCCCATGCTGCCACATGGCGGCCTCCAGTTGGGTCACGTGGTAGCATGTGGTTGGCCATCATTCCCACCAATGAAATCACGCCAACAAGCTCCTAATGAAATTTCAACAAGTGGCGAAGCCTGATACGCGAAAAAAATTACCTTTCAACCAACTAGAAGAGGCCATGTGGTAGCTTGCCACTGGCCCAAGTTTTTGACCTGTCAGCTGCCATTTTTGAAAAATTTTCTTGTTTGGCAAAGCAGACAGAACGCGTTTCTGGGAGCATACGGTGTTGGTTTTTTGTGAAACGAGTTGTGTTGGATTTGTAACGATGAGATCTATGCGCTTGTTTAGGTTCCACACCATTTTGAAAACTTTCACTTTTTAGCATAATTTTGAGCACCTGATCACTCCTCCCCACTGGAAGCTTTTGGATCCCAAAATATCACTTTCAGGTTTTCAGCAGATCAGGGTACAGTTCCCTCACCTTTCCAATCTCGATCCATTTGGATTTTCTTGGATTTGTGCCTTTGAGACCCACACGAAGGTACTCCACATCCCCTCATTTTGAAGAACTTGTTCTTCTGTCAAGAATGGTGTCTTTTTGTAGTTCATCAAGGTATTCAGGAGAAAAATCCTCAATGGAAGGAATATGAACATTTTATCTTGATCTTTAATCAAAGGCGACTCATACAACCTCAAGTAATTCTAAACATTAACAACAACATAAAATTTCATATATGAAGGCAAATCCAACTTGAAGGCATTATCACCAATGTTTTCTAAAATTAAGAATGGACCATATCGAATTGGTTTCAGTTTTTTACCTTCTCCTTGAAGCATTTATTTGCTAATGTGAAGCCAAACTTCATCACCGACTTGGAATTTGTGATCTACATGATTCTTATCATGCCTTGTTTTGTACTTGAATTGTCCTTTTTCCAGTTGTTCTTGGACTGCTTGATGCAACAATTGGATTTTTTCAATGAACCTTTTAGCTTTGTGTATGTCACTATGACCATCAATAGAAACATCCTTTACAAAAATGAAATCCAAAGGATATTTAGGAAATTATCTCAAACATGCCTCAAATGACGATGTTTGAGTTGAAGAGTGCTTGGCCCGGTTTTAAGAATGTTGAATATAGTGAAAGTTTTCATCCCACAACTTAGGATGCTCGTTGCAATAACCACGAAGAAGATGTATGACCGTCCTGTTCACCACATCTGTTTGACCATCTCTTTTAGAATGAAATGTTGTACATTTTTTCAATTTGGTTTCCATGAATCCCCACAAGCTTGACCAAAAGTTCCGAACAAAGCAGGAATCTTGATCAATGGATGTGGGAAATCCAAAATTCACCCACACATTCTGAAAGAATAACTAAGCAGTTTGTTCAACTATACTTTTCTTTTTACATGGCATCAAAATACACATTTTTCTGAACCTATCCACAACTACAAAAATATAATCATGATTCCTCTTTGACATAGGAAGACCTCCAAAAAAATCCATAGAGACACTCTCCCATGGACGAGAAGGTACTGGAAGTGGAGTGTACAATCCTAACTTTCTATTGCTAGGCTTACTGACAACACATAATGAACAACCTCTAATAAAACATGACACACTTTCAAGCATATGAGGCTAATAACAATACCTTTGTAGATATGTCACCATCTTAATTACACTGAAATGACCAACAATAAGAGAAGTATGTGCCTCTCTTATTATGTTGACTCTTTCTCCCTGTGGAATACAAAGCTTACCAATATGGTACAACAAGTTATCATGCATGTGATAATCCAATTCCTCTGCATGGTTCCCTTGACTTAAAGTTGCATATACATCTTGAAAATCACTATCTAAAGCATATTGTTCAACATAGCTCTCATGCAAAACATAACTATGCTTAATAATAGTAGTAACACTAAAAATAGGTCTAGAAAGCATGTCAACAACTTTATTGTAGATACATTTCTTATAATTTATCACCATGTGGAATTTTTGAAGAAAACCTATCCATCGAAAATGCCTTGATTGCTGCAACTTTGTTTGCAATTGCAAGCATTGCAATGGTTGATGATCAGTGTGAATGATTGTTTCCTTACCCATCAAGTAATGTTTCCACTTTTTCACACTTTTCACCAATGCATACAACTCCTTGTCATATGTAGGATAGTTAATCACTGCACCATTAAAATTTTATGAATGAAAACAGATAGGCTTACCATGTTGCATGAGGACCGCACCCATGGCATAATCACTAGCATCAGTCTGAATCTCAAATGGTTGTCTCAAGTTTGGAAGTGCAAGTACTGGGGTTGAAATGATATTTTATTTCAATGCATAAAATTCATTTTACTATTTACCTCCCCACTGGAAGACCTGCTTCACACTTGTCAATCCATGTAATGGAGCTGCGGTAGAAGAGAAGTTAGCAATAAAATTCCTCCAATATTGGGCTGCTCCCAAAAAGCTTATTACCTCAGTAACTATTTTGGGCTTTGGAAAATTCAAAATGACATCAACCTTGGAGGGATCAAATTTTTAGTTCACCTCCTCCAACAATGTAAGCCAAATACACTAAAGAATTTTTTCCAAACGCACACTTTGACATCTTTAAAAACACCTTTTCTTTCTTCAGGACAACAAGTACCTTTTTAACATGCATGACATGTTCTTCACGAGATTTAATAAAAATCAAGATTTCATCTAAGTATACTATCATAAACTCATCTAGAAATGGCCTCAATACATCATTCATCACACGCATAAAGGTAGTCGGAGCATTGCAAAGACCAAAAGGCATAACAAGGCATTCAAACAAACCTTGTTTTTTTTTTTAATGTTGTCTTCCATATGTCACCTTCAACAAGTCTAATTTGATGATAGCCACTCCTTAAGTCTAACTTAGTAAAATACTTTGCATCTTTCAATTGATCAAGTAAATCACCAATTCTAGGAAGTGGGTAATGATTCTTTACCGCAATTTTGTTCAATGCACGAAAGTCCACACACATGCGCCATGTTCCATCCTTATTTGGAACCAAAACAATAGGTGACCCGCATGGTGAATTACTTGGTCTGATGATCCCTTTGTCCAAAAAATATATAATTTTCTTTTTAATTTTTGCACTTTCCATCACTAACATCCTATACATTGCTGCAATTATATTTCATGTTGGATTCCCATCTTGGGAGGAAATCCTTTTGGCTCCTGAAACATCTCATCATATTGGTTAATAGCCTCAACCAAATCAGATTTTAATCTTGAATCACAACATTGAAAAGCTTCATTTTCAACGTCATTATTTTGCTTAACCATTAGAAGCACAAATTCTTGCTATAGTTAATGAGTCTCTTCATTGGTTCAACATTTACAAGTGAAATATTTAATTTCTCTCGATGTTCTCTAACAATGTAATCTATGCCATATTTGAACAAGTGATACTTGTTTTCATGGCGATGGAAAATAATTTTTCTATCATACAAATATGAGCTTCCCAAAACAATTCCAGAAATATCAAGTGGTACTACATCAAGTTCAACTTCATTAAGAAATTTTTTTGTAATTTAAAAATAAAATATGCATTTCCTCGTAACTTGTAATTTTTCATTCTTGCATATCCAACCTAAAGGATAAGGTCTTGGATGAGGAATGGTATCTAAGTTTAATTTCTTGACTAAGTCTTCGAAAATAAATTTTCTTGTGAACCACTATCAAAGAGTGTATCAATTTTGGTGTGCTTTGAAATGACCCGAATATGGAAAAGTTCAATTCTAGTCTTCTCATCTTGAGTATCATTAGGAAAACTTGAAGTGATAGTACTTTCTATGTCCTTACCTTTCATTCCCATTGCCGTGATAATTGTTTCATCTCCTAAATCAGATCCTAAGTCATGTTGTGTAGTTTAAATTTTCTTTCACTTCCCTTTGTTGTTAAACTTATTTGGTTTCATCTCAGGATGAAGCTTCCAACAATGAGCTTCATCGTGACCCTCTTTGGAAAAATGTTTGCATGCTAATTTTTCCCCTTCCTTTTTGACATATGCATTCTTCTTTCCTTTCCCTTTGAACTTGTTCTTACCCTTGTCTCCACTTGTGAATGGATTCTTGCTACCCTCTTGTGGAATGTTTTTCCCTCTTCCTTCAATATGTGTTGCCTGGAAACAAACTTCATCTAAACTTGTATGATTAAACATAATGATATTATGCCGTAAATAACTATGTAAACCCGCAATATATTTCAACAAAGTATCTCGTGAATTCAAGTCTACACCTAATATCAAGCACCTTCTTCTAAATTCTTGAGTGTAGCTTTGAACAATTTTACCCTTTAGTTTTCTAAAATTATGCCAATCCATAATAGCCTTTTGCATATAAGCTAATGGATAAAATTGTCTTCTAAGTGCTACAATAAAATCTATACAAGAGGTGGATACCTTACCATAATTTTTCATATCCTCTTGTGTTTTGACTTCCCACCAAATCAAAGCAGTGCTTTCCAACCTCAATAATGCTAACTGAATCTTTGTTTCATCATCTTTGATGTTTTGTATCTTGCAATAAACTTCAAGTTGACGAACCCAATTATCAAGTCTTTCAACATTCACTTCACCATTATACATAGGAAGTTCGAATTTGATATCAAGTTTTAATAAGGGGGTTTTACCATGCACCCTTGGGGTATGTGGATGTGTTTGAGTAACAGTGGTTGTGGAAGAGGAAGAAGATGAGGGTGGGGATGGAGGTGAAGATGATGGTGGAGAAGAGGGTGGTTTTTCACCATTTCCCTTTGAAGGCTTGTCATAATCTCCTCCTTTTCCTCTAGAAGAACCCTCTCCTTTTGAACGCTTGGAACTTTCACCCTGCAATATTGAAGTCCTCTCTTCATAGAGAACCTTAACCATTTAAATCATGTCAAAGAAATATTTTCTAAATTTTTTTTCTTCATTTGACATATTATCAACTCCTCTTTCGTGAGGCATGCTTGCTGAAGCTTCAACTGCAATTTGAGGAAGGATTTTTGGTGGATATTGTGACAAATTTTCCATCCTTGTCCTTGACCTAACTTGAGGACTTGCAACCACAAGTTTTTCTTCTTCTCTCTTGAGCTTCAACCTTGCAAGCATCACATACACTTGCAAATAATTAAATACTCATAGCAGCAAAGATAACCAAAGCTATGATACCAAACTTGATCTATATGAGATCTTAATTAAAATGTGCTTGAGGGTTTGCATATTACAAGTGATTAAATTGAGTTTTTGAAATATTTTATGTTAATTTTTAAACACATAAAGCATGAAATTAAAATATCAAATATAAATAAACAATAGACAAATGCACCATAATAATAACCACAAAATAGCAGATGATGAAGGAGTTCACCCCTCCTGGGTTACGTTTCCTTGGTCCAGCTTCCAATGGCTTGGCCCTCTTTCATTATGCTCAAAATGGTGATTACATACATTTACAGTGCTCAAATGGCTTCAAAACTTGTTCCATCAGCTTCATAATACCCAAAAATTCCTGTCTAGCCTCTTTCTGATCCGAAATTGGTCAAAAAATGAAAAATTTATGAACCTCCCTAGTTTTCATGCTAACCACACCACAATTTCCCCAAAATCCGGATGAGACCTACAATTTCACCTCATAATACGCTAACTGAGTGCCAATTTCATGGAAATATGGGTGAAATTGTTGGATACTTAATTTTCCTAATGTCACCCATAATCTGAATTTCAAACAATATAGGATTGGCACATTAAAAACATTTTTTTAATATAAAAAAAAATGTCGTTGTCATACTAACCGTTGGCGGTTAGCATCAAGGTGGTCACATAATGATTTGGGTGATGGTTAGAGTGGGAGGTTAGGACTTTGTGTCATGCCCCCTAGTTTTGGCGAATGGGTCACATGGAATGTTATATGGGGGGTCAGGGCTAAGTCCTGACCCCTAACCCTGAACTCCGCCAAACTCCAATTCAAATAAAACCTTTAAACCTTATATAATGAGAAATAATTTGGCATATTGGTAATTGTTTGTTGGAAGAAGGTCTGGTGTTTGACCCCCGCTCGGTCTGCTTGGCCCTTAACCCAATTTTTGGTGGCCTCTTGTGCTGCCATGTGGCGACCTTCGGTTGGGCCACGTGGCAGCATGTGGTTGGTCATCATTCCCACCAATGAAATCACACCAAATAGCTCCCAATGAAATTTTGACAAGTGGCAAAGCTTGACACGCTAAAAAAATAACCTTTTAACCGACCAGAAGAGGCCACGTGGCAGCCTTCTAGTGGTCCAAATTTTTTCCCTGTCAGCTGCCATTTTTTTAAAAATTTCCTATTTGGGAAAGAAAACATTACATGTTTCTAGGAGTATACAGTGTCAGTTTTCCGCGAAACAAATTGCGTTGGATTCATAACGATGAGATCTACACATTCGTTTACGTTCCACACCATTCTGACAACTTTCATTTTTTAGCATAATTTTGAGCACCTGATCATCGATAAACCTGTAATAAAGTCCATGGAAATGACCTCCCATTTCCACTCTAGAATTGGAATCTGTTGTAGTAGTTCACCTGGATGCTTACACTCCGCCTTGACCTGTTGACAATCCAAGCACCTAGCCACAAACTCTTCTATGTCTCTCTTCAAATTCAACCAATAGTAAAACTTATTTACTAATGTCAGCGTCTTTTGATAGCTTGGGTGACCTGAATACAGTTTCACATGAAAATCCCTCAAGATGAACTTCTTGAGTTCGATGTTGTCTGACACATATATCCTGTCTCTAAACTTGATCAAGCCATCTGTTGTGAGACGATAGTCCACATCCCGTGCTCCCGCACCTATACTTGTACCACTACATGTACCTGTACCTGTACCTTTACCACTATATGTACCTGTACTCTACTGCAATCTGTGCCTAAGATCCATATACTTGACATCCTGCTAACATGCCTACAATATCCTATCATGTAGATCTATTCCATAGGAACTCATAGCTTCTATATGATTCACCTGTATCTGTCTGCTAAGAGCATCTGCAACCCTATTCTCTTTACCTTTAATATACCTAATCTCAAAGTCGAGCTCACTGATCATGACCAACCATCTAGCTTTCCTAGCGTTCATATTCGGTTGGTCAAATAGATACTGCAATCTACTGTGATCACTCATGAATAAAAATCGTCTGCCTAGAAGATAATGCCTCCTATGACATCTTTAATGCATGAATGATCGCTGCCAACTCAAGATTGTGTGTTAGATAGTTCTACTCGTGCTCATTTAGTTTCTATGACTCATAATACACCATCTGTCCTCCCTCTCTTTTAAGCATATGTACATACCACAAACTCTTTGTCCAGATATGCGATCTTTAACACTGGAGCATTTCTCAACAATTATTTCAACTGTTCAAAACTTGATGCACGTTTCTTTGTCCATTCAAACTTCTTACCTTTCCTTTGTCATGACATAATATGATAAGAAATATGTGAGAATTTCTTAAAGAACCTCTTGTAATAACCTGCTAACCCCATAAAGGACCTTACCTTATCCACATGCCTAGGAGCTTCCCTCTTGATGATAGCCCTTATCTTTTCTAGATCTACTACTATGCCTTCCTTGGAGACCACATGCCCCAAGTAATATACCTTTGTCTGAAAGAAACTACATTTTCTAAGATTGGCATGCAACTGATTTTCTCTTAGCAATCTCAACATTGCTACTAAATGCTTGACATGTTCTTCCTCATTCTTAGAATATATCAAGATGTCATCAATGAATACAATAATTTTTTTTTTCCAGATAAGGACGCAACACATTATTCATCAAGCACATAAAAGTAACTAGAGCATTAGTCAAACCAAATGGAACTAAAACAAACTCATAATGCCCATACTTGGTCCTGAAAGTTGTCTTGTATATGTCCTCTTCCTTGATGTGTACCTGATGATATCATGATATCAGATCAATATTCAAGAACACTACTACTCCCTTCAAATGATCAAATAAATCATCAATCGTAGGCAATGGATACCTGTTCTTGATGGTCACCTTGTTCAACTGCCTGTAATCGATGCACAACCTAAGAGTACCATCCTTCTTCTTCACAAACAATACCGGTGCACCCCATGGTGATACACTTGTCCTAATGTATCCCTTGTCAATCGTTTCATTTAACTGCAACTTCAACTCTACTAACTCTAGAGTGCTCATCCTATATGGTGCTTTTGATGTTGGCGATGCCCCTGGTACAAACTTAATGGAAAAATCCACTTCCCTGTGAGACGGTAACTCTGAAATATCTGATCAAAACACATCTTAAAACTGTTGTAAAACTGGTTACCTACTCAATATCTCCACATCCTCATCCTCCTTACCTTTATCACTAGAAATGTCCACTACAAATAACACACACCCTTTTCTGCGATTGTGCTTTTCCTGCATGGTTGTCACCATTTTAATTGATGTTGGTTTCTTCTTACCCTACATGACTCCTTGTTCTCCATTATCATCCAAACACTTCATGGATTTGTCATAAAAATCCAATTTGGTCCTATGAAGATACAACTAGTCCATACCCAAAAGCATGCTATACAAACCCAACAACAATATATTCAAATGTGTTGATGTAGACATACTATTCAACACAAATGCACAAGCTCTTACCCAATGATGAACTCGCTTCTTTGTACCTGTATCCAACTGCACTAACCAAGACTCTACATGCACTTCTTTATTCAAATCACACTTATCCACTAGGTTAGGATTAACATAACTATAATTAGATCTAGGGTCAATCAAAATATAAACAACTTGATCACAAATCTTACCATCCATCTCGACAATAGATGCATGGTGATTTGTCTTCATGTTATCCAATGCTGCATAGATCCTAGGAACACTCTTTCCAACATCCCCCACTGTTTGTGCTTCCTGAGTGACTGTAGATCTGTGGTTTACCACCCTGATGTTGTGGAAAATATCTCTGATGATGATATTTGCCACAAGTCCAACACCGTATGGGATTCCTATCATCACCCTTGTTATGCTCAGACCGAAATTCGTAGGGCCTCTGTTAGATGCATATAATTTCTTCTGTGGCACGGAATTTTTTTTGTTACTTGTTAGGCCTTGCTCATTTCTTTTCCCATTTCCATTTATTTTTATTATTACCTTTTCAGTGTGGTTTAGTCTCAGATATGCGCTTTGATTGCTCGTAATAATGATTAAGGTTCTGGATGGCCTCCTCCAATGGTCTAGGCTCATCAAAATTAGTCTAGTCTTTGACTGCTATCGAAAACCCACTGATGAATCTCTGAATATTGGCCTTCTCCTTAAGGTAAGGCGCAGACCTCAAAAACTCTAGAAATATTCTAGTGTAGTCATCATTGGTCATAGAGCCCATATTTAGCTCATAAAACACTTTTTCCTTGTCGTCATAATATCTCTTTGATAGAGAATTCTTCCTGAATAGTCTCTCGAATTCACTCTAGTTCAAATCCTCTTCATGAATACCTCTGACATTCTTGACATCTTCCCACCAAATATTCGCTTTATCTTTGAGGCTGAATGTAGCTATTTTAGCTTTCATGTTCTATGAGTAATCATGTGTCTTGAAGAACTTGTTCATTCCAAGCAACCATGCTTCTGCATCTTATTATTTCTTCACATCTCCATCAAATATAGGTGGCTTTGATTTCTTAAACTCATCCGGAAAATATCCATTGTCACTATTATTGTAAGGATTATAATGATGACGATCATAGTGCCTGTCAAAACTAGAACTAGAATAATACTTGTTTCTATCACCTTTCCTATCCGGAGTGTCCAAGAACCTGCCATATCTGATTGTTTCATCTCTATCTGACCTGTGACCACCATGAGACCTACTATCATATGCCCCATTAGTCCCATCCTCCTATCCATTGCTGATCCAGAGTGGTTCCTATTGTTGCAACTTTGACAAACTCTGAAGAATTATTGCATTGGCTTCTGCTTGTTTCTCCCGTGCATGTATGTTTCTATCATTTTCTGCTTTGCAACTCCTTATTTTAGATATCATTTTTTGGGATTCAACTGCATTAAGTAATTCATTCATCTATGACCATTTCCTACAGAGGTAGTTGCAACTAACTAATTTCTCATGATTTTTGAATAATCCACTTAGCACTCATTGCATCAGGTGATGCTCACAAGGGTAAAGAAGTGGGATTGAAACTAGTGAAATGAATCACATAGTGTCAATCAGCACTTCCGAGGCTTGCAAACAGTAAATAGGAATTCTCGGGAGGTCACCCATCTTAGATCGCCTCTGGCTCAAGCGTGCTTAGCTATGGAGTTTTTCCCCACAATCAAGCCCACTTAGCTTGCTACTCCGGGGCTGCAAATGGGGTAGCAAGCTAAGTGGGCTTGATTGTGGGGAAAAAATCCATAGTTAAGCGCGCTTGATCCAGAGGCGATATGGGATGGGTGACCTCCTGCGAAGTCCTGGTTACTGGGTGCAAGCCCTGGAAGTGATGATTGACGCTATGTGATTCATTTCACTAGTTTCAATCTCACTTCTTCACCCTTGTGAGCATCACCCAATGTAATGAGTGCTAGGTGAACTATTTAAAAATCATGAGAAATTAGTCAGTTACGACTACCTCTCATGGAAATGGTCATAGATGAATGACTTACTTAACATAGTTAAATATGAAAACCCCTCAATACTTAAACTCCTTATTTCTTCCTTCAAACTCCTCAATTTGTCTGCTAAGTCGGAAGAATGCCCAACACCATGCTGCTCATCTGATTCATAGGGAGAATATTTGGAGTATACCATCTTGCTAGTCATCTTGGTTTCTTTCCTACAAGGCATGTTGAGATTCAACAAGAAGATTCATCACCCCCGCCTAGTGCATTAAGCCCCTGGTTGCATTAAGCACCCAGACTAGGGTGGGGCTCACACTGCTATTTTTGGGTGGATGTATATTTTTATTATCCCTTAATTTAGATGGACATTAAACTGTAATCTATTCTCAATGTGGACTTGAATGAGTTATCTGAAAGTGATAAATCCATTTAGCTAGTGTATTTTGACTTAGAGGTGGGTTAGTTGGACATGCAGATTAATTATAGTTGTAACAAAGTTCAAAGTGTAGTGGTGCATGAGTTGGTGCAAGTTGTAAATAGTTTAACTCAGTTAAGTGAGTTAAACTCAGTTGTGCTAGTTGTAACTGAAGATACACTAGTGAGAGATCTAGTGAATTAAATATTAATTAATTCACAATCAGTGATCTCACATGCAACTGAGGATTTACTATTATTAGCTGCATGTATGTCATATCCAGTGGAGACCCAATTGAGTTCTAGGTGAAAGGGAAGTTGAATATCAGTTGTAGGATTATCTTCTTGCACACATGCATGAAAACACTTGGAGTTCCCATGATACTTGCATAGTCAAGGTAGGAAATAATTCCTATCTTTTAGGGATCGTTACCATCAGGGATTGCGCAAGGCATGCAGGCTGTCTGGAGGTTGAGAATTGGCTATGTGTTGGTCAGTTTCGCATATGACAATGTGAGACAATTAGCTGATGTACTGAGGTCTCTTGTGAGAAGAGTTTTGTATGTAATTGTTTCATGATCCACGCTTAATATACAATAGAATATAGTGGGGTTTTTAGCTTTAAGCTTTCCCCGATAAATTATTTGTGTTGTGTGTGATTGATCTTTCTTCATGTTCATGTGATTAGCGATTGTGTTTTTAATTCTGCAAAACATTTGTAGAAGAGATTTAGTATTTAACTTTAGTACATTGTTAGATCAGGTGAATTGAAGATATACATGCTTGTTGTATAATTTCCACAAGGAATAATATGTCAAATAAACCAAATCATAAACAAATCAATGTACCTTAGCATCATTCGGGGAGGATGTCTCATCTACAAGATCAATAGATCAGCGTAATACATGTATAAACATAATCATAAAATAATATAGACATATAACACATAGGTATATCAACACATAAACATCATTCTAACCATAGACCAATCATCAATGCACGACCATATCAATCACATACCATGACCCCATGCATGACAACAACAACCATACCAATGTACACTGACAAAATGTAAGCACTTGACATGTATAAATAAGACATAACCAATAATACACCCATGATAACACATTCTACAACAACCTAGTCAACCTTCACATGGCGACATCACTACAACCATGACCAACACCATGCATATGCAACAAGCATATATATCACAAGCATAAGAAACACATATGCAACTGACATGAATGCATGACCAAGATACTACCCATCCAGTCCGAGGGGTGATACCACTCTATAACACGCTCCTCCCAGATATACCCAAGAAGCCGACCAACTGGGGTAAACATGTGACAAATAGTTACTATGATATGATTCAACTCCTCATGTGTCAGTGAAGGAAGTGGAATCGACGAAAAACAACAACACAGACCTTCTGCACATGCTACAAGACACACAAAAGCCATCCAAACCTTTTAGGAGGCTAGCCCCTGAGTCAAATTGACCTTTTAGTGGATCAATCACCCAGCCGCTCTATTGATATGGGCAAGGGTGCGACTAGAAACCTCTAGTCACTCACACAACATGGGTATGTGTGCGAATAGGGACTTTTCCATGTAGTTCTGTGCCTGTGACCTCGATTTCCATGCCACTTTTTTAGGCCCAGGGCATAGGTCACTTCCCAGAACTCCATGGCACTTCCAAAAACAAAATATAACAACATAATAACGATGTAAATGAAATTACTTGAAAAAGTACTTGACTGGACCCCTAATAGCCATGATATACATTTCGTCAAACATGTCACAATATGTAATCTACAAGTTTAAACAAAAGATCTAAGCTTATGGGTCTCATACTTATCTGAGAATCGTTAAGAAGAACTGTTACCTCATCACATTAGCTCCATTATAATCTATTAGGTCATAGATTCATTGTTCATTCACTTACAAATCAAAACATGATGAGAGCCATACATCATCACTATCATAGAACATATTCATAACCAACATATAAACAACATAAATGACAAGTATAAAACAACCATATAAGCCACATAATAACAAATATATTTACTCATCAATACAAGAGGAAAATAACTCTTATTTCCATAAGCAAAATGAAACCAATTTTGGGACTTCCACATACCACCCGACCATAGACATGGTTGAGCAAATCTCTCTTCATTCAGTCACCCCTGTGCCATGTTCCAAGCATGAATGTGGGATCTCATAAAACACATCAATAAAAAACCAAACAAGGGCTTCCAGAGGCCAAACTACTTCAACCCTCAACCAGTGATTACACCTCATGGTCATACATCACTAACCATCACCAGATTGGTCTTTACCCAAGCTTTCCAGGGCTCCAGAGTGTTTGTTCCAACTAGGGCTTCCAGGACTAGTAATTCAACCAACAATTGTCGCCGGACTTCTAGATTGTTTTTCCAACCAGGGCTTCCAGAACTAGTAACTCAGCCCACCAAGGGCTTCCAGAGCGTTTTTCCAACAAAGACTTCCAGGACTAGTAACTCAGCCCAACCTGTTACAGGGCTTCCAAAGCATTTGTCCAACCAAGGCTTCCAGGAACTAATAACTCCACCCATAGCCAAAGGCACATGAAAACCAACTAGAAAACAAAAGTAAAACCCACAACACCATGGATATACAGGAAATGGAAAGGTTGGGAAAAACCACTGTCAATCCAGGAAATCATCCATGCCAATGACATATCATAAAAAAAAAACCACATGCACATGCCATGCATTCCAAAACTAGTGAGGAAATCATACATGCAACCTGGTACCTGCAAGAAAAACCCACTACTGCTACTGATCCTGATGCCCTCTTACGCTTTCCTGATTTTTCTCTGCCTTCTTACTCCAAAATTCTGAGTATTCCACACTCTCCATGATAACTCCAAGAAACTCTAAGTGTCCAAGAGTATGATAGAGAGAGAATATAATGAGAGCTCCAAAACTGAACTAAAAAAATTCTGTGAATTCATCATCATAAGACTTTTTATTAATGAGGCCTCTAATTTATTTAATTTTCCATTATTTTCCTTCATTTTCCTCCTCACATGCAACCCGTGACCTTTCACCTCCCTTTTCTCATATTCTCCATTATTCTCATAAATAAATGCCAATAAATTTCACTTTGCCTTTCCAAAGCCTTATCCATTTCCTTTTCCAACTTCCATACCCATAATAAACCATATGGACACCCACACTATGATGTTTTTCCCAACATTCAACTTGGAATACGTGTCCCATGACCATGGTTATTATTTTTCCTTTATTAATTTTTATTACATGGAATTTTCACCAGGGTTGTTACAACTAACCCGACTTGCATAGTTGGAACCAACTTGACCTTATGGAGACAATTAATTCAATTTTCAAAAATTGAATTTCCCTCTTTTTAAGACGACTTGCATTTTACATTTGAATTTATCATTTATTTTCCTTTAGAGGGCGAAAGTATATTATGAAGACCGTGGCATATTTACAAAAATTTAGAAAACTTGACCTATTTGATGCATGGTTTTAGGAGCGTTTAGGAAGCTTGACTTCCTCTAATCACATCTCATGAAATATCATGACCTAAGATCTGAAAGTTGGACTAGGTGATCAATAAGATTTCCCCTCACTATGGTCCGAGTTTCAACTCATGTAACCTCCCATAAGTAAAAAAGAAGAAATTATAACATGACCTATTTGATGTATGATTTTATAAGCATGCATGAAGCTCGACTTCCTTTGACCATATCTCCTAAAATATCGCGACCCAAGATATGAAATTTGAATGAAATGATCAACATGATTTTCCATCAGTATGGTCCAAGTTTCATTTTTTGGAACCTCTTAGAAGAAAAATTATAGAAGAAAATCCAACATGACCTTTTTAAAGATGCATTTATAAAGCATGACTTCCTCTGATCACGTTTTTTTAAAATTTCACAACCCAAGATTTGAAAGTTGGACCAAAGGATCGACAAGATTTCCCTTTACTATGGTCTAAGTTTTAGTTTCTGGAACCTCCTAGAAGAAAATTTATAGAAAATATTCCAACATGATCTATTTTAGGAAGAATTTAGGAAGCATATCTTCCTTAACTAGTGATGTTATAAAATCTAATACATATACAAAAATACAACCATGATAAATTTTCTAAAGGTAAATGCATGCACACATAAAATTGTTGAAAAGAGAAATTAAATGAGCATGCATGTCACTAAATCATCTATGCTCAAAATATCATTAACACAGAGATAAATATTTATCTATTGCAACTAGAAAAATATTAGAAACTGAAGAAGGGTGAGCCATGTTCCACCCCAACAGAGGTTCAATTGTGTTGCATTTTTCCTCACAATTGGTCAGTCTTGTGCAAGGTCTTGATGCCTTGAGCAGAAATTAACTTAGGTTTTTTTCACACACTTAGATTCAGACCATATTTAAAACCAAAAGTGAAGTCCACTCTCCTCCACACATATGAATGAATTTTAGTGTTCAACCTTTCCATTCCTTTACTAGGTCTGTATACATCCACAAATTACAATGTAGGTT
The DNA here is from genome assembly GCA_034641835.2 of Pinus albicaulis. Taxonomy (NCBI): domain Eukaryota; kingdom Viridiplantae; phylum Streptophyta; class Pinopsida; order Pinales; family Pinaceae; genus Pinus; species Pinus albicaulis. The sequence continues at coordinate 795,884,350 of CM076577.1, read as the reverse complement.
TGCATAACACACGAGAGTCCTTCTCTAATATATGTAGTCCCTCAACCCTCCCTTCTTCAATTATCTTTGTGCCACACAAAAATAAGGACCAATACAATACATTCAATTCTTATTACACAAGTTGTCACCAATTCTCATGCCAATTTGAATTTTTGAGTGAGAGAGAGAGAGAGAGATATGTATGAGATAGTAATATAGGAGAAAAAAATAAAATCTTAAGAACCAAGAAGAAAAACCCCTTGAGTGCTCCTCCCTCTTATTTTTATAATCACACCTTGACCCTTCATCTTTCCAACCTTTTAGCTTCTTCAGAATACTAACCATCACATCAAAGGGAAATATTCACCCAAGGTATATTTTCCCTCTTAAGTAAATATTTCCCCTTCTTCAAGGCATCATAATATATTGATTATCTCATTTCTTCAGCTTTAGCATTTGTATTAATAAAATTAAACATTACATCATATAATAGAGTTTGACATCATAATGATAATGCTGGAATCCCAACGTTATATGTTCTTAATTCCATACAAAATTTGGGGTATTGAAAGGGGTGTCACATTCCCCCCCGCCCCCCCCCCGCCCCCCTTTAAGGAGCATCATCCTCGGTGTTATATTATCTGTGGAACTATTATATGGAGAATAAGGGATATGCCACTTTCATATTAGCACATTTTCCATGTCATCAATTACCACTTCAATCTATGTAATTCAATTTTCACAATCCAGTTACCTCTAGAACTTCTGGCATTCTAAAACATTAAATCATGGTTGTTTGTTGCTTCACAAGGCTTCCATAGGGAACAAGTTCAACTCATTGTTTTCTTGGACACACCTAATGCATTCATGATCCCAATCAGTATGTATGTGAATCTTGAAAACCGGTTCATTCAAGTCTCCCCTTCCTTGCATTCACACACCTTCCAAGTTCAGGCACCCCCTTATCTGCCTCCATATTCCTTCATGTGATCCATTCCTTAGAAATAATTTCTCGCACAGGAAGCGTCTCAAGACTTATGGAGTCTTGTAGCCAATATGTCCCTCTGGCTTTCTCTAAATAACACAACAAATTTATCATAACATAATTCATTTTGATCAATGTATGTCATAGGGTTCCTGTTTCACCACAATGGCCTTGTCCCTAGGATTTCTAGCTTCACAATCATCGTTTGTCCTTCTTGGATATATCATCATCTCACCTATATCACAAGCATACAGTTTCCATGAGATTAATTATAAAATTTAAATAAATTATTCTTCCTTTTTCTTTTCTTTTCCAAACTTGCTTCATATAGGAGTCATATTTCATATATATGAGATTCTTATCATGATGTTTGACTCTTACATATGGTATTACTTGGCCTTCATTATCATAACCAAAGCTATTTCAACTAAAATATGTACTTTCAATCAACCAAATAGTGGTAAGTGTTCATACATAATATATTTTCATTGCAATATTTATAACATCTCGTAAAGTGATCTTAGAATTATTATACACATCATAATTCAATCACTTTAATGTATTCAAACATTTATTCCAAAAACGAAAGGGTCAAAACTGAAAGATACACATCTCTAAATTCATGAGTAACTAGCTTCCATTTTGCGTTGCATGATGAAGGATTCATGCCTCATTCCGCTACTCAACAATTCCTCAAAATTATTAGAAGTTTTTTTTTTTCATGACATTTAGTCATGCAATTGATTGTCTTATACAAGCATGCATCCAATTAATGCATCAAGCATATGTACCATCAAGATTCATAATATGAGTGTCATGACCAAACCACACCATGGTAATTCATGGATGCATTACAAATATTCTAGCAATATTCACAGAATGAAGGATTTTTGTCTTTTTCATAACCCACTAGGTATTAATAACAAACTTGCTTTCATATATCAACAATTCCATACAATTTTCACATTAACTAGGAAAAACAAACCCTTTAATTATGTGTTCCTTACCAACAATCTCAACATTATATGATAGAATCACTTATCTCAAGCTTAAAAACTATTGGGAAAATATTCATGGACTCATAAACACAATTGCAATCCCTAAATTTGTTTCATACATCCTACATTTTCATGCATTCTCTCAATGCATTACCAAATATATTTTGTTTTATGAATGGATTATTCATTCATTTAATATTTTTTCAACATGGAAGCTCAATGCTTGCATACGTTATTAAGATTTTACTAAATATTTTTGTGTTGAAAATTTTCTTCGTTAACCATACCTATTCTTGGGAATCCATGCATTAATTTGAAAAATAGAAGATATCAAATTCAACTAACAGGAATTCTTAGTGTCAATTCCTTTACCTTTTTACATTTTCTTGCTACTTGCCCTACTTGGATACCATCACATGCATTCTCAACTAAGATATTTTCAAGGAGTTCAGTTGGCTTCTTAACATACTTGATGCTGCAACATTCAACAATCCCTGAAATGATATCAACCTAACATATTAGTCACAACTCTATCATTTCATCTTATTACACAAAAGTTTCAATGAATATTCATAAAGAACAATTGAACTATGTACAAAATTTACAAATTCAAACAATGTCTTCAATCATGCACCCAAAAATGTTCATATACATCTTGTCATGCATGTGTCATACTAGTACATATTCCATGCTATTCATACCCATTTATTTTTAAATTTAATTTTCAACCCATCTTGTTTTCATATGCACAACATATGATAAGTCTCATAAGCATAGCATAAGCACACTAATTTCATTCATGTTGTGGTTAACAATAAGAGATCGCTCGAACAATTTCCATACGAACATTCCATATGACATGGAATTTATTAGGTAACATTATTGTATTATCCAAAACCTAGAAATTACCAATTTCTATTTGTTTACCATTCACACTTTCATATTATATTCATAAATAAAATATATCAGGCTAGCACAATTTTCAGTTAAGGGAACCTCCCTTCTTAAGCCATCTTCACAATTGTGATTTCACTATCCATTTTGTTTATATTAACCCAGTCAAACCTTGCTTAACTGATCCTTTATCCACATCTACCATCTAATACAACTTTGCAAGGCATACTTCCAAGTTCATTAGGAATTTCATCACATGAATAAACATAGAAATTTTATTAAATAAAGAAAAAAAATTTCCCAAATTCTTAGCAGACTCACAACCAAAATTTCTTCCATGTAACAACTATGGGGCCCCTCCCTCTTGCACATATCAGTTGTCTCAAAACACATTATATCAATACAATTTTCTTGGAACATGATCATTCATTCATGCAATCTCACAAGCATATAATCATATCATGCACTTAATGAAGAATTAAAACAGTGCTTTAAGTTTGCATAAAATTCAAGAGTCATAAGAAATAATTCTTAGAGCACTTATATGGAGAGAACCACTTAATGGAAGCAAAACTCTTATTTTCTCTTAGCCACAAGATTTTCTACTCTTGTTTTTTCAAGAGTGGGTCATTCTCAGGTTGGGCCATGACTCGACAAAGACATTGACTCACCAAGAGCTTAGTACGATATGTAAATAATATTGAACACACACAAGGACAAGGTACCAACCCCAACAACCTCCAAAGAATAGTTTCACATCCCCCCATCATCCCACTCGACCCGAGGAAGTGCATCCCCCTTATCTAATCATATAATTTCCTCGAGCTACATTACTATACTTCCAGGGTGGTATCCAACTTGGGTTGGTTGAGGATGTCTCAAAACCATGTGGCTTATAGGAGTTTCATCTACCTTTGGGATACCAGGTATTCTCCAGACCCCCCCCCCCCCCCATACACTTTTCTCTACACTTTTCCCTCCATGGCTCCAAAATTCCATGAGGAAACCCAAGTAGAAGTGTTCTCAAAACACCATTGCAACATGCATACCAACATGCATAGGTTTCACTTGTACCATTCTCTCAAAAACGCCTTATCTTCCATAGCCTTGATTCTACAAGACTACATAAAACACCTTCATTGCCTTCCCAATCATGTTATGAAACTATTCATTGCTACATATTCACCATTAACCACTATTATTCATCTGAATCATGTTATGAAAATAGACTACTCTGAGTCTTTATGCATGCACATCCATTATTGTATCCACCGAGCATATCTTCAGCCATCTAACATATCGTTATTTAGTATCTATTCAATGGAAATGAATCTTTAAACTATTTCATCTCTTACATTTTTATCATGCCTATGTTGTTATTCATCAGCATATGTGATCCAAGATCTTTCCTTTTCTATTGTAAAAAAAAAAAAATGCTTAAAGAGCATGAAAATACCATAAATGCAACATCCATGAAGAAACAATACAAAAAGAAGGAAATATAGACAATGCATCAAGATTTTATAATAGAGTTCACTCACAATGTGTGAGCTAAGTTTGTGGGCTCAAATTCAAAGTGGAGAGGCCCCCTTATTATCTCAACAAAATAATGGAAAATACATGGAAATACCTCACTTCTGGGGATGACCCAAAACTATGATACTTAGATCACAATTCAGACTACACCAGTGGATTCCTTTTGAAATTTGGAGAAAAATGATTATAAAATTCATAAGGTTTTGGAACTGTCACCTCCTCAAATTTCCTGCTGCAACATATTAGAATATGCTTTTAATATTTCCTTAAAATGTTCCCAGAATCAACCTTGAGATCTATGTGTACTTAGGCGAAGGTTCCCTCTCGGCCTGCGTGCAAAGATTCAATTCATCTCCACCTCCATTGCATCTATCGTGGGTGCCCAGTCGAATGCGTATATGGGTTTAAATATTAATCATTGGATGGACCTACCAAGCCTACCACTTGGGGCGGATGAATGGCATACAATTGTTAAGACTTATGGTTGGCGAGGGTCCCAAGGTCAAACCCACATGGCCCCACATTTCTGGTTTCTGGACTTTATATATATATATATATATTCATTGGACAATCGTTTCAACCATTGTCAGTTTTAGCACTAATTCCACCAAAATAACTGATGCTGCCAACTTAATCCCTATTCTAACTTTGGTATGAGCCAAGTTGTCTTGGCCAACCATGGGGTGCCACATGGTGCCCAATGATTAGGCCACATGGTGTATGTGGATTGGTCCACCTATATGCATAGTCAAACTTTCAGTCGTGCCACGTCAAGCACCACTAGGATGGCGTGTCATGCGATGTGGCATGTCTGGGTGACACATGGTGCCCTGTGCTTTGTGCCACAGGGCACTGCTAGTGCCAAAATTTTTATTGTTCAGCAAAAACTTTATATGAGAAAAACTTTATCATAAAAACTCGGTTTAAGGTGAAATTCACATTGTTGGAATTATATCAATGAGATCTATGACTTGGTTCTGTTTTTTATAAGATTTGAGGACTTCAAATTTTGAGCCTTTTTGGGTCCTCTTGGATCAACCTCCCCACTGAGATGCTTTTGGGCCTCCAAAAGCCTTATCAATCAACAAGTAAGGGAGAGAATTTCTCTCCCACTTTCTACTTTACAATCCATCGTGATTTGCTGGGTTTCATTCCTTTAAAACCCACTCGAAGGCACCCCACATCTCCCCATCATGAAGTCCTGGCTCTTGTTTCTAGGATGATGTCTTCAGGTAACTTGTCCAAGTAATCTATAGAATTTGTCCCAATATTTTCTAATATGGTGAATGGAACATATATGATTGGTTCCAACTTTTTTCCTTCTCACTTCAACCTGTCCTTACTTATTTGAAGTCATACTTCATCTATAACCTGGAACTGATGATCAACCCTATGATTTTCATGTCAGGCTTTATATTATGCTTGACTCTTCTTGAATTGTTCCTACATTGCCTGATGTATCATCTGGATTCTCTGAATGAACCTAAGAGCTCTTCCTTCATCACTTCGTTCATGGGAATCCTCATCTTTCCCAATGAAAAAATCTAAAGGTGACTTTGGTAAGTACCCAAAGCATGTTCCAAATGCTGAACTTTGGGTACAAGAGTGCAAATCTTGGTTGCATTCATGCTGAGCATAATGCATCTATTCATCCTACAACTTAGGATTCTTGCTACAATACCCTTGGAGCAAATGAACCATTGTTTTGTTGACGACCTTTGTCTATTTTTCAGTATTTGGATATAAATGCATACTCCTCTTATCCATAAGCTTGTCCAAAACTCTCCAAGGAATCGAGAATCTCAATCTGAGATAGTGGATGTGGGTAGTCCAAAATGGACCCATACATGTTAAAATAAAATTTGAGCAGTTTTCTCAATAGTAATATGATTTTTACATGGAATAAATACACATATCTCTAAACCTATCCATTAATACATACAAGTAGTCATGACCCATTTTTGACAAAGGAAACCCCCATACAAAATCCATGGAGACACTCTCCTAAGGATGAGAAGGAACAAAAGGTGGTGTGTACAATGCCAATTTTCTATTAGTTGGGTTACAAGAAGAGAACATCACACACCCCTTAATATAATTGGCTACAATTTGTTTCATTTGAAGCCAATAACAAAACCTCTTCAAATTAGCCAGGGTTCTTCCTACCTTAAAATTTCTTAGACACAAGATAAGTGTGAGCTTCTCAAATTAGATAGACTCGTTCACTTGTAGGAATACATATTTTTATAATATGGTAGAGTAAATTTCCTTGCAAATGATAGTTCTCCACCTGTGATCCATGGGTTAGCCTCTCATAAATACCTTTAAAATATTCACCAGTAGCATATTTTTCAACATAACTATCATGAGCTAAAGAAGAATTATTCAAAACAATAGATGTAGAAACAAGAGGTCTAGAAAGCATATCTGCTTGTACCCTTCTTGTACTTGATTACCAGATGGAACTCATGAAGGAAACCCATCCACTTAAAGTGATAAGATTGTTGGATCTTAGTTTGTGACTGGAGGGATTGTAAGGGTTGATGGTCTATATTTATGATAGCCTCCTTACCTATTAAGTAATACTTCCATTTATTAACACTTTGTACCAAGGAATACAACTCTTTGTCATACGTGGGATAGTTAACAATAACTTGTGAAAAATAATTAGAGTGGTAAAAAACAAGCTTACGATGATGCATCAATACTTCACCCATGGAATTTCCATTAACATCCATCTCGATCTTGAATGAATACTTAAGGTATGACAAGGCTAATACTAGTGTCGTGTTGATATTCTCTTTCAAGGTGTCGAAAGTCTTCTACTACTTTCCTCCACATTAAAAGGCATGCTTTGCACTGTACCTAAGAACATTTGGAAGGATCTCATGTTGAACTCCCCTCTTGAGTGGAAACCCACCTCGTTCTTGAAAAATATCATCAAAGTTAAAAATAATATCAAACATTTCTTTACTGCGAGAAGGATGAAACCATTAGAAAGCATAAAATTCCTCAACATATTTTTCTCTCACAACCATGAGCACACATTGCTTGCTAGATTTGATGATTCCTTTCATATGTCCCGCATTAACAAGAGTTGAATGAGCTCTGAAAATATATTCCACCCCATATTTAGTGAGATGGTATTTGTTCTCATGCCTAAATAATACTTCCTCCCTATCATATAAGTATGGGCTTACCAAGACTATGCCACAAATTTCAAGTGGGAAAATATATTAATCAACCTCATATATCAACTTTGAAGCAATGGAAAATCTGACCCTGCACTTCTTGGTGACATTGAGTTTTGGATTGTCGCACACCCAACCAAGAGGGAAGGGTTTCAGGTGAGGTCTCATTTCCAAATCCAACTTCTTAAAAATTGATTCTCAGATCAAATCAACTTGAGAACCTAGAGAAAATAGTGTATTTATTTTTGTGTTCTTAGATACAACTCTTATATGAAACAATTTTCTTCTTTTTCTTTCATCACCATGAGATTTTCTTTCAAAAATTGAACTAGCATTACCTTTTACCCCAATGGGTGTGATCTGCATCTCATCACTAGAATTAGAACATAGGTCTTGTTGCATTATAGCAAACGTCTTCTGCTTCCCTTTTCCACCAAAATTCTTATGTTTTAGCTCAGGATGTAGTTTCCAACTGCGTTCCTCATCGTTCCCATATTTATTGTAGTGAGCATAAAATGGTTTTTTTTCCTCTTTATTTGTTGCCATTTTCTTCTTGCCCTTTCCTTTGAACCTGTTGTTATGTAACTTGGACGAAGGTTTCTTTGTGTGATCTTCTTGTTTGCAGTTTCTCCTATTTTCTGAGATGGATTGTGTTAGCATTGGTATTTTCATCCCACCCACCCCACCTTATTTTGCTATGTTTTCACCTCATCTCCGTCATTATCATTGATTTCACTTCATTTTTTACTATTTTCACCTTTTTCCCCAATATCCAAACGTTTCATCTCATTTGCTAAATTATCCAAGTTATTACTAAAACCCAAACTTCATTTACTATATAGCCTAAATTATATTTAAAACCCATATTTTAGGGTTTTGAATTCCATTTAAAATCCCATTTAACCCCCAAAACCCACATATTTAACCTTTCGGGGCTTATTACTTTATAAACCCATTTTTTATAAAGTTTCGGACTTTATGTTATAAGATCCGCCACCCATCGAAAACCGTGTTATTTAAACCATATACCTTATCGTTATATATATCAAATATTATATATATAACAAGATTCACTCAAAACATTGGTGGGACCCCTTGTGCCTCATCACATATCACCATCACAAAGTTTTGTTACAACAATCAAATGCCAAACTTATAAATCGCCGATGCGACGTGAAGTGGGACCTAATCCCCTCTGCGCTTTCTTTTCCCTTTCATTTTCCTTTGAAAAAAATCAAACCTTTACCTTTTCATCGCTTTTCCCTTGCTCCGCTTCCCATTTTCCGATCACGATTGAAGTGGGGCCCCTCATTGCATTTCACACTTTTTACGTGTTTCACATTGAAGCTAAACTCTAAATAATGTGATTGTGATTTTGCAATATTGCATTGCATTTGACTTACCTTTGTGAGCGCCCACAGTCTATCCATTTTAATTTGTGATGCGGTAATTTGACCCCACTTCCGCAGCTCCACCCCCCGCACTTTATAGCCATTGTAATATATTCATATATTCATATATCATATAAATCCATAACACTTACCGCTTTAAACCTTCACCGATTCATAAAAATCTGCTGCATAGCCAATGGGTCCCTCTTCCCCACACTTCACAAATTTAAAAAGTTAACTCCCGTAGCTTATAACTAAAAGCCAAAACCTATGATCTGCATTGCGGTCCGGTCCCACTCCTTCCCCGCCACGTCACTCATCTCCTCCCCCGCGTGTAGCACTTCACAGTGTTTAAAGTTTATATCCTCCATGCTTATAACTAAAGGCTAAGAGTTGTGATATACGATGCGGTTCGGTCCAACCGACCCTCCACGTCACCTCCCCTTCGCATCGCACCGCTGATCATATTATTTATAACTTAAAATGTAAAGGTTGCAAAGTGCGTGGATGCGATGCACTTCAGAATTAAAGTTTAAAAGGTTTCAAGTCTGGTATTTTGGGTTTTTCACACTATTTTGTTTATAAAAAGGTTTTAACACAACAAGAGGATTTCGGGTAATAAAACAACAGAAAGGTCGATGTCATGCAACAAAAGTGTTCAACACTCCATTCACATAGCAGATCTGCCAGCACATCTCTCAACTCATCTATCTGCATATCAGTGAATTGAGGTCCACGTCCTAAATTGCTTCACTACATCAGCACATTAGCAACAACGCTACACGGGAAAAAGGGGTCGATTCAGCTCAATAAAACAAATTATTAACCTTTATCCCTGTTCTAAAGGTGCAGATCCGCAAGGGAGGTTTCTCCAAATTCCTCCAAATCATGAATTTGAAGACTTAGGCAAGAAATTTATGTATTTTTAAACAATTTTATGTTCCTAGAGGTTAGGAATTAGCTTTACTATTTGAAATAATTTTGGATCTGAGATTTTCCTCAGATTTTGTAAATTGGTCTATAAATTGCAGAAATTCAATGTAATAGTTGTTGGAAGTTGGAAATTGGAATCAGTTCATTTTGTTTAGTTGATCAAGGATACTTTGTACTCAGTTTTGGCCAAGCTAATAAAGAGGAGTTGCAACTACATTTATGGGATACCCGTGGTATTGAATGTCTTTCATTGTTTCTTCTTCAGTCACATATGTTTGAATGTATTGTTTATCTTCACTTTCATGTCTATGTTATGATATTTTACAAGATAGAAATTCAGAATACATGCTTGCACATGCTCTGCTTTGGGTAACTGATAATATTTTGTTCATTATCTTCTGTCTGAGAGAAATAAAACTCTTATGCTTCCCCCAAACTCCTTAAATTTTCTAAACCATTCCATAACCATTTCCCTCAAGTGATTGGCATTGTACCTACCTTGCCCCATTGATCCTTGCAACCCTAACTCTATTGCCCTAACCTAGCTTTCCTTGACCCAATTCCATTATCCACTAATTCACCCAACCAAAAACAAATCAAAACAACCCCTTGCACTCATTACCCAGCCTAAAACCTTATTGCTCCAACCCTCCTAATTGTGACCCTTTTGGAGAGATTCCTCTCCGGCTTGATAGGGCTAGCTATCAAGTCAAAATCTTGGTTTGTGGTTACCTCTGTTGGGATTCCTTCCTCATCCTTGGGAATTTGGTGGAGTGATAACATATTGCTTTCACAATCTCTTCATCTAGATTAGTGGGATTAAACAATAACAATTCATAATGAAGAGAACTGTGGAAAGCGCTAATGTATTTCATCAAAGTTTCCAGTGAGTCTAAAGTGCCAATGCTTGTTTCCTAAACTATTCTATAAAACTTTGAACATTCTGACCTTTACCCTATCTTAAGTTTTGACACTCCATCATGGATTTTTTTCTATAACCAAATGGGTAAAATTTACCTTTTAATGTGGAAATAAACTCAAACCATGATGAAAGGAATTTGTCATTATTCTTACTGCCTTTCTGAAGTTTTATCTCCCACCATACAAGGGTTGTGCCTCCCATCCAGAGAGACGCCATATGGATCTTTGCTTTGTCCTCTTCGATCTGTTGTATACGACAGTAAAATTCAATATGTCTAATCCATGTTTTTAGCTTCTCTGCATTATATTCTCCATTAAACATCGGAAAATAAAATTTCACATCTAAATTTAATAATGGATTTTTAGAAGCATTCATAGATGGCTATTTAAATTATGAGAATGAGGGGAAGAGGAAGAGCTTGAACTTGAAGATGGAGATTCAAAAGGTTCTCCTCCACCTCTTTAGTGTACTGACACATTATCTTATGTTGGAGCTCCCTCTTTCTTGCCCTCTTTTTCCATTCTCCTTTCGTAATTTGCAAATAAATTTTCCACTCGATATTTCATCTCATAGAAGGCCCTATGGAAAGCATACTCATTCTCTTTGTGCATGTCACTATCCTCCATTCTCTTTCTTCATGTTGCACTTCCAATATTGGGTTTAAAAGAATTTATTTTTCCTTCACCCACTTTGAGTCTGGCTCTGGTAAGCATCAACACTCACAATTCACATCAAAGACGACCGCTCTGATACCAAAATGATCCAATATATTTCCTTCAGTGATGTTAAATAGAATTAATTAAAGAGAATTAAAATACCATAAATGTAACATCCATTAAGAAGCAAAACAAAAACAAGGACATATAAATAATGCACCAATATTTGATAACAGAGTTCACTCACAATGTGTGAGCTACGTCTCTGGGCCCGAATTCAAAGTGGAGATGAATTTTTATTATCTTAGCAACTGTTAGAAAATTATATGTTACAGAGAAATGGAACACATAAAAATATGCGGAAATACAAACAAAAAAAACATATAAAACAAGAGAGACAAAGATATATGTGGTTCACCCAACTTGGGTTACGTTCACAAAGAAACAACCAGTCCTTCCTTTATATTATCTAGCAAAATTAAGAGACACAACCTATAGGAGATCCACTGTAATATCCTCTACTCTCTCACAGAATCCACCTATCTCTTTCTCGCTCATAATATACATACCACACACAATTGCAATACAATACCCTCATGTGAACTGAGGGGTTTCCTTCTAGGGAAAAAAACCCTAAATTAAACATAACTTCTACCATCAGATCATTCGCCTAATGAACTGCCCAGATTGACTATGAAATTGCAATATTTTACAAGTCAATTTTACAAGGCAATTTTATATATATTTTTAGCTTCAGGGGAAACGCCCCCGAATCCCTGCCAAGGGGGGTGGCTCATAAAATTGTCGTTGCCTCCCCTGGACCCCCTGATGGCGATTAAATGACAACCAAAATTTTCGCTCCGTTAAGAATGATGGTCCAACGCGGCGATAAATCTAAATAAAGAATATAACCAAGCTCCACACCCAACAATATCCCACTTGGAGACTAATTGTAGAAACTCCACCGCTGCTTCATTTGCTGGAAAATTACTCCACTTTGGACCTAGCTATTTCTCATATTCATCATCATACTTGAAGACCAATTGAAACTGAGCATAATATCAATTTCTCCATAATTAAAAATTTTGTTAACATATTTGTAGGATTATGGCTAGTGAATATCTTTTCCAGCTTCAACTGTCCATCTTCCAACACTGACCGTATGAAATGGTACTTGACCTGTATATGTTTAATATTGTAATGAAATATCGATTTCTTTGCAAGACGGTGTTGAGAATTTGGAGGGGTTATAAATTCTCTTCTTGATAATTACTTGTGAGCTTGTTTGCTTATGTATTCTTCCTGGTTAATCTTTCATCAAGTCAATTACCAAAATGTACATGACACAAGTATTTTTACGCAGAAGTAATAATTTTATTGTAGGAAGGTAAATCACATATTTACCTTCCTTTCATTACACTTCAGAATTCATTACAATCCTTGTGATATCTGCACTGCAACCTTGTAAGTATCCGCATTGTATTCTTCTCAAACTGGCTTCATCAACCCACAATCTATACTCTTATGTTTCTTCTATAATATGTAGACTTCAATTACTTCCGCAGCTTATACCTTTATGTTTCTATACCTTCAGTTCCTTCTGCAATTTATATCCTTCAGTTGCTTCTGTTTCAAGTGAATTCGCATTCCTCTTAACTGTTGTACAACTTCAGACAAGTCCACAATCACTTCTCCAAACAGATCTGAAATTTAACATACTTTAACACTGCTTTGCTTCGTATTTAAACCAAACTTCATTACGCTGGAATGTTCTCAGAGACATCCGCAATTCCTTAAACCAATCTTCTCTTCATGTCTCAAATCCACAGATTGTCAATTGGTTCACCGAAAACTTGCTCCTCAAATGTGCCGCAGAGAGGTTATTTATATAGAAAATCTAACTGTATTTTAGGCCAACCAGTCAGCATAATAGGGAGATGATTTTCATGGTTAATTATAGGCCGACATGAAGAATAGATAATTTAGCATTTATAAGATTATCTTAGTGCATCTTTTGGGAGTCATATCTTCACAGTATTTTGCCAAGATCCTGGAGTATATTGTTGACTAGATCCTTCATGAACATGACTCTTAAATACATCTTATTATTTTTGACTTCTTCTTTACATAAGAATATAATTACATAGTCAACATGAAGATCAACCTAGTTATACTTTTCAACACTCCCTCTTAACTAGGGAGGTATTCATACAGGTACATGGTTACTTTCAAACTGAAGAATCCCATAAGAAAAATCGGATTGGTAATCGCATCTGTATAGCATCATATCAACTAGCATTGTTCTAGTGAAAGGCCTTGAATAACAACCCCATCTCTTCAACAAGACAATGGGCTTCCATGTTGGCGAGACACATGACTTATAGACAACTTCGTGATTATCTCTCCAAGGCACATACTCCACCCGAGTGTTCCCAAGTATGACCTTCCTGGACTATTCTTCTCTTGGGTAGCTAGCCCTCAAAGAATATCGGTCCCCGACTACTCTTATCTTGAATTCCCTAACACATTATAAAAGAGTATCGAATGCCATATGATTACCCAATCCTCCATTATGTCATCCCAATATTAGAATTATGTGTCTATCTCTCCCTCTTAACCAGGGAGGACCTTATTCCACAAGGGAATGTACTCATTCTTATACAAAGAATGTACCTAAGCTCATCCTTAGGAATTACCAAGTTTCTTCCAAGTAAGAAACTTACAATCAGGCTCCCTCTTAACTAGGGACCTCCATCAGCAATGGTGAGACACCCAGCTGCTCATGAAAAATTCATGTTCTCGATGTCATGGATTTCGATATTGAGGAATCTTCAACTTTTAGCTTCATAGGGCATAGATCATCCATCACTTTCATCCTGAGTCATGTCAGCTATCAGAGAGTGATTCATCAGACTTCCTTTATTTGGTCCATGTTATGCCATGCTTCTTTCCTTTGAATCATTTCCAAGGATAATACATCCTTTCTCATGATTGGTAGCCCTGCACAAACTTATCTAGATAAACATATACATATGAAGTTTTAGAACAAAATTTACCTTAGTGATGATCTTTCACCATGACATCTTGCTATAGGTATTGACATCCTTCATATAGATTGACACATCTCCTAAGGATATTTTTTGTCATGAGTCTTCTTATTTACCAGACTTTTGTCAAAATCTACATATCCTCCTAGGAGATCTCCTAGTCACATATTTTTGTCTTTCGGATGATAGCAACCCTTTTGACATGGTTGCATTTCATAATCTCTTCCTTTCTGCACATTCTTTATTCTTAGGAACTTATAACCTTTCTGGTTTCTAGTTCATATACAAACACCTCATATTCCATGAGGACATATTATGTTGATTTCATCTGTTCGTGCACTCCATAGATCATACTTTAAATATAGATGTTCATTACCTGCAACCATATAGCATGACATCACAACATCCAATGTCAACATATAAATATATACATACCTCATACCTTTTTCCCTTGAGTCTTCCTATAGCAATTTTTAGGAATGAATAGCTTCATTCCCTTGGCTTGTTTCATCAATATGTCATCACATCCTAGAAGTATGTTTTTATGATGACCCTTGCTCTTTTGACTACTTTCTTAAAGTTTGTAAAAGAGATTTTTCCCGGAGCTAATTCACCAGGACCTCCTGCCATGCTTAGATTGGGATGCTACATTGCTTCCAACAGAAGTCAATTCCTTATTCATAAGTTTGTGTGATTTTCCTTGAACCTTCTTTTCTTTATCCTATTGAGAATGTCCCTTTAGGACCAAATTTCTTGTAATGTCCATTAGTCTTCCACTTTTCCTAAACTTTCTTTTTCCTTATGCAAATGTTTGATTCTTTTATCCTTCAACATTTTTGCCCTTGATTGTATTTTTCTATCTAGCATGGAAACCATAAGTTGAGTGAGGTAATTCTGTCTATTTTTTATGCTGTCCATCTTATCATCTTTTCCAGATCTCATAGTTGATATCTTATGAAGATATCCCTTCATTATTTGACATCTCAATTTTGTGTAAATCTGGTCTAAGTGATATAACCTTACTTTCTTCAAGAACTATGACTATTCTCCTCATGCAAGGAATTTTTGTAACCCAACCAACTTATAGATCTCCATACAAAAACAAATTCATTTAACCAAATTTGATTATGGAATGAAAGATACTTACTTGATAAGTGAAGATAAAGTCTTCAGCTTGTTTTATTCGATGGCGGTGGAGTAAAGATGTGTTAGTGCTTTCTCTTTGAATGTTCTTCTTTAAGGGTAAGGATTAGATCTTTGTTGTAATGATGATAAAGCTTTATTTTCTACACTCTTCTGCACTAGTCCTAGGAAAGCTCGGTTCCTAGTCTTTAGACAATATGCTTCCTTGACCAAGTGTTGGATGGATAAGTCGTTCTTGCGGACAAGACATACCTCCCAAGTTTCCTACGGACAACTAGCAACAAACGAACAATTAAATCTATCTTTCTCTAGATATATTGTGATTCATAATCAAATGTTATAAAGGTTTGACGATCTTACCTTTGATCCAACGCTTGTTTGTAGTAGTCATCCTTCAGTTGCCCGAAAGAGTTGCCTTCGAAGATCTATAATCACAAACAAACAAAAATCAAATAGCACCTGCATAGGATGTATTCATAAATCATATCTATTATGGTGATCAAGGAATCCATAAAATAAACCAATCAATTGACAGCTTATTGAGAAAAACAAACTTATTTGTATTAACTTTGAATAGTAATAAAAACCTTACAACTGTGTCCACCTTGATGTTGTACAGGTCTTCCTGGGGTCTGAAGAAGGAATCTCCTTTACTCTGACAAGACTTACACTCTTCCAACTGAGATACATACAGGTATGTAATCTTTCCCACATAAAATCTTAGCTAAAAGGGTCTAAGTTCCAACAACACTTCACCTCAAATAATACTAAAGCTTGAACTCATCCATTCTAACCCTTTAAGGCTGCCCAATGCCTCTTTTTATAGTGAAAGAGAGGAGGTTATGGTTCCAAACAAGAAGGGATAGGATCCTCCTTCAAAGGGATTAGTTCCTTACATCAAGGGGTTAGCTCCTTAATGGATGGGATGCATGAACCTGAAAAGAGCGGACTCAGTCCACCGTAAAAATGTTTCTAGAAGCTTCCAAATAAGACTTAAAATGAGCTTCTAGATTTTACTTGCGCCTTTTTTTACCTTTTACAGGGCTCGTACGTACTGCAGTTTTCCTTTACAAAAGGTGCGGTACCGCAGGTAAAGCTAAGAGAAAGTGCGATACAAGTGTTTTAAGGACTTTTATGAGCTTTTATCTTATTTTCAAGGCTTGATATTAGGAACTGATGTGTTTAGACTTGCAAGGGAGAAATGTATGAGTGATAATGAGCTCATACAGACAAAAAAACGTCAAGGTGACAATTTTCAGTGTAACAGATTTCCCCCTAAAGTGCGAAGTCTGTAATAGATGAAGAGTGAGTCTGTAATGTATGAAGAGTGAAGTACTTTATCATTTCAAGGATCAGCATGTGGACACCCCAGTCAGAACCTGTAAAAACATTCAATGCAAATTGTATATATGTATATATATCATCACTGAGGTAGGCATTCCCATACTCAGATAAAAAACTAACTAAACTTGTTCTGATACATAAATGATTTTAATATTACATCAATATTGTAGACACAGCATGGACGCATCCATCTGTAATGAATAGTCTACTGCATAATGAATAATAAAACTCGTTGCAGCTTGGATGGTGGAAATTAGATCCAGGGTCTTGATTTCTATTTCCCGAACTAGTACGATCCTATCCATGCGATTAAATGTGTTGAAATCGAACATGGTAGAACCCACTTGATTACTAGTCAATGATGTGAATTGTTAACAAGTGTGAGAGAAACCATCAATAATGAAAATGGCTCTCAAAGTACTCAGTACAATCCATGAGATGTGAATAAGTGATCTGAAGTCGAACATTTCACGAAATTGTTTGATCGAAGGTCAATGATGCAACCTGTCGTCAAAGGCGAGAAACCTGCCATTAAGGCATGCAGATTTCAAGGCACTAACAGATTCTAGATCAACTTCCTAGATGATGAGCTGTCGTCGATATAAAGTGATCCGCCGTAAGCAAGCTCACGACACGAAACCATAGATCAAGTTTTGAAATTTTTTTTTTGCAAGGACTGACTCACACGCGAATGGAGACAAATGTTTGCAAATGAATGGTTTGTTTGACTGTCCTCTTGAACACACAATGACACTGCAGATGGTTTGGTGACAATTTCCCTAAGTTAATACCCAGAAACCGACTGAAGACCTTCAATATGGTTTGATTAACTGATAGGAAAAGGATTTCCCAACCCAAGTAGAAGTGTGACAAAAAGTGTCGTATTCAAGAGTGGTATACTTCTTTTATAAATCAAAGTGTAACAAATAAATTCGTTTTCTCTCTTTTCCCCCCACCATTTCTGGTAAGTACCTCTTTATTTTTGACAAGCTTGAGGAGGATAAAATTTGCTTGTTTATAAGCTCATCCTTCGGATTAGTCCAACTTAGTTTAAAATATAACCCTAAGAAGGAGTGGTCCGTTCCTGTTTGTAATCGACAGGTCCTTTACTGTTAAATTTTAACGAGTATAGTATAGGAGAAACTCGGTGTTTTTCATTTTTAGGGAGTCAGAAGAAAAAAATTAAGAAAACTCCATGGGTGTACTTTTTCGTAAATTTAGTCTCTCAGGTCCGAAAAAGGATAAAATAATACAGGAGAGAACTCTATTGACCATGATTAGTCAACGTATACCTTTTTCATAAATAGTCCATTTCAGTCCGAAAAAGGGGTAAACTTATACTGAAGGGATGACCGTTCATTTCCTTTAACGAGTTCAAATAGTCAAGTACTCGGCAATCTTTTCATTTTTAGAGAGTCTGAAAAGGGCTTAAAAGAGGACTCCATGGTTTCGCTTTTTCATAAATTTTAAAGAGCCTAAAAAAGTGATAAAATTATACTCTTCTTGTTTTGCTTTTTCGTAAGTTTTAACGAGTTCGAAAAAGGAATAAAAATGTACTCATAGGGCCGACTTTCAATTTAATTTACGAGCAGGAAAAGATGGAAAGAACTCGGCATTTTCATGTGTTTTACGAGAACGAAAGATAGAAAAATAATCTCGGGATTTTCATGAGTTTAATGAGTCTTGAAAATAATAGCCGAAATGGATTCAAGATACGTTTCATTTTTATACAAGCTTGAAACATAGGAAAAATTATGCTTGAAATTGGTTTGTTTCATTTTTACACAAGCTTGAAACAAAGGAAAAATCATTCTTGAGATAAGTTTTTAATGCCCCCCAAGCATAACTGCTAGAGCGCATGCCTCCCCAGCTTCATTTCATTCAACTAAATAGACTACTGGTAATTAATAGCTGGATGGAATGAAAGTTCATTTACGAGATCATATGAAAGACCCGACCTAAAACTGTAAGAAAATTATGCAAAAACTGAAATAACTAACATAAATATATGAATTAAAATTTACGAGATATATTCAAAGACTCGACTCAATTAGGGGAGGATTTGTTTCATTTTTTAATCAGCTTGACACAAGAAAAGAACTATGCTCATGGCAACGTGTTTCATTTTTTAACGAGATTGACACAGTAACAGGAACTATCCTCACCTACCTGTTTCATTTTTTAACGAGGTTGACACAGTAAAAGAACTGTCCTCATATCTACTCTCTACAATATACCTATATAACTTACTGATTCATTTTTTAATGAGGTTGACACAAGAAAAGAATTATCCTCATGGCCCATTGATTCATTTTTTAACGAGGTTGACATAGTAAAAGGAACTTTCCTCTTGATCCACTGATTAATTTTTAACGAGGTTAACACAGTAAAAGGAATTTTCCTCATACCTGATTCATTTTTTTACGAGGATGACTCAGTAACAGGAACCATCCTCAGGGGTCTATTTCATTTTTTAACGAGGTTGACACAGCGAAAGAATTGTCCTCATATCTACTCTCTACAATCTACCTACATAATCTACTAATTCATTTTTTAATGAGGTTGACACAGGAAAAGAACTATCCTCATGACTCACTGATTCATTTTTTAACGAGGTTGACAAAGTAAAAGGAACCTTCCTCATGAACTAAGACATGTTTCATTTTTTAACGAGGTTGACAAAGTAAAAGGAACTCTCCTCATACCTGATTCATTTTTTAATGAGGTTGACTCAGTAATAGGAACTGTCCTGTAACCAACTGATTCATTTTTTAATGAGGTTGACACAGTAAAAGGAACTTTCCTCACACCCGATTCATTTTTTCACGAGGTTGACTCAGTAACAGGAACCATCCTCAGAAATTACTTATTTCTAATCTATCAATCTACTCTCTACAATCTACCTACTGATTCATTTTTTAATGAGGTTGACACAGGAAAAGCACTGTCCTCATACCTGATTCATTTTTTAACGAGGTTGACTCAGTAACAGGAACTATCCTCTGGGCAACGTATTTCATTTTTTAACGAGGTTGACACAATAATAGGAACTCTCCTCATTAATCATTGATTCATTTTTTAACGAGGTTGACACAGTAAAAGGACTTTCCTCTTGGAAGCTTGTTTCATTTTTTTAACAAGCTTGACACAAGAAAAGGAACTATGCTCTTGACTAACTGATTCATTTTTTAATGAGGTTGACACAGTAAAAGGAACTATCCTCACCTACATGTTTCATTTTTTAACGAGGTTGACACAGTAAAAAGAAACTATCCTCACAGTGACTTGATCATGGCTTCCAACTGGAAGAAACACATGTCAATGGACACACCTTGATCATAGCTTCCAAGAGGTCTTCATCAGAAGGAAGAATAGTTCTCTGGAAGGAACACATGTCAGGGGACTCAAAAGGGATAAGAACATCGTGTTCAAATAATCCCATAGAGTTTTCCATGTCAATTACCGGATCTAAGTCAAAGGAAGAAGAGCAAACAGTGAGAGGCTCGCTTGCATCGGTAACTGAAAACATGGGACTGGTTGCTACATAATTAACCCATGGCGGGGTGGATACCACTTTAGTAGAAGGAACTTTTAGGGGTGTCGGATTATTGGTAGTCGAATCAAGATAAGGGAATGAAATTTGGTCAACAGTCACAATGTTTATATTGTGAGGGAAAGACATCACGCGAAAGAGTGTCGATACGACAATTTTCATTGCATAGACATAGTCTTGCCCAAGGAGTAAATTGAAATCCAAGGGGCCTCGAACTACCATATGATCAATACAGACAATTTTACCTTCCAAAGTAATAGAAAACTTAGGAAGGATCCCTAAAGGTTCACTGATGGTTCTGTTAAAAGCTTTCAAATTTTGCGTAACAGGCACAAGCTGAGGGGAACCCAAAGATTTCCAAGCCATTGAGGATAAAATACTAACAGAAGCACCTTCATCTACATGTGTGTGGCATATATTCTTACGACAAGCCTACACAATTATTTGGAAAGGGATGGAAGAAGGAAGACGAGGTTCTGTTAGTCTATTCCAATCAAAGGAAAAGACCTCTGTACTTGGGGGTTCTGTAGAAACAGGTGAAATGCCCCCTGGCGTAGAAGAATCTGATGTAACAAGAAGAACCATAGCGGTATGAAGTTCACTCTCTTCAGGAGAGTGGGATCGACCGAATGTGAAATCGAATCGACCACTTGATCAACTAATGGATCATCAACCTGAGTGATATGAGTTTCAATCTTCAATGGAAGAGTGGGATCGACTGTACTTGGAATTAGATCAATCCCTCCGTCAGTTGACAGTAGGTTGGGAGAAAGTTGACGGTAACCAGTTGGAAGTTATTGCTATGGAACAGTAAGGTTTTCCAATAATTTTGAGGCTTCATCCATGTGAGGGCAAATGTGAGTTTGATGACTCCCTTTGCATAACTTACAAGGAAACCTAACTTTACCCTTTTTCCTAGGAACCTGACTATCACTGGTTGATGGATCAACGGTAAGTTGACAAGATTTTTCTGACCATACCTCCAAGACCTTTGGAATATCGGGACAATTGATAAGGAAGTGGTCACCCTTACAAAGCCTGCAAGGGTATTTGAGTTTACGATGCATGTTGGAGGTTTCCTCAACACTACTAACATTTACAGCCATGGTTGGTTGGTTGACTTCTTTCTTATCTTGCTTCTTCTTCTTCTTCTTCTTCCCTTTCTTCTTCTTCTTAGTCACCTGGTTACTAGCGTCAAGGATTTTACCAAGCGAAGAGGAAGAAAGGGAGGAAGACATATTGGGCGAAGAAGGTAAAGGGTCAACAAAAGGTTGGTGATGTTGATATGGTGAACTCTGTTAAGGTGAAGCATTCGGTTGAGGTGGAAAAATTGGATTATTCGGGGCCAACGAAGTTGAAAATAACCATATCAGTAAACCTATTTTAAATCCAGGTAATGAAAATGTAGCCATATAAGGAGGACCAACATTTCCAAAGCAAGGAAAAGTACTAGGATTCTCGTTAAGAGGGGTTCCTTGGTTGGTAAATTTCGGAACAGTTGCCATTATATTCAACTTCAGTGAATTTTATTAACAATTTAAAACTAAAATTAACAATTCACAATTCACACCTAACAATTAAAATTCACAATTCACACCTATGGTCTCAAAAAGTAAAAACAAAAAAATTAACACGCGCTATCAAATCTAGGAGTCAAACCACACACAAACAGTAACTTCCCGTACTAAAAACACTAGTTGGTGATGAAATCCAACATCGTAGAATTTAATACAGAAAGGGCGGTTGGAACAGTTACCCCGACAACCTTCTTAATGAAACAGACTGGCACAAGTTTCTTCAAAAAACCATCTCGAGTGAAGAGAACTCCCCAGAGAGTCCAAGTGAGTCTAGTCGACGTCTGCTCCAGGTACAGTGGGATCTTCCCTCCACCGTCACCTTAGGAAAGAACCCTATAGATTATGGCCACTAAGGTTACCAATAGAAACAAATATACCTGGGGGAACAGTCTACGATCCGACACACACGCAAGGGCAGAGTAACAAAGCTCAATCCCCTTGAAGGCTCCTTGACATAATCCAAGGTTTACCGACAAGTGACCCCAAGCTCCTCGACAATGGTCTATCCGAGGTTTACCGTTTTTAATACGTGTATATCTTCTATCGTTCCCAATGAGGAAGGATTGATTACCTCACTGGTTCAGATATGATCTCGTGCTTGACTCCTTTAGGAGGAGCTTCCCAGAGCATACATGCAACAATTGGAATTTTTCCTACCACAAGATCGACTACTTGTTTGTTTTACTGTCTTGGAGAGTTAACTAAAACCTATTCCAAGACACTAGCCTAAGCTATGTTGGTGGAAAGAGCCCTAAAAATGTAAAAATTACTAGATGAATTTTATTAAGCGTTGTGTTATTTAGGCTGTTATTACTCAAAGGGTAAATGGATACGAAACCAATGGTGTTATGACCCGACCCAAAACTGAATGCAATCGAATATGATAATGTAATCTTTTCAATTCAATGAATCCTAACTAAAGTAAGGAGAGAGTTTCCATTCACTTCCAACAATGCAAAAAATTAATCAATAAGAGAAAATATAACAAATTCTCTAATGCACTAATTTCATCAGGAAAAACTAATGCTAATAAATTCTATATTTTTTTGTTTTTTTGTTTTTAAAACAAGCATAAAAACATGTAAATTCAAATTAAAGAAACTGATCTAAATCTACGATTGATTTTTCCAGAATGTAAACTATGCAGTTGTAATCTATGCACAATTCACATGAAAACTATGCAAATGTAATCTATGCACATTTTCATTCATATTTTGAAAATGAGAATTCTAATTATGCAAATGTGATCTATGCAAAAGAATTCTCGAACACAAGATGATTCTAATGTAATATAAGAACCTATCAAGTGTAAGTAAAGAAAATTGGGTGAGAGTTCCAAAGATAAAAAAATAAAAACACTCAAAGGCGATTAACACTCAGACACAATTAACAAAAGCAAAAAGATGAAAAATTGTTAAGAGACCGAGACAAACCTTGAAGTAATGACCAAAGGAAATCAAATTAAGAATTTCTCAAAAAAGAGACTCAAAACACCCAATTAACTTAACGGAGATTTATGAGATGAAAAAATTGCTGAAAGAAACTCATAAACAAGGCTTTTTGACAGAAAAATACAGATTTGGGTAGATGCTAAGAATCCTATATTAAATCTAGACTAAGCTTGAAAAGGAAATTTTAAGTTTTCATAAAATTTTCCCAGGGTCCGCAGGCTCCAGAGTAAACAAGTGCGGTACCGCACTGGTTACTCAAGAAAATTGTGGAGATGACCGCACTATGCGTGAATGCAAAGTGCGGAGATCAGAAAAATTCAAGAAAACAAAATTTTTCAAAACTTTTCAAAGTATAGAAAAATTAAAATAAGCCACCCAAACTAGTATACATCAATCAAGAACCAGAAAAATCGTTTTCTCAAGTCAAAACAAAAATGAAAAACCAAAAATCCAATAATTCCCCAGTGGAGTCGCCAATTTTTTGGATAGATAAGTCGTTCTTGCAGACAAGACAGACCTCCCAAGTGTCCTACGGACAACTAGCAACAAACAGAAAATTAAATCTATCTTTCTCTAGATATATCACGATTCTTAATTAAATGCTATAAAGGCTTGACGATCTTACCTTTGATCCAACGCTTGTTTGTAGTAGTAGTCCTTCAGTCACCCGAAAGAGTTGCCTTCAAAGATATGAAATCATAAACAAAAAAACATCAAATAGCACCTGCATAGCATATAGTCATAAATCATATCTATTATGGTGATCAAGGAATCCATAAAATAAACCAATCAATTGACAGATTATTGAGAAAAACAAACTTATTTGTATTAACTTTGAATAGTAAGAAAAACCTTACAACTGTGTCCGCCTTGATGTTGTACAGGTCTTCCTGGGGTCCGAAGCAGGAATCTCCTTTACTCTAACAAGCCTTGCACTCTTCTAACCAAGATACATACAGGTATGTAATCTTTCCCACATAAAATCTCAGCTAAAAGGGTCTAAGTTACAACATCATCTCACCTCAAATAATACTAAAGCTTCCACTCATCAAATGTAACCCTTTGAGGCTGCCCTATGCCTATTTTTATAGTGAAAGAGAGGAAGTTACAACTAGAAACAAGAAGGGTTAGAATCCTCCTTCAAAGGGATTAGTTCCTTACATCAAGGGGTTAGCTCCTTAATGGATGGGATGCATGAACCTGAAAAGAGCGGACTTTCCACCGCAGGAATGTTTCTAGAAGCTTCCAAAAATGACTCAAACTGAGCTTCTAGATTTTACTTACGCCTTTTTTTACCTTTTATAGGGCTCCACATTTTTATGAAGAAAAAGTGTGGTACGTACCGCAGTTTTCCTTTACAAAAGGTGCGGTATCATAGGTAAAGCTAAGAGAAAGTGCGGTACAAGTGTTTAAAGGAATTTTATGAGCTTTTATCTTATTTTCAAGGCTTGATATTAGGAACTGATGTGTTTAGACTTGCAAGGGAGAAATGTATGAGTGATAATGAGCTCATACGGACAAAAAAAATTCAAGGTGACAATTTTCAGTGTAACACCAAGTCTGAGATCCTTTATAGTGATGTTGCTCTTCAAGCAATAGAGTTATAGCCTTCCCTTTCCATAGTATATCACCCTCCAGACTTCACACTAGAAAAAACCTTTGATGTATTCCAGACTGAACTGTGGTGACCAAGAAACCTTGTAGACCTGCCTCTTCCTTTGCATTGAATGTAGACCTTATTTTCGCACTTCTGCTTCAGACTTGATCTCTTCTTCGCATGCTTTGTAGCCTCTTTCTTTGTTGTATATCGCACTGCTTCTTTGCAAAAATTATAGACTTGTCTCTTATTAAGACAACACTTAGCTTGCCTGAAACATGCATGGTAGAGTAGACTAGAATTAGAGGTATGTATGCCTCTCTTCCTTTCACATATCAGTCTTGTATACAGACACTTTAACTCACACCTTTTATCAGAGAACTTGATTCTAACTTCACAAAAGTATCGAACTATTATCTCTCAAAAATCTCAGACCAATAAGAACTTCTTTACTGTATTTTCTGCACATTCCATGTTGAGAATTTGTATCACTGAAATTTCATCGAACTTGTATCAATACCACCAAGCTTGTATCTCTGCAATAGCACCCAACTTCTTCTTTGTAAAAGTGCCAAACTTCTTCTCTCTGAATTTGATTCCCAACAATAACTTTTCTCTAATTCTAAAATCTTCTTGCGTATAAGGTGATCATATTTTTCCATAGCTCTAATACCATGTTGAGAATTTGGAGGGGTTATAAATTCTCTTCTTGATAATTACTTGTGAGCTTGTTTGCTTATGTATTCTTCCTAGTTAATCTTTCATCAAGTAAATTACCAAAATGTACATGACACAAGTGTTTTTACGCAGAAGTAATAGTTTTATTGTAGGAAGGTAAATCACATATTTACCTTCCTTTCATTACACTTCAAAATTCATTACAATCCTTGCGATATCTGCACTGCAACCTTGTAAGTATCCGCATTTTATTCTTCTCAGACTGGCTTCATCAACCCGCAATCTATACTCTTATGTTTCTTCTGTAATATGTAGACTTCAATTACTTCCGCAACCTATACTTTTATGTTTCTATACCTTCAGTTCCTTCTGCAATTTATATCCTTCAGTTGCTTCTGTTTCAAGTGAATTCACATTCCTCTTAACTGTTGTACAATTTCAGACAAGTCCACAATCACTTCTCCAAACAAATCTGCAATTTAACATACTTTAACGCTGCTTTTCTTCGTATTTATACCAAACTTCATTATGCTAGAATGTTCTTAGAGACATCCATAATTCCTTAAACCAATCTGCTCTTCCTGTCTCAAATCCGCAGACAGTCAATTGGTTCACCGAAAAATTTCTCCTCAAATGTGCCGCAGAGAGGTTATTTATATAGACAATCTAACTATCTTTTAGGCTGACCAGTCAGCATAATAGGGGGCCGAATTTCATGGTTAATTATAGGCCGACATGAAGAATAGATAATTCAACGTTTATAATATTATCTTAGTGCATATTTTGGGAGTCATCTCTTCATGGTATTTTGCCAAGATCTTGGAGTATATTGTTGACTAGATCCTTCATGAACATGACTCTTAAATACATCTTATTATTTTTGACTTCTTCTTTACGTAAGAATATAATTACATAGTCAACATGAACACCGACCTAGTTATACTTTTCAACAGACGGATGGCACTCTGGCTGTCACTGTATAACATTCCCATCTCATGCTTCTTATCCAATTCATCCATAAACCTTTGTACCAAATAATTTCTTTACTAGCCTCTGTAGCAGAAACATATTCTGCTTCCATTGATGAAAGTGCAACAACACTTTGAATTTTCGAAACCCAACTGATAGCTATTCCACCTAAAATAAATACATACCCTATATTTCTCCTCCTGTTATCTATATCACCTGCCATATATGAATCAGCATATCCCTATAAAGAAATGTTTAAACCACCAAAGCATAATTATTGATTTGTGGTACCTCTCAAATACTTGAGAATCCATTTCACTGCCATCCAATATTATTTTCCTAGATTGTTCATGTACCTACTTCCAACTCCCACTGCATGTGCAATATCAGGCCTTGTGCGGACCACTGCATACACTAAGCTTCCAAATGTTGATGCACATGGAAATTTAGACATATAATCCATTTCTTCTTGGGTCTTGGGGCACATCACCTTACTAAGTTTGAAATGGCTAGTCAAAGGTGTACTAACTATTTTTTCATTCTGCATATTAAATCTTTCCAACACCTTTTGTATAAACTCATTCTGAGATAATGTTAATTTGTGATTTTTCATGTCTTTAGTTATTCTCATACCAAGGATTTGTTTTGCAGCTCCCAAATCCTTCATTGCAAATGAATTTTCCAATTTTCTTTTGAGTACATTTATTTCCTACATGTTATACCCTACAACAAGCATGTCATCTACATACAATAACAATATAATATAGCTGCCATCATTTTGTTTTTTTAAGATAAACACAATGATCATAGTGACATCTAGTATAACCTTGTTAAGATATAAACATGTCAAATTTTAGATACCACTCCCTCAGAGCCTATTTTAATCCATACGAGCTCTTCTTCAACTTGCACACTAATTTTTCCTTCCCTTTGACCTCATATCCTTGTGGTTGCTGCATATACATCTCTTCCTCCAAATCTCCATGGAGAAATGTTGTATTTACATATAATTTTTCAAGATTCAAATATTCCGCTACTAAAATACTTAAAATAGTTCTAATTGAAGTCATTTTAACAAAAAGAGAAAATATTTCATCAAAGTCAATACCTTTCTTATGTGTACACCCCTTCACCACAAGTATATCTTTGTACCTCTATTTTCCTCTATCTTCTTCCTTCAACTTGTAAACACATTTATTCTGCAATGTTGTTTTACTTGTAGGCAACCTGACTAAATCCCAAGTCTGGTTATGTACCAAGGAGTCCATCTCTTCTTTCATGGGTAGCTCCCACTTCTTCCTAGTTTCTACCTGCATTGCTTCTTCATAACATTATGGTTCACTAGAATCATTCAACAATACATAATATAATGAAGGAGAGCATCGTTCAGGGGGTATAATTATCCTGGTAGATATTATGACACCACTTTCAGGTGTTTGCAGTGCCTGTTGTTGTTGTTGTCGCGGCTGTTGATTATTATTATTTTCAGGCACCTTTACTTTTTTTGTGATCTCATCAAGAACTGTGTATTCTTTGTTTTCTTTTTCCGTTTCTTTTCCTGCAATTGATCCTTATACAAGAAATTTTCATTGAATATTACATCTCTTATCCTAATGATTTTTTGATTTTCATAATCATATAAGTGATAACCACTTATAACCAAAATCATTAACACCATATCCAATAAAGGTAAATTTGTTTGATTTTGCCTCAAGATTTGTTCTATTTTCTTTATTAATATGAACAAAGGCCTCACAACCAAAAGGATTTAAAAAATAGTAGTTTACCTTTTTACCTATCCATACCTCCTCTGGAATACCACCATCCAAGGAAGTTGGAGGCCCTATGTTTATTAGATAAACAACAATATGTACAACATATGCCCAAAATTGTAAAGGCAATCCTACATGAAATCTCATGCACCTTACATGCTCCATGATTGTCCTGTTCATCCTTTCTGAAACACCATTTTCCTGTGGTGTTCTTGGAAATGTTTTCTCTCTGTGAATTCCACGCTCTGAATAGTAATTATCAAACTCTTTGTTGCAATATTCACCTCCATTGTTTGATCTGAGACACTTCAACTTCTTTCCTGTCTCAATCTAAACCAAATGTTTCCATTTATTGAAAGTATCAAATACATCATATTTATTCCAAATAAAATAAATCCAAGCTTTTGTAATTTCATTATCAATAAAAGTAACATAATAATGAGAGCCACCGAGAGATGATACCTGAGTAGGTCCCCATACATTTATATGCACAAGATTTAATTTTTTGCTCTTATTTTCTTTCCAAAATCTAAGAAATCCAACTCTCTTCTGTTTTCCATAAACACAATTCTCGCATAAATCCAAATCAATATTCTTCAAACTTGGAAAAAAATTTCTTGAGTGAAGAATCTTCATCCCCTTCTCACTCATCTGTCCGAGCCTATGATGCCATAATGTTGCATATGCTCCCGTGGAGTTTAAATAATTAACAAAATTAGAAATACCATTACATAAATACAATGTACCAAACTTTTCTCCTTTTGCTATTACCAGGGCTCCTTTAGTGACCTTCTAGGTTTTTGTGAAAATTTATGAATATAGAAATCCTACTGTAGTCTCTTGATTTAATTTTCCTACTTGATTTACATTTACAAGTTAATTTTCTAAATTATTCAGTAAAATAAACAAAGTAAACACAACTGCAGCCTACACATTAACAGATCAATTACTGAACATAACACTCACATGACAAAGTGACACACCGATTTTTCAGACAAATGTCCTCGGAAAAACTGAATGTGGTAAAACCTGTGCAAATAGATCTAGAGGGTTTTATTATTATGCAGAATCTGAATACAAAAATTTTCGGGCACCAAACATGGTTGGCCCTATAGAGAAAAATCATGGCTGTAATACCTCTTTCACTTGGAGACATAAAATATCGTTGATTCACACCCTCAAACGGGATTTACAGAACTCAAGCCCTTTCTGGCCCACTGGAAACCCCAACGCTATCCATCAGCCCTCTATGTCAGCCTTTTTGGACCGCATCAGCCTCTACACTTCTCTGGAAGGGCATGCATCACCCTCTCTGGGCTTGCGTTGCCCCTGCGTTGTTGTGATTATGCCTACATCACCCCTGAAGGGTTCCTGCTTCCTCTGCATTGCCCTCTACATGGCTCTGGCTGACCTCTGTGATGCTGGGTATGTCGTCTCTCTGCCGCTGTTGTATTCTTGTCCTCGGATCAGAATCCCTTGCCAATCTCTGCCCCTCACTGCACTGAAAACTCACTTCAAAATTCTTAGCAAACCACGCCCTAGAATTTCGACTTAACTTCTGTGCTCTGCCAATGTGTGTATTCTCCAACTGACCCCAAGCCCTTCTCTTATAATTTTCACGTTGGCAAACCAATGACCATGATATAATCTCTAATCAATGGCTAAGATTAGAAGTTGCTTCATCCACGTTACTTAGAACATTCTCATCACATGTTTAATTTAATTAACTTTAATATTTTAATTTTCCTAAGTTAGACTTAGGGTCCTTAACTAAAAAGATTCATTATTTGAATAACTATGAAACCAGATGGAATTTCTCAAAAAAAATTTTGGGTCTTGGATATCTCATGTACTCCAGCTCCTCCAAAAAATTTCGGCACTAGAGCACATATGATGCTACCTCAAAATATCAACACTCCTTGTTAGCGAGGAGTGTGCTCTAGCAATACTTCCACACCAAAGTATCGCCTTGATCTTTGGCATTAGTCTTCGCGCTGATGCTTGGCCTGCTGCCCTCCATCACTACACTACTACTACTCTCTATACTGTTTCCCATGACTCTGCCACAGTCACTGCCACATATGTATTGCATCTCCCTCTCAAATTTCTACATCGTGCTGCCAACTGCTGCACTGCAACTCAGTTGCTGAGAAGTAAGAAGCTGAAGGACCCCTGCCAAAATACTGATAGACAAGTCAGTTGGGCTGAATCTCATCACTCAAGCTCCCTTGGTTGTTGATATGTGCTATCCTCCTGAAGCCACTGCGCTGCTACAACTCTACACTGTGTAAGCACTGCTCCCTCTAAATTTTTGAAGTCCCATTAGCCCCTCTGTGCTGCTGCTGCCTTTGCACTACACTGCTCCCTCTACAGCATCCCAGCTCTACCATCCACTTCACCATGATAATCTGCACCCACTGCTCTAATCATCCCCACTAATGTCTTAAGGCTCCTGTAGCACGTATGTGATCCAAGAGTTGGGCACCTTAAGGATCCCGCCTTACCATCTGTAGTTTATCTACAGATCAATATCGCCCCACCTATTCTCTTGAGGTACATGAGCACTCATGGCCACATCATCATCAGAGCCATCATCTTCTTTAGCTGCCACAACCTTGGATTCAACTTCCTTGTTCTTATTCCTTGGAGGAAAAGTGGTGGAGAAGTGTCCAAGTTCACCACACCTGAAGCATCAGATCTTTGATAGATCCCTCTTCTTCTTCTCTTGCTACTTCTTGGATGCAAGGGCTGCATCTTCCTCTTCCTTCTTGATCTGTGTTGGCTTGTCTCTTAGTAATCCAACGAATTTCTTCTTGTCAGAGGATAGCCCACATGTCGTCCCAGCTTGGAAGGTCCTATCTGCCCACGATGCTTTGGAAAAATGTTTCCCATTCATCTGTGACTGCATTTAGAGCAGTCCTCACCATGACATCATTCTCCAATTTAACCCCCATTGAAATCGACTGATCCCAGATCGACTGCAACCTAAAGAGAAAAGGATCGATTTCCTCTCCCTTACTCATCAAAAATAACCTCATCTGGTTCTCTAGAAGCATCTTCTTCTATATGGATTTGCCTTGATACATTGTGGTCAACTCTGTCCACATAGAATTAGCCATATTATTCTTGGAAATGTGTGGGACTACATGATCCTTGGCCTCGTACATGATGAAGCACTTAGCATGCGCCTCCGCTTCATTATGCTTCACGAGAAGACCAACACCGGCTGGTGTAGCAAAGATGTTCTCTACATGTTCCCGTAATGTGTATGCCTCCAGGACAGTCAGGATTCTGGCCTTTCAGATAGAAGAGTTGGAAAATATTTCCAACCTATCCTGATCACGCAGTCCGTACGATTCAATATTGCTCAAAACAATTTGTCAAAACATATAATCCTCTCTCTGCTACTATTGATACTCTCAACAGAAGCCCAAATCTAGGGTTCTTGGTGAAAAGGCACCCTATATAGTAAATTCTCCCTCTGAAAACTGATTTCCCTCCTTGGAAATCTACCAAATCCTCTAAATCAACCCTCTTTGATGATCCTCCCGATTGATCCTTAGATTTATTTAGAAAAAAAATATGCTGACCGACTGCTCTCATCCCTCTTCATCAGCCTTTTTGGTCTGCGTCAGCCTCTGCGGTGCTCTGGAAGGGCATGCATCACCCTCTCTGGGCTTATGCTGCCCCTGTGCTACCCTGACTTGGCCTGCATCACCCCTAAAGGGTTCCTGCTGCCTCTGCACTGCTGGGTATGCTGCCTCTCTACTGTTGTTGTATTCTTGGCTTCATATTACAATCCCTTTCCAATCTCTGCCCCTCACCGCACTGCAAACTCACTTAGAAATTCTTAACAAACCACGCCCTAGAATTTTGACTTAGCTTCAGTGCTTTTCCAATGTGTGTATTCTCCAACTGACCCCAAGCCCTTCTCTTATACTTTTCTCGTTGGCAAATGAATGGCCGTGATCTAATATCTAATCAACGACTAATATTAGAAGCTACTTGATCCACGTTACCTAGAATATTCTCATCACATGTTTAATTTAATTCACTTTAATCTTTTAATTTTCCTAAGTTAGACTTAGGGTCCTTAATTAAAATTAATTATTATATGGTCTATTCCAACCGGATAAATTTATCAAAAGCAAAAAAATCCGAGTGTCGGATATCTCATGTACTACAACTCCTCCACAAAATATCGGATCTAGAGCACATCTGACGCTACCCCAAAATCTCAACAGATTTATCTGTAAAAGTTGTCACACAACCTTCTCTAGCCTAAATGACTTTCAGCGCAAATACGTATTTTTCTTCGGATATAGAACATACCTTACCTCCTTTAATAACCATTGGTTTCCATTCTGCTATTTTACAAGAAATTTACCCATTCCAATGATTTTACAGTGTTTATCATCACTTAGATGAACCCGTCCAAAATATCCTTGAATGTAGTCATGAAAATGTTTCTTATCATGTGTGGCATGGAATGAGGCCCCTGAATCTACCACCCAGGCATCAATAATATTTTCTAAAGAAAGAATCAAATCATCTTGTAACACATCACCTGTCACATTTGCTTCATGATAGTTTTCTTGTTCAGCGTCTCATATTTTCCTTAAGAACTTTGTCAACTGTCGGTGTCATTTATTCCCATTTCCATGCACTATCCCTAGATACGGAATTGGATCTCCCTTTCCTTGACTTGGTGATATCTTGGGCTCTTGCCTCTTTTCCATTTTCTTCCCCTAGTATCTTCATTCAAAGCATTACTTGATGTCTCACCAGAGCTTTTCCGTCACATTTCCTCGCTAAGGATGGCACCGACAACATCATCAAACTCTAAAGTACTAGATCCAGGGACAATGTTACTAATGGCCATAACTAAACCATTCCGAATTTCTTGCAATGAGCATAAAATATCAAAGCCCTAAATTAATCATCAAATTTTACCCCTACAAAACTTAATTGACTGGTAACCGTATTAAATTCATTTAAATGGTCAGCAACAAATCTACCTTCCGAAATTTTCATACTAAATAAACACTTCATAAGAAATACCTTATTTGAGGCCGAGGGTTTTTTCATATAGTTTCACCAATGCCATCATTAAACCCTCTATTGTCATTTCCTTTGAAATATTGAAGGCTACCAACACTGCGAGGCACAACCGTATTGTTCGACCAAGTGCCTTTCAATGGAGAATCTCCCATTATGCGTCTGTCATACTCAACGACTTCTTTGTTTTTCCACTTAATGGTAGGTATAGATATTTCTAATACATATAATCTTCCATATGCATCTTCCACAATGGGTAGTTTTGGTCGTTAAATTTTTCGACCCTAAACCTACCATCTTTCGCCATTTCACCCACTCGAACCAAGAACCCTTCTTTCCTGCGAGTTTATTAGCCAAATAGACCTTCGGCTTCAATACCAGTTGTTAGAAAATTATATATTACAGAGAAATGGAACACATGAAAATATGTGGAAATTCAAACAAAGAAAACACAAAAAACAAGAGAGACAGATATATTTGGTTCACCCAACTTGGGCTACGTCCACGGAGAAACAACTAGTCCTTCCTTAATATTATCCAGCAAAATGAAGAGACACAACCTACAACATATCCGTTATAATATAATTTACTCTCTCACACAATCCCCCTTTCTCTTTCTTGCTCAAAATACACATACCACACACAACCGCAATACAATACCCTAATGTGAATCGAGGGGTTGCCTTCTAGGGAAAAAAAACCTAAATTAAACATAACTTCTACTGTCATATCATCCGCCTAATGAACAACCCAGATTGAGTACGAAATTACAATATTTTACAAGGAAAATTTACATCTATTTTTAGCTTTAGGGGCACTGCCCCCTAAACCCCGCTAGGGGGGCCGTCGCCCCCCCTTGGAACCCCCTGACCACAATCAAATGATGGGCAACATTTCCGCCCCATTAAGAATATGGGTCTAACATGATGATACATCTAAATAAAGAAGATAATCAGGCTCCACACCCAACAACAATATAATATCAAATGCATGGAAAAATACATGGCAATACCTCTCTTGTGAGGATGACCCAATGATCAGAATCGGATCAAGGACCTAAGGATTAGCTTAAAATTTAAAGTTACAGGATTGGGTTGAAACTAAGAGGGTTGCATAGGTATTGTCTTCCTGATTTCGGTGCCTCAAACGGTTCGAAAAATGAACACCGTATGAAGAAGTTATTGCACTTTAAATGTCGAGTGGGTCCAGTGGAGCATGGAGGGGCCAACCCTCCTCCCATGGAACCTCATCATATGACGAGTGTGGGAGCTTAATGTTAAGAGTGCTTAAGGAGCCTAATCTCAAGTTTAATATTTAACTAAGCTTCATTTAAGTGGAGTTTAATATGGCAGAGATTCTGGAGGCGCTCCCAAATTTAGGCGGACTTCCACTTTTAGTGGAGTTAAACTGGCAGTTGCCCCACATTTAGTGGAGGAAATTGGGGAAATTTTGTTTTGGTCATAGCTCCCTCATTATTGAATCAAATTGGATGAAATTTCGGTCAATTTTGGGTCTCTTCGACTTTATAAACACTTTGGAACAGGTTTCAAGTCGAATGGAGGTTATCTTCAGTATCTTTTGCTTCAGAGAAGATGAAGGAGCCATTAGGGCCACCATGAGACAATTTCAGTTTTGAGGCACAACACGGAGGAGTTAGAGTCCTTCCCGAGTTCCAATAGTATAAATTAGATATTTCAGATGTTTTGATTCTGATGAAATGGTTTTCAGAGCCTGTAGAGAGCATTAGAAAGCCCGAAAAGCTTCATTTAAGTTCCGAAGGCCATTTTTTTACCCTTTTCCCGGCGGCCAGTGTAGGGCCACAACCGAGAAGCTAGAGACCATTCTTTTGGGCGAAGCGATGGTCATTCTTGACTGAAAATTTGATTCTAAATCTAATGAAAGATGTTTCAGAAAGTTTGGATAACTTCTAGAGGTCGAAAACGCAGCATAGAGGTTTTCTTTGACCCTAGTGCCAGGGGGTGCCGACAGTGTATGGAGGCAAAACCGAAGCAGCCGGAGGCCGTTTCTGATGCAAAAATAGTCGAAATTGGATATTTCAGACATTTTGGAACCAATGGAAATGGTTTTAGAACATTTTGAGAACTTCTACAACTCAAGAAGCGGATTTTAAGTTTTGGGCAGCCTTGGGCAAACCTTGGAGGATAGCCTATTCTGGGGATGTTGTGCTTGATTTAAGCAATTTATCAGTTGAAATTTGGTGTCTGATGTTTTTTGGATACAGTAGGAGTGGTTTCAGTGATTTAAACAGAATTCTGAGGGATTTTGTGCCATTTAGAAGCTCATAGAAGCTTAGTGAACTGACATAAGGAAATTTGTTAACAGGAGCCTAAAGCTGTTTGCAGAATTTGGACAGCCATTATAGGGATGCTAAATGGTATTCTCAGCCCTTTGAATCATTTTTTTATTCATTGGTGTTAATCATGAAACTTGTAAAAGAACAATTACTTTAATCCCAAAGAGTTGAGTCTAGTTGACAAGACTCAAAGGAGACGCAGGTGAACTCCTATATTATATTGCTGTTGTGTTTAATGGTTTTATTGCTGAATTATGTTGCTGTTATACATGTTAAGTTACAGCAAGAATAAATAAATTTAAGACACATAAATAGTAAAAAAAACATACACCACTTTCAAGTCAAAATTCCACAACACGTCAAGTTCAAGCTAGATCATTTTAATTAAAACTGAGTGGTAGGTTCTTGAACTCCATACAAGCTATCCACACCATTTTCAGATCAGATTGGTATCAAAGCATAGTTTATTGCTCTACAGATCACTTATTTGCTTGATTGTATAGCTTGAAAGGTGTTTAAACAGTGTAAAAGATTGACTGTTTTACTGTTTGCAAACTGATTGTTGTTTGAGTTTTCTTGAGATTTGGGGATAGCTACTGATTAGCTAAGTCTTGGAGAGAACAAAAAGGAAGAAAGAGTTGAAGGATTCTTCCTTACCCCAAAGTACCATATGGTCAACATTGGAACACAAACCCTCTTGACGATTGTTTGTTAAGAAGCTCTTGGAGTTTGTTTGTTGTTTGGCTGCTTGAATAAGAGTTTGTCTTTACAGCCATTTGGTTAAAAAAGCTTTGTCATTTGTTTTGAAAAGCTTTGAGAACTTTGTTGAAGTTAATTTGTTCATTGACATCATAATGAACACTTATACAAGTGAAGTTTCCTTCTTCAAAAGATTCTTCGATGATGACATGAAGTGTGATTTTTTTATATTGAAGGATATGGTACAGATTTTGTTTGAGGTCAAAAGAGAAAGTACTGAACTTCGTGAACAGTTGTTAGCCATGAAGGAAGAAAAAGAAGAAATTATTCAAATATTTCATGATATGGAGAGGCAACTCCATCAAGCCCAAGAGGCTTTGACCAAGAAAATGCGTGAGGAAGAGGTAATCCATTCTAATTTGTCTTCAGTTTCCTCATTAGAAAGATGTGTTGGTTCTTTCGAAAAGCGCACGAGAGGTATATGGTCCAAGTTAATGATTAAAATGGGCTATGAAGACAAAGGGTTAGGAAAGCATGCACAAGGCATGGTTGAACCTGTT
The DNA here is from genome assembly GCA_034641835.2 of Pinus albicaulis. Lineage (NCBI taxonomy): Eukaryota > Viridiplantae > Streptophyta > Pinopsida > Pinales > Pinaceae > Pinus > Pinus albicaulis. Next base: position 795,847,103 of record CM076577.1, on the reverse strand, counting down.
TCGATTGAGGAACAACCCAAGAGTCTTGGTCTTGGTTATGTGAAATTTAATGGCGAAGACTCCAAAGCCATGAAGGCATGTGAGGCTATTTCAAAGAGAACCTTTATTCCAAGTTCTAAGATGCAAATATGTCAAATTTGTTTCAAAGATGATTTCCATTGCTTTGAGCCTTTGTTGCAGCAAGAAGATGGTAGACATGCAGCTTATGGCGAGTATGCAAGTTCATACAATTTTCAAGACAAGAACGATGATGTTAGTCTACAAATGAAAGCTGAAGCCTCTACTAGTTCATCTCTTCAAGGAGGCAAAAAGGATGAACATTCAAAGAAGTACAAGAGGTATAAATCTTCTCATGATCAATTGGATTGTGTTTTTGCAAAGCATGATAATTTTACATGCTTAAATGGAAGAAAGATTTGCTGTACATATTGTGGTGGATTTAACCATGTTATTTCGAGATGATGGATGAGGAAGAAAGCATACAGGAAGCAGATGAGGCAAAGACAACTTTCAAAGAAGGTGCATAAGTTTTGCACATATTGCCAAAAGAGGGGACATGATGTCTCTCATTGTTAGACTTTGCATCCAACTAGTTGTCCAAAGAAAATGCAACAAGAGGACAGAAAGATTGGCACAAGTGGAACTATGGATTCCATTATTGATGTGAAAATGGAAGATTCACATGAAGAAGTGTTGCAACAGAAAAATTCATCATGGAGGTGGCTTGGAAAGAAGTGGATGGACTTCTTAACACAGTAAGAAATACTCCTTTGTACATATGCACATTTTGGTTGTATGCATGTATTTATGTCGAAAATTTTGATACAAGATTGCATATAAATGCAGTTCAGTTGAAGGAATTTCTTTGTTGTTGCAAAATTTTTCCATGGAGGTGTAAAAGATGAGTATGATACTCACTTATATTGCAGCAATATCTTTTAGTTTAGCTCTTTAGTCACCCCACATGTTTTTGGGATTATGTACTTGTTGGTATTTGAAAGGAAGAGTTGAAGGTGTACCTATGCATGGAAGTTGTATGTGTAAATAGCAAACTGTAAATAGGTTCATTGTACATTGATACATGCACATGTGTTTGTAAAGATGTATCATGTTGTTTATCGACTTGTGTTGATTGTGTTGCACATGTTTGTCGACTTGTGTCGATTGTGTTGCACACTTTTGACATTGATTTTGTGTCAATTGTATAGCACATTTTATGACGACTTGTTGTTGATGTCGCATGTTGCAGAACTTATGTTTGAGCCACCTTGGATCATTGATTGAGGCAGCGATGTTTAGATTCCTTTTGCAAATTTCTCGCTAGAAATTTTTTGAGTGAGTGCAAGAAAGGCATCTCTTGATAGGAGGATAAGCGCATTGAGGAAGGGAAGTGTGAATTGCTTTCTAGTTGTGGTTAAAAGTCACTAGCCATGCAAGGCAAGTGTTTGGAGGCTGAAGAGAAGAGGGTGAAATACTCTCATTTGTTGAACATATCAGTTTCAGTAGTCCAAGAGAGCTTTTGGGGTCCAAAAGCTTCTCATTTGGGAGGTGTAATCAGAACTAGATCAAGAACCTAACGATTAACTCAAAATTCAAAGTTACAGGATTGGGTTGAAACCAAGATGGTTGCATAGGTGTCGTCTTCCTGATTCTAGTGCCAAAAATGAAGTATGAAGAATTTATTGCACTTTGAATTCCGAGTGGGTCCGACGAAGCACGGAGGGGCTAGCCCTCTTCCCATGGAACCTCATCATATGACCAGTGTGGGAGCTTATTGTTAAGAGTGCTTAAGGAGCCTAATCTCAGGTTTAATATTTAATTAAGCTTCAGTTAAGTGGAGTTTAATATGGTGAAGATTCTTGAGGTGCTCCCAAATTTAGGCGGACTTCCACTTTTAGTGGAGTTAACTGGCAGTTGCCCCACATTTAGTGGAGGAAATTGGGGCAAAGTTGTTTTGGTCATAACTCCCTCATTATTGAACAAAATTGGATGAAATTTTGGTCAATTTTGGGTCTCTTCAACCTTATAAACACTTTGGAATAGTTTTCAGGTCGAATGGAGGTCATATTAAGCATATTTTGCTTCAGGGAAGATGAAGGAGCCATCAGGGCCACCATGAGACAATTTCAGTTTGAGGCCTAACCAGGGGAGTTAGAGTCCTTTTCCAGAGTTCCAATAGTCTAAATTGGATAATTCAGATGTTATTATTCTTATTAAATGGTTTTTAGAGCCTGTAGAGAGCATTAGAAAGCCAAAAAGATTCATTTAAGTTCTAGAGGCCATTTTTGCTTGCTTTTTCCAGCAGCAGTGCAAGGCCTAGCCAGGGGAGCCAGAGACCATTTGCAGTGAAACAGTGGTCATTCTTGACTGAAAATTTGGTTCTGAATATAATGACAGAGGTTTCAGAAAGTTTGGATAACTTCTAGAGGTCTAAAACTCAGCAGAGATGGTTTCTTTGACCCTAGTGCCAGGGGGTGTTGATAGGTGATTGAGGCGAAAACGGAGCAGCCAAAGGCCGTTTCTAATGAAAAAATAGTTGAAATTGGATATTTAAGACATTTTGGAACAAATAAAAGTGTTTTCAGAACATTTTGAGAACTTCTACAGCTCAAGAAGCTGATTTGAAGTTTTGGGCAGCCCTGGGCAAACCGTGGAGGATAACCTATTTTGGGGATGTTGTGCTTGATTTAAGTAATTTATCAGTTGAAATTTGGTGTATAATGTTTTTTGGATAAAAAAGTAGTGGTTTCAGTGATTTAAACAGAATTTTGAGGGATTTTGTGCCATTTAGAAGCTCAGAGAAGCTTAGTGCACCGACAGAAGGAAATGTGTTAACAAGTGCCTAAAGTTGTTTGCAGAATTTGGACAGCCAATAGAGGGATGTTAAATGGTATTCTTAGACCTTTGAATCATTTTTGTATTCATTGGTGTTAAGCATGACACTTGTAAAAGAGAAATTACCTTAATCCCAAATAGTCGAGTCTAGTTGACAAGACTCAAAGGAGACGTAGCTCACGAGATTTCGGGTGAACTCCTATATTATATTGCTGTTGTGTTTACATATTTTATTGCTGAATTATGTTGCTGATATACATGTTAAATTACAGAAAGAAAAAATATACTTAAGACACATAAACAATAAAAAAAATAGACCACTTTTAAGCCAAAATTCCGCATAACGTCAAGTTCAAGCTAGATCATTTTAAATAAAACTGAGTGGTAGGTTCTCGAAATACGCACAAGTTATCCAGACCATTTTCATATCACCCAAGAATATGCTACTTAGATCCAATTTCAGAATGCACCATTGGATTCCTTATAAAATCTTAAGAAAAAAGGGTATAAAATTCATAAGGTTTTGAAACTATCAACTTCTCCTCAAATTTCATGCCACAATAGATTCGAATATGCTTGGAATATTCTAAAAAACATGCTATAGAATATTCTCAAAATCAGCCTTAGGATCTATGCCCGCTTGGGTGCAGGTTCCCTCTTAGCTTGCATGCTAAGATTCAATTCGGCTTGACCTTTGTCCCGTTTGCCGTAGGTACCCAAAAGAATGCATATATGCATTCAAATATTAATCGTGGGACGAATATATCAAAGAAGACCACTTGGGGCGGATGACTAGAATACGGTTGTTAAGGCTTATAGTTGGCGGGGTTCCTGGGGTAAAACTCGCAAGACCCCATGTTTTTGGTATCGGGACTTATATATATATGTCGGACCATTTAAAAATTATATATATATATATATATTTGTTGGCTAATCATTTTAACCACCACCAGTTTTGGAAATAATGCTACCAAAATAACTGATGTCGCCAACTTAACCCCTCCACTAACTTTGGTATGCTCAAAGTTTCCCTGGACAACCGCAGGGTGCCACATGTCGTTGAGTGATTGGGCCATGTGGCGCTTATGGATTAGTCCACCTTGAACCTTCTCGTCCTTCCACGTCAAGCACCACTAGGATACCACATCATTCCATGTGTTGTTTCTAGTAGGTGACATGTGGCACACTCTAGTTGTTGCCATGTGGCGCTTTACGAATGGTGCCACATGGAACCTTCTGGTGATGCCATTTTGCACTGTTAGTGCCAAAATTTTTATTATTTGCTAAAAACTTCAAATGAGCATAAATTTGTGATACAAACTCGGTTTGAGGCGTCATTTGCATCATTGGAATCGTCCTTACGAGATCTACGACTTGGGGTCAGTTTTTCTGAGATTCGAGGACTTCAAATTTTGAGCCCTTTTGGATCCTCCTTAATCAATATGAAATTTTTTCAAAACATTAAATAAAAGTATTAAAATTAACAAGAGATAAGTTAATAGATTCCCTCTCATAGTTATGGTTGCATCACTTGGCCATAAACATTTGAAATTTGTTGGGATTCTCTAGGGAATATACTCAACATTATGCATATTTATATTGCAACATCATACTCAAACTAATCTTCAATTAACATTAGTTTATTCATATATACAACAAAATAGTTTCACATAATTACAAATGCATGCATAGATATTAATTTAAAACTTATATTATTTCCTATACTTGAACCCACCCAAGTTCAGTGTTGAACATTAGCTCTGATACCACATTATCACTTAATATCAAAGCTTATATTTCATCTATCTTGAGCCCATCTAGGTCTAGTGTTGAAGCATACTATGATACCACTTAGTCACATGCCCCTATTAAATTTATCCTAACCACACTTGCAAAAACTTGATTTTCATATCTCATACATTTTGTCAAACATTTTACATGTAGAATTTTCTTCAAATAATTTTAATACAACTAATTAATTAGTATTTATATTAGACATTTTGCTTAACATATTGAATGAAATCAAATATGAAACATTTCTCTGATTCTACTTGTAACATACTAACTGAAATATATCACCCAATGATGCAAATTTTGATTTATGCTTTTGAGGTATTTTATCAAATAGTTTATATGAAAATTGTAATAAAAAATATTTAACACATTTATTCAAATTCTCTACATACAAATAGGCATATATAACCTATAAAAGTACTATCATACAACAATTCTAACATACAATAATACTATACCCATCCACAAAACAACATTTGCATTGGGGCATTTCATCAAATAATTTGTATACATTGAATCATTAAAATATTTAGGGATTTCTTCAAACACTTTGCATGCAAACTAAAATAATAAATTGCTTAGAAAATATCTCCTAAATTATATCAGTCCAAGTTGTGAAAATTGAAGCAAATGATCAGTGGGAGTTCCCCTCACCATGGTTTAAGTTTTAGCCTCTAAAACCTATGAGATGAAAATTTGTAGTAGAAATGCCAACATGTTAGTTTGATGCATGATTTTAGGAGCATCTAGGAAGCTCGACTTCCTCTGGTCATATATGCTAAAATACCGTGACCCAAGATCTGAAATTTGGACCATATAATCAATGGGACTTCGTCTCACTACGGTCCAAGTTTAATCTTCTGGAATCTCCTAAAAGAAAAGTTATAGTATAAATTATAACATGACCTATTTGATGTGTGATTTAGGAGCATACAAGAAATGTGAATTCCTCTATTCATATCTCCTAAAATATCACGACCCAAGATCCAAAAATTGGATCAGATGATTAAGGAGATTTCATCTCACTATGGTTAAAGTTTTAGATTTTGGAACCTCCCAAAATAAAAGTTACATAATTAATTCCAACATGAAAATTTTAAATATGAATTTAAGAAGCCTAACTTCCCCTGATCATATTTACTAAAATTGTGCGACTCAAAATATAAAAATTATACCAGAAAATCAACTTGATTTACCCTCAATATGGTCCAATTTTTAGTTTTTAGAACCTCCCAAAAGAAAAGTTATAGAAAAAATTCCAACTTGACCTGTTTAAAGAAGAATTTACGAAGCATGTCTTCCTCAACTAGTGTTGTTACAAGATTTAGTACATATAAAAAGCTAAAACCATGATAAATTTGTTGAAGGTAAATGCATGTACATATAAAATTGATGAAAGGAGAAATTAAATGATCATGCATATCACTAAATGATCTATGCCAAAATTATTGTTAACATTGAAATAAATATTTATCTAATACAACTAGAAAAATATTGGAAATTGAGATAGGGTGAACGAGTTCCACCCCACCATACGCTCAGTCATGCTTCATTTTTCTCATAGTTTGCCACTCCTGTGCCAAATATTGATGCATTGAGGAGAAATTAACTCATGGGTATTTTGCACACTCAAATTTATACCATATTTTAACACCAAAAATTAAGGCCACTCTCCTCCACACACAAGAATGAATCTTAGTGTTCAACCTTTCCATTCCTTTATCCCTCCCATAGAATTTCAGAAATGAGAATTCAGGTATGGAAAACACAAGGGAGTCCTTCTTTGATCTCTGCAGTTACTCAACCATTCCTTCTTTAGTGCTCTTTGTGCAACACACAAATATGATAACTCCCAGTCCTCAGATCCATCTAGTCCAAGGAAAAAGCACGACAACACATTCACTTTCTGTTATAGAAGTTGTTACAAATTCTCATGCTAATTTGAATTTCTGAGTGTGAGAGAGATGTATGGGAGAGTAATAGAAGAGAGAAAAACTAGAAGCTTAAGAACCAATAAGAAAAATACCTTTATTTATCCCCCCTCTTATTTTTATAATCACACTTAGACCCTTGATATTCCCAACTTTTCATCTTCTTGGGAAGAATAACCATCCCATCAAAGGGAAATATTCACCCAAGGTATATATTTTCCTCTTAATTCGTGTTTTCCCCCTCCCACAAGGCATCATAATTTGTTGGATATCCCCTTTCTTCAACACTAACATTTTTATTAATAAAATGAAACATTATATCATATAATTATGTTTGAAATGGGAATCGGTGGCAATGCAGAATGATGAACCAAGAAGGAAGGACTCGCACTCGAGGTTTCAAAAATTTTGGAACAAGGAAGGAGGTAGGATCCAAATATTCGATGGCGGATATGCGTCTTCACGACTTCGCAAAGGAAGGAGGGCGACTGCAGTAGGGGCATGAGGCATTGTCCATGGAAGAAGGAAGCCGATGATAGATAGGGGAGGCGATTTGGGTGCCTGAAGGAGGTGAGGGCGGAATGGATCGGTGTCAGTCGACTTGGCAACGGGGCGTAGACCTCCCCGGGATCTCTCACACAGCCGGAGGGCCCCTCACAGAGGGGATGGGAATGGGCCTTTCTCAACATGGATAAGATAGTGAAAGGTGCGTCTTCAATGGGTAAATATCTCCCTTCAATATGACCTCACTGCCTTTTATTTTTCAAGCTATACTTCTTATTGCTGGACCACTGTCTCGATCGCCTATTGGGGTTTTGAGTTAGTTGGCCCTCTTTTACTTCCAATGTTCTGGGATCTAAGATTTTGGAGAGGAGTCGGCTTCATATTTGCTTCCCCTCAATACGGAGAGACAGAGGCCCTGGGATCTAGTGTGCATGCTGCTACAGGGGACTGCCTCAAGGGTATAGGGGGAAAAAACCACGAGACAGAAACAGAAGGAAAGGGAAAAAATGCAGCAAACAATTTCCATATTTTTATAAGAAAAATAGATGGAAAAACCCAAACCCTTTGGGTACAGGACTCGGAACAGATCATAGATCTGAAGCAGAAGATCCATTTCAAAATAGGTATCCCAGCCACAAAAAAGAGCGTGATATTTTCAGGGAAAATACTACAGGATGGAAAACTTTTAAAAGATTATCAGATCCAAAGGAACTCCTCCATAATCCCGAATCTAAGACTCAAAGGAGGAGCCACAGGAGGAAGCACATCGATTAGACATGCCCATAATAGAACTCAAGGTCAGATGAAAGGATCCCATACATTCAAAACAGGGGCCCAAAAAGGTCCATCCTACAGGAATATCCTGCATGGGAAGAACACAGAAGCAACTCCTCCTGAACAAGCATAGAACACGCCTAAAACTTATATTGTGGAGAAAATGAACTGTGTTCCAGAATTGATCATTGAGGAAACAGAGATTGAGGAATATAGGGTTGCCTTCAAAACACAGGCAATAATATGCAGGTTTAACTACTACTGGCCAAAACCAATGGAGTTGTTCCATTGGATTTTCACCAATTGGATCATGGATTGCGATATACACCTCTATTCCAAGGGATTATTTATTATTAAATTTTCATCACAAGAAGCCAGAGACATCATCCTTAGATTAGGTATGTGGTTCTGGGGGTCAACCGAAATATTCATCACTCCCTGGTTCCCAGATTTTGATGCTAACACGATGGAGATAACTAGAATGCTGGTATGGGTCCGATTATACAACCTCCCGCTCCACTTCTGGAATGAAGGAGTTTTAGAGGGTATTGGGAACAATCTGGGTAGATATATCAAAACAGATATCCAGAGACTGGAGGAGAGAATATTCACTTTTGCACGAATGTGTGTAGAAGTGGACCTCAGTAAGGGACATCCAGAAAGTATCATTCTGAAACACAATCATCAAAAATGGTTACAACACATGGACTATGAAAACACATCGTTTAGGTGTAGAATATGCCGGAAAACAAGGCACCTCCAAAATACCTGCCCAGATGCAACAAGGGATACCAAGAAGAAGAAGAAAATAGGGAAAGCATCTAGGGGATGGAAATTTCCCTCAGGAGGACCAGAGAAAGAGACAAAAGACAAAGGGGATATCCCAACCCAAGAGGAGGAAAAACAGACAGCAGAAGAACAAGCAAATCACGAACAAGTAACATAAGAACAAATGGAAACCAACAATACATCACAGACGGTGGAGCCGACGACAGATCCCAAGCACGATTCTACTACAAATTCAGGAGTGAATAAAAGATAACATGTGTCAGAAAGCTCAGACTCTGAGAAAGAAAAATCCATGAGGAACGACGAGCTAGTCCTGGTTCCTTCACCCCTCCACTTAGGGACATGGCAGATAGTACAAAAGAGGAAGGGCAAGTGTGAAAAGTCGAGCCCTGCTGGAAAAATGTAATCTCATTTTTTGTAGCCTAGCTACATAGACTAGTGTGCTTGAGCACACCGGTCCTTTGGGCATCTCGAAACTCTTAAATGCATATGTACAATTGTAACTTTCATTAATATTAATAGAAGGTTGCTGATTTTTTCTGTGGAAAAAAAAAATGTTTGATATCATAAAATTTAAAAAAATAGCATTTCATCTCTTTCGTAGTGATTGCAATCATTGAGTCTGTAACGATCTTAAATATCTCTCTTTTTCCGAATCATCCTTCAAATCTGACCTATTATTTTTTGTGGGGTTTTTCCCATGAATTCCCACGCGGGGAGGGGTGAAATCCCCTCCTACGAACAAGTCTTCACCAGGGATAAAAAATCCAAAGCCAATGGATATGACAATTCTTAGATTGAAGGAAATCAACAAGAGAATGCAGTGTTAGGAACTCAATGGAAATCCCATTTAAAAAATAGATGCTTTCCATGAGCAACGACCAACCAACTTACAAGATAAAATATGTTACAATAGATACTTACATTCAGTACATGAAATATCATGCTCTGATCTAGAAATTTATGGGCATTTTTCGCTTGGAGAAATATTTGGTAAAATGGATTCATGCAAAATAGCATCCTAAAGGACAATTTGATCTAAAACTAGGAGCCAAGGTTTTTTTCACTGTAATTTTCTCCAATCTAGAAGATCAACATAGGGTGTTCAAGAATGATCCATATTTTTTCAACAATGCTATCCTTTTTAGATATTTATGGGAGAAAGATACAACCCAGAAAAGGAGCAATTCCTGGCTTCTCCAATTTGGGTTAGACTATTTGGGCTTGCTTAATAATTTTGGGAAACCCCAATTTCGAAAGGCATTGACAATGAAATAGGGTTATTTTTGCATATTTAATATGTAACTCGTTGTGGATATCATATTTCATATGCAATAATTTGTGTGTATAAGAATATATATCAACCCCACCTTGAATCGATTCAGCTATCTTTCCATGATGAAACTTGGAATCATCCATCAGCATGTGCACATTTGTTGGTTTATTTACATTGGTGTCATGAGTATGGGAACCTTTAGGGACTTCCCATATTTTTTGTGGAACAATAAGCGAAAAACCAAAATTCAAATTTGATGAGTTCCAAGAGGTGAGCTCCAAAATAAGAAACCCTAGATCCTCGTAGGTCCCACTGAAAGCCTTGAACCTGACTTCTAAGGAAATCCTAAATTAAAACCACTTCCAAAGTTTGGTCTCTCCTGAAGATGAGATTTTTATTCCTCCTGACATTATGAACTTAGATAAATTGTAAAGTCTAAGTCAACCTCAGGTTAATGTGAAGTATAAATACCCTGATACATCTACAAAAAACTTTGATGAAGAGGTCATCCCGGTATATGAATCAATCGATATGGAAGCTAAGGAGGAGTAGAAAACCATGATTTATAAGGAACGAGTTTTATCCAATATACTGAAAGAATGGAAATAAAAGGATATCCATTCAATTCCTAAACATAAGATACTTCATTTCTAGAAAACCTACCTCCATTGAGAAACTAGAAGAACACAATTGAGGGGAATTATGTTTTGACGAAAAAATACTTTGGGGAGCATACCTAGGGGGGAAAGGTAAAGGATGAATTTTGACCCAAAATTCTATCCAATGGGTGGGAGAATTATTGTTTAATTCATGTAAGGTTACAATGTTTCTAGAGGTGTTCTCCCCCATTAGAATTTTTTTTAATCATGAAGCTAATTTGATGGAACATATGTGTCTTGAACAATCATAGGAAGAAAATATATCTTTGGGATATGGTAAAAAAGAAAAAGCATATTGTTCTAACATTGCAAGAAACAAATATTCCATTTGAGATGATGAAAATACTATCAGAATAATGTCGGAAGGGATGTGAAGTTGTTTCTCTTGGAAGCTTCCATGATCGTTTGGGGAATTTCTCTTATCTGGAATCCCAGGGGAATAAATTTTTAGGATTGGACTACTATGCCCCACATTATCTCAGGTAGTTTTCTTTATCTTGGGCCAAAAGAATTTGGATGTATCATATTGGTGTATGGGAATCATTCCCATTTGGATAAGTATTCCTTTCTCAAAAATATTTGAACCATACACTCTATCCATTAAGATGAGCTTTGGGTGGCTAGAGGGGATTTTAATGTAATTACATCCCTGGAAGAGAAGAAAGGGGGTATTATATGGCTTGATCAGGAACCAATCCATTTTTGGGAATTTATCCAAGACATGCACTTAGTATACCTAAATACTAATAATGAGATTTAGACCGGAAATAATAGACAAGGAGGGAAGCATCAGGTTGTTAGTTGTCTAGATCATTTCCTACATCAAAAGCTCCCACGAGGAAGGTTTTTTTTGTGGAAGTCTCTATTCCTTCTAATATAGGCTCTGATCACCGACCTCTTTGTTTGGAACTGGATCTCAAGACTACATTGAATAATTGACCATCCAAATTTGAGATATTTTTGCTCAACGATTTGAAATTTCTAGACAAGGAAAAGAACTATATGCATGCCTCTGAATTAAAACTAAATGAGCTCAAGAAAAAAATTCAAGACTAGAATCATAAAGAATCTAGTCATATTTTTTAGGACAAGCTGATATATGATGAACAAATGAAGAAGATTCAGCAATAGATAATTTTAAATGTTCACACTAAAGGATTGATTAAGTCAAAAGGAAAAATTCATAATCAAATGGAGAAGAGACACCAGTAAGAGGAAATACTATGGAAACAAAAATAGTGAGTTCTTTGACTTAGGGAGGGTGAACTCAATACTAGATTCTTCCACAAGGGAATGATAAAACACAAGCATCAAAACCACATATTTTCCCTCGGCCACAAATTGGTGCTACATGAATAAATGGAACAAGAGTTAGTGTCATACTATCAATACCTACTCACTGTTCCCTCTCCAAAAAGTTCTATTTCTATCTGCTACATTACAACTGATATGCCCAATCTAGTTCTCCTAGAACAAAATGAAGCTCCAATGAAAGAAATTTCCTTTGAAGAGGTGGAGGAAGTGGTTATGGAAATGTCGAAGAACAAAGCCCTAGTACTAGATCGATTCACCATTAAATTCTTCCAATCCTGTTGGCCTTTTATTGGGCGAAAGGTGCACACACTTGTAGAAGAATCTCAACAACTTCATAAGGTATGGTATAGTCTTAACACATGTAGCATATAATTATTTAATATATATTCAATGGAAATACATCTTCAAACTATTCTATATTTTGTATTTTTATCAGGCCTATGATATTATTCATTAGCATATGACAACTTCTCAAACAATTAAGGAAAAGTATTATAACTAGCAAGAGATTTGTTAAGAGATTCCAAATCATAGTTATGGTTTCATCACTTGGCTATAAAAGTTTGAAATTTTGTTGGGATGGTATAGAGAATCTACTCAACCTTATGCATTTTTATATTGTTGCATCAAACCAAGTCAGTCTCTAATTAACATCAATATATTCATATATACAACAAAATAATTTCACATAAGTACACATGCATGCATAGATATTAATTTAAAACCTAAATTATTTCCTATACTCCAACCCTCTCAAGTTCAGTGTTGAACCTTAGTCCTTATACCACTTTGTCACATACCCCTACTAAATTTATCCTAACCACACTTGAAAAAACTTGATTGTCATATCTCATAAATTTTGTCAAACATTTTACATGTAAACCTTTCTTCAAATACTTTGTATACAACCAATTCAGTAGTAGTTTGTATGAAATCAAATAAGAAACATTTCTATGATTCTATTTGTAACATAGTAACTGAAATGTACCACTCAATCATGCAACTTTTGATTTATGTTTTTGAGGTATTTTATCAAATAGTATGTATGAAAATTGTAATAAAAAACATTTAAATCATTTATTCAAATTATTTGCATACAAATAAGCATATATAATGTAATATTCCTAAATTAGCACACAACTAATTGGAATATTAAAGTTTTTATTTTGCTCTTAGATAGAGGAATAAGAGGGTATGGAGACCCATAAATCTCCTTAGTAGGAATAAAGACACTCCTAGTGTGAATGGAGGTCATCTAAGAAGCTGGATTGAAGACCCTTAGGTGTGAAAAGGGGTTGGAGCATGAAGACTGGGTCAACTTTGACCAAATCAACAACGTTGTTATGGAGGAGTGGCATTCATGGTGGGACAACGCAATTTTGGAGGGAGATTGAATGCATGGAAGTAGTGACCTAATTGAGTGGGGCCAAGGGTGAGGAAGCTCATCAATTATATAAGGAAGAGGATGGCAGCCATAGGGGGTTATGTTGAGATTATTATTTTGATATGGTTTGTTTAGACTTATGGCTCTCTTCAGTTGTTTAGCGAAGATTGCATGTGTTGTTTAACACAGGGTGTTCTTGGTTGGGAATCCCACCTCTTTCCCTGAGAGGCCTCTTGGAAGAGTATTGCACTACATTGTCCACTATCTGGCATCAGGCCAAGCTACATCTTTGTTGTACAATGCAGTTTCTGTAGAGTATTGTGTTGTGTTGCAGGGTGTAGCAGTGGAGGATTATATTGGGTGTATTCAGAGCTAGTTTTGCAGTGGAGGAAGGTTTCCTTCCATTGGAAGGCCAGTAAAGAAGTCCTTGGGATTTTTTGAAATATTTGGCATCAGGCCAAGGAGTATTTATCCCCTACAACGTATTTTCAGTCCAAATCTGCGTTATTTTAGGGAGGAGTTGCAGGGGTGGTTGTAGTGGATGTTTTGGGGGGTGATTCCTTCAGTGGAGGAGCCATTCTTTCATCTGGAGGATCTATTAGAGAAGAGCTGTAGGTTTCTACATCAGCTTCAATCATATATTCTCATTTTTGTTGTTGCATCATACCTTCAACCCTAGGGCTGTAGCTTACATTGGCACAATAAGTGAATTTTCTAGAAACCCTCTTGGGTTGTCTTGGAAATCTGATCTAGTGCCCAAATCTGTATGTGTAGTATCTATTGTGGCATATATCAGTATTTTTATATCATTATATGATCTCTAGTTGTACTTATGCTTAATATGACTACGCTGTAGCAAGTCTCCGACATTTTGTATTGTAGCAGCAACTCATATTTGGGAGTGATTGTTTATGGGAGGCTTGTTTCCTCATTTCATATGATTTATGCCTCACTATTTTGTATTAATTTGTTGTTCTTATACACAATGTTATAGCTCCATATTGGTATCCATTGTTGATGTGTTGATTTGCACTGCTATTTATAGTTTTGTGTTCATATATTGCTGCTTCCCCATTTGGGAATATTACAGATAATCCACAAAAGTACTATCATACAACAATGCTAACATACAATAATACTATCCCCATCCACAAAACAACATTTTCATTGGGGAATTTCATAAAATAGTTTGTATGCATTGAATCATTAAACCATTTAGGAATTTCTTCAAACACTTTGCATGAAAAATAATATAACAACTTCCTCAGGAAATATATCCTAAATTATAGCATTCCAAGTTGTGAAAATTGAACCAGATGATTAGTGGGAGTGCCCCTCACTATGGTCCAAGTTTCTTCCTCTAAAACCTATCGAATGGAAAGTTATAACAAAACTACCAACATGTCATGTTTAATGCATGATTTTAGGATCATCTAGGAAGCTTGACTTTCTTTGATCATATCTCCTAAAATTTCATGAACCAAGACTGAAAGTTGGACAATATTTTCAATGGGATTTCCCCTCACTATGGTCCAAGTTTCATATTTTGAAATCTCCTAGAAGAAAATTTATAGTATAAATGGAAACATGACCTGTTTGATGTGTGATTTAGGAGCATCGTGAAAGCTCAAATTCCTATGTTCATATTCCTAAGATATCGCAACCCAAGATCCAAAAGTTGGAAAATATTATTAGCGATATTTCGCAACACTATGTTTCATGTTTGAGCTTCTGGAACCTTCCAAAAGAAAAGTTATAGCAGAAATTATAGCATGAGCATTTAATAACCCAAAATTCCCCTGATCATATTTTCTAAAGTTTTGTAACCCGAGATCTAAAAATTGCACTAAAGGATCAATAGGATTTCCCATCAATATAGTCCAATTTTCAACTTCTAAAACCTCCCAGAAGAAAATTTATAGAAGAAATTCCAACTTGACTTGTTTGAAGAAGAATTTATGTAGCCTATATTCCTCAACCAATTCTGTTGCAAAATTTGATACATATAGAAAGCTACAACCATGATAAATTTTCTAAAGGTAAAAGCATGCACATATAAAATTGTTGAAAAGAGAAATTAAATAATTATACATGTCACTAAATCATCTATGTTAGAAATATCGTTAACATCGAAATAAATATTTATCTATTGTAGCCAAAAAAATATCGGAAACTGAAGTAGGGTGAGCCATGTTCCACCCTACCATAGGCTCAATTGTGCTACAATTTTTCTCACAGTTGACCACCCCCATGCCAAATCTTGATGCCTTGAGGAGAACTCAGGGGTATTTCACACACTCAAATTCATACCAAATTTTTACACCAAAAGTGAAGGTCACTCTCCTCCACACATAGGAATGAATCTTAGTATTGACCCTTTCCATTGCTTTATCATGCCCATATAAATTCACAAATGACAATGAAGTTCTGCACAACACAAGGTATTCCTTCTATGATCTCTGCAATTCTTCAACCATCCCTTTTTCAATGTTATTTGTTCCACACAAAAACATGAAAACTCCCAATCCTAATATCCATATACTCCAAGGAAAAATAACTACACCACATTCAATTCCCGTTACACAGGTTGTTACTCGTTATCATGCCAATTTTATTTTCCGTGTGAGAGAGATGTATGACAGAGTAATAGAAGAGAGAAAAACTAGAATCTTAAGAACCAAGAAGAAGAACCCCTTGATTTCTCCTCCCTCTTATTTTTATAATCACACTTAGACCCTTCATCTACCCAAATATTCAGCTTCTTGGGAAGGCTAACCATCGCATCAATGGGAAATATTCACCTAAGGTATATTTTTCCTCTTAATTCATGTTTTCCACCTTCCCAATGTGTCATAATATGTTGGCTATCCCATTTCTTCAACTCCAACATTTTTTATTAATAAAAAGAAACATTATATCATATAATATAGTTTGATATCATAAAATTTAAAAAATTATCGTTTAATGTCTATAGAAGTCATGGAAATCATTGAGTCTACAAGAATCCTAAATATCTCTCATTTTCCGTATCATCCTTGAAATATTTCTTTTTTTTTCTTTTTTCTTTTTTCTGTGGGGGTTTTTCCCATAAATCCCCATGTGGGGAGGGGTGAAATCCCCTCCTACAAACAAGTCGTCAGAGGGGATAAAAAATTCAAAGCCAGTGCATCTAGAAATTCTTAGGCTGAAGGAAATCAACTAGATAATGTGGTGTTGGGAGCTCAATGCCAATCCCATTTCAATGGTATATTCTTGTTACAAGAAATGGACAACAAAATAAATGAGATAAATTGTGATAAAATAGATACCCACATCTAATAAATGAAATATCATGCCCTACTCTGTAAATTTGTGGGCATTTTGTCCCTAGAGAAAGATTTGGTAAAATGGGTTCAATCTAAAAGGCATCCTAAAGGACAAATTGATCTGAAACTGGGAACTAGGGGTTTTTTCACTATATTTTTCTCTAGTCAGGAATATCACAATAACGTGTTCAAGAACGCCCAATTTGTTTTAAAAAATGTGGGCTCTTTTATCCATTTTTAAGAGGAAAGGTACAACCCAGAAAAGGAGCAATTCCTGGATGCTCTAATTTGGGTTAGACTATTTTGGCTTGCTCTATAATTTTGCAAACCCCCATGTAATGTACCCCAAAAATACACCTTAAAAATAATTCTTGTTGTCTAAATTCTAGTTTTGAAATAGTAATCCATGTGATTAAATACTATGTCACCAACTTGTTTATTGAAAAAATATTTCTCTGCAATGTTTATATCACAGCTTGATCACTAAGTCTTAATATAAGGTTAACTCCCCTTATATTACATAGATTTTTGGCTTCCATTATTATTTTGTAGGAAAATTTTTAGTCTATGTTATGGGATGATGTCTTATTAAAATAAAACTTCTTTCAAGTTCACAAAGGGGTATTTTAACCACCATGATATTTCAACTTAAATATTGTCTTATGAACCTATAATTAAGCTTGGAATTTTATTTATGTCCCCTTAAATAACTTACACACAATCTACATCTTAAAGGTTCTTATACAAGGTTGGATCATGTTGGCATTATAGCTAATGTGTTGTCCTTGATGTCAAACTAGATGTCAACTTGTCATATTATGTCATCATGATTGTATATGTGTTGTAGGAGTTTGTTGAAGTACTGTAGGTCATATGAATGTTTGTATAGGTGATCCAAAGGATGTGGAAGTGTATTGAAAAGTTTAATTTTAGAAAAGTTGAAAAATGTGAATTTTGTAAAACGATAAATGGATTTTGTGAAGTAAAGTCGCGTACATACATAGGTCTCATGAAAAAGAGTCACATACATGACCCCACACATGGAAAATTAAAAACCATGAGCATTTCCCATGGTAATTTCCCACATTTTTGAGTCAGCAACATCTATTTGATCCCGTCAACAATTATTGACAAAAAATACCATGGATTTTCCTAAGGTATTAGGAAGGAACAAAGGTTATAAAAGGAGAAGAATATTGAGTATTTAGTGTGTGCGTTCGATGTATTATTCATTTGTGATCCGATATGAAACAAGTGTGCACCGGGACAGAGGGAGGAGGTTCAACATTGAGATATTTGAAGATATTTTAGAGAAGTAATGGATGCACTTGTTGTAGGTGTAATTATGGGAAAATGCTTAAGTGATAATAGATATATGATTTGAATGTATATGAAGAGATCTATGATATTGAAAATGTCTGTATGCAGGGATGCACAATTGTTTTCAGTAATGATTCAGTCCTAATTGTGTTTTTGATATTTGGTAGTGTTTGTTGCAAAGAGAATTTAATGACTAGTTGATCTGATATTTTTATGCTACTTGTATTCCTGAATGTCATGTACATACGTAGATATTATTCAGAATGGTCGCATATACTATCTTAGTTAATGTGGGTTGATTAAATTTTTTTCTTTTTTTTGATTTTGGTTGATTTTTTTCAGTCTAATGGAGTGTCTAGATAACAATTTTTATGTTGTTGATTGATGAGTATATTGATGGTTGATGAGAATTTTTTGGCTTTCCATTTGGAACCTTGATAAACTTGTTGAAGATAAGGTTTGAATTGATTTTGTTACAAAAAGTATTGTATTCATAGGTTATGTTTTTTGGAGAGAAAGTTTGACAGAGATAATGATTTGACTGATAATTATTTGAAATCTGTACGCTAGTGCTATGCATGAGAAGCATGTATATACGTAGATCCCCTTAATGATAATTGCGTATATATTTTAACTTGAGTGTGGGCATAATGGTACTACTTGGTTATGATAGTGAATTATTCTTGCATTGTTTGTTGCTATTTTTCAAGGATGTCTTCATTAGTATGAGAAAAGAGTTTGTGTAATATTCCTAAACTAGTATATAGCTAATTGGAATATTAATTTTTTATTTTTCTTCTTAGCTAGAAGAATAAGAGCGTATGGAGACCCATAAATCTCCTTAGTAGGAATAAAAACACTCCTAATGTGAAATGAGGTTATCTAAAAGCTAGATTGAAGACCCTTATGTGTGAAAAGGGGATGGAGCATGTAGACTGGGTCAACTTTGACCAAATCAAACATCGTTGGTATGGAAGGACTGGCATTCATTGAGGGACAACGCAGTTTTGGAGGGAGACTCCATGCATAGAAGTAGTGGCTTTAATGAGTGGGGCCCAAGGTGAGGAATATCACCAAGAATATAAGGAAGGGGATGGCAGCCATTGTGGGCATGATGGGATTATTATTTTGTTTATGGTCTGTTAAGACTTGTGGCTTTCTTTAGTTGTTTAGCTAATATTGCAGTGCTACTTAGCACAAGGGTGTTCCCGAGCAGGGAGTCCCACCTTCATCCTTAGGGGAATTCAAATGCCTACTCAGGAGAAGTATTTGCACTAAATTTCCACATTCTGGCATAAGGCCAAGATTCATATTTCTTCATCAACACAATTTCTACTTAGAGTTGTGCTGTGTGGCAGGTTGCAACAATGGAGATTTGATTTGGGTGTTTTATGAGCTAGTTTTCAGTGGAGGAATGTTTCCTTCCATTGGGAGGCCAGTAAAGAAGCCCCTTGGGCTTTATTGATATATTTGGCACCAGGCCAAGGTGAAATTATCCCTTACAGGGAAGTTTAAGTCTGGATCTGCGTTATTTTAGGGAGGAGTTGCAGGGGTGGTTGCAGTGTGTGATTTGGGAGGTGACTTCTTCAGTGGAGGGGACAAAATTTCATCCGGAGGATCTATTGGAGAAGAGATACATAATTCTATATCAGATTCAGCCATATCTTTCCATTTACTTTGTTGTAGAAAACCTTCAACCCTAGGGCTGCAAGTCATATTTGTATATTTTGTGTATTTTCTGGAAACCCTCTTGGGTTGTCCTTGAAAGGTGATATAGTGCCTAGATATGTTTGGATAACATATTTTGAGGCATATATCATTATTTTTATATCATTTTATGATCTCCAGCTGTATTTATGCTCAATATGACTACGCTGTAGCAGTTCTTCGACATTTTTTATTGTAGCAACATCTCACTTTTGGGAGTGATTGTTTATGGGAGGATTTTTTACTCATTTCATATGGTTTGTACCTCACTATTTTGTATTGATTTGTTGTTCTTGTACATAATGTAACGGCTCCATATTGGCCTATTGTATTTTTGCATTGATTTACACTGCTATTTCCATTATTGTGTTCAAGTATTACTGCTTTCCCCATTTGGGAATATTACAGTGGTATCAGAGCATAATCTTGGCTCAACCTATGGATCTCAGCCATTATGCTATCAGGAGAATAAGAAGAAGGAGAAAGAGATCGTAATGATGGGAGGAATGAGTTTCATATCATCTCTTTTCAGGGCTTTGGATTATGGATTTGTGATCTTTTTAAGTCTGCATTTTTTTTTAGCACAGGGTGTTTCCGAGCAGAAATCCCACCCTTACCCACGGGGGACTCTGAGTGCCTACTCTGGGAAGGTTTCCTATTGAGCTTATTCATCATTAGGCATTGGTGCCACATTGTTCCTACTTTCTACAACCCATACATCTTCAGAAATAACACATTTCTGCATTAGGGTTTCAGAGGAGGAGGTTGTCCTTCAATATTTCAGTTGAGGAACCAGTGAAGGATTCATCCTATCACCTTGAACTTCAATATCAGCCTTCCAGTGATTCGAATCTATATCAGGCATCAGACCATCTATTATTCATCTCCCAACAACAACATTTCCATCAGGAATTGCGCAGTCCATTCCTGTAGATCCAAGGGAGAAGGGAAGTTGCTAACATTTTAGCTAGTAATCCAGTGGAGGACCATTCCTTCACATTGTATTCATTGTTTCCATCATTTATGAACTACATTTCATATCTTAGCTGGTGCATGAGGAGGAGGAGGCTTATACTAGTGCTGGTGTAGCCATAGAGGAGCATCCATCATTACCAGTAGTTGGGGAAGTCATCACACTGGTGGGAGGAACCCTTGTAGAAGTACAAGATGTTCCCAAGAAAAACCAAGGTATGCAAATGTTTCCACTTTCTATTATTTCAACACATCATATGGAAGGTTGTGGGGACATGCCATTGCATGACCTAGGATAAAAACACACTGCTGATTTGGAGCAGCAGACTATCATTACGCAGAGGACCCTTGATAGGATCAAGGAGGAGATATACATTCATCCTAGTATGTCATTGTTGAGATGCACACAACTCTTGGGGTTGGAGTGTAGGTTTTTGTAAGATAGGATTAGTATTATCCTAAAAAATCCAATGCAGAACTATATGTTCAGCATTGAGCATGATCATGGGACAACAAATGCACAATCATGGAGATCAGCAGCGCTATCATGGAGCAGCAGTGATGAGTTGGGGGCCCAACCATTATTGGAGCATTCCAATGACCATTCTACATGTGTAGAAAGGGATAGGAAGATGGTTGATGAGAGACATCTCATCTCCCATTATTATGATGGATCTTTCTTGGTGAGCACTTCACAACTCAATGAGAAGATTTTGCCTTTAGTATACTTGGATCCTTATGGATTCAACATGGTCATTGATGAATGTTCTTCATATGGAGATCTCCAGGAGGCTGCAATTCAACATACCATGAAGGGTGGAGATAGTGATTTCATTTGGGAGGATGGTATTCTCCATTGGAGGGATACCCATATAGAGCATGATAGTAGACACTCACCATTGGTTGGATGGGTGATGTTGATGAGCGAGAGGTTGGTGAGCCACTTGCAGATATATGACACAGGGCAACAGGAGGCAAGGTTGCTAGGCTACTCTTGAAAGAGTTTGGTCAACATGTGAAATATCCTACTCCAAGGGGTATGTTGGTGGTTGGGACTTGGCATGACACTTGCATCATGTGGTAGCAAGGAGTTTTGTTGCATTGGGGTGATGTGACATTTTTCATGTCAATCATCATGTTTTCACTCCATGGCCTATATGATGGAGATGTGAGGAGGAAACAAGAGCTATTGTTGCTTTGGTTACTCTTGGGGGAGTATGGGTTGATTTTATCCCATACTTTGCATGATGCTGTAGGAGTAGATGGTGGCACAATCATGGTGCAAAGAGGCTACTCCTTAGTTTTGTAGAATCAGGAGGTGATTCCAAATAGGAAGGAATCTCCCACATATAGCTGCATGATGGTGGATGGCTTTGGCATGTGGCATGTCGAAGAATGGAGTCATGAGGTGACAAGAGCCTTATCACAAAGGCCAACATCGCTATCACTTGGGAGGATGTATCTATTGATGGAGTGTTCCAATGGGAGTATGTATCACTTCACATTTCAGACCAATATGAAGAGATTCTCATGGGAGGGCTCATCCATGGACCTCATTTTCAGCCTACTCATAGTGTATGGGAAGAGTTTTATTTTTGCGCTTATTGTTCATCTAACAAATTATTTGCACTCTATTGCCATATATGTACAATGCATTGCTCCACAAGAGGGGAAGTTTCTATTTTGGCTTCATGGCCTTCCTAAGACCAATATCAGTGATGGAGGGAGCCATTTCTTGGATGGAATTGGGCAAGTGTTGTGTTATTCTTGTTATTCTCAGCTGATATATAATTCCATTTACTACTTCTTAGTAGATGAGAAAACATACACAACGAGCAAATTGTTGGGAGACAACTTGCCACATGATGTTCTGAAGTAGCAGTTAGAAAAACTGCGTTGTATCCACTGGAGAAACCATTGGTACCATATATCATTACATATAACACTCAGTATCTTTCTGATTTGGATGCCATATGGTAATGATGTACTATTCACTTTTTATGGGATGGTTTGGGCAAGCAAGATTCATGAAACTAGAGAAGGGATCTTTGGAGATCCAGGTGTCCTTTTGTCCCTTGAGGGAAACATTATTGCAGCCCAATATCAGCAACAACTCTACACTTTTCATAAGTGGAGAGAGAGGAAGTGTGGGGTAGGCCATTTGGTCTATCATGTTCAGTTATGAAACCCACCTACATTGCAGGAGCCAAAGGTGGAATAATTTTTCCATGAGTTACCATTTTGGAGGGTGACTCACTTTGTGTGGATAATAGCTTGGGGTTTGGAGCTTCACATGGGAATGAAGGTTCCCAATAATTTTCTGATCCCATGCCTCAGGAAGGCCTCTAGACCACATACGGTTTCCTCAATATATATCTCACTTTTTCATGATAAGAGCCATTGGGATTTATCACCAAAGGCTTACTTATACACTTGGGAGGAACAACTTGGGGACCTATTGATGAGAGAGAACCTTGTTCATTGGAGGAACTTATCATATGAGGATGCTACAAGAGGAGGAGAGGAGGCTCTTCAATTCTATCCTCGCAGTTTCTTAGGGACAAGCAACATTTGGGAGGGGAGTATTGTAATATTCCTAAATTAGCATACAACTAATTGGAATACTAATTTTTTATTTTGCTTCTTAGCTAGAAGAATAAGAGGGTATGGAGACCCATAAATTTCCTTAGTAGGAATAAAAAGACTCCTAATGTGAAAGGAGGTTATCTAAAATCTGGATTAAAGACCCTTATGTGTGAAAAGGGTATGGAGCATGTAGACTAGGTCAACTTTGACCAAATCAAACAACACTGGTATGGAAGGAGTGGCATTTATTGAGGGACAACACAATTTTGGAGGGAGACTCCATGCATGGAAGTAGTGGCTTTAATGAGTGGGGCCCAAGGTGAGGAAGCTCACCAAGAATATAAGGAAGGGGATGGCAGCCATTGTGGGCATGATGGGATTATTATTTTGTTTATGGTCTGTTAAGACTTGTGGCTTTCTTCAGCTATTTAGCTAAGATTGTAGTGCTGCTTAGCACAAGGGTGTTCCCGAGTGGGAATCCCACCTTCAACCTCAGGGGAATTCAAGTGCCTACTCAGGAGAAGTATTTGCACTAAATTTCCACATTCCGGCATAAGGCTAAGCTTTGGCTTTCTTCAACAATGCAGTTTCTGCTTAGAGTTGTGCTGTGTTGCAGGTTACAGCAGTGGATATTTGATTTGGGTGTTTTCTGAGCTAGTTTTTAGTGGAGGAAGGTTTTCTATTGGGAGTCCAGTAAAGAAGCCCCTTGGGCTTTATTGATATATTTGGCACTAGGACAAGGTGATATTATCCCCTACAACGTAGTTTCAGTCTAGATCTGCGTTATTTTAGGGAGGAGTTGCAGGGGTGGTTGCAGTGTGTGATTTGGGAGGTGACTTCTTCAGTGGAGGGGACAACCTTTCATCCATAGGATCTATTAGAGAAGAGATACATAATTGTACATCAGCTTCAGCCATATCTTTCCATTTACTTTGTTGCAACAAACCTTCAGCCCTAGGGCTAAAGCTCATATTTGTATATTTTGTGTATTTTCCGGAAACCCTCTTGGGTTGTCTTGGAAAGGTGATATAGTGCCTAGATCTGTTTGGATAACATCTTTTGAGGCATATATCAGTATTTTTATATCATTTTATGATTTCCAACTGTATTTATGCTCAGTATGACTGCGTTGTAGTAGTTCTCTGGCATTTTGTATTGTAGTAACATCTCACTTTTGGGAGTGATTGTTTATGGGAGGCTTGTTTACTCATATCATACGATTTGTGCCTCAATATTTTGTATTGATTTGTTGTTATTATACATAATGTAATGGCTCCATATTGGTCTATTTTATTTGTGCATTGATTTACACTACTATTTCCATTATTGTGTTCAAATATTGCTGCTTTCCGCATTTGGGAATATTACAGTTTGACTTAGATTTGGCTTGGTATATTGGTGATTTGGTTGGAGAAGGGTGTTTGGTATCTTGGTATTCAGGGAGAATATTCATTTGATCAATGCTTGGTCCATAAGGATAACTAGTATTCAGTGATTGAGATTAATGGTTGGTGTGGCTCTAGTTTGAAAATGTGATGAAAGGTGGTCTATAGGTTTTGATGGTTGATTGAGATAGGTGGATCCAATATGAAAATTATGAAACATGGTCCACAGAGGTACTGAGGGTTGGAACCTTCAGTTAGGGAGTAGGAGTTTCCTTATGTTAGTATATGATAAATTTGTTGAGGGAGTAGGATATTTATTCCGATAGGAGTTGGTAAAATTGATCAGGGAGTAGTAGGTTCCTTCCAGTTGGAGCTAGAGAAATCAGAGGTGGTAGCCTCCCACAGGTAGGAGCCTGCGTAGTGGTAAGTGTTTTTGTTAGTACTATATGTAGTGAATATTTTATTTATAATAAGAAAGAATACATAGAAAAAAACAACAATGGTTTTCTCCCAAATTGGGTTTCCACATAAAAATACTAGTGTCCCTATGTGTTGATGTGTTGATTATGTGTTATGATTTATCTGCTCTTTATTTCTCATGGTTATAACATAATGAATAAGTAATGAAATTAATGAAAATAAGTAAACTGGATATATGTTTTTTATGTTATTAATAATGTGTACATATGTATGTTTCTTAAAGTAAATTCACGTACAAATATCAAAATGTGCAATTGAATATTAATGGGAATGAAATATTGATTCACCCCCCACAATATTTCTAACAATTATTATTAGAGCCAGACATCACTTGAAGGGAGATTTTTTAAGATGAGTAGCCAGGATGCAAGCCACCCTTGTTTAATGGAACTAACTTTGTATTTTGGAAGATCAAAATGAGATCTTATTTTTAGTCTCTTGGAGAAGATGTGTGGGAAGTAGTCAAAACATGATATCAATATATAGGATCCATTCTTACTGATACTGCAAGAAATAAACATTATGAAAGAAATTCCAAATTTGTAGATGCCATACTAGGAGGACTTGCATAATTTGAGTTCAAAAAGTGATGAAACTCGACATCACGAATGCATTTTGGTAAAGGCTAATGAACAACTACTAAGGCGATATGATGGTAAAAAATGCTAAGTTACAGTCTTATAGAATGAAATATAAATATCCAAAAATTCATGAAGATGAAAGAATTGAAAAATGTTTCCTTAGAGTAGACGAAGTTGTTAACACAATGAGGGGTCTCAGTGATAAGAATGAATATGTTATGATTGTTGAAAATAAATTTAGATAGCTAACTCCTAAGTTCAATGAAAAAGTTTCAGCTATTGAGGAAATGCAAGATTTGAAATGACTATCTTTAGAACTGCTCCATGGGATCTTGACAACCTATGTAATGATAACAAAAGGGGATACATCAGAAATTATTGAAGCTGCCTTCAAAGATACATGTAAAAATAAATAAAAGGATGAGCCTAAATATTCCAGTTACATATCTAATGAAGACGGGGAAAAATTTGTAAGGAAGTTGTAATTGGGAACTGGAAAATTTAAAGGTAAAATTCCCTTTAAATGTTTTGTTTGTGGAATAGTAGATCACTGTAATATTCCAAAATTTGCACACAACAATTTGGAATATTAGATTTTGCTACTTTCACTTAGGAGAGGAATAAATGGGAAAGGAGGCCCATGAACAATAAATATGTGAATAAATTCCACCTCAGTAAGGAAGTATATCACCTTAAGAGCTGGCTTTACACTTCCAAGTGTGAACAAGGGCAAATTAGATGAAGACATAGTCAAGTTTGACTAAGTCAACATCCATTCTTGAGGAGGAAGAAATCACTCAAGTAAAATAGCTCAATGTGAACAAGGATCAACCTAGACACACATATGAGAACCGGATTGAAGTTCCCATAGTGTGAAAAGAGGCATTGCAGGTGGATTAGTTCTAGTTGACCAAGTCAACAACGTTGTTACAAAGAGGAGGGAAGCTAGCTAGGGTAGCGCAGTTTTGAATGAGGAAGCTTCACTAGGAAGTCACCTCAACATTGTGTGGGGTCCGGGGTGAGGAGGCTCACCAAAGATAAAAGGAAGGCATAGCATTAAAGTGAAGGAATTCATGTATTCATCTATTTTGGTCTTGTGACTACTTGCAAGCTTCAACTGTTTAGCCGAAGTTGCTGCACTGCTTAGTGCAAAGAATTCCCGTGCAGGAATTCCATCCTATCTTTGGATCAGCTTGCTTAAGGGATCAAGAGGGAAGGATTTGAGCTTCATTTAAGTATTTGGCTTGGGCCATTCATCCAAAATGCAGTTCCCTTCAGAAAATTGTGTCTTTTATGCAGGGGCAGCAGCAGCAGGGTTGCACCCTTTGATTTTATGCTAGTCTTTGAGGAGGAGGTGCTTATTTCCCTCCGAAAGTGCTAATAAGAGGCCTAGGGCCATTTAATTATTCTGTTATCTCATGTAATATTCATCCATGTATAATATAAAGATGCAGTAACTGTGTTATTTTCTGCAGTACTGTTTGTTATTCATGCATTTTGCCGGAAACCTTTGCCGGGCATCTTGTTTATGTTGTATAAGAGGTTAAACCTCCAATTATTTGCTGTATGATTAATATAAACTCTATATTAGACTTATTTCATCATTTTATTTAGAAACCCTCATTAGAATAATGCATTCCTTTCTTTAGTAGTTGCTGCATGAGCTAGGCTATGGGGTTTTGGCTTATTTTAGCTGCGTAGACTTGGGAGATCTGTTTATATGAGCTAGGGTGATTTGTTTCACCTAAAATTATGCATGTGAGTTTCATATCATGTATTCTAATAGATCCAAGTCCCATTTCTCACTTGTATAGTGTTATTTTATGAAGATAGCTGTTTTATGCTCTATATTGCTGCATTTCCCCACCTGGGAAGGAGAATATAGATCATCTTGTTGCTGATGTTCTTTCATCTGCTGGTATGATGTTATTGGACATCTAATGAGCTACTCCACATCCCATGCTCATGGTTTTCTTAAGCTCCACATTGGTAATAACTCAGATTATTCCCAATAGTGTAGCTGTTCCCATTTTGGGATATTACAGTTGTATCAGAGCTGCCATCTTGGCTCAGCCTGTGGATTTTAGATCCAATAAGAAGATAAGAAGAAGAGGAGAAAAAAATTATGGAGAGTATGAGCTTACTCTCATCCATTTTTAGATCCAAGAATAAAGAATAAGAGAAATGCATTGAAACTCCAAGAGGGTTTCAAGGAGGAGAGAGTTGCAGTGAGACCTCTAGAAGGTTTCAAGAAGCAGAAAAAGATGCATGCACTTCATGTTCTCATAGAGGAAGTGGAGAGCAAGGAAACCACTTATAGCATGAAATCCTAAGTGGATATTTGGCAGAATACAAGTGCCAACCTAGGGCTTTCAAAGAGACCCTATATTTTCCTCAGTTTTTTCAACTGAGAGAAGAGAGAAGACCTTGCAGCAAAGGAGAGATTAAATGAAATATTTTCCTATTGTCTAAATTTGATGGGTCAACTACAGCAAGATCTTGGGCAAGGAAGCTTGAGGCATTCTTCCTACTTCATCCAGTGATAGAGAGGGAGGTAGCAAAAGTTGCAGCGCTGCACCTGGAGGGTGAAGCCAATGCTTGGTGGTGCAGTCACTTAATCCCCACAAGAGTGACTTATTTTTCTGATTTCACTCAAGAGCTGATCAGAAATTTTGATGAAGAGAGATCAGAGGAGAAAGGGTCCACACCACCATGGGAAGAGACAAGTACCAGCGATGTCACATCCTTGGAAGAGTAGACTTCTACATCAGCAGCTGGGGCAGCCATTACATTGGAGGGAGGAGCCTTTGCAGCTCTACAAGAGGTTCCCACATCTCACCAAGGTATGGGAAGATTTCCACTCTTACTTATTGCAGCAAGTATTTCTAAAAATGGTGGAAATATGTCTTCATTTGGCCTAGGATCCAACATCATTGCTGAGATAGAGCAGCAGGATTGCACTACGTTGTGCAAGCTTGAAGGGTTCAAGATAGAATTGAACCATCAACCTCATGTATCACTGATGATTTACACAAAACCCTTGAGGTTGGAGTGTGATATTTTGGAGGATGACATAAACTTTGAGATGGAGTATGAGGCAGCAACTATGTCATTGGAGAGACTATCAGCACTGTCAAACAATAGCAGTGAAGAGGCTTTACCTTTTTCATCTTTGGATCTTGATGAATTCAAGATGGCTATGGACATGAGATCTTCTTTAAGGGATCTCCTAGAGGGAGCATGTCATCACTCCATGGAATGCAATAAGGGAAATCTGAAATGGGAAGATGGTAGTCTCCGGTGGAGGAGTACCAAGATGGAGGATGATAGGAGGCATCAATCGGTGGATAAGTGGATGTGGATAGAGAGAAAGAAGCTAGAAATATACTTGCAACTCTATGATACTGGGCAGCAAGAGGCAAAATTGCATTGGCTACTCTTGAGAGAGTTTGGCCATCATGAGACATATCCTTTTTCCGAGGGTATGTGGGAGGAGAATACTGGGCATAGTACTTGCATCATGAGGCAGCAAGGAGTGTGGATGCATTATGATGATCTAATCATTATGTTTTCACCACATGAGTTATATGATGGAGGTATGTCGGGGCAACAAAGACATTTGTTGCTATGGAGGATTGAGAGAGAGCAAGGGAAGAGTTGCTCTCACATTTTGCATGATGTTGCAATAGGAGGAGATGACAACATTATGGGAGGAGTCTTTGACATTGGGCATGTCAGAGAATGGATTTATGAGTTGGCTGGAGCCTATCTGTATAAGCCAACAATGCTATCACTTTGGAGCAGGAGTTTGTTGATGGAGTGTTCCCAGGATCAATTCACATCTGATGCACTTGGTGGACATGGAGGAGGTGAGTATGATAGAGTATTCAATGGATTCCTCTGTTGTTGTGGGGTTTCCTTATTGGCTTGGACTTTCAAGCATGAGGAGGGAGATCTTCAGGCAGCATATAGTTTATTCCTTTTCATAGGAATATGTCCTGTTGAGCCCTAGAATTGCCTTCACTTTTACAAATCTTCACTTCATTTCATCATTCTTTTATCACTTCATAAGCCTAAAATCAATGAAGAATGATTAGGATTGCTTAAAGGTTACATGAAATTGATTAACATATTGTATTTTCATGGTTTTTGCTGTTTTAATAATTTTGTGCAAAATAGCTATAAAATACAGACGTTCCGTAGCCGATCAGGCGTTCCACAGCTATTTTAGTGTTTAAACAGGTTACAGGTGTCGTCTGAGGGAAAGACGTATATTGTTAGACTCCAAAACTCTCCTGCATCAGTCCTTGTCCTCCACGAGGGCTGAGCACAAATCTGGCAGTGGTTATGCACGTGGATAAAGCCAAAACCAAGAAGCAAACTTCTACAAGGAAAAGGAATCTTGAGGTGTCTTCAGCAGAATACGAGTCTTCAACAGGAGTTCTAGTTCGATTTTGATTATAAAAGACACCTATGCCTATTTCTACTCAATGTCAGTTATATATTTCCTTATAAAAATAACTCGGTGAACCGAGAGACAATTAGTTCATGTTTTGTTATTAGTTTCAAAGACTGTGATACTCTGTTTTTGAAGAATTTTATTTTAATGAAAGAAGTATAACTTTGATGCATGATCTGAAGCAACTTTAAGGAGTTAAGGATTCGTGTGCCAATCTGATGGTAGAGGGCCCCTACTGTCCGAAAGGCTTTGTGCATATTTTCTAGATAAGTGACCTTTAGCTCTGTTTTGTTCTTAACTTAGGCAGTTTTCTGAGTTTATCCTCCTTCATCATGCTTATGTCATTTACTTATATTGAATATTACAGTCAATCTTGTTCTCATGAGCTGTTCCAATATATCACTATTGCGTGAATGAGATATAGCTATAGTACTCTTGAGTTAATTGCACTTTAGTTCAGTTCTGTTTATTGCATTTCAGTTTTATTAGTTAATTGCATTCTAGTCCTGTTAATTAGACTTAAAAGACCCTCATTATTTTATAAGATGCTCTTGTTCTTAACTTATTCTAACACATCATTATCATATGAATAAGAATTAGTTATATCATTTTGAGTTCTTGATTGTTCTGCAATTTCTCATAATTTTACAAAACAACCTTTTTCCCAAGTTGTTCCAAGAAATTTCTAACCTTTGAATGCGGCTTAATAGTAACATTTTGAGTTGCAGAATGAGTTAATTCTAGTGTCAAAAGTTATTTTAGCATAAGGATCCTTACTATGTTGTAGATAATCTTTTCTCAAAATGTTCCAACAAATTTCTAACAACGGATGAGATTTCTCTGTGATATTTTAAAGAGAACCTCATTACATCAAAACTAATACTTTTCTCAATTGTTCCAACATACCTCTAATTAAATGAATTGGACTGAGTTTAATGTTATGAGTTACTTTTCTTATCAGCTTTACAGTCTGTGGATTAGCATTTTCTGTTCTTAGGTGCCATTCATAGTTTAGAGTAGATTTCATTCTGTTTTAGTGTGATCAGTAACTTCTCTTTGCCAACAATTTAGTTCTTTTCCTCTCAGCATAAAAACACAAAACCAAAAACACTAGAAAAACACTAAGCACAACGAAGTAGGAAGAAGATACCTAGGCACATATAGTGCATTTCACTTCAACAGTTTACTAGCCCTGCTTGACAATTTATGACATCAATTTAGGAACACTAAGTTGACTAGACATTTTGGCGCTGTTGTCAGGGAAGTGTAACTAGGTAACCTTATTTCTTACATCCAACAAAAAAAAAAAACTTCAATCACCTACCACACCCACTATATCATGTGGTCCAGTAAGAGCCACACATCCATGTCATGAATTCATATTTTTGCAGGAAGAAGAAGAGGTGACAAAGGAGGTTGAAGAAATGGATGGAGATGATGACAATGAGGAAGATCCTTTTGGATTTCCCATTCAAGAAAATGATATCAACATTAAAATGAAGAACATCCATCCATATGTACTTCCTAACTTCAAAGGTATGAGATCAGAAGACCCGGAAACCTTTCTTTTTGAATTTGAAATAAGTTGTAGATCTTATGGCTATTCATTGCACATTCAAAAAATGAATTTTTTTTTTCCGGCAACATTGAAGGATAGAGCTCTTAGATGGTTCATGACTTTAGGAACAAATTATATAAGGACATGGGATGATATGAAAAGAGTATTTTTGGAAAAATATAAAGATTATTGCATGCACCATGACCTTAGAAATAAAGTCTTTAAGATGAACCAAAAAGAGGATGAAAGCCTAGAAGATTTAGTAGAGAGATTTACTTATAATATCAAAAGATCTAAATTGCATAATTTAGGATCAGATGCATTAAAAACTCTCCTACTAAATGCTATAAAGGATGAATGGATTGATCTTCTTAATCTTGTGGGAAAAGGAGATGTCTATCAATTTCCATTTCAATAAATTTGTGAATTGTGCAAGAACATATCAAGAGGAAAAATAAAGTGTGTAAGGTCCCCTCAAGATCCATTTATGGAAAAAGTAAGTAAGTCAGCATCAGGATTGGTAAGTCAAATTGAACCTAACAATTTTCTAAAAATTCTTGGTAATTTAAATGAACAAACTGGCATGCTAAGAATGCAAAACAAGCAAAAAGTTGCTTCATTTATATTCTGCCCTAAATGTAGAAAGAAACATGTTTTGCATGAATTTCCACGTGATAACATTAAAATGTGTAAAATTTGTGCAGGATCACATACTACTGAAGATTGCCCATCATTGCTAGGGTTGAAGGAAATTTACCAGAAGGATAATGGAGCAAATCAAGCACACGAGAAACTTTGTTATGTAGCTCCAAGAGGACTATGGTAGCCTCATCAACCCAATATGATGCAATATCCTTATGCACAGTTTCAAGGTTATGCACAACAACCTCAAGGTAATTGGAAAACACCCTTGCCTTGGCAACCTTGGGCATCTCAATCCCAACCTCAAAACCAATCTTTGCAACAAAGTTGGCAAAGGCCCTACAAAGGAAATCCACTATCTCCTCAATCTTTCCCTCTCTATCCTCAATACCATGATCAATGTTATCCATACCATTTACCTCCACTACAACATCAATATCACCCTCATTTGACCTCAATTCAACCTTTCCCATTATCATCCACAAAAACACCCCAAAGATTCCCCACTCCACTACCTGTACAACCATTTCATATCCCCAACAATAAAACACCTCAATCAACTTACAATTTTGAGGTATTGCAAAATGATTCACCAGCTATCATTGAAGAACAACAACTAGAAGAAGAAGACTCATATAAGGTCCAAGAATCATGGGTGTCTATTGATAAAGAGAAGTTATTGGAACCAGAGATTGAAAAGTCTCATGCATGCCTATCACTAGATTCTATGATTGAAGATCACATCTCCGAAGACTTGCATTTCATGATAGAGGAAAGACAAGGAAGACAAGATTACATTGAATCTTGGTTCAAGTCAGTCATCGGATCCCAATGCTCAATTATTCAATATCTTCTGACATCATCTAAATCAAGACAGTTGGCATCTCATATACAGGTACATATCAAAGAGTATCTTTCAAACCTGCACATGAGTTTATCTATCATCTTGTTACAGACATGGTTCCATTGGAAGTATTCATATACTTGAACAAGATTTTCTTTTTCAAGTAGAGTAGGACATAAAATAAAAAATAAAAAATAAAAAAAAAGAAGAAAAGAAAAAGAAAAAGTAAAGAGAAAAATAAGTCCTATTATGAAAACCAGCTTGCTGGCGCAATTGGACATGAGCTTTTCTTGAAAACCAGGCAACTGGCGAGAAAAGTTCACAATAAGTTCTGCAATTTCATGATGGTTTCAATCTTTCATGGTTCTTCAAATCATTTTTGGTTCTATGCTCGAGTTGGATGATGTGGAATTCCTTAAGGTCCACCTTCCAATAGATCTTGTCCCATCGACCTCAACACTTTATCTAGGATCAAAATTAGAGATTATTTGGAGTGCCTTGGAGCTTGAATTCATCAATGGCAAGCCTCCTCATTGATAACAATGGGAATACAACAATGTCTCTTGATTTTCAAATCTTGCAGGCGACTCGACTTCGACACATTCATTCGTCCCTGTCAAGATGCACTGAGGTACCTTGACACTCATTTACATTATCGGTGAGTTGTCTCGCATTGGTTAACGATTTTCATTATTGATCGGTAATCCAATGATTTCTTCCCATGCTCAACTTCGACACATTTATTTGCATGGTAAGAATTGTACCATGAATGTTGGCTTTGATGAAGACTAATGGTTTTATGGAATCAACAAAAACTTGCAGCAATACATTTTATTAGTTCTTGTAGCAGCATGTTCATCTTTTTGTCAATTAAACAACAGCTACGGAAAGTGACATTTTCTGCAGCTATTGCTGTAGCAGTCTATTTTTGTTTTTTGCAACTTTTTCCAGAGGCAGTTTTGGCGCAAATATTGCAAGAGATTGGAGCAGAAATAAAAAATTCTGAGCTTATGGGTTTTCTCAGAATATGATAAATTGAGTAAGGCGCGAACATAATTTGAAAAAAAACAATTTTTAAGGGCATTTCAGATGGGTTTTTAAGGCAGAGTTTCATTTTTCAGCATTATGGACAGATTAGGACAGATTTCAATATTTTTTCACAGAAGCGCCTTTTCTTCATAAAAACGAAATTCTAAAAGCATGTGGTAGTATAAAAGGTAAAAATACACAGTTTACCTTTTGAATCACTCAATTCGGCCTTAAAATGAGTTCGTGGCGTACTTTTTTGTTGCAACATTGGGTAGAATGAAGGGTGAAACAGGGCAGAAATTGATTTTATCATAACTTTCAAACCGTGCATCTGTTGGTCTTGAAATTTTTATGGTAAATGCATTGAGGTAGTGTGAATAAACACACAAAATTTCAGAAAACTTTAGTGTGTATTCTTCAAGAAATTGACCACTTTCACCTACAACCATTTCTCATTTTTCGGGAGATCCGTGCAACCAATGGCTGAGATTTTTCGTCGGAAGATGCATAATAATATTGGTAACAACCTCAAAAAAATTTCAGGGAAGTTTGATGTACCATTTGAAAGAAATTGCAAAATTCATTTCATTTTACAATTCCACTCTATCTCACTCCACTTTCACTCCATCTCACGCCACTTTCATTCCATTTCACAAGTCATATTAGACTTTCACTCCATTACATTTCACATCCATATTCCATAGCCATACTTTATTTCTTTTTACAGATTGCATGTTGCAGCCACATCTTATTCAGCAGTTCTGACACAATTGTAAAACCTACAAAGAGATGATGATTACAGGAAATTGAAGGATTATGTTTTGAAGACCAACATGCTAAAAGAGGACCAAAGGAACAAACATCAAGCACAACAATTAACAAGGTCAAAATTCTGAGGTAAATTGTGAAAATTATTTTAATAGCAAAAAGTTAAAACATGAAATAGATACATTGTGTATAATCATATGTTTCCTAAACAACCTATCATTCGAATTGATTAACATATCTTGGCCATATCCCTTATCCAACATTCCATAACGGTCCTCATTAAAACCTTGATTAATGACTAACGGTCATAATCACAAACGTAACCTACTAGTCCACATCTCCTTAAGATTGTATCATTCACTTATTTCACCACAAGTTCATCATAAATTCTCCATCAAATCCATAGCCACTTCATTTTTCCTTATAGCTTAATTACCTCCATCCATTCACCTCCATTACACTTTGGAGCCAATCCATATTTAAGTACAGAGAGGTAATTTTGAGGGTGAAGCATCATTCTACAGCTAATCCATCTTCAGACACAGAGATATAGTTTCAAAAATAAAGCATTAGACTCTGTAGTCAATATAGCTTCAAGCATAGAAAAGTAATTATGAAAGGAAGATAATCTACACAGAGGAGGAATGTGGCTAATTGTTAGGACAGAACCAGTTGGAGTCAAGTATTTGGAAGGATATCCACAAGTCAAGGAGCTGCTACAACAAGCAGGGAGGTTAAATTTTATAGAGAAATTTGATGGCTTCCATAAGGAGATTACAAAATCGTTTGCCAAATCTTTTGACTCAACAACAAATTTATGATTATGTGGAATCTTTGGAAAGAAATGCCTCAGAGAATCAAGAAAGATCCCTCAGTCCACAAGAACCTCCAATAGAAGCCCTGAAGAAAGATAATTATGAATTGGAGATATTGAACAGACACATTAAGAATGAGAATGAAATCTTAAGAGAACAAGTTAAATTGAAGAATGCTATGAATAATACTCTCACTCTGCAAATGGGGACACTGCACAAAGAAAACAGGAAGCTAAAGAAGAGGAATAAGAAATTGAACAGAGCCCTCATAAATCTCAAGTTTAAATTACTCATAAAGAAACCCAGAATGATACTAACCAGCAAAAAAAGCAGAAAGATAAGGTTGGATGTTCTAACAGAGGTTTCAGAGCACATGGAATAAATTTTGATAAAATTGCATGAGGACATGCAATAGTTTTGCAGTGGGGGTATGTTGAGCCCTAGAATTGCCTTCAATTTTACAAACCTTCACTTCATTTCATCATTATTTTATCACTTCATAAGCCTAAAATCAATGAATAATGATTAGGATTGCTTCAAGGTTACACGCAATTGATTAACATATTGTATTTTCATGGTTTTTGCTCTTTTAATAATTTTGTGCAAAATAGCTACAGAATACAGATGTTCCGTAGCTAATCAGGCGTTCCGCAGCTATTTTAGTGTTTAAATAGGTTACAGGTGTCGTCTGAGGGAAATACGTATATGGTTAGACTCCAAAACTCTCCTGCATCATTCCTTGTCCTCCACGAGGGCTGAGCACAAATCTGGCAGTGGTTATGCACGTGGATAAAGCCAAAACCAAGAAGCAGACTTCTACAAGGAAAATGACTCTTGAGGTGTCTTCAGCAGAATACGAGTCCTCAACAGGAGTTCTAGTTCGATTTTGATTATAAAAGACACCTATGCCTATTTCTACTCAATGTCAGTTATGTATTTCCTTATAAAAATAACTCGGTGAATCGAGAGACAGTTAGTTCATGTTTTGTTATTAGTTTCAAAGACTGTGATACTCTGTTTCTGAAGCATTTTCTTTTAATGAAATAAGTATAACTTTGATGCATGATTTGAAGCAACTTTAAGGAGTTAATGATTCGTGTGCCAATCTGATGGTAGAGGGCCCCTACTGTCCGAAAGGCTTTGTGCATATTTTCTAGATAAGTGACCTTTAGCTCTGTTTTGTTCTTAACTTAGGCAGTTTTCTGAGTTTATCCTCTTTCATCATGCTTATGTCATTTACTTATATTGAATATTACAGTCAATCTTGTTCTCATGAGCTGTTCCAATATATCACTATTGCGTGAATGAGATATAGCTATAGTACTCTTGAGTTAATTGCACTTTAGTTCAGTTCTGTTCATTGCATTTCAGTTTTATTAGTGAATTGCATTCTAGTCCTGTTAATTAGACTTAAAAGAACCTCATTATTTTATAAGCTGATACTGTTCTTAACTTCTTCTAACACATCATTATCATATGAACAAGAATTAGTTATATCATTTTGAGTTCTTGACTGTTCTGCAATTTCTCATAATTTTACAAAACAACCTTTTTCCCAAGTTGTTCCAAGAAATTTCTAACCTTTGAATGAGGCTTAATAGTAACATTTTGAGTTGCAGAATGATTTAATTCTAGTGTCACAAGTTATTTTAGCATAAGGATCCTTACTATGTTGTAGATAATCTTTTCTCAAAATGTTCCAACAAATTTCTAACGGATGAGATTTCTCTATGATGTTTTAAAGAGAACCTCATTACATCAAAACTAATCCTTTTCTCAGTTGTTCCAACATACCTCTAATGAAATGAATTGGACTGTGTTTAATGTTATGAGTTACTTTTCTTATCAGCTTTACAGTCCGTGGATTAGCATTTTTTGTTCTTAGGTGCCATTCATAGTTTAGAGTAGATTCCATTCTATTTTAGTGTGATAAGTAACTTCTCTTTGCCAACAATTTAGTTCTTTTCCTCTCAGCATAAAAACACAAAACCAAAAACACTAGAAAAACACTAAGCACAACTAAGTAGGAAGAAGATACCTAGGCACATATAGTGAATTTCACTTCAACAGTTTACTAGCTCTGCTTGACAATTTATGACATCAATTTAGGAACACTAAGTTGACTAGACATGTCCTATCACTATGGAGAGCTCATCTATGGATCCTGTCACCTTCTTACTTCCCTTACATGGTAAGAATTCTGTTTATGCATTTATTGATATTTCCATACAATATTTGCATGCACTTACCTTTTCATTGCAGTGCATTGCTCTACAAAGGGGCAAGCTTTTCTTTAGGATCCATGGTCTATTTTTGGCCAACTATCATGATGGAGACAACCATCTACTGTATGATCTGGGGCAAGCATGTCGTTACTTCTTGTGTTCTCAATTGACATATTCAACCATCTACTATTTAGTAGTGGGTGTGATGACTTATACAACAAGCCATTTGTCAAGAGACAACTTTCCATAACATTGTCTGAAGCTGTAGTGGGGAAGACTACGCTGTGACCACTTGGGAGAATTTTGGTACCTTCCAGCACCACATAAAACCTTCAGTCTTTCTCTTATTATGATGCTGATCATAATTGGAGGAGGAACACATGGAGTGGATGTGTTCTCTGGGGAGGAAGATCCCCACACTTTCTACATTACATGTTCTAAGGGGAACATGGGAAGAGACATGGCCTCTACAGCAAAATATTTGTTTCTTTATGAGGAGGGCCATGAGATGGATGGGGTACCATACGATGGTGATTTATTATCCATCATGTATGAAATGGTTTGGGCTAGCTTGATTCACAGCGCTGGGAAAGGGACCTTTGGAGGTTTAGTTTCCTTCTTGCCATTGGAGGGAAACATTATTGTAGCCCAAGATCAACAAATCCTCTACACTTGTCTTAAGTGGAGAGGAAGGCAGCGTGGGGTAGGCTACTATGTCTACCATGACCAGAATTTCAGCCCACCTACTTTTCCAGAGCTTCAGGTGGAGGATGATTTGCATGAGTTACCAATTTGGAGGGTGTCTCATTTTTCTTGGTTGATAGCTTGGGGAGGAGAGATTCAAATGGGGGATGATGAATCCAAATATATATCAGATTTCATGCCCCAAGAGGACCTTCAAACAACCCATTGTTGCCTCCATGGATGATCCATTGTCACATAATGCCAGCTATTTTGATAGCTTACATACTTGGGAGGGTCAAATTGAAGATATGTTGATGATGCAGCACCTTGATCTTTGGAGGCTTTCATCTTATGAGGTGGCTACAGGGGAGAAGAGGATGCTCTTCAGTCCTATCCTTGTAGTTGCTTGAGGACAAGCAACATTTGGAAGGGGAGGACTGTAATATTCCAAAATTTGCACACAACAATTTGGAATATCAGATTTTGCTACTTTCACTTAGGAGAGGAATAAATGGGAAAGGAGGCCCATGAACAATAAAGATGTGAATAAATCCCACCTTAGTAAGGAAGGAGATAACATTAGGAGCTAGCTTTAGACTTCCAAGTGTGAACAAGGGAAAATTAGATGAAGGCATAGTCAAGTTTGACTAAGTCAACGTCCATTCTTGAGGAGGAAGAAATCACTCAAGTAAGCTAGCTCAATGTGAACAAGGATCAGCCTAGACACACATATGAAAACCGGATTGAAGTTCCCTTAGTGTGAAAAGAGGCATTTTAGGTGGATTAGTTCCATTTGACCAAGTCAACAGCGCTGCTACAAAGAGGAGGGAAGCTAGCTAGGGCAGCGCAGTTTTGAATGAGGAAGCTTCACTAGGAAGTCACCTCAACATTATGTGGGGTCCGGGGTGAGGAGGCTCACCAAAGATAAAAGGAAGACATAAAATCAAAGTGAAGGCATTCATGTATTCATCTATTTTGGTCCTATGACTACTTGCAAGCTTCAACCATTTAGCCGGAGTTGCTGCACTGCTTAGTGCAAAGAATTCCCGTGCGGGAATTCCATCCTCTCTTTGGATTAAATTGCTTAAGGGATCAAGAGGGAAGGATTTGAGCTTCATTTCAGTATTTGGCTTGGGGCCATTCATCCACATTCAACCATAGCACAGTTCCCTTTAGAAAACTGTGTCTTTTATGCAGGGGCAGTAGCAGCAGGGTTGCACCCTTTGATTTTATGCTAGTCTTTGAGGAGGAGGTGCTTATTTCCCTCCGAAAGTGCTAATAAGAATCCTAGGGAAATTTCCTTGTATTATTATGTTATCTCATGTCATATTCATCCATGTATAATACAGAGATGCAGTAACTGCGTTATTTTCTGCAGTACTGTTTGTTATTCATGCATTTTGCCGGAAACCTTTGCCGAGTATATTGTTTCTACTGTATAAGAGGTTAAACCTCTATTTCTTTGCTATTTGATTAATATAAACTATATATCATACTTCTTTCATCATTTTCTATAGAAACCCTCATTAGAATAATGCATTTCTTGCTTCAGTAGTTGCTGCATGAGCTAGGCTATGGGGTTTTGGCTTATTTTAGCTGCATAGACTTGGGAGATATGTTTATAAGAGCTAGAGTAATCTGTTTCACCTCAAATTCTTCCTGTGAGTTGTATATCATGTATTCTAAGGGATCCAAGTCCCATTTCTCACTTGTATAGCGTTATTTTCTGAAGACAACTATTTTATGCTCTATATTGCTGCATTTCCCCACCTGGGAAGGAGAATATAGATCATCTTGTTGCTGAGGTTCTTTCATATATTGGTATGATGTTATTGGACATCTAATGAGCTTCTATACATCCCATGCTCATGGTCTGCTGAAGCTCTACATTGGTAATAACTCAGATTATTCCCAATAGTGTAGCTGTTCCCATTTTGGGATATTACAATCACTTTGCCACTAAATGTCCATATAAATAAAATCACAATAAGAAACAAGAAAGAAAGGAGGTCTCCAAGAAAAATGTTAAAAATAAATTTTCTTCAAAGATTATTTTTTTTCTAAAGAAGACATCGAAGAAACATTAGATGATCAAGTAGATTTTGATTTAGATTCTAGCACAAGTCCCACCATGTAGCTAGCAACGTAATTGATTCAGATTCTAAAATTCAGTATATGATTTGCTAGGCTATCATATAGTATATTTCCCCAATCCATGATATAACCTTAAAAAGAAACATCAATCAATGGTGACCATTGATGAGAATTTTTTTGTGTATTAGGATAAGCATAGAGTCTACATATCATATCAGCTATTTGGAAATAGGGACCAACAAGAGAGTCAAATAAATACATACCATTTTCCTCTCACTTATGCTTGTTAGGATCTCTTCTCCATGCCCTAATAGGATATGACGCATGGTCGTATTCACTCATGAATTTATCCACAAGCTATTTGTTATATTTTCACTGAGGCTGTGGCAAATGGTACATTGCGCTCAAATCATTGTTGGTGAATGATACAATGAATATATGATTTTGTGTCATGAAATTCCTTTTTGAAATGTTCACGTTGTCAATGACCCATCGAATCATATCTTTATAAGGAAGGATTTTGGGTCGGGCTACAATCCTATGCAAGAATGAATTGGCCACATCACTGTAAGTAGTATTGGAGGCTGGGGTAGAATCAACGACTGTAATTTTTCTTTGTGTCTCCCTGGGTCCTTCATTCTCGAATAGTGTATATATAAATTCCAAAGAGGCGCTTCTAGCTTCTAGAGAACAAACCATGTTAGAAAATAATCATGGCATATCAGCGTTTTCAGTTGGAGGAGAAGAAGATTGTTGTTGTTGGGTGTGGAGCCTGATTATGTTTTTTATTTAGATGTATTGCCGTGTTGGACCCCTATTCTTAACGAGGAGGAAAAGCTTCCCGTCGTTTGATCGCCATCAGGGGGTCTAGGGGGGGTGAAGATGACCTTTTGGAGCCCCCCCCTGGCAGGGAGTTTCAAGGGTAGCGCCCTCGAAGCTAAAAACATATGAAAAATTGCCTTGTAAAATATTGTAATTTTGTAGTCAATCTAGGCTGTTCATTAGGCGGATGATCTGATGGTAGAAGTTATGTTTAATTTAAGGTTTTTTTCCCTAGAAGACAACCCCTCTATTTTATGAGGGTATTGTATTGCAGCTGTGTGTTGAGGGTGTATATTCTGAGCGAGAATTAGAAAGGGGGATTGTGTGGGATAGTAGAGGATATTACACTGGATCTTCTATAGGTTGAATCTCTTCATTTTGCTGGATAATATAAATGAAGGACTGGCTGTTTTCGTGGACGTAGCCCAAGTTGGGTGAATCACACATATCTGTGTCTCTCTTGTTTTATATGTTTTATGTGTTTTTTTTTCCGCATATTTTATGTGTTCCATTGCTTTGTAATATAAAATTTTCTAACAACTATTGAACAACATGTTTCTTCTTTTATTTTGCTGCTTTAGACACTTCTTGTTTAGAATTTCACTTTTTGGGTCTAGCCTG
Organism: Pinus albicaulis; assembly: GCA_034641835.2. Taxonomy (NCBI): domain Eukaryota; kingdom Viridiplantae; phylum Streptophyta; class Pinopsida; order Pinales; family Pinaceae; genus Pinus; species Pinus albicaulis. The sequence continues at coordinate 795,804,946 of CM076577.1, read as the reverse complement.
TGATTGAAAACATAGGTTTGAGCAATAACTTCTTCAGATAAAAGACTTAGTGCAAATAACGAATTTCACACAATCATTTCTCTGCATTTCGAGAGAAAATTATGATAGGCTCAAATTGTAATGAATGATAATGATTATGATCTTGAAACCATAAATTTACCCCTTTCGCATACTAATTTCCAAAACATGAGTCCACATGGGTTTTCCAACATCAGCGTATTGGGAAAAACATATCGGGGAAATCAATTGAGGTGCATTGAAAAGTTACTATATTGGTAAGTTCCGATAAATCACATTTGAAAGTCAAATGACTATAAGTAGACGTGGGAAATAATATCGGGCCTTCTATATCGATGATGGCATATCGAATATTTTAAAGAGGAATCCCCCGATATGAAATTTCTGATAGTAAATGTAAATGAGAATATCATAGGTCTCTAGGTATCAAAGGGACAAGTATCAATGATATTATATATCAGAGCTAGTCGGTATCAGGATATTAGAACTGGATAGGCATCTGAGATATCAGATATAGGAACTGGGAGGTGTCGACAATATTGGATATCATAAGTATTGAGCATGTCACACTTAATAAGTTACGATATTACAAGGGGCCAATATGCCAAATGGAAGTTGTGGGGCCGATGGCTCTTATAATAATAAAAAATGGAGTGCATGACTTATCCTTTTAGCAAAATCCCTTTCTAAATAAATCTTCGGGGAAGCTTTATTAGGGAATGGATTTATTGTAACTTTCTTGGAGGGAAAGTTATGCTATAATGAAAGTTCGATGAAAACTTTCTGATAATGCATCAATCTTGTAGAAAGAGGTCCTATTGGGTTTTTTATTTATCATAACATTATAAGGGTTAGGCCTTCGATATTTGAGTTCCGATAAGATAAATTTTCAAGCTTAAGGTATTTTATAACAAACTTAAAAATTTCCCATCTTTATTTAAAATTAAAGAGTTTTATTAGCATGAAATAAGGGTCCCCATTATTTATTATATAACTAAAATAGAAATAAATGGGGGTTTTTTTAGTACTACAGCATGTCCAAAAAATCGAGGTGACAACTTGGCACAATTACCAAGTCTAAGAGTAATTTTATTAGGTTTAATATTCAGATAAATGTAGTCACCAACATTAAACTCTTTATAAACTCTCTTTAAATATGTGTAGCTTTTCTTCATTTCTTCATTTGTTTCAGCTTTTGTTTCACATGTTTGATTATTTATTGTTTTTATTTCAGGATATCTCATCGTAAAACCGAATTGTCTTCATGATGATCCCAAATTAAAGGCAGTTTACACCGTCTCTCATACATTAATTCAAAATGGATCATAATTAGGGAAGTCTAATAACCATTATTGTAGGAAAATTTTTCTAAATGCAAATAATTTGTTATGAAACCAACTCCAAAAATAGAATAAAAGAGAGATCAATGCCTTAGAAATCAACCATTTTGAGGGGGAAACCTCCTTTACATTACATACATGAACAATTATTGGATGATACAAATGAAAAAACCGCCTTTATATATGTAGGATTCCAATGGGTTACAGTATAATCGTAACTTACATAACAATAACAATAGTGGGCTTCTATGGGGCACAATAATAACAATATGGGCGCTATATGGGCACAACAATAGCAATAAGGGGGCTATACTAACAATAACAATAAGGGGATACACTATTATTATAGGGAACTAACATGCCCCTCTCCTTAAAACAAGTGTTGTCCTCAATGCTTGATTATTTCTGGATGCTTCTGTATAAAATTCCCATCCTCCCATGTGGAATGTTCAATGGGTAAGTTCTTACACTTGCTGAGATACTCTGAAATTGTTTGATTTCGTAGTTGTTGAGTTCTTTTCCGTGACTGCTTCAAGTTCCAATATGATTTTTCCTTGCTATTCAAGTTCTGGAAATATTGTTTGAACTAGGAGTTTGTCACCTATAACCTTCTTTAAGCATGAAACATGGAAAACTAGGTGCACTCGGGAAGATACATGCAGCTCCAATTTGTATTCCATAGTACCAATATTTTGCAGTACCTTGCAAGGACCATAGTACTTTAGCGACAATTTATTATCATTCTTAGCTTGATTGAGGGACATTGGTTTGAATAGTTTTAGCCATAAACATACCCAGTCACCTACATCCAAACATGTTTCGCTGCGATGTTGACCTACCTATTGTTTCATTCGATTCTGCATGAAAGTTAGGTTATCATTTAAGAGTTCGATAAATTGCTGTTGATGCTCGATGTGATCTTCCACTAATTGATCATCCATATTAGCTTTCATTTCATCCTTCAAACCATCCACCTTAGCCTCCATGTCTACTTCTAAACCATCTATGTCATCTTTGGTTGCTCTTTGTGAGATCGAAATTTGTTGCACCTGATACCATAATTTTGATATATCATACTGCAATTCTTCCTCTTCATGAATCATAGTAGAGTTCTCTGATGGCTTAATGGGTGTATAATTATTTTTGGGAGGCATTATAGAACCCAATACTAATATCTATGCTTCAATATGCCCTTGGAATTACTTTAGACTGAATTTTCAAAGAAAAGTTATGCAATTAAAAAAACGATACACACTTTTTTCTTGCTTTTGAGGAGCTTGATATTGAAACTGATGTATCTCTCTAATTTTGGATCCCCAAGATTTTATCTTCCGTCCTTTAGTATCCCTCTGAATATTCTTTCCAATGCCACAGGTCTGAAATGATTTTGATTCTTCAAGGAAAAGTTATGCCCAATCTCCCAATGACCTAATTATGGACTGGTTCAGTAGAGAGAACTTGTACGACGTGCCACGTGTTGCTGCTTCCTCCTTCAGCTCTAAAATTGATACATAGGAAACTAAATTATATTTACTTTCAACTAATTTTTACAGAATTCCAATCCGATGCTCAGAGAGATAGTTATGACGATTTTCCCAAGGTCACCTCTTTGAGATGAAATTCGGGAGCCTGCAAAAACCCTAACTTCCACAGATCATATCTCCGAAAATATTGTGAACCCATATCTGAAACTTTTACATGAAGTTCCTCAGGATTTCTTCGCAAATGGTTTTTTTTTTTAGCTTCTGAAACTTCATAGAAAAAAAGGTATAGCTAAAATGCCACGATGGCCTGTTTGAAGCAGCAAAACCCTAGAATCCAAAGCTCTGATACCAAATGTTATGAAACCAGCTCTAAAAATAGAAGAAAAGAGAGATCAACACCTTAGAAATCAGCCACTTCGAGGGGGAAACCTACTTTACATTACATAAATGAACAATTCTTGGATGATACAAATGAAAAAACCTCCTTTCAATATAGAGGAGTCCAATGGGTCATAATATAATCCTAGCTGACATAACAATAACAATGTAAGGGCACAACAATAACAATAGTGGGTTTCTATGGGGCATAATAATAAAAATATGGGGGCTATATGGGCACAACAATAAGGGAATACACTAGTATTATAGGGACCTAACATAATGTTCCCACTTAGTGGGCCTATCCATAACATACATTCGTAGAAGTTCCTCTAGGATATAATTGGTCCTTTTTGTCTGACCATCAATCTAGGGATGATAGGTTGTGCTAAAATTCAACTTCATACCCATGCCTTCAAATAAAAATTTCCAAAAATTAGAGGTAAATTTCACATCATGGTCCACAATTACAGTCTTTGGCATAACATGTAATCTAAAAATATCCCTCAGAAATATCTCTTCTATATTAATGGATTTAAAAGTAGACTTCACAGGTATGAAATATGTTTCCTTACTAAGTTTGTCTACCACAACCATTATAGAGTCATGTTGTTGGAAAACCAATGATAAAATCCATGGATATTACCTCCCATTTCCACTTTGGGATGGGTAAAGGCTATAATAATCCAACCATATGTTGATGGGAAGTTTGATCTTGTTGAAATTCTAAACATTTTGCCACATATTCTGTTGTTTTTTACTTCATATTAGTCCAATAGAATTATTTTATTAATATGGTTATTAGTTTTTGATAGTGAGGATGTCTAACTGTAGGATTTTTATGGAACTCATCAAGGATAAATAGTTTTATATTTTTATCATGGCTATATAAATTCTATCTCTATAAATCATCAAACCCTCTTCATTAACTAAAAAATCATTTCCCTCTTCATCTTCAGTATCTAATTTTTGAAAATTTTCCTTCATTTTAGAATATTCTTCCTCAAAATTTGCAAGTATATTTACTTTTTCAGTCAAATATGTGTACCAACTACTTGTAGAAATAAAAAAAATATGATTTAATTTCCTACGAAGAGCATTTTCTATTTTATTTTTCTTTCCCGTAATGTGTATTATTTTGAAATCATGCTTACTAAGGAATGGCAACAACCAGGCTTGCCTAGCATTTTAGTTTGGTTTGTCAAAGAGACATTTAAGGCTGATATTATCAATTTTCAGTTGAAATATCCTCCCCATAGGGTAATGCCTCCACATTTTCAAGGAATGGATAATAGTTGCTAATTCCAAATGATGGGTTACATATTTTTTCTCCTGATATTTAAATTTTGGAGATTCGTAACTTACCACATTACCTTATTACATTAATACCCCCCCAAGCCTTCTTACAAACATCATTACATACTAAAAAGCATTTTTTGGGGTAAAATATATATAAAATTGGGGCAACAGTTAATAATTGCTTCAAATTTTCAAAGTTATCCTGACATTTCCGATTCCAATAAAATTTAGTTCCCTTATTATTTAAGGAAGTGATTGGGTCAGCTAATTTGGAAAATCCTTCTATGAAACTACTATAATAAACCATGATCCCCATGAAGGACCTCATGTTATCTACATCCTTAGGCACAAAACATTCCATAATGGCCTTTATCTTCTTTGGATATGCAACAATTCCCTCTTTAGATATAACATGCCCTAAATAATGAATTTGTGTTTGGTAAAACACACATTTTATAAAATTTGCATACAGTTGATTTTGTATAAGTGTTTGGAGAACCATTTAAAAATGATAATCATGTTCCTCCTTGTTCTTAGTGTATATTAAGATTTCATCAATAAACACATTCACAAATTTGTCTAAAAAAGGCCTGAGTACACTTTTCATTAGACACATAAAAGTAGCTAGTACATTAGTGAGTCCAAAAGGGAGTATGAAAAATTCATAATGGAAATACCATGTCATGAAAGTTTTATTTTGACTATCTTGATATTTGATTGTGATTTGATGATAACCAGATCTTAAGTCAATCTTTGAGAAGATAGTAACTCCTTTAACTTGATAAAACATGTCGCCAATCCTAGGTAATTGATCTAGAATTAAAAAGGAATGCAAGAGAATTTAGATATAACCATAAATAGAGAGATGAAACATAAATAACCCTTCATTTCATCAATATCAAATAATTAAAAATTGCTTAAATACAGAATGGAAATAAACTAGCTCAGACGATGGTAGCTTATTTATGAGAGGATATGTGGTGGCTACATGCCTCTGAATTGTGTTACAATGAGGCTCAAGGGCCTTTTTATTATTGAAAATAAGGGAGAAACCTAAAAAACCGAAGTCATAACCCTATGAGATGGAACACCATGCGTGTTTGGGCCTCGTTGGGGTTAACTAGGTTGCCAACTTGCCAGGGTCTTAACTTGGTCATATTATATCTGTTGGCATGTACGATACCTCGTTAGAAATATCTCTTTGACTACGACAGGATTTTACACAGGATCATATTTATATCCTATTCATATAGCTATGGGCCTATTGTGGACCTCAAACAAATGTCATTTAGGGGGTCAAAACTGCCCCAGAAGTTCATCACCCGAAAAATTGTTAAAAATAGTGAATGTTGTTATAAACATGGAAACTGATGAAATCGACTGGAGGTATAGGTGGAATAGGCGGGAATCCACCAATATCGAAATTATATCATTCCTCCCTCCTTAGGAAGCAATGGTCCCCATTCTGTGCAAAGCCTCCATAAGGTGAGTAAATTTCTATTAAACTTGGTCCCTGGTGAAGGAGTTGGCCTACTTTGACAAATTGATATAGCTAGATCCTCTTTTGGAAAGTGCTCTTTATCTTCTTATGCATGATATGATTAGTTTTTACATGTTCCATGTAGCCTGGGTTAAAATCCATTGGTGTGAGTTGTTATGAAGTGTTGGATGTGTTTAGTAATGGTGGAAAGTATGGCCGAAGATGGTCCACATTGAACACTGGGTGTAGGAAAAGGAATCGTGGAATGCTAAGCTCAAAGGAATTATCTCCTACAACCTTTGTGATGGTGTAAAACCCATATCGGAGTGGGCTAAGCTTGCGGTGGGGCCCAACGAGGCACTCCTTTTGCAATTGTAGACAAACTTTATCACCCACCTGGAACTTGTGTGGCACTCGATGTTGATCATGTCGCTTCTTGTAATTATCATTGGATCTTTCCAATATGTCATGGAATTGATGACAGATGTGATGAATATTCTCATTAAAGTTGTCAGCTTCATATTGGATGTGATACGAATTTGTGTGAGTAGTTGCAAATGGTAAGGCCACATCAATGGGAGATAGTGATTGGAATACCAACCCCACCTAAAAGGGGTTGTGGCCAGTTGATATATTGAGAGCTCTATTGTATTTATGCTAGACATAGGGAGGCTTTCATCCCATGTGTAAGGATGCTTTGATTTGTACATGAAAATAATGGGTATGATCATCCTATTGATGAACTTTATTTGGTTTATCTGTTTGGGGGCAGAAACTCGTGGACTTAGTGAGCTTGGTATCCAGCATCGACCAAAGACTTGACCAAAATTCACTTAGAAAGACATTTTACCTGTCTGAGATAATGGACTGTGGGATCCCAAAGTGTACCCATACTCGTTCAAAGAAGAGCTTATCAGTGGATTCTGTTGTGATACTCTTCTTGTAGGCCGCTAGAATGTCTGTCTTAGAGAATTTGTCGACGACCAAGAAAACACGTCATTGCCATGATTAGTAGTTGGAAGGTCTGACATGTACACATGTAGATGGATTCCTAAGGTCGAATAGGAGCAGGAAGAGGGGTATATAGGCCTTGATTCTTGATGGTTGGCTTGGAAATGGCTCAGGAAGTGCAGGATCTAATTTACTTCTCGACATCATGTCGAAGGTTCAACTAAAAAAAATACTTCTGCAACACTACCACTATTTTCTCTACCCCAAAATGTTGAATGACCCGACTGTATTGCGCCTCCCAAATAGTCTTGAAAATCTTAATTGAAGGAAAACAAAGGTCTTTCAGGAGGCATAACAATGCATCATGGAGGTGAAAATTTGGAACTTTCTTGCCTTCCAGGAGTGTCTAGTATGTGTTGCCGAATTATGGACCGCTCTTGTAAAGACACGTCCACCCTAAAGTCTCGTGCCCAAAAGAGTCAAACGTAGTGTTCAGTGGTTGGTTGAGGTGGTTTGGAACATTTTTGGTGCCGACTTTCTTGTACTTAATGTTAAAATGGAACTATTGTAGGTATGTGGACCATTATGATTGGATCATTCTGTAACTTCCCTTGTGTTTGGATGAACTACAGGGGTCAGTGGTCTTTGTGGATGACTATTTCCTTACCTAGAACGTAATGCTTCCATGGTCGCTTGGACTGCATAATGGAATATATCTCTTTGTCATAGGTGGGATACTTTAGGAATGTGTATGAAAGTGTCTCACTGTGATATGCCACTAGATTCCCCTGCTAAGTAAGAACTGCACCAATAGCATATTCAGAGGCATCTATCTCAATATAAAATGGTTGTTGCAGGCCTAGTAATGTGAGTATTGGTGTAGAGCAGAGGTGATGCTTCAACTCGGTAAATGATTTCTGTTGGGATTCAGACCAAAATAACTTTTCTTTTTCTCCTCCCTTGTTGACTTGACTCAAAGGCCAAGTGATATGAGAGAACCACAACATGAACCTGCGATAGAAGTTGGAAAGGCCCAGAAATTTGCAGAGGTCTGTTAGAGTGGTTGGGGTCAGGGAAACTTTTAAGGATGAAAGTTTATCTTAAAGTTTAGAAGCATTGGCGAACCTTACTAGTCCCTAATATGCAAATTGCAAAATGTTTTGGGATATTTTTTTGTAAAAATACTTAGATCTATAATAATATTTAATATTCTATATAATATTTTGGTGATTTTTTAGGTAAAATAATTTTATACTATAAAATTTGGGCGGATAAATTTTAGAAAAAACTGGAAATTGGCGAATCTTTTTTTTGGTAAAAGCATCGAAAATTGGCTCACTTGCAAATATTAGCCCCTAAAATTTATATGTATAATAAATGTACGAATACCCATGATACATAGGAAAAATGAAAGGCGGTTTTATTAATAATATAATATGTATATATAATTTTTTTGGCGAATCTCTCACCAGATTATATTATCTTGTAAAATCATGGCGAATCATTAGTACAAAATGGTGAATCACTAAGAAATGGCGAATCACTAGTACAAAATGGTGAATCAATAATAAATCCAAGGGTTGTTGCAGTCGCTTGGCACCAAGAGGGTATTCAAGAAGAAACTGTAAAATAACTTGACAACATTGCTAGTGAATCAACATCAATACAACATACTATCTATGTGATATCATATATAGGCCAAGACTATCCATTTCGGACATTGCTCAAAAAATGAGAAAATTGCAGATATCTTCACCATGCACTTGGAAGAGAAATTTGAAAAGTTCATAATGATGCTTGGACTCACAACATCCCTTTGGTTTAAGGGAAAGGGTTCCAGACACAAAAATCTAAGGTTATTGTACTGTTATTGCAAACAATATAGAGATAGATAAAGTGAAGAGTCTTTGGGAAGACCAAAAATCCCTGACAAAAAGTAAAACAAATAATCACCTCATATATGTGAAATTTTAAAATAATAAAATAAGAATAAAAAAGTGGAATTATTCCTCAACTTAATAGTACATAGAACTCATTCCAAAGAGCCATATATAATATTTCAAATTACATGGATATACTTAAAGGACAGAGTATTCAAATTCCTGGAATTATAATTATTTACAAGGATAAAGATGACACTTATTTTGGCTTTTAAAGTACTATCAACTCATTCCAAAGAGCTATATATATATATATATATATATATATATATATATATATATATATATATATATATATATATATATATATATATATATATATATATATATATATATATTAAATGGATATGACTTAAAGGACAAAGTATTCAAAGTGTTGGAATTATAGTTATTTATAAGGATAAAGATTGACACTTACTTTGGTTTTTAAATTAAATTTCCAAGTGAAGAAACCACTAACCTTTCTCTTCTCAATAATGAAAAAAAATTTGAATTCAATATTACATATAAATGTACTTTTTTTTTTTTTTACTACTAAAGTGATTACAAGCCCCAATTATCATTTACAAATAGTAAGTTACCAAAGTTCATAGAATGCCTCCAAGGGCCTTACCAGAGTTCACCTAGAAATTCATAGAATGTATCCAGACCCAACAGTTAATGGTATCTCCCTTAGCAATGGAAACCTTCCTTGAATACTGAAGTGGGCATTTACATACTCTTTATATCTCTTCCATGGTAAGGGGGATTGAACTGGATCAATCACTAATAACCCACAAATTAGACTAACTATTCATTTAAATAGCAAATGGTTTGCCAATAATTTCAGTCATTGCCTATAATTTGAGCAATTCGCCTTATTTTAAATAGACATCGCTAGGAGATTAACCTAAACTTTAGTTACCATCACAAATGTCAACAAATTGGTATTTTAGTACATTGTCCTATTTAATAAACTTTCCTAACCTTCAGAAAGTTGGATTGTTACATTATGCCCAGGAAATATGGACATGGTGAGCTACATTAAAATCTCTACATTTTAAAACCAATATGAGAAATTTTTTTTATGTTTACGACTTAGATGTAGAGTAAATTAGTTCTGTAGCAAAAATACCCTCTTTTTAGTTTCAATTTCAGTATCTATAAACTTGAGCATGGATTAAATTATTTTTTAAGCAAAAATACCCTCTTTTCAGTTTTAATTTCTTATATATACAACTCGAGTATGGAATACATTAGTTTTATGGTAAAAGTACTCTCTATTTCAGTGACAAATCTGATAGAATCGGGAAAAAATTTCAGACATGAACAAAGTTTTACCATGACACAAAATCCATGTATGATGGAGTAATAATGGCTTCAGGATTTTTTCACAATTTTGAATTGACCCAGGTCATCAAAAATTTGATTAGAATTATTAAGGAATAGAAACTAATAGAAACTATGACTTAATGTGTTTCTCCTATTGTATAGAGTGTTCAATCCTTTTGTACTCCAAATTTCAAAATAGAATCCTTTGAGATCATAATGTTCCTTAGGCCATTATCCAACCCTAATTTATCACTCATCCCTTACACAAGATTGGAAATATACCCCTAGCCATTTGTTCTTACAAGGGAATTTCCTCCATGGGCCACTCAAGGCACATGCAGTGTTGGTTCACAAAGAATTCTTCACTTACCAGTGCATCAACATCTATTGAGCACCTCCCTCCTGCAGGTATTCTCTGGATGCCCCTAGCCACATCCACCCTCACAAAAAAGAGATCAATAGGGAAGTTAAAGGTTGCAATAGAAGGTGGACTTCTTCTTTTTCTCATTTACATTCAATATCATTATTCACATGGCTAACTCCACTTTTCCATTTCATGGTTTGCTATCAATAGTGAAACATCAATTTTGATTGGCACATCTCATAGAAGGAGAGGATTTGACAAATGTGAGGTTTGAAAGAGAGTATGAATGAGGGAAATGATGCAATGATTGAGCTCTCAACTTCAAGATGCACATCAAACCCCAATTTTTATGGCATATGGATGAAAACAATAGGATTGAAACATGAGTTAAGTTTCACTTCTTTAACCACACACAAGAACAAAAAATATCATAAAACGTTATGGAAGGAAATGAGCAAGGACCTTTGGTTCCACCAGCATTGGTGGCATGGTTAGTTGTTGATGAAACCAAAATTCTAATCTCCTTAGCATTATGATCAACTTCCACTATTATTCCCAGGTCAATGAACTTAGCTATGCCTTGGAATTAAAAGTGTAATTTCATAAAAGGAATGTTAGTCTCATGCCAATAGGTCTCCTATGATGAATGCGTAGGAACCTAGTACATAGAACATTTTTCTTTTCAATTAGCTACCTAGGGCTTATTTACCTTTCCAAATATCAATAATTATTTTCCAAGAAAAATCTATAATAAGAAAAATATTTTACTATACTCTAAAAGGTGAATATGTCCAAATCATGCCACAAAGTGAAAGGAAATAAAATATATTTCCTCAAACCACAAAATATATAAAGAAAACAACAATAATAATAATAATAAAACTAGATCTATCGATCTACGCATGATATGAGACCCATAAGCATTCAAGGGACTAAGAAAATATTTGACCAAAACAAACCAAAAATTTCAAACTCAACAAAATCCTCTAAACATAAGCAACAAACAAACCACTAAATTTTTCTAAGATATCAGAGCTAGACATCAACAAAATTTTATGTACTTGAATAAGCCCATTTTTGCTTAGCATTAGATTTCTTAAATTAGTTGTTTATCATTTAATACTAGGACACTATCTATGTGAAAATAAATAGGTCCCAACTTCATCAAATCTGACTTCATTTCCAGTCAAATATCAAAGACAACTTCATTTCCAGTACCAATATAAAATCACACCTTTTCCAAATATCAATAATTATTTTCCGAGAAAATATAAAGCTTGAAACTCAACAAAATTCCCCAAACACAAGCAACATATAAACCATTAAAATTTTCCAAGATATCAGAACTAGACATCAAGGTAGTCTCATGTACTTGAATGATCCAATTGATGCTTTGCGTTAGTCTTGTTAAATTAGTTATTTATCATTTAATACTAATCAGACACTATCTATGTGAAAATAAATAGGTCCCAACCTCATAAAATCCAACTTCATTTCTTGTCACAAATAAGAAACAAACAATGTAAGGATTAAATATGAAACATCAATCTTAAAATAACACGCATCAAAGAAATGTAGCTGCAATGTTACAATGAAAATACAAAATATAGAACCCATTTTTACCTGAATTTGACATATAGTAATCTTGCATGATAAACAGAACATTTATAATAAAATAAGAGTCCTAGAGTATTTGAATTTCTCAGTTCTCATCTTGGTCCTCATTTTCTACATTGTGAACATGATATTCTCCAAATGTATTTTCATTATGAGCCTCCAAAACATTATGTTCCGTATCAAGTTCAATAGAGAAATTTGTTATATTGTTTTCTCCCCTTCTACCACAATCTGATCGCCAAAGCACTAGTGCTCTTTCATATGGAAATTTTTTAATGTCATACTTTGTTACATATAATATTAAACATGTATCCACATGTTTATCAAGCTTGTTCCTCAACCTTAAATTCAAGAATGATAGTGCACTAAACATTCTCTCATCCTCCACTGATCCCAAAATCATGGTTTGACACAATTTTGCTAATTTGAAATATTCTGATATGTTTTCTTGCAGGTATTGGCTAGCACTTAAAGTAGTCCATAATATTGTTATAGCTCCATTTTCATTAGGATTCTCCAAAAAAGGATATTTCTTCCACATTATTTCAGCAAAGCGTCCACTGTGTTGATACAATTTTGATGAATCTAAAATACCTTCAATTTGTTCTCCATGTATCGAGACTTTCTTGCAAAAGTGGTCTACTAAACATTTTAATCTCTTTTGAAAATCATCTTTTAAATTTCTTGGACATTGAAAATTGTTCCAATATTGAGGGTATACCACATACATGGCGTCCACCAATTCATCTTGAGAAAGTCATTATCTTATATCTGTTATAGTGATCTTGCAATTTCTATCAAATTTCGTCTCATTGAAATAACAATATTATCAAATTGGTCTCTTGACATGGGGAAATATTTGGTGATTCGTCCCATCTTAATAATATAATGAAAGAGAACCATATATCCATGCATTGCAATACATATTATCCATTTTTCATCAAACACAATTTTTTTCTTTTTTTCTTTTCAGTATTTTCTATATTGATGATCTTAGTCCAACTTGTAAACTCTGGAACAGTAAAAGAGTTTGACATCATATAAAAATTATCCAATGCAAGGCATGCTGACTTTCTCACATTTGTGTATTCAGAAATATACATTGTGCTATTTTGAGACATTTTCACGAGGACATTCATTTCATGTAGCATGGGAAGAATTCTAGCCAATGTCAATAATTTCTCTATATTAGTTAGTCAAAAAAGAAGATCTTGAGCTTTGTCTACATTGTAGAAATTTTCATACATCAACCCTACAAAATATTTGAACTCACTAAATATTCTTTGATCTATCCCATTTAATGAGATCCATCTTATATCAACATCTTTCAGTAGGGTTTTTCCATCTGTAACACCATCTGGAAATTTTTGAAACTCTAAATATTGTTTGGGAGTACGAGAAAAGTATGCATGAGTCTCACGTACAAGATATTCAACTTTTGAAACTGATGGAAACTTGCTTACTATTTTAAATGATAGATTCATCCTATGAGCCATACAATTAATGTTAAGCATATATGGTGAAGATGATAGTTGTAGTCTAACACAAAGGCCATTCCTTTGTCCATGCATTATCGATGCTCCATCTGCTCCAACACATACCAACTTTTTTGCAATCATTAAATGATCCATACCACTTTCCTTCAAACTATTAAGAACAAGTTCAGAAATATTTCTAGTTGTATAAGTCTTTCTCATATTTTTAATCCCAAGTAGATAGGAATGCCTAATATGGTAATTAACCATATAAATGCTCATTCAGATCCATGAAGTATTATCTATATCTGTAACCTCATCCAAAGACAATGCCAAAAATTGCAATATCCTGTTTCAAATCACCCTTTTCTAATTGAGATAGATACCTTTCCCATTCCTAGCCACTGGTTACAGAGCATTGAGAAGATGTAAAGTTTGGCACGTGAATAAAATATAGAAACTTCATGTGATCTGGATAATATTTCATAGGAAGACCTTTACATAAGATGTGAAATATAGTTCTCAATTGTATCGTCTTGGATAAAAAACTTCTTTCCATCGTCTTTTAAAATAGAGATATGATGGTTCCTCCACTTGCCTCAAGTTTCCTCTTACTTATTAAATATTTTTTGTATTCTTCCACACATTGGATATTTTAACATTCCTCAAAATATTTCCATCAGAAAATAGATTTCTCTTTACCATTTACCATTTTCTTTCCATACCCCTTCCCTGCATGCTTTTTTACCGTATCTAGCTTCATCTGAAATTTCACTACCTTGCAACTTTTCCAACTACACTCAATACATCTAACTTCTCGTAAAACCTCATTCACATTTATAGGAGGTATTTATTCAATAAATAGAAAAATTGAGACCTAATCATCTTAGAATTGTCTCCCTACGGTCCACTGGCCTTTTTTCCTTTTCTGTGAATGGTTTGTGTCACCTTCCAAGGAAAAATATTTAACATTTTGATCATCAATTTCTCTTAAAACTGCATTTATCTCACCCTGATCACTTTAGTAACCTATTCTTCAATCCATCATATTGATATCATATGCATTTTCACAGGAGTTAACATCTCTCTTAGTAACAGATTGTTCAAAGGAGCTTGAAGCACGAAGAGAATGTGCATTCTTGGATTGAGGCTTTTGAAAGTATGATAATACATTCATTTGCCTTGATGTTTTCTTCCTAGGATTAGCTTTTGACATCTCACTGAATATTCTAGAAGTAAAATTTCAAATCGATCTAGAAACCTGCATCAATAGTTTCCAAGAGTTGAGAATTACTATATTTGTAAGTAGCATTCAAAGTAAAATAAGTGTAATGTTCACAGAAACCATTAAGATTTTTTATATTAAAATGTCATGCCAAGCCCAAAAGAAAAAATAAGTCATTATACACAAAACAATAACATCATGATTCATCATCTACAAAACAAATAACATCATTCAAATGTAAAATATATAAAAATTTCCATTAAATTAATTCATATCTCCAAATCACCTAATGAACACTTGAAATCTTTAAACAAAAAACAAACTATTATAATAAATTTAATCATCCTTTGCAAAACACCTCTCCGTCCAAATATTATATATAAATATATATGGTGAGAATTTTCTCCAAGATCAAATATTAATTAGAATAGGTGCTGCTTGCACCTATAATTTTCCACTATACAATTTTTAAGATTGATGTCTTTATAAACCAACTTATACATAAACAGATATTTAATTCATGTGTAGAAATATGATAACTGATATGTTATACACTGAGATTCTCCTGATCACACACTATTTTAACTTCATGCACAATACAAAATCTCTTCTACCATTGATCATTAATTGCGGAAATAAAAATAATTGCATGCGCACATTAAAACCATAAACATTCACATATTTTATGGGAAAGATTAAAGCTGAAAACCCCCAACTATATGTCTATTATATGTCATAGAGATAATGTAACAATCATTATACAAAGCTCCTCACAAATCTCTCAGTACAATCTCCAATTGCTACACACTAATCAAGCCCGATCTAGCAAATCACATGCTCCAATCTCGGCCACCTGATAGCCTGCCTCTACTGTGTAATCACTGCTGAAGAATGGCTCTGAATGAACTCAAATTGGTCCATCCTTTCTCAATAAATCCTCATTGGCATCTCCAATCATCAATTGTTGCAAATCATGCAACAGTATAGTCACAACTGATAGTCACACTGCTCTTTCACCTATCTCTTCACTGGTCTCCACTGAAACTGTCCATGCAATGTAGTTAACTGATGTATTATTTAGTTGATTAATGAGTTAATAATTAGTGAATTAATTAATAATTAATTCACACCACTCTCACTAGTGTATCAATCAGTTAAACTAGATACAAATAGCTCAACTATGTTTAGATTAGTTAAACTGAACACAACTCCATTAACTCTTCAATCAACTCCACCAAACTTTGTCACATGAGTTCTAATTGAAGTATCCATGCAATAGCTCCACATAACCCTAAGGAATAGCGTAATTCCTTCTGTCAGCTCCTATGCCACATCTGTGAACTTAACTGAAGTTCTACAAGAGAATAAGATAATGTTTATATTCCAAATATTACTAAGAGCTAATAATATTTGACATATCTATTTTTAGACTGGCAATCTAAAAATAGATTCCACCCAATATGTCAAAAAATAGAAGTCCATATATTTTTTCCGACTTGACAAACCATCCACAAATAGCATCCTGCAACTCATAGAACATGATCCATATGTCTAAAAATAGACTTGCGCCAAAATAGCTCGTGGGCCCACTTATGTGAAGGCGACTTCTTTCCACTAAGCTCATCATCTTGTTGCAATCTCAACACTCCCTCTCAACAAGATAAGGATTATCTGCAACCCCTATCCTGCCCCTGTGGTATTCGAATTTTCTCCTGGTGAGCGCCTTCGTCAAGATGTCAGCATCCCGATCCTCTGTGGGAATGTATGAAAGTAACATGATCTTCCGTTGCACACAATCTCTGATATGATGATACTGGTCCATGAAGCCATGCCGCCTCAACTCATTCTCCTGTCTGTACCATGATCCATATCTCGATGTGCCTCTGAGATATCTCAATACATGCTTGCCTGCCTTCCAGTAGAGATTGGTAGGCTTAACCATAGCTTGTGAAAGCTGGTTCACAGCATAGCATATGTCGGGTCGTGTATTGACCAGATACATAAGCGACCCCACCAACTGTTGATAAACAGTGGCATCCACTACCTCTGCCGATGTAGCATCCTCTTTCCTCCAACCACCAGAAAGAGGAGTATCAATAGGCTTGTAGCCATGCATGTTTAACTTATCCAATCCCAGGAAATAATGAAGGAGGCCCAAGTCCTTCATCTCAAACTCCTTTACAAGATCAGCCTTGCATGAGAGTATCAATAGTTCATCACCTGTCAAAATAAAATCATCTACATAAAGTACAATGATCAACAACTTACCCTCCACCACAATCTGGTATAAGTTCGGATCCGCCTCACTCTTGGAGAATCCATGTCCGATAAAGTAACTGTTGATCCGTGTGTACCAAGCACAAGGTGCTTGTTTCAACCCATACATCGCTCTTTTGAGCCTGCACACATGCGACTCGCTGCTGAAGATATTGAAACCTTCGGGCTGCTCTATGTACACCTCCTCCTCAATCACCCCGTTGAGGAACACAGTCTTCACATCCATCCGATGAATGTGCCACCCCATCTACGCTGAGAGAGCTAGGATCGTCTGTATGGAAGAATACCTTGCGACAGGTGCAAAGGTTTCCTCATAATCGATCCCCTCGATCTGTGAGAAGCCTTGGGCAACAAATCTTGCCTTGTACTTCTCCACACTCCTGTCAACTGCCTGCTTCACTTTGTAGATTCATCTCGAACCCACCACTGATTTCCCATCCGGCCTTGGCACAATCTCCCATGCATTGTTTCTGACAATCGAATCATACTCTTCCACCATGGCATATACCCATGTGGGATCCTCCACAGCTCGAAAGAGGATGGCTCACACATAGCGTCATAAGAGGCCATGTATCCAAGTTGTACGATAGGTGATCGTCTCTATCTCCGCTGTGTGATGTAGGTGTCTACAACCTTCTCTCGCATCTTGAGCCGCCGCCGCCTTCGTAGTGCGCTTCCGCCTCTCGATGTTCGCGCTCGCATGAGTGGTCTCTTCCACTCCATGAAATTCCTCTTGTGGCTGATCCACATCCTAAAGCTCATCCTTAGGAACTAATAGCTCCTCATCTTCATGTAAGTGTGGCTCCCTCTCAAGTGAACACTTCATGGCTTTCTCCTCATGAAATTTGATATCCCATCACACAACAGTCTTGCGACTTTTTGGCAAATACACACGATAGTTGTGGGGTGTATCAGTGTACCCCACAAATATCCCTACCTCTGCAGTCGGCTCTAGCTTCTTCCTGGCATCCTTCGTCACATGAATGTAAACAGGTGAACCAAAAATCCTCAAATGGGAAATATCATGCCTCTTACCAGAAAATGCCTCCTCGGGTGTACTCATGCCAAGTATCCCATGAGGACAACGGTTTTGCACATAAACCGCAGTATTTCATGCCTCAGCCCACAAGTGTATGGGAAGGCCCCGATCATGCAACATCGCCCGTGCAGCACCCACGATCGTTCTGTTCTTTCACTCAGTGACCCCATTATACTGTGGGTTATGAGGTGCTATGAGCTCTCTTCGAATTCCTTTTGCACTGCAAAAGTCCTTGAATTCGCCAGAGATGAATTCACCACCATTTTCGCTCGTAAGAGCCTTCACCTGCTTCCCCGATTATTTCTCAACCAGTGCCTTGAACTCACATAACTTTGAGTATGTCTCACTCTTTGTTGAGCTAATTTATGTAACTAAACTAACACAATTATTTATTATCAATCCGGGTTGTTTATGCTTTGAGGCAAGATCACTATATGTGAAGATCAGATATAATCAACCTTGAAAGATATGCTGAAAGTAATACATTCTACAACTCTAACTCAATTAGTTTAAAAGGAGGAATAATATTGAAATGGTTCTTGACTCAAGAAATTCATTTTCACCTCAATTACCACTTAATGAATTAGAGATTAAAACCAAGAACTTAAGATGGATAAATTATGAATGAAAGAAGCTCTTAACTTAAGAGACATGTAAAGTGTTCCATTATAATTCATTCATCTTAATATCAAAAATCTTAACAAGAAACTGCTTGCACACAACAGAAGAAACCAACTTTAATTCATCATTTTCATAGAAGGGATGCTCAACTTGATACATCGGTTTTTCCAACTTGATAAAGTGATGAATAAGTTATAAACTACTGACATCAATCACTATGCATAAATCATTAATCAATCTGAAATAAAGCTTTGAAAACCAGTTCTACAACAAGGAAATAAAACTAGTTACAAGAAAGTGTACTTAGCTTGGAATGGGGGCCCTTCCACCCTTGCCTTGCACACTTGATAAATGATCTCAGAAGCTTAACTTCAGTCACACATCCATCACATTGAACAGCAAATTGATAACAGCACAAGTCTTCAAATTAACTTCTCAATCCAAAATTGTCACAATATAAAAGTATATAAGTCAATAATAATCCTAATACCTAAGCCATCAAAGTTTTGGCTTTAAATAAGAAGTCTCATGAACAAACTGATCTATTTTTACTCAAACAAACCCATCTACTTCTCATCCACCTATCCAAGTCGAATTCATTGTTCTTATCCCAAGAAATATGGTCAATCCCATAGAATCTCAAAACTGCCCTATTTCTATGGGATTTCTGAATGAGTAGTCATGATTGACTAGAACTAAATGGGCCTAATAAAGCTTGTTCTGTTCGAACTAAGCATAGGTGGCTTAGTCCTAGTTGCCAAGCTGTCCATCCATGCATTCAACTCGTGCCCAAGTGTCCTGCAACCATATCAACCATATAGTTATTACGGGAATTTCTGAATTAGCCAATTTTGCACTAAAAATCAAACTTTCATAAAAACTTTAGAATTTGAAAAATTAAAATTAAATACCTGAATAGATATCAAATATATGTCAAAATGGAATAAATGAATGGAAAATGGATGGAAAATAGATGGATAAATAAGTTTTTTTGAGCAAAATAAGACCAAAACTAAGGCCCAACATCTCTCCCTTGCTTATCATCAAGCATGTCCCCATGCTTGCCTGTTCCTCTTTGACCTTCTTCTTTCTGAAGTAGATGTTGTACCTGTCGATGCTTCCTGTTGTGCTGCCCTTGCCAAACAATCTAAACCCGTGTCATGTCTTTCTTTGAACATAGCTGCCTTAACCTTCTGCTTTTCATACTTGGCCTGCCACATGTTCTTTTCCTTCAACCATTTAAATGCTTGTTTAGAAATTAGATCATTCTTCCTTTTCAATCTCCCCAAGTCTTCTTTCAATTTTTCATTTGTTTTGATCAATTTAGCATTTTCTTTCCTGTTTGCTTTGTTCTCCTCTTCTAACTGTTTTTCAAAAATTTTACTAATTTCTAATTGATCAGTTAAATCCTTGATTTTCCCATCTTTTTCAAAATCCTGAGTTGTTTTCATTAATGATGCAGCTGCTTCATCATCATAGGCAGAATCCCTATCAAATTCTTCGTGTGGAATGTTATTTTCTTCTTGTGGTCTTGGAAAATATGTTTCTTCTTCCCTGTCTAAATTGATGGGACTTTTGTTTGTAAATCTTTTGGGAATAGACATCACAGATATTTCATAATCCATAGCCATATTATTTTGATGTTTGGCTCTTGTTCTAGGATACACGGGTGAATTCATCACTCCCCTACTTTCCTGCTCTGTTTTCTCTTGCACCTCTGTAATCTGTTCAGTAAAATGATTTTTAACCATGAATTCTCTCCACACTATGCCCTGCAATCTTACTTGATATTCAACTAGGATTTTAATCAATCCTTGATGATACATTTGTCCTGCCTTAAGCCTGTTTTCATGTCTTGCTGTTTCAATCATTTTTAAGAGGCTTTTATATATGAAATAAGGTAAATTAATCCTATCTTCCCCCTTGATGTGCTGTAGAAGTTTAACATGATATAAATGGGCAACACTATATCCTCGGTCACAAGTTAAAAAATTTTGAATAATCAAGACCAATTCTCTCCATGGCTCATTAAACCATTCCCTGGGTATACCTTTTGTCCTATCAAATGTTCCCTTCCGGTTTTTCTCAAGGAAGAAAGTCCATGCTTTCTCCTTGAAGTGTAGCCCTTTGTAATACTTCTCTCCTAACATTGGCAAATCTAAGGCTTTGGACAAGTATTCTTGGGTTACTGGAACAATGATTTCTCCTATTCGAGTTTGGTCTTGATTGAAATTCTTTATAAAATCTTTGGTTATCTCCTCAGAATGGCCATTAAATTTCTGTAGAAAGCCTATCATTCCTGCCTGATAGAGTTTTTCTATGGTCTCTTTTCCCCAGCTTTCTATTTGAAATTTTGGCTCTACCCTGTTTTCCATTGTTTCTGTAAACCAATCAATGTAGGCTTCTGCTGTTACTAACTTCATTTTAATAAAAATTATGACTATTTTTTTTAAAATGAAATTCAGTAAGCAAAGAAGCTTACCTTCTTCTTCTGACTCAACTCAACTCTGCACTTTTAACCTCTGATATATTTCCTTTCAATAGCACTCTTCTGAATTCCCTGTTGAATACAAGCAACACCTGTATACTCTGTTTTTTTATTAAATACACACAGTATCACAAACCACACAATCATGATTTACTTGTGTATATATATAAAAAAATAAGAAAAATCAAAGAGTGCTCTCGGCCTAATATGAAATTTTTCGCACTGTTTGGGTTTAAGCAAAGGTGTTAAACAAAATTGCATGCAGACTTATCATGAAAATGCAATTATGCAACAAGCTTTCGGCCTCAACACGTCTTCATCGAACTCGACTCTATTTTTCATCCATAATTCAATGTGACCTTTAAGCATTTGATCCCTGACTGTCAAAACAAAACAAAACGCAGTGGCAACAAAATGTTTTATGGCGTTTTTTTTAGTTTACACGCTAACTGTTTGTGAAAACATTGGTGCGCATAGATCACGGCTTAGTGCGCAATTCAACAACCCTCCGCCATACTACTTCACTTAAAACTTGTTACTCATGCAACGGATTTTCCTCACGATGCTGCGCATCACACTCTATCATCAAACCTTAAGTGCTGTCGATCTGGAGATAATCACGGGTTTTGAAATTACCTGACTGTCAACCAAACGCGTGGAATGTAATCGGCGCTCCAAATCCCTACTGTTTCGGTTAACTGAGCTGGTGTCAAAACACAGGATCACAAATTAATGTCAAAAAAAATATTCCATAATCGCTGAGTGTTAATGAACTCCACTGTTACCTGACTCAATCCTGGAAATCTGTGATCTCTGATCGTCGAATCCGGAGCAATTTCTTACCTTAAATTCGCCTTCTTGCTTTCCCCGGAGCGATTTCACTATTCCGCTGCTTCAACCGCCTTCTCTTCTCTCCAGATTAATCAACCGCCTTCTCTTCTCTTCAGATCAATGTTTTGTTTCAAAACGCCTTCCTTCTGAGCTCTGGCAATGAGGAATGAGGTTGAAAGTCATGAATGGACCGAGTTCATGGTTGTACCGTGTCTGATGGCGTTATTATGTGAGGTTGGTATGGTTGTCCTCTTTGACCAGTCGACAGACTGTGTCATGAGGATACCACTGCCTTGTTTAATGTTTAAACTATATACGTACACCACCACCTGCGCACGTTATGTTTGAATGACATGGTTGTTTTATCACACCACCGTGCACGCTATGGTTGAATTATCACGCTGTATTGTCACCACCGTGCACGTTGATTTCCCATCGTCGTGTGCTATGATATGCACCAACGCATTTCACTTTGAATGATACACCCGTATCATCACTACCTTCTGTATGAACTGATTACTTCCGCCGTGTCCTTCCGTGCAATGATTCTCCTACGTTGTATATGCCATTATCATTCTGTCAAACCTGTCAACTATGTCATAACCATTATGTTCCAACTATGCGCCTTATACCTTTGCCTATGATTATACCATATGCGCATTGATTATATGCCATTGACCTTACCTCTTATGCGTATTAACCTTATGTCTTTTGTGTTCAATTCGCATTCCTCATTTATACTTATGGTATATAGTCTTTGTATAGCGCATTATTTGTTTTGCTTTTTATGCATATCTTTATGATTTTTAAAATGACCATCTTAGGTCATTTTTAAAATCATCACCATACTAATGCTTGATTTATGTATGCAGGTGGAAAGAGTTGTCCTAGCTTGGTCTTTTGCTCAAGAAAAATATTTAGGTTTATAGGGAATATGTATGAGAAATGTGTATATGAATGAAATGGAATATGTATAGGATATTATGAAGAGAGGATATGTATAGGGAATTATGAATATAGGATATGTATAGGAATATTGAATATCTTCAGGTACTAACTTTAACTTAACAAAAACTAAAAATTCCTAAGAAAAATTTGAATTTCAAGCACAAAAATGACTATTCATATACTTCCCTGAATGATGTTTGTACAGGTGGAATGAAGTCAGATGTTGTTAGATGAATCAAAAAGTGAATTTTATTGCTGCTCCTTGTCCTTCATGCTCTGGTTCTTGAATTGAAAATCAGGTCCCTTTATACTGATTCTTTATTTCAGGTCCCTCTGCACTGCTTACATAATATGCACATGTTGTTTTGGCAGGTCTCTCAGGTCCCTCTGTATTGATTTCTTCTTTCAGGTCCCTCTGTTGACAATACAAGTTTCTTCTATACTTCAGCTTTTCAGCTAAATATCTAATACAAGTCTCCCCCTTGCTTAAGATATGACTTGTCCTCAAGTCATTTGTTGATTGTGAGTACCTGTATTGAAGTTATGTGAGAACAATAGAACAAGAAAAGGAATTCATAGAGTCCAAGTTGCCTTGATTTTCCCCTATGAATTCGTGTTTGCATAGTGCCAGTTGCCTGGTTTTCACTAGCAAACAAATTATTATTTTTTATGTTTTTTTTTATTATTTTTTTTTTTTTTTTTTATTATTATTTTTTTTTTTTTTATTATATTTTTTTTATTTTTATTCAACTACAGGACTGGAAGATGGCTGAACTTGGTGTGCCATGACTTCCAGTTCTGTATCTTCTGTCAGTTGTTTCATAAATGCTTCTTTACTGATAGGCTTATTATAAACTTTGAGCCTATGTCCATTCACTATAAAAGAGGTGGAATCCTGGTCAATTGTCTTGATCTTTACTGCTCCATTGTCGAAGACTTCATCAATTTCATATGGGCCTAGCCAGTGTGTTGTGAACTTTGCTTTGAAATCTTTGAACTTGGAGTCAAAAAGTAATGCCCAATCTCCCTTGCGAAATGTCTTTGTTTTGATATATCTGTCGTGCCACTTCATTCTTTGTTGTTGCACCAATGTAGTATGTTCTATGGCTTGTTGACGATGCTCATCCAACTGATTCAGTTCCATGATCCGCTGTTGTTGTGCTTCTGTCAGGTCTAGTCCTAATTCAGCTGCTAGTCTGTATGTTTGTATTTGAAACTCTATAGGCAATAAGGCTTCTTTTCCATATACTAACTGGTATGGACTAAAACCAGTTGTATTCTTCCATGTAATTCTATAGGCCCATAGTGCATCTTGTAATTTTTCAGACCAATCTTTTCTGTTCAGCTGTACTGTTTTTGTCATGATATTCTCTAGGACTTTATTTGTTGATTCAACCTGCCCGTTTGCTTGAGGATGATATGGTGTAGATGTTCTGTGTTTGATCTTGTACTTCTCTGTTAGATCTCGTACCAGTTTTGATGTAAATTGTGTTCCTTGATCTGTTACAATTTGTCTAAGTACTCCATATCTGACAAAGATTTCTTTAAAAAGAAAGTTGACCACTATATCTTCTGTTGCTCTATTCACTGCTTTAGCCTCTGCCCACTTGGTTACATAATCTGTACATACTAAGATGTACTTGTTTCCATTTGATGATGGATTGATGGGTCCAACAAAGTCAAGTGCCCATTGCTCAAATGGTTCTATGAGGACTTGTGGCTTCAGCGGCATCTCATCTCTTGTTATTGGTCTCCCTGTTCTTTGGCAACTGTCACATTGCTTGACATATTTCTTAGAGTCTTGGAAGATGGATGGCCAGTAGTAGCCCAGTTGCAACACCTTATATGCTGTTCGTTTATCTGCAAAATGGCCACCACATGGTTCATCGTGACATGCCTTTAGAATATCTAATATTTCATCTTCTCGCACACATTTTCTAATTATCAAATCTGAACCAGTATAAAATAAATCACCATTTACCCAACTATACCTTGAACTTTCTTTAATAATTTTGTGTCTTTGCTTTTTAGTGAATTGGTTTGGTAACTTTCCAGAAGATAAATAGTTTGCCATGTCTGCAAACCATGGTGTTTTTACCGTGATAGCAAACAAATGTTCATCGGGAAAGTTATCTGCAACTGGATTTGGATCATTGGGTGAATGTATGCGGGACAGAAAGTCAGCTACTTGATTTTCCTTGCCTGGTCGATCTTGTATTGTGATATTAAACTCTTGCAGTAATAGTAACCATCTTGTTACTCTTCCATTGGTTATAGGTTTATTTATCAAATATTTGATTGCTGAATGATCTGTATGAATGAAAACTTGATATCCTGTTATATAATGTCTGAATTTGTTTACTGCATGTATAACGGCTAACATTTCTTTCTCGGTGACTGTATAGTTCAATTCTGCAGGTGTTAGATTCTTGCTTATAAAGTATATTGCATAATTGAACAAGTTCTCTTTCTGTTCAAGGGAGGCACCTATTGCGGTATCAGATGCATCAGTTGATATATGAAATGGCAAAGACCAATTTGGTCCACGGAGAATGGGTGCAACTGATAATTTTTCTTTTAGAATTTGAAATGCATTTTGACAGTCATTTGTCCAGTGAAATTCAATATCTTTTGCTAATAATTTGAACAGAGGTTGGGCTATTTTACTGAAGTTTTCAATGAATCATCTATAATAGCCTGCATAGCCTAAGAAACTTCTTACCTCTTTCTGTGTTGTAGGAGGCATTAAGGTTACTAGGACTTGGATTTTTGCTGGATCCACTTTAAGTCCTGAAGAAGAAATATGGTGTCCCAGAACTATTCCTTCTGTCAACATTATATAGCATTTCTCATTGCTTAATGACAAATTTGTTTCAATGCATCGTTTCAACACTTTTTCAAGATTATTTAAGCAATCATTATATGTGTTTCCATAAACTGTAAAGTCATCCATGTAAACCTCTACACATTCATGGATTAGATCAGCAAAAATTGCAAGCACTGCTCGTTGAAAAGTTGCAGGTGCATTACATAAACCGAATGGCAAAACATTATATGCATAGGTTCCCCATGGGCAAGTAAATGTTGTCTTGTCTTGGTCTTCTGTTGCTATTCTAAGCTGGTTGTACCCGCTAAACCCATCTAAGAAAGAGAAGAATTTCTTTCCAGCCAATGAGTCTAACACTTGATCAATAAATGGTAGAGGAAAATGATCTTTGAGTGTAGCTTTGTTTAGTTCTCGATAATCCACACATATCCTCCACTTTCCATTTTTCTTTGGAACAATAACCAGTGGAAAAACCCATTGACTATCTGAAATAGGATAGATGAATCCAACATTTAACAATTTTTGCAATTCATCTTTCACTATTTCTTTCATCATAGGATTCATTCGTCTTTGAGGTTGTCTTACAGGTTTAATTTGTTCATCTGTATAGATGTGGTGGACACATGTGTTAGGATGGATTCCTTGCATGTCAGTATAATCCCAGGCAAAAGCTTTTGAATATTTCTGTAATAATGCAATTACCTCTTGTTCTTGTTCTCATTGCAACTCATTTCCAATGTTTAAATGTTTTCCAGGACTTACCTCAATTGTTTTTATTATTGGATTGGAGATTGTGTTTACAGGAAAGATGTCTATAAAAGAATTTCTCAAAGTATGAATAGTACAGGTTTCCTGAAAACTTTGGTTCAAAAGGTTATTTGCAGCTTCATATTGCATTTCTCTAAGCTGCTCTGAAATACTTGGTTCTGAAATGAAAAGATCCATTAAGTCTTCATTCCCTTCTTCTTCTCTTAGATCAAAGAATTTATTTATACTTGAAACTGATTTAGTTTGCTGTTTTTCTTGAGCTTCAAGTACTGATTCTAAAGAAGTTGACTGTGTAGGTGAATAAAGAGCAATATGTTTCCTTTCTTCTCCATGTGAAATAATCATGCTTCCTGATCTGCATCCTATAAAGGCATCAGCGGTAGCTAACCATGGTCTGCCTAAAATTAGAGGATGTCCTCCCAAATTTGTTTTTGGTTGCAGAATAAGGAAGTCAACAGGATACTCCCATGAATCCAAAGAGACTATAATATCTTCCAATATTCCTTCCGGAACAACTTTAGATCTGTCTGCCAATTCTAAGATTGTAGAGGTTGATCTAATGTTGTTCAAATGCAAAGTTTTCATGGTCTCCATTGTCATTACATTTATAGCTGCTCCCAAGTCTATTAATGTGTTTGGGACTGAAAAATTATTTATTGATATAGTAACCATAGGGATACCAGGATCAATATATTTTTCTATTTTGTTTTCTGTAGACATGAGACTTGCTAGTTTACCAATGACTTGGATTGTAGTAGGATCCTTCTTCTTTCTCTGAGTTTTCTTAATGCACATTTCCTTTATTGTTTTAGCATATATTGGTATTTCTTTAATTGCTTTTAACAAAGGAATTTTCACATAAGCATTTTTTAACTCATCTAAAATATCAAATTCAGGAAGGGTTATTTCTTTTTGTTGTTCCACTAACCTTTCAGGATAAGGTGGTGTTTGAGTTGTAATGTTTGTTTCTTTCTGAATTTGTATCTTAGTTTGTGATGTTTCAGGTGATTCTCCTTGTTCGGTTGGTTCTTCTATGATTGGAGGAGACTCCTTTTTAAGCACTTTTCCAGACCTTAGATGGACTTCATTAA
Source organism: Pinus albicaulis (assembly GCA_034641835.2). Taxonomy (NCBI): domain Eukaryota; kingdom Viridiplantae; phylum Streptophyta; class Pinopsida; order Pinales; family Pinaceae; genus Pinus; species Pinus albicaulis. The sequence continues at coordinate 795,777,174 of CM076577.1, read as the reverse complement.
GAGGAAGAATTGAATATGTGGGAAAACATGTTGCTTCCTCTACAGTATATGCAGCTTTTTCCACCTTATTATTTGGATTTGCATTTGGTTGTGCTGGTAATTGAGTTGGTCTGGGTTGATTTGTGGGTAGCTGCAACTGTTGTGGTTGGGTCAACAACGGTGGGGGATTCTGCTGCGGATATTGAATGGATTGTGGATATGCAGAATGTTGTTGTTGAAATGGTATGGATTGAGGATATTGCGGATATGTGAATGGCTGTTGATATTGTTGCTGGTATTGTTGAGGTGGCTGGTTTCCATAACCATATCCTCTCCAACCTTGTGCAGGTTGTTGTGGATATTGTTGTGGAGACCAAGCTTGCCATGGCATTGGAGTTGTCCAAGGATTTTGAGATGGATAAAGGTAATTTTGTTGAGGGAATTGTTGCTGATTTTGTTGGGGCATTCTAGGTTGCCATGGTCTTCGTGGTGCTACATAATAAAAACCTTCCATTCCTGGCACTTCTTCCATTGAATTCATTTGTAATTCTTTCAATTTTAGATAATTTTCTGTGGAATGTTTTTCTGTACAAAGACCACAAACCTGAATACTCTTAACACTATCCAAAGGACATTCTCTTAATGGATGTTTGTTTCTACATTTGGGACAAAAGATTGCTAAAGCTTGGTCTTGTTATTCTTTTCTCTTATTTGTCTTTAGCACATCTACTTGTGTCCCTAATGTACTTAAAAGATCTGTTTTGAAATTTTCCAATAAACTTCCTATTTCAGCTCGTGTTATCCCTCCTGCAGATGACTTTGCTGCTTTTGAACTTACTTCTCTTCTTCCTGTTTTTGCTCTTCCTCTAGAATATTTTTGACATAAGTCAACAATTTCTTCGAATGGTAGGTTTGAGATATCTCCTTTACCCATCACATTCAAAATGTCAAGATATTCATCCCTTATACCCTTGAGAAAGATTGTTCGAATGGTTTCTTGATTTAGAGAATGTTGTTTAGATTTCTGTAGATTATACAAAAACCTTTCCAAATATTCTTCTAGACTTTCATCTTCTTGTTGTGTCATTCTAAAAATATCTTCCTTTGAATATCTAGATCTGCAATAAGCTTGATATTTTTTAAGGAAGACTGATCTCATATCATCCCAAGAAGCTATTGTATGTTCTCCTAAACCCATAAACCATTTCAAGGCTGCTGCTTTTAATGTTGCAGGGAAAAGACGAAGTTTATGGATGTCATCAGTATATTCATATGTTCTACATAGAATATCAAATTCAAACATAAATGAATCAGGATCTTCTGTTGACATTCCATAAAAATTTGGCAATACAGAAGGTGGAATATTTTTCATTTTCACTTCTTCTCCTAATATTGCACTTGTGTCAATTATTGGAAAGCCAAAGGTAGTTTCATCTTCTTGTCTTTTCTGATCATTTTCCATTTTTCTATCATTTTCCTGTTTTGCATCCTCTTCTCTTTTTCTTCTCCATTCTCCTTGTTGTCTTTCATATTGAGCTCGTTGTTCAGGAGTGAGAATAACAGATCCATGTCCTTCTTCTGCCATTGGTTGATTTGTTTCAATTTTAAGTGGAGTTTCAGGTTGGTCAAAGATAGGAGGATTTATGGATGGAAATAAAGTTTGTTTTCCTTTGATAATTTCTTTTTTTTTTCCAGAATTTGAAGATTGTTTTTGCTTTGCTTCCCAAGCTAACAAAGTTTGTCTCTCAATCAAAGTCAATCTTTGTCCACTTCTTTGTTTTTCTGCCAATTCCTCAATGATTGGATTACCAGTAACTGGGGTGTTTGATGATCCTATCTCTATTTGTGGGGGGTTTTTAATAAATCTACCATGAGGACCTCTATGTCTAGGCATAAAGAAACATAACTAAAAAGTGTAACTACTGTTTTTGTATTTTTTTTATTTTTTCTCTCTATTGACTATGCCGATATTTGCCTCCCCGGCAACGGCGCCAAAATGTTGAGCTAATTTATGTTCCTAAACTAACACAATATTTATTATCAATCCGGGTTGTTTATGCTTTGAGGCAAGATCACTATATGTGAAGATCAGATATAATCAACCTTGAAAGATATGCTAAAAGTAATACATTTTACAACTCCAACTCAATTAGTTTAAAAAGAGGAATAATATTGAAATGGTTCTTGACTCAAGAAATTCATTTCAACCTCAATTACCACTTAATGAATCAGAGATTAAAAACCAAGAACTTTAAGATGGATAAATTATGAAATGAAAGAAGCTCTTAACTTAAGAGACATGTAAAGTGTTCCATTATAATTTATTCATCTTAATATTAAAAATCTCAACAAGAAATTGCTTGCACACAACAAAAGAAACCAACTTTAATTCATCATTTTCATAGAAGGGATGCTCAACTTGATACATCGGTTTTTCCAACTTGATAAAGTGATGAATAAGTTATAAACTAATGACATCAATCACTATGCATAAATCATTAATCAATCTGAAATAAAGCTTTGAAAACCAGTTCTACAACAAGGAAATAAAACTAGTTACAAGAAAGTGTACTTAGCTTGGAATGGGGCCCCTTCCACCCTTGCCTTGCACACTTGATAAATGATCTCAGAAGCTTAACTTCAGTCACACATCCATAACATTGAACAGCAAATTGATAACAGCACAAGTCTTCAAATTAACTTCTCAATCCAAAATTGTCACAATATAAAAGTATATAAGTCAAATAATAATCCTAATACCTAAGCCATCAAAGCTTTGGCTTTAAATAAGAAGTCTCATGAACAAACTGATCTATTTTTACTCAAACAAACCCATCTACTTCTCATCCACCTATCCAAGTCGAATTCATTGTTCTTATCCCAAGAAATATGGTCAATCTCATAGAATCTCAAAACTGCCCTATTTCTATGGGATTTCTGAATGACTAGTCATGATTGACTAGAACTAAATGGGCCTAATAAAACTTGTTCTGTTCGAACTAAGCATAGGTGGCTTAGTCCTAGTTTCCAAGTTGTCCATCCATGCATTCAACTCGTGCCCAAGTGTCCTGCAACCATATCAACCATATAGCTATTACGGGAATTTCTGAATCAGCCAATTTTGCACTAAAAATCAAACTTTCATAAATACTTTAGAATTTGAAAAATTAAAATTAAATACCTGAATAGATATCAAATATATGTCAAAATGGAATAAATGAATGGAAAATGGATGGAAAATAGATGGATAAATAAGTTTCTTTGAGCAAAATAAGACCAAAACTAAGGTCCAACATCTCTCCCTCTCGCATGAAGAAGATCCAAGATCTTCCGAGAAAATCATCAACAAATATCACATAGTACCCGTGATTTGGCCGGCTACTCTGAGAAAGGTCCACACGCCCGTGTGAATTTCAAGGACAGCCGCACGACGCTATCCTTCTCGTGAAAGGTGGCTTTCATACCCTTCAGCATCCTTCGACAACTGACCGCACAAGTGTACCTTTGGGAAGCCTCGATAGAAATTCACAGAAATTTCAGCATCCATGTTGAAGGTGGCCTAATCTCTCAGGCTATGTTTCGCCTCTATCCTGCTCACTACCTTCGCTCTTTGCTCGCCATTAAGCGTACGATCTACTAGAATCGATAAAGGTTCTTAACTCGAACCCCTATCCTCCGAGTTTCACCAGTTGCCTTACTACGCAGGAAAGCCTTTCCCTCGCTAAAGACAACATCATATCCCTTGTCTTCTAACATCGCCACCAAGATCAGATTCTTCTTCAATCCTGGAACATGCATCACTTCCTTCAATATGAAGAGTTTACCAGAATCCCTCTCAAAGGAAATGGTACTGATACCAGTCGCATTGTATCTACGATCATCACCCATCTCGATGTGCACTCCAAGATCTTTCTCATCTAGATCAGTAAACAAATCTTTGTCTCCGGTCATATGAAAAGACACACCACTGTCAAGAAACCACACTGAACCCATCATAATTGAGACCAAGCATGCGATCAATGAAAAATACAGCTCAAAATGCGAGGCTAAGGCCTCTCCAGCTGTAGATCCAGCAACCTACTTATTTTTCTTCTTCTGTGGAAAATTAGTGGCATAATGTCCATGTTGGTGACAGTGAAAGCACTTCACCTTGGACATGTCCTGCTTCTTGCCTTTCACACCGGATTGAGAAGAATTCTTATTGCTCTTCCCCTTCCTTGCTTTGGTAGCCACAGCACAATTTTCTTCATCTGATTTCTTTGATGAAGATCCGTCCCTGGTACTTCGCCTTATCTCCTCTTGCACAAAATCTGACCAAAGTCGCTCCCATCCTGGCAATTTCTCCCGACCATTGATAGAGTCCTGATAGGAATGCCAACTCTTCGGAAGCCCAAGGAGAGCCAAGCTCACCAATTCCTCATCATCTAAAGTCACCCCCACACTTCCCAGCTCATCCCTGCATTGGATGAACTTCGTGAGGTACTTGGGCATATTGTCGCCTTTCTCCATTTTTATGTTCTTGAGTTTATCCTTGAGCGCCAACTTCCTCTAGTCGCTCTTGCTTTGGAATAAGTCTATCAACACTTTCCACATCAAGAATGGAGAAGCCTTATCATGAAGGCTGGACACTATGTGATCCTTTACAACTTCCAACAAAATTCTTTGACACTTTGTTGTCTTCTTTTGCCATGCGTCAACTGCAGCAGCATCGCTAGAAGCAGGTTTTGGAATTTCTGCATATATGAACTCCTTCAACCCATTGTCATCCAGCACCGCCTCCATCCTATCCTTCCATGCAATATAATTCGAGCTTCCCTCAAGGGCATACTCCAATCGCAATCCGTTGAAAGACATCTCAACTTCGACACCAAGAAAACACTACTGCAAATTCGAATTCCACCAACACAAAACTCAACTGCTTCAATGTTTTGCAATTTCTCCAATGATCAATATCGCTCTGATACCATGTAGAAATTTGAATAACTGATATATTATTCACCGAGATTCTCCTGATCACACACTATTTTAACTTCATGCACAATACAAAATCTCTTCTACCATTGATCATTAATTGCGAAAATAAAAACAATCGCATGCACATATTAAAACCATAAACAATCACACATATGAACACAATATTTTATGGGAAAGCCTAACGCTGAAAACCCCCAACTATCTGTATATTATATGTCATATATATCATGTAACAATCATTATACAAAGCTCCTCACAAGCTCTCAGTATAATCTCTAATTGCTACATGCTAATCAAGTCTGATCTAGCAAATCACATGCTCCAATCTCTGCCACTTGATAGACTTCCTCTACTACGCAATCATTGCTGAAGAATGGCTCTGAATGAACTCGAATTGGTCCAGCCTTGCTCACGCAATCCTCATTGGCATCTCCAATCACTAGTTGTTGCAAATCATGCAACAGTATAGTCACAACTGATAGTCACACTGCTCTTTCACCTACCTCTTCACTGGTCTCCACTGAAACTGTCCATGCACTGTAGTTAACTGATGTATTCTTTAGTTGATTAATGAGTTAATAATTAGTGAATTAATTAATAATTAATTCACACTACTCTCACTAGTGTATCAATCAGTTAGACTAGATACAACTAGCTCAACTGTGTCTAACTGAGTTAAACTGAACACAACTCCACCAACTACTTCTACAACTCCACCAAACTCTGTCACATGAGTTCTAACTAAAGTCCTCCATGCATTAGCTCCACTAAACCCTCAAGAATAGTGTAATTCCTTCTTTCAGCTCTTGTGCCACATCTGTGCACTTAACTGAAGTGCTCCAAGAGAATAAGATAATGTTTAGAGTCCAAATATTACTAAGAGCTAATAATATTCGACATATCTATTTTTAGACTGGCAATCTAAAAATAGATTCTGCCCAATATGTCTAAAAATAGAAGTCCATCTATTTTTCCAATTTGACCAACCATCCACAAATAGCATCCTGCAACTCATAGAATATGATCGACATGTCTAAAAATAGACTTGCGCCAAAAATAGCCTGCGGGCCCACTTAGTGAAGGCGACTTCTTTCCACTAAGCTCATCATCTTGTTGCAATCTCAACATCATGTATCCCCACCATACAATGACTCAAAATATGTACATTTCATATATTCATACTTATGGTTTTTTTTTCATGCCTTTTGGTCCCTCTTTGGCTTGTGGTTGTTATCTATGATATGGCCATAAGAATAATAATCCATTCTACTATATTATCATACCTCCATACCACTACAAGATGTAGAGAAATTGGCAACAACGTGTCTTGTTAAGGCACTCCTTTTGTGAAGGTTGCCGGCTCAAAATCCCATGGGTACATTCAGATATCCCGTGGGTACCTTACAAGATTCCATGTCTAGCTTCAACATTTAAATGGAAAAAGGCTCTACGATACCCATAAGTCATTCATTGTATTTGGATGCTCATATTGCCTCTGTAACTGAAGGTTTTTACTTGAGCATTTTTCACTTGAATTTGTAAGATATATTCAGATGAATTTTTAGAATAATTCTAATTTTTCATAAATTTGACTCTTAATGCATGGACATATTGAACTACCACCAACATTCCTTATTAGCATCCTCACCTATAGACTATGAACTACGTATGCCAATATAATATTATCTAAAATTCAATTTATTTAAGTCACTCTCCTTCATTTCCCGATAATTGAAAACCAGAAGGTAAAAATTTGAAGGATACTCTATTTTAGTCCACACAATGAGGAGTAATGAAATGAAATATTTATGCCAAAAAAATCCAGCCATCTTAATGTAAATTCATATCAAATTAGGAGTTGGAAATATATTTTTAAATTTGTTCCAGATTGACCTTGTTATAGTCTATAACACTTTCAATTGAAGTGCTCATATCAAAGCTTCAAATGAACACACAATTTGAGTTTTACCAAGGTATAATGCAACCTTCACAACTGAAGAATACAAGAGATGACTCGTAGAACCTCAAATTTTCTGTAAAAGAGATGATGATATTGAACCAATGTCTCAAGAATTTTCACCCTACCGAGGTCTGTTTATTGAATATATGACAGTTGTAGTCTCAGAACCGAGTGCCTTTTTCCATCAATGGGAGTTATGAAATCACTTTATTTTAAGTAATGGGTCATTCAATATACCTTTTATTATATATAGGTTCATGCCATCCACACCATCTTGTTGGTGGATGACCCACAATAAGGGTCTTAAATAATGGAAATAAGTAAAACCAACTTTACAACATCATTTTAACCTAATACCTGAGTATAAAGTGATCGATATTCCTAGAGTTGAGGAGGATCAAGTGGATTTTTCATAGGCTTATCAAGGAAATAATGACCCCGAATTTCATCCCAATGGATGTATCAAGAAGTGGAAAAGAGATATTCCTAGAGCGGTACTGGGTACATCGATTTATACACACTTTGGGGCTATTGTCAATCATCAATTGGGACCTCCTTTGTTATTGGGAATGATAGCCTGCCTTTGGAATCATTTTATTGAGACAAGAATCGATTGCATAAACACCTGGATGCTCCTTGCCAAGAAGTACTAGCATCCAGTTGAATAAAAACTCTTAGATAGATGATGACGAAGGTTGGGGAAATTTATTCATGCAGTCATTTTGTACCTCGAACAATGATAAAATTATGGTTCAATAAATTTCAAGAACAAGTAAAGGGAGACCTGAGTTTTGTAATTTCAGAGTGTTGGAGATTTAATGGCTATGCTAAAACTTGTGATATTCACTTATTCAGAGGGTTGCAATTACATAAAAATATTCTTTACTAAAAACTTCCCATGACAAGGATTTGTTTAGGATACAAGCTATTTGTAAACTTCAACATAATGAACTAGAGCCAATGTCTTGTGCAACAAGAAATCCCTAGAAAAGGATAATTAAAAGTTAACAACATGCTAACTATGAGGCAATACTCTATATGTTAGTTGGTGGAGCTCAACATTTTAGGTTGCCTTGAGAAGCACTTCCAAATATTTAATTTGATTGCATGTCATTGCTTGTTTTTACAATATCCTTGTCTAAAAACCCAACCTTTGAATTGGATACCACTACTCTAAAAAAATTATGAATTAGAAAAAACGCCAAAGTTTGTTAAGTGAATGGTAGAGGCTGTACATTTTCAAGAATATGTTAATGAAGGGAGATGTCAATATATTGTTTATAAACAAGAAATTTGGATTGCAATGGATCCACTGGATACTTATGTCAACAATCCAATAGAATGGATTTTATGTAATAAATTTTCAATATTTTTACTTGTAGAATTGGTAGCATAAAATGGTTGGAAAACTTTTGAGAATTATATTAATTAAAAGGTTCTGTGTGGTGAAAGTGGATACTGTTAAAATGGATCTGGTCATGAGGCGATAGAATGGATATGCACCAAGCCATTAAAGGATCAGAATCAAATATTGTTTTGAAGCAAGGGTTTCAATACTGATCTAAGAGTGAAGTAGATCATTGAAAGTGAGGACACAATTTTGAGTCAATTCGTTGGATATAGTAATGTTATATGAGGAAAATGTTGTAGTGCGTCATGGGCTAAATGCAGGGTCAATATTAAATGATTTTTGTCATCAAAATTGACATGGTAGTCTCTGTTTTATATCGACCTACTCTCAGTTGAAAGAACCCGAGTTAATTCGGTTGCATTGGCATGGATTAACATTTCTATGCGAGGAGAAACATTATAAATTCAATGTGAAAGGTTATTTTTGGGTCAAGTGTTGACAACATATTCACCCAAAAAATAAATCATGACCATGTTGTGGTCGTTGGTAAAAAAGTCGCGCTATACAAATTGTGGAATCATAAGTTGAGTTGGAAGGTATGTGGGTTATTATTTCCACTTCATTGAAATTATACCCTAACCATTTATTAAGTGTAGGTGTTGGCAAGGGAAATCGATTCCTTGGGAAATAAAATCCATATCTAGTCAAATTGTAATGCATAAAAACTTTAATAGTAGAGTAATTGATCTCGTGGTTGATGGAATAATTACTAAAATTTCTTAGTAATCTAGAGGGTTCTAATTTTTTTTTAAAGATTTGAATTGGTATGAGTCCAAATCAAGTGTAGGAATTGAACTCTAGTTGGAAACTTGGTCAAAATGATGAAGGCAGATCACCATAGAGTTTATGATGCAGTTAACTCTGAGAATCAATTGATGAATGCATTAGGATGAGGAATCGACCTCTTGGGAGAAATCTTTCTAGTAAGAATGTTTCCTTGGTATATTGGTGTGTTTAATGGTAGATTGAAAGAGTCCACTGGTCAAATATCTTGATGAGAGTATATGTCCAGCCTGGAATTGTTATGAATTGTGTAAGTCTTAGATGGCTGAGTGAATTGTATGTAGAGTTATATTTTTTTGGATATGTAAGTGCATAAAGGCGTGTATGTTTTCCCTTAAAATTGGAAGCCTCTCTTATCCTTATGCCTGAATAGTCATTGTAATAAAGGAATATAAAGGAGATTAAATGTTGATTTCATGGTCCTTTTTGCAGATGTTTGAACACAAAATTATCCACATTGTTGGATAATCGAGAAAAGTTATGGCACGTATCTCTCAAACTACTCAACACGTGATTCATAATTCATTTGAATGCATAAGATTTGGATCAAATTCTAGAGTCCATCAAAGCAATTTAATATGAAAACTTGTTGGAAGAGCTTAATTCAGATAGTTAATCACCAATTTGCATGGGATTTCCTAGAACACATGAAGAACATGGGAGCCTAATAATCATTAGGCTATGCTTGAATCCTAAACTTCATTAGGTCAACATAAAAATGATTTATTCCTTTAAAAATTAGTTGGATATAAATTTGGTTATTTTCTTACAATTGCAACAAAGGGAAAGAACTATAAATAATATGTATTTGTGTAGGATTCCATCTTCATGTTTTGATTTGGATCCTTTTAGAGAACAACTACAAGAAATCTAATTTTTTCATATGAGATTCCAAGTAAGGAAATTTCAAAAGGCTTTGAATATTGAAGGCATACATTGGAGGATATTGGTATATGTTTTTAAAAGGACTACGGACTTCATAACTGTCTCAAGCACACATGAGAGTGTTGCTTATGGAGATTATGAGATTGAGAAACTATATAGTTTTTTCAGATTGAAGAGATTAGAATGAAGCACAAACCTAATGGGAACATGGCAGGGATTTTTTAGGATGCATTCTTTTTGCATGAAGACATGCAAATGCATTGGAATCGGGGAGATGTTGGAATCCTATTTTGTTGCATTTTCCAATACCCCACTTAACCTTTTTATTGTTCATGTCTTAAACTTATAACTACATATTGACTCTTATTGTGAATTCTTAACCCTTTGAACTTGAAACCATTTTGACATGAATAATGATGTAAAATTGCTTATAATAATTAATTCCCGTCTCTAACAAATTAAATCAGACATGAATGTTTACATTGAACAACATTTACAACTATTACTTGAACGATAGAGGAAAGTTGTTGGCTGAGAATATCTTGAAAATGGAGATTTCCTAGCTGGGCTCACTGAGATCATTTATCTTGTTGGATTGCATTATCTGGCTGGGTTGATCTTGCTAATGACTAGCTGTGATTGATGGAAAAAATGGGGGGATGCATGGACACAACCCAGGGATGCATGGAGGGAGGGATGCTATGTGGGGGCCGTAGCCCGGTATCTCACTGCTTAGAACAAATATTACAAAGATCAGATAGATCCTTTTCTAAATGACTTATGAACATATATTACAAAGATCTATGGGGATTACAAATATTGGGTGAAGAAAGGCTTGCCTAAAGGGATGGAGTCGACTGACTTTGCTTGGGCAGCACAACGTAGTAAAAAATAATTCAACATTCACCCGCAGAGCACCAACATTGTGAAATTTGAAGTATAAAATCACACACACCTGCACTTTGAAGCATTCACTTGTGAAATTTAGACACACAACCTTCACCCAAGGAGACTGGTGAATTTATACATAAATGACCAAAAACTAGTAAATTCATCGTTGCAATCACCGTTGTGCCACAATCGTGCCAGAATTTCCTTCATCCGATTATTTTGAGGGGACAATGGGGAAAAACATCATAATAACTAGTGAATTGGAGAATTCATCCCTCAAATTTAGCGGGCAGCTTGAATAAATGCTTACAGTTTTCTTTGTGGCCACTACTATGCCTGTTGCTAGCAATAATACGCTTGCCTCGCCTCGACCGCACTAAGGTATTTTGAGATACAAGAGGAAACAAACACCCATATGTTACGTATGTGATTGAAGGTCAAGAACGAGGGACAAGGAATCCCTGCACATAAATAATCCCGACACAATTTTTGACCTACAAGAGAACAAACACCCAATCGAAACTCTAAAAGACTAAAGTTTCCCTCATCATATGCCTACCTGCACATAAGGAAATTCTTATTGAACTTGTTTTCTAGGTGTAGTATGATTATATGGAATGGAAAATTAGAATTCTAATCTAAAAATGGATTTTCTATTGTAGAAATGAAAACACATGACACTTATGGAAGTTTAAACTTACAAAAACAAGTAAATACACACATCCAAACTACAGGGGATAGCTTCTATAGAGTCCATCTACATGATGAATTTACCTTACCTATTGTATATCCTAATACATCAACCCGGTACAATTTTTGACATACAAGAGTACAAACACCCAAACAAAACTCTAGAAGACTGAAGTTTCCCTCATCATCCGCCTCCCTACACATAAGGAATCCCGACAAAATTTTTGACATACAAGAGAAAAAACACCCAAACAAAGCTATAGAAGACTAAAGTTTCCCTCATCATCCACCTCCCTGCACATAAGGAATCTCGACACAATTTTTGACAAACAAGACAATAGACATTCAATTCAATTTGCATGATGGGAAGTAAAGAATTTATAGAACGTTATAAGTATCTACTTACCTCCAAAATTCCTGAAATCTCATATTTGAATCCTTTATTTCCATCCATTATATGATCTCAATTCAAGTCGAGTATTTCCTAAGCCAAACTTGATCTCTGAACATAAAAAAATAGATTCTCTGAGACCCATTAGGCCATCCTCAGGCATAAAATCATTTGGGTATTGGAATATTTGCCTGGGTATTCAACATTTCTATTGGGTAGTAAAATGATTATGAATGAGAACGAGTTTTGTGACATTTTATCCCTAAGAAAAAGGCTCTTCTTGTAGTCATCCCAGGAGCAAACAAAAATCCATAAGACTGAATTTTTCCTCATCATCCGCGTTGCTATCATCGGTGTAAAACTAGGTGAAGACTGAAGTTGACCTCATCATCTGCCTCCATGCACATAAGGAATCTTGGCACAATTTTTGACATACAAGCGAACATACACCCAAAAAAAACTCCAGAAGATTGAAGTTTCCCTCATCATCTGCGTTGCCATCATCGACGTAAATTTGGGTGAATGCCATTCCAATCACCCTCCAAGCTAGTAAATCGAGGGTGAATTTCATTCCAATCACCCTCTAAGCTAGTAAATCGGGGGTGAATGTCTGTCCAATCACCCTCCAAGCCAGTAAATCAGGGGAGAATGCAACCCAAAACCCTCCAAACCAACAAATCGTTTTGGACGGATAAGTTGTTCTTGCGGACAAGACAGACCTCCCAAGTGTCCTATGAACAGCTAGCAACAAATAGACAAACAAAAACTATTTTCTCTAGATAATATTAAATTCATTAATTAGCGACAATAGGGGTTTTAAAGACCTACCTGTAGTCCAGCTTTATTTGTAATAATCTTCTTTTCAGTTGCTTGAAAGAGTCGTCTTCAAAGATTTGCAATCACAAACATGGAAAAAATCAATAGCACCTGCATAGGATAAACTAATTCACGAATTATATATCTATCAAGATGATCAAGGAATTCAAGAAATAAGTAAATCAATTAAATAACTCATTGATAAAACATGATAAAAAGGCTACTGAATTAAAGAACTCATTGAGAAAATGGTATTCATTCATATTATCTTTGATAAAGAAGAGCCTTACAACCGTGTCTTCCTTGATGTCGTACAGGCCTTCCTGGGGTTCGGAACAGGCATTTCCTTTACTTTGACAAGCTTTGCACTCTCTCAGCTAAAATGCACATGGGTGTGTAATCATTCCCACATAATTATCAGTTAAGAGAGTCTGAGTCTATACAGCATTTCTCCTCAAGAATTCTCAAAGTCTAACTCACTAACTTTTCCACTATCTCACACACTAGCTTTTGAAGCTTCACTATGGCTTCAATTTATAGCAAAAGAGAGGAGGTTATGGTTCCATATAAGAAGGGATAGAATGCTCTTTTGAAGGGATTGAGCTCCACAAACCAAGGGGTAGGCTCCCATAATGGAGGAATGAACATACATGATAGGAGCGAACCTTCGACCGGATAATTGCTTCTAGAAGCTTCCAGATTTGACTGCCAGGCTTCTAAATGTTACTTTCCGCCTTCATTTTACCTTTTACAAAGGTCCGCACCCTTAATGAAGAAAAAGTGCATTTAGCTCCACATGATTTAGATAAAAAAAGTGCGGCACCGCAGGCAATGTTAAGAGAAAGTGCGGTACAAGTGTTTTTAAGACTTTTATGAGCTTTTCTCTCAATTTCAAAGCTTGATTTTAGGAACTTAGATGTTCTAGACTCCTAAGGGAGTAATATATGAGTAATGATGAACCCATATAGATACTAAAACGTCATGGTGAAAAATTTCAGTGTAAGAAATTTCCCCCTAAAGTGCGAAATCTGAGAGCATTCGAAGAGTAATGTGCTTTATCATTTCAAGGATTAGCCTGTGGACACCCTAGTCAGAATCCTGTAAAAACACTCAATGAAAAACACACACACACACACACACACACACACACACACACACACACACACACACACACACACATATATATATATATATATATCATCACTGAGGTAGGTATTCCCATACTCAGATCAAAAACTAACTAAACTTGTTCTGATACAGAAATGATTTTAATATTACATCAATATTGTAGATGCAGCATGGATGCAGCCATCTATAATAAAGTCTACTGCATAATGAATAATAAAACTCCTCGTAGCCTGGATGGTGGAAACTAGATCTAGGGTCTTGATTTATGCTTCCCGAACTAGTACGGTTCTATCCATGCGAGTAAATGTGTTGAAGTCGAACATGGTAGAACCCACTTGATTACCAGTCAATGATGTGAACTATTAACAAGTGTGAGAGAAACCATCAATAATGACAATGGCTCTCAAAGTACTCAGTACAATTCATGAAATGTGAACAAGTGATCTGAAGTTGAACATTTCATGGAATCGTTCGATCGAAGGTCAATGATGCAACCTGTCATCGAAGGCGAGAAACCTGCCATTAAGGCATGTAGATTTCAAGGTAATGACGGATTCTAGATCAAATTCCTAGATGATGAGCTGTCGTCGATAGAAAGTGATCCGTCGTAAGCAAGCTCACGACACGAAACCATAGATCAAGTTTTGAAATTTTTTTTTGCAAGGACTAACTCAGGGATGGTCAACGTGAATGGAGACAAATTTTTGCAAATGAATGGTTTTTTTGACTGTCCTCTTGAACACATAACGACATTGCAGATGGTTTGGTAACAATTTCCCTAAGCTAATACCCCGAAACCGGCTGAAGACCTTCAATTTGGTTTGATTAACTAATAGGCAAAGGATTTTCCCAACCCAGGTAGAAGTGTGACAAAAAGTGTCGTGTTCAAGAGTGGTTTACTGCTTTTAAATCAAAGTGTAACAAATGAATTCGTTCTCTCTTTTTCCCCACCATTTCTGGCAAGTACCTCTTTATTTTTGACAAGCTTGAGGAGGATAAAATTTTCTTGTTTATAAGCTCATCCTTCAGATGAGTCCAACTTAGTTTAAAATCGAACACTAAGAAGGACTTGTCCGTTCCTGTTTGTAATTGATAGGTCCTTTATTGTTAAATTTTAATGAGTCCAGTATAGGAGAAATTCGGTGTTTTTCATTTTTAGGGAGTTAGAAGAAAAACCTTAAGAAAAATCCATGGGTGTTCTTTTTCGTAACTTTAGTCTCTCAGGCCCAAAAAAGGATAAAATAATGTGGGAGAGAACTCTATTGACCATGATTAGTAAACATATAAATTTTTCGTAAATATTACGTTTCAGTCCGGAAAAGGGGTAAACTTATACTGAAGGGACGATTGTTCATTTCCTTTAACGAGTTCGAATAGTCAAGTACTCGGCAATTTTTTCATCTTTAGAGAGTCTGAAAAGGGCTTAAAAGAGAACTCCATAGTTTCTCTTTTTCGTGAATTTTAAAGAGCCCGAAAAAGTGATAAAAGTATGCTCTTCGTCAAAAAAGACCTTTTTTCCTGAAAAATCTGATATTCTGCACAAAAACTCAAAAAATTAAATGTACCCGCTTCAATAATAAAAAATATTTTGAAAAACCATCTTTTTAAAGTGAAAAATAAACAAATTTAAATTTCATTTATTAAAAAAAACTTATAAAAAGGAGTTTTAAAAATTCATTTTTACCGTTTGAGTTTAGAGTGAAAATTTGAGAGCTTTTGGCAAAAAACGCTCCAGAGAAGATTCCAGACAAACCGATCGTTGAAATCGAAAACCGTCTGCTCCAGGTAATCCACATCCTCTTTTCCTTGCTTTTCATCTGTTCATTTCCTTAATTTAGGGTTTAAAATTCATTTTTGGAGAAGAATTAATTTCAAAATTTTGCCCTCAGGGGTTTGCAGGTAAGACACACGGCACCTGCAGAGCCCGAAATTTTCTTACAAAGAAAAATGTCGTGGTCCCACACTTTTAGCACAAAACACGTGCGGAGCTATGCACTGTCTATGAATGAAAAGTGCAAGGGCACCGTGAAGAATTAAAAAACATATTTTCTTCCCAAAATACCCAAAATTTTCTTTTTAAAATGATTTTAATATTTCATTTTGTTCATTATAGGATATTTACAATGCTCATTTGGCGGGAACATGAACATAAGGAGGTGGATGAAGCCGCAATGATTCATCTGCCTACATTACAAGTTTTAAGAGCATGCAGGCTACTTAAGTTCTAGGCAATGAGTGGTATGAGAGCTCAAGTAGACCTTCTCACTTGGTTGGTAAACAAGTGGGATGTACAAGACTAGTGTTTTATGATTGGAGGAAACTGACTCGAAATTGAGTTGGAGGACATGTATTTTTTGACTGGTTTGTCTAAAAGAGGCGACCACTTTCTCTATTTGGGGCTAGGCCAGGTGGTCAGTCTGTCGCTAGCCTGAAATTAGAGTTATGCAATGATGAAGCCAATCCTAAAGACAAATGGATTGATATTAAAACTATCATCCATCCTGAGTTAAAAGTGGTTGCATTTACTATAACCAAGTTATGTGGAAGTGAAAATTTGCACGTTGCTACTGGATCTCAAATGCGGATTGCAGTATATTGTTTCCGAGTAACCATATTCAATTGGTGCGATGCAGTGTTGGCTAACATAAAAGGCCAACTAATTAGAGAAAATAATGGGAAGTTAAATAACTTCGGATATGGATCGATCATTGTCACCTTTGCTCTGGACAGGATTCCTCTATTGGCCCCGCAACATATTCCAGTTGATGCTGGTAGAGCTCAAGAGCCTCGGATGGTTCGATGGGTTGCTTTGATGGCCCATCACAGTGAAGGTGGAGAGATTGTTCAATTTCCCCTGGCATACTTCTGTTGGTTAGAGAACCAACTCTTTGTGATAGACGATTTTCCTTATGTGGGTATATATTTCCGCGGCGACCGAGATATGCCACTCCCTCCAGGAGTTCAGTGGGATGAGTCAGGTAAAAAATATTTTTGACATGCTCTAATTTATAATTTTTATTTTGTTTTCTTTTAAATCGTCCAAAACTAATAACAAAAATTTCAAATGCAGATGCGGGTCTAGGCCAACCAGTCACTCTCCGCCCCTTAGAGAGGAGTCAAAGGGATGTAGCTGTAGCACCACCACCACCGCAGGATCAGACAACAAAGATCCTCACTAATTTGGAACACCATTTGGAGTGGCTGACTATGGACATTCCTGAGACTACCATAGACGACATTCCACTCCGTTTACAGAGATATGTCAGTGGTGTTCCTGGACCATTCAAGAGATTCCTGAGTAGAGTGGCACGAGCTGTAGTATATTATCATGATCATTACCATGGATAGTGGATGATCGATTGTATAGACTCATATCATTTTTGTATCACTTTTTTCCCGATCATAAAGCGTTTTAAACCTATGATCGAGGACGATGTACTATTTTTTGAAACACTACTCTATACTATGATATACTATTATTTCCAGTTACCTGTTCAACATATTATCGAATGTTATGTTGATTTACGGCTTCCATTATCGCAAATATATTCTTATAACACTAGAATAAATTACATCTGCTAAAGTGTTTAATCTTCCTGGAATGTGTTGATACTCAATATAATCAAATTCTCTTTCCAAGAGATGAATTTTCAAAAATAATCTTAACAACACTGGGTTTCTAATTGCATATACTCGATTTAATTGTAATACAACAAGCTCAGAATCTAACCTATCGATCAAAATCTGAATTCCAAATGAAATGGATTCAGACAATAATTCAATAACTGCGCTATATTATGCAATATTGTTGGTCGTTTGACCGAGGCTTACCCCATGCATAGATACTAACTCGTCAGTGGGTGAATAAATAACCCATGCTACAGAAGAAATGTTCCGTGTACTACGACAAGACGTCGACATCTGCAATATCAAGAGTAATCCAGATAATCAGGAATAGTAATAAAATCACACTTAAGCTAGGCACACGTTTCTAATCTATAGCACACCATCTAAAAAACTAACTAATATACAAGAAATATCTTCACACAAAAATCAAGCATAATATTTCTTCAGATAAAGCCCATTTCTGGGTTTACCTAAAGAAACTCCGTCAAAATCAATCAATTCATAGGCCCCTTTTGCAAGCTATCGCATGACAATATAAGGACCATGCCACATGGGTTCGAATTTCCCAGCCCCTAGATTATCATTAGCTTGATCGTATAGAAAAACTAGGTCTCCTTCTGAAAAAATACGAGGTGTGACACTTCTATCATATTGAGCTTTCATTCGTTTCACATGAGTCTCGATGGCTAATGCAGCGGTACGCCGATTCTCATCTAATTGAGCTAAGTACAAAAAGTATTTTTCCTCCTCAGAGGTAGTTGGTAGTAACTCTATGGCTAGTTTGAGTGACGGTATCTCGCATTCAATCGGTAATACCACTTGTAAATCGTAAACCAGTTGAAAAGGGGTAAAGCTTGTTGATGTTTTTGCTGAGGTCCGATATGCCCAAAGTGTCGAAAAAAGCATGGTATGCCAATTCGATTTATGAATTCCAATGATTCGTTTGATCATGGTGACTAAAAATTTATTAATCGCTTCAACCCGACCATTAGCCTGTGGATAATATGGTGTAGAACTATCATGGCGCAGGCCAAGTTGGTCAGTTAACTCAGTCATCATGATGTTTCGAAAGTGACTCTCATGGTCAGTAATTATCGCTTGGAGTACACCGAAACGAGCAATCACGTGATTGAACACGAAAGTAGCTGTAGTTTTTCCATCTATCATAAATGTAGGCATCGCCTCAGCCCATTTGGTAAAATAATCTATTGCGAGAATAATATACCCATGCCCCCCAGCTGAGTGAGGGTTACATGTAATGAATTCAATGCCCCATTTTGCAAAAGGACTGACAAAAATTATAGGGTGAAGAGGAGCAGGTGGTGCACGCATCTTTCGATCAAAAATTTGACAATTATGGTATTTTCGGACCACATAAATACAATCTTTAAATAAGGAGGCAAAAAATAACCAGCGCGCAATATATTTTGGGCTGTGGCATACCCAAACATATGACCGCCACATGCTCCAGAGTGACAGTCATTTAAAACCTTTTCGGCTTCTTCATGGGTGAGACAACGTCGAAAAATAGAGTCTGCACCACGACGATATAGTGTGTCGCCGACAATATGATATTGTTGAGACTGGAAATAGATTTTACATCGTTGTGATCATGAAATTTCAGGCCAAAAAATATTGGGTTTGAAGATAAACAATTATATCTCCATACCAAGGATCAATGGTACTAATGAGAAACAATGATTCGTCTGCGATTGGTTGTTCCACCACAGTTTCTGTATCAAGACTTGGGAAATCACACATAAGTT
This sequence comes from Pinus albicaulis, assembly GCA_034641835.2. Classification (NCBI taxonomy): domain Eukaryota; kingdom Viridiplantae; phylum Streptophyta; class Pinopsida; order Pinales; family Pinaceae; genus Pinus; species Pinus albicaulis. Next base: position 795,757,873 of record CM076577.1, on the reverse strand, counting down.
CAGCAAATATCAATGATTTTTTTGATTTGGATTTTTCAAATTCCAAGTCAAACTCCTGTAGGATAACAATCCATTTGGAGTATTTTCCACTAGAAATTGTTTGGTCAAAATATATATCATAGGGTTACAATCAGAAATCACTGTTGTTTTGCATAAAAGTATGTAATGACGAAAACGTTGGACAACTTGAACAACTGCCAAGGCCAATTTCTCTACATGTGAATATTTGATTTCAGTCAGATGAAAATTATGACTAAGATAGTAAATCACATGTTCACTATTGAATTCATCTTCCTGAACTAAAACCATTCCTATCATGGAATCAGAAGCGGTGAGGTACAAAAAATAATCCTGGTTGTAATTGGGAGGATGCAGTAATAGTGCATGGGTCAACACATTTTTAAGAGCATCAAAAGATCGATCAGTGATCTCATCCCAAAAGAAAGGAATATTCTATTTTAACAACCTAGTAAAACCTTTCGTTAACTCAGCGTAGTTAGGAATGAATCGATGTAAAAAGTTTTCTTTCCCTTGCAAACTTTGGAGTTGGCGAAGAGTAGAAGGAGGAGGTAAATTGATGATAGCCTCAACCTTCGATGGATCGACACGAATGTCTACCTTTGAGACAATAAATCCCAACAATCATCTAGATTGTATGCAAAAAACACATTTGTGAGGATTCAGACGAATCTTATAATGCCTAAATCGTATAAAAATGGCTCGTAAATGAGTGATATGATCTGCTTTGTGCAAGGAATGAGCAGTAAAATCATCAAGGTAGGGTTGCACAATGTGTTTAATGTCATGAAATGCATAAGACATCGCCCTCTAAAACGTGGCACCAACATTCTTAAGGTAATTTGCAATAAGAAAAAGTCCCCCATGGACAAAAGAAAGTTGTTTTAGGTTGATCTGCAGGGAGTATGTGAATTTGATTGTAACCGAAAAATCCATCCATGAATGAAAACATTTCACTTCCAGCACAATCGTCAATAATTTGATCGATATAAGGGGTTGGATAGTTGTCTTTTGGACAAGCTTGATTTATATCCATATAATCGATGCATACTCGTATTGTTCCTTGTTTTTTATTGACAGGAACAATATTAGACACCCAATTCGTTAACGAAATCGGATAAATAAAACCTGCACGAAGTAATTTTTCAACTTCTGCTTTAATAACGAAAGCTTTTCTCGGATGTATCTAACGTAATCTCTTGTTTAAAGGTTTTAGCATCCGGGTATGTCTTAATTTCATGAACAACAATCGATGGATCGATTCCTGGCATTTCTTCATATGACCAGGCAAAAATGTCACGGAATTCCTGAAATAGGGCTTTATATGCTTGGATTTCATCTAGCGTACAAGAAGCACCTATATGAATGTTTTCAACAATTCCGGGTTTTACTGAAATGTCAATGGGAACCATTGTAGAAATTTTTTCTAAATTTAATTCAAAATCAGAAGATGAGATAGGATTTTGAGGTTCTTCGACGTAATTAGTAGTAAAAATAGAAGAAAAATTATTCTCAAAATGATCGAGATCAGGTAAAAACGAAGACCTATGATGTAGATCTTCCCATGGTAATTCATCGACAAACAAAAATTTATGAATTTGTTCATCAATAATGAATACATGGTGATCAAGATCTGGAATTGATGTCGAAGCTGAGCTCAACATTGAAAATGACTCCTCATTGATCACATTCACTGGATCTGATTCAGTTGAAGGAGTATCAAAAAATTACTGTACAGTCTGATATGCTAATTCAAAAGGACTCAAATGCATTGCGCCATCGAAAGAATACAGTTCTGATTCTGAAGGTACTATCCAAGGATCATCAAAGGAAATAGTACTTGATGTAATCATATTGAGATTAGCAATAGGACGCTGTACGTTGGGAGCAAGCAAGGAAAAATTTCCCAATAAAGCATAATCTTTAATTAAGCCTACCCCAACATCCTTGTAAGGGATATTCGATTTTCCGATATGCTGGATACTATCAGTAGAGGCTGGGTCGGATGAATAATATGAAAGCTGATCTATTTTAACGATCTTTCCTTTATGAGGAAACATGATGAGACGAAAGATCGACGATACAACAACAGTCATGGCGTAAGACCAACTGTGACCCAAGAGAAGGTTGTAATCCAGAGGGGCATGAACCACTTCCACATCTAGATTAACAGTTTTTCCTTTTACCTCTATTGGTAGATCCTGTAAAATACCATACGGCTGAAAACCTCTTCCATCAAAAGCTTTGAGGATAGTCGGTGATTGGTTAATTGTCGGACAACCAAGTGATTTCCAACATTTTAATGACATAATACATGTGGAAGCTCCTTCATCAACAATAGTACGAAAAATACATATTTTTTTACTATTACCGAAATTTGAAAAGCCATTTGATGGGGTAGGTGGGATGTAAAATTCTCTAAATCGAAGATCATGAGGTTCGAATCCTGGAGGTCCACGGCTCCTAAAGCTGACAATAATAATTTTCTTTGTGCTGGACATGATTGCAGCACTTCCAAAGCAGGGAAAAATTTAAGAACCCCCCTAAATTTATATGTATAATAATTGGGCGAATCCCCATGATACATAGGAAAAATGGAAGGCGATTTTATTAATAATATAATATGTATATATAATTTTTTTGGCGAATCTCTCACGAGATTATATTATCTTGTAAAATCATGGCGAATCACCAGTACAAATGGAGAATCACTAGTAAAAAATGGCTAATCATTGTCTATTGGAGTTCGGGGTGTTTGTTCCAATGAAGATATGGTAGTTGAACCAGGAGTTGAAGGTAGCGAACTATCGAGACCAATTATAGCACACGGTGACTCGTGAGGGAAGTAGTTCTCGTGCAGTTTTGAAAACTTGTTCTTCTAGTTCTGCTAAGTGTAGTGTTGTTGCTCATGCTACTACTAGCACTGATATTAAGGTTGGAGAGGAGTTTGAGGAAGCATGGAAGGTAGCAGTGGTGGAGAATTACAAAGAGAACCCCATGATGGACTCCATTTTTCCCTTTGGTATTTGGGCCTGCAAGATCTTCTGTCCATTGAACCAACAATTAACCATTCAACCAACAATCAACTTGATTGATTTGATTAGGTACGAGTCAACTTAGAATAATATTCAAAAATATGCTTTGCACTATCCCATATTTATCACACTAATGCTACACAACATTGTGCATTTGCACCCAACTCTCATGCATGCACACAAAATTTTCATTAACATCTATAACCCTAACCAAGTGAGAATTGATCAACAATTTGCACCAAAGTTTGTTATAGTGTTGAAAGTTCATAAGAAATTTAGATCCATGGTACCTTAAATAAATTTTGAGATAACCTCCACAAATTCGACCACAATAGAGCAGACTTGTGATAAATTCTAAACCTACAAAAATTAGGATTCATGTTCCTAGGAAAGATCATAAGTAGTTGACATATAGGTCCAGTTTTGAGCCTTGACACATTGATAATGCAATCGCTTAGGTCAAAACTTACACATTGAAAAGTCATCAATGAAGAGAAGAAAAGATCATTATGAATTACACATACTCCAAAATTCCTACCAAATTCTACTTAGTTGTCTGCAACTCAGCTATACATAATCTTATAGTAAATACAAATTCGAAAAAGCCTTCTTCACATAGCTAATAAATGGCCATTGGAGGAGCACCCCTTATATAATAGTAATAGTAGCAATTAATAGATTATTTCATATTGAACTTCATAGCCATAACACTCCTATGTATTGTATGATGTATTCAACTTACATTATCAAATATAGATAAAATCATACTTTTGATTGATACATTTAAATGATACTTGTGCACAACGTTGAATGCAATGCCAGTCAAAGAGTAAAGTCGGTTTGACATGTAATGATTTATAAAATAATGAAGAAACTTATTAACGAATCACAACTTTCACGTTTTAAAAAATTATAAATCTTTCATGCAAATCCATTGTTGTTATAGTTCCTTCTCTCAACCATGTTCCACATAAGCATGGAAAATCAAGTAATACTAGCATTTGCACTGAGAGGTGCAAAGTAATGCTGGGGAGTAGGGATACATCTTCCATGCGAGATAAAGGTGATGTAGGTGATAAATTTGGAGGCAATACGAAATGTTTTGGAAGAATGGTTGGTTTGTTTATCAACTTTTGAGTATTGGACATAATTTTGAGGAAAGGTTGAATGATTGGAGGGAATAACAAACTTGTCTGCAAGCTGTTGTACAATATCAGTATCAGGATTCATCATGTCGTGACAAGGCTATGGAAATGCTCAGTCAATGAGTACTTTTTTCATTTTTACCATCTTGGAAAGAAAATTTTGAAAGGTGTTTCAATGGAAACTACATCACATTCAGCATTAAAATTTGAAATACACTTGCAAAAAAATAAGTGATCGCTTCCAACTATTCACTCATAATTTATCTCAAAATTAGTAGCTATATTATGTATGTTATAGTATAATGTTGGGCTTGAAAACTGTCAAAACCAAGGCATCATTTGAGAACTTTTGATTACTCGTAGTTAACTTATTTATATAGAGCTAGAAGTAGAAAATATATATTAATCTGGTTATAGGAAACTTAAGAAAATCAAAGTTTAAGTTCATTTCCAAGACAAGAAATATTAAGTATTTGACTGACTTATTATATTTATAAGGAGCATGCCACTCAAAAAGGCTGCAATACATCTTTTAAAGAGATGGGGTTGTTAAAATTTTGGAACTCGTATTGGGAAAAATTACAAGTGGGGAAGCATATATCACTTCATCCACTCTAGAAGTGACTTTATGCTACAAAGTCTAATGTAATATAGATCTAAATATAAAAATCAGGGACAATAATGGAAGTTAAACAAATTAATTTGTGCAAATTATTAGTGCTAATTATTGACAGGAGTAATAAAACAAACTAAAATTTTATTAATGTCCACAAATAACCAAAATAGGTTGATGGAACTAGAAAGTACAATTCAAAAAGAGAATGCTGAAAACAACTCCAAGGCACAAACATAAGTACAAATAAAGATAAAAAGCACAGAGAGGTAAACACAAGTGGTAAGCCCTAGAAAATAAATAGGAATCGGTACTGCTTTATGCAAGAAGGACACTACTCTGGATTAGAAGTAGAAGAGGAGCTAGCACTGTTTGTTGTCAACTATCATGAAGGTACTAATACAGATCCTGGGAATGTCCTCTAGGAAATGGTTGACTGAGTGGACCAAGTTGGATATCCCTGGGGGCAACTAGATGTTACCTACACGAGCTCTCCTAACCTCCGGGGGCCAATGATGGACAATAAATTCTTTCCTTTTACTCTGATTGACAAAATAAGCAACCTTTCCATGTGCTTGCACATGCATGTAAATAGGAGACTGCATGTCATGCTCTATCAGATTCGGCCCTTCACAACACCACAGGTGCAGATTGCACTTTTAGATGTCAAAAACAATATGTAAAACAATAAATTTGCCTCAACTATACCTAAAATCTGTAAAAAGTGAAACTCAGGACTAAGTATCATGTATACCATTCACATCTACATGGTGAACCCCATAAACTAAACAACTGAAATTGCAACTAGTTTTCTCTAGGGAAGTAAAAGTAAATAACACTAATAAAATAAGAGGCACTACACATCCACAGGATGCCTGGATAGAGGACCGCTACAAATACATGCACAAAAACAACGGATAACCTTAAGAGATAAAGACCATCAATGCAATTCACCAATGCTATTTTATACATTAGTGGCACTGGCTTTACCATAAAGTAGTCTGTGTTAGAGATATACTATTCCTCCAACATACGTAAGCGAACGACCAGTGTACTCAATGATGGGAAGAAATACATTTTGATTACCGCAATAAAAAATAATGTCAAAAATAGCTCCTGTACGAGTTCAACACCTTGGTCCTGCTCAAGCTGGGCCAACAGTCAGCTTTAAGTTAAAGGAGGATGAAACAAGAAATTACTAAGAGGCAGAAAACCAATATTGAATATGTCAAACCAATATTGAATATGTAAAACCATTAGAAGATTCCCCATCTATCACTTTTCCTTCAAAATGATTCTTTAAAATCAGTAACTCAGAGTCTGTTAAGAGTACAATTTGACAACGTTGCCAGATTTTAGTTGGGTAATATAACCATATACTAATCAAGGAGAATATTAATGAGGATAATCATAAGTTAAAATAATTACAACTTGCTAACCTCGCTGATCATTCACAAAAAATAAAAACGCTGGACCTTTTTACATAACTATCTTGTCCATAATAGCTTTCCATACTGTACACTCACAATGGCTCGAACTCCTGTCACAAAATGGAAGCTAAATAAAATGCAGAAGACCATTGTCAAAGATGAGCCTATATTTTTGCTTGTTCAAAGAAGCTGTCTTCTATCCTATGTGTGAATTCTGCACCTCGTATTTTTATTTGTTTTTCATGGAGGGTTTTTATACCTCTTTAGTTGATCTATTCCTTTGATTCAAAGAACCCCATGATTTCTCTTGCTCTTCATAAAAAGACCACTAGTAATGAGAATGAAACCTATTTTAAATTAAAAATGGTAATCTTGTAGAATGGATTGGAAACCTTCGTTGGGATAATCATTGTGCGACATATCTCACTCTTAATGCCGGATAATCACCCACGCCATAAGCATATGGGAAGGGCACTCATGTTCTCTTTGGAAAGAAATAGCTCAAGTACCCACACCCATTCACAAGTTCACTCTACCTAATGACATGTATTTTGAATGGAAAGAGTCCTCTTGGTGCTCTGGAAAGAAAGGACACTCATCCCAGGAGATATGGTAAGACTTTTGGTTGTAGTAAGTTCCCATAATGACTTATGAAACATGCTAAGAATTAAACGTATCTGAAAGTGGTATTTTACATCCTTTTCTTAGGTGATATGAGTAGAAGAAAAGATTAAACAAAAGGAGATTGTTTTAAGGGGATACAACATAGAAGTAGAACCCAAGGATAGATCTTGTCCCTGATGCCCTCCAAGTTGCAGGTTTTTATGCCAGCCCGTATGCCATACACCAGAAGGGTTTACCTTCTAGGTTATCACGTATTGGTCAGGCTAGAACACCAGCATTACACGCTCATGCTGGTCATACTGTGATGTTGGCGTTATAGTGCTAGTACATGCCAGCATACAACTCTATCATGGCTGGCTGTATCCACATGGCTTAAATCTTTGCATGTTCAGTGGTGCAGTAGATGAGATTTATCTTGCTCCTTTCATACAGAGATCCTCTTATTGTGCCCTTAATTCCACATATTTACAGAAGTCTGAGGCTTTTCAAAACCAGGCAACTCGGAAACATGGCTTTCTCACCAACAGGATGGAAATCACATCTGCCTATCTCCATTCTCCTACCAAATAAAAAGCATCTCATCCTGCACTTATATTCAAATGAACTGGCCAAAATTACACTATCCTTCCTGGAAGTGTCATAAATATTATTTAGCTTTGCTCCAAAAAATTACAGACTGTTAGGCACAAATCCAATCTCTAACATCTAATCGAAAGGGTTTTTTGTTCTTTACATACAAACTAACTTATTCTATCTATCATCCTGGGCCTGTAAGTAGCACTGATAGGCACTATTAATTTGTCCATTTATTTATTTGAAATTCAACAATCTGGATTTAAAGCAATCTGGTGGAAAAACCATTAAATCGCGAATTTAACATGAAATAGCAGAGATGTGAAGCAAACGTAAATTGCAGAAATACACGCAATATTGCAGCAAACAAAAAACTTTATTGCCCTGAAAGGCACACTCAACAACCCAGTATAGAGGTAGATGTGTTATGTATGTGTCAAATAATATTTCAAAACAAAAATACAAATAAAACTATATATGTAAGAAACCGACATAATAATATGAATAAAATATTTTATATATGTGTTTGGGGTGAGTTAGAGGACCAAGACCAAATTTAATTAAAAATGAAAAATCTACTGATAGAATTGCACAAATTTCATAAAATTATGAACCTCTAGAATCAGTAGATTTTCATAATTTATTACTAGATTTGGGAAATTGAGTTAGGTACTACAACTCTCCACTAAACCATAGATAGGGACAACTAAGCTTACTTTCGACTATCACCCTCGAACTGGATTCCAGAGACTGAAATATTTTACTCAAGGGATTTATAACAGACACTAGATGAAATAGGGATTCTAGAGGTTCTCGTGCCTCCACCCACTAAGAAAATTCATAATAACCTTAGTGAAACTAGGGGACAAAGGCCCACACCATGTCACAAAATTAACTTGACTAGGCTGAAAAATAGAGATGTAAGCATTCACCAACAATGGAAAATACATGAGGAAGATGACCAAGTGCCCAAGCTTTACTCATTCCAGATTTTTAGGCATTTACAAGTCTTTTAGATTCTGAATCTGCAATGGAAGAGATCAAAACTCCTAGAATTCATCCTCGTTGCAATGATTTTTTCTTATTTTAAAAAGCTATTCCTCCTTGAAACCTGCATATTAAGTCCCGAAACTCCTGTGCATGCCGCCAAGAATAGAATTAGGGAGGTGTACCCTTTAGTTCAGTATGCATGCATCTGAGAATGCATACCATCCATCTTAGTGATATTCGTCTCTCATTGTGTGCACCAATATGTTAATCCATCAAATTTAAAAATGTACCCTGTTGCAACAGTCCAAAACTATCCATTGAAATGAATATCATAGGTGAAAAATCATGCCATATGACATGTAGCAAGCATATTTTAGAGTTTTTCAGTAGATATTTTGACTCTATTAGTGACCCTGACTCTATTAGAGACCCTACAACTCAATTTTTGTCCCAGATAGCTAAAATTAAGGGAGAGGTAGTTTTATGTTGGTTGTGCATGCACTTGGAACCACACTTAGAGCACATGACTTCTCTATGAGCACATGAATTCTCTATGAAAAAGTTATTTAATTATACTCAAGTCAAGCAAAAATCTAGTGAATTCAAATTGGCTTTCTAGTCACTTAGTATTTTTTAATGTTAATTTATTCTATTGTCTCCCTTTCTACTTGCAGTAATTAGTGTAGCATTTTATCATAACTAGATCCTATACTTGTGCTTAAAATCTAACACCAGCCAATGCCATTTTATTTGGGCAACATGTTCTTTCTAATAATCTTTGGAAGATAAATAATATGAAAAAACTAAAACAATAACATATAGAGAATCATTTTTGTTACACCATTTTTTGGTCATCTAACCTACTATCATTAGATGGACCCAAGTACACCATGTAAGACCAATTTTACCCTAAGTAAAATTGCTTTCACTATGTAAAATAACTTAATACAACACATTTATTAGGTTGCTTATGGTCTAAATATGAAACCCCAAAAAGAAATATTAAACAAACCTATATTTGTTTGATTTTCCTCAAGGAATAATTAATTAAACAATAATTTAATTATTATTCCTGGTCATGTTTAACCCAAAACAAAGAAATTAATTAGATAAATCTTTATTTATCTTATTATTTTCTAGGAATAATTATTTAAATCTTATTTAAATAATATTCCTTATTAAATATGACTAAATCACCCATAAATAATTAAATAAATCATTATTTATTTGATTATCTTTTAACCACCTCCTTAAAATGATAAATAAATCATTTATTTATTTATTATTCACAAATAAAGGGATTTTACCCAAGTCAAATACTTTTTCCCTCCAACAAATATAATAAAATATTCCATAAAAGGTGGATCTAGATTTGGTTAATGTTATTTTAATCATGCACCAAGATCTAGAATGACCCAATATTTTGTTATAAATAGGAGGATTTTTCCTACCATTCTTCACCTTTTGTTGCCTATTAGATCACTCTGGATCTAAACTCTTGGTCTGACTTTGAGCCATTATCATTGTCATATTTTCCATTATTTTTTGTGTGAGCTCCCTTTGAGTTCTATCTTTGTCTGGGTTTTCTACACCAACAAGAGAGAGAAATGCTAGATTTGAAGTGCTGAGGACTTCCAAGAACCCATCCCATTGAGGAGAATTGGAAACACCTTCTTGTTTTCCTCCCAGGTGCCCTTAATACAAAAAATTCTTTCAAAAAATATTGTTCTTGTCTTGTCTATTGGATGTATGGAGCAAAACCTTATTTTTATTGCTTAATGTCTCTTTATGCATAGATCTGGTTTTTTGCAGCACTTGTCTTGATCAACTAACTGCAGATCTGAAGATATTGGCAGCCATATTTGATGTTAGGGCTATAAGTTATGCGTAGCTAAAGTGGTCTTTTTTTGTACACTTCGACAAAAGATTCATACTAACAACTGGCGACTCCACACGAGTTTTCAATTACGACCGCTGTCGTTTTTCATATTCCTGCATATCCAGCTACTTTAGACCCTAGGGTTTCTTTTCAGCTTTTTTTTTTTCCTATTTTTATGTCATTTTTCACCTATAAAACCCTAAAACATTAAAACTTCTAACTTCTGCCTGTTTCTGGCCCTATTGCGTAGGTGACAGACATCAGCCGCAACTGAGACGGCAACTTTTTCGGAAATCTGCCGTCGGGACACCCGAAGCTTCAGGTCGCACTTTTTAGCCTAGAAACTATGACCTGGACTACAGGTTACACTTTTTAGCCCATTATCTGCGACCTACATAGAAAACAGGTCAGAACTTGCGACCTGCCAGTTTTTCTGCTATTTTTTTGCAACATTTCTGGGTTTTTCTGAAGCTTCTGTCAGGGTTTTCCAGCCTCTGTCTCAGCCCGTTTAGACCTGTTGCTAATATTTTTCGCTCATATAAGTGGGAACATTTCCCCCTAGGGCTTCAATACCCTCCACTTTTGGTGGAAGAGTTTTAACTGTTTCAGGTGTCTGATTTTTCAGAGTTTCAGCCTTCCCTTTTTCAGATCTGATACTTCCTTTTCAGATCCCTTTTAATCAACTCTTCTCCCTTTCAAATCACCTCCTGAAGTTTTGTTTGGATCTATATTTAGGGCCTCCTCCTTGTCCCTTCTACTTTTTTCTGATTTCCTCCTTTTTTACAGCCACCTTGCCTCTGCCTCTTGGCTGTGTTCTGCACCTCTTTTCAGCAGATTTCTCCTTTAGATCCCTGTCCCTCCCGACCTTGGATCTATTGGCCTCTTTTAGTGTGTTTTGACTAAATTTTTTCCCTCTTTTAGACTAGTTTTGAGAGACCCGCCTTTTTGGGTTAGATCGATGCATTGTTAGCTGTTAATTTTCTGTTATTTCAGCATCATATACTGTTCTCTGCAGATTTATTTTCAGTTACACAACACACTTTTTCTTTTGCTCTCAAAACGTATGGGTTTAAAAATTAAAATTAACGCACGCCACACACTCACCCTAAGCGAAGAAGAGCCTGGTTAACATTGCCAGGAAAATAATTTAAAACATTGTAAAATCACTTGATTCTGCACTTCCCTGCCTTTGTTGGTCGTTCTTCTTCCCCTTGTGCCATGTTTGTGTTGTCACCATTGCGCCCCCAAGGCGCACATCCTGGAGACTTCTTGGCCTTCACCCTCAGTTTCCGGTCGGTCAACCTACTCCTTCCCGTCGTCGTCGAGTTAGTCCTCCTCCGAGTCCGCACTCTGACTCCTCTTCTGATTCATTGGGTTCTCCTTTTACTTCTGGTTCTCCCCCTGTCACCTTCACTATGTCTGGTCCAGGGCCTAACGCTAACGGTAATCCCGGCCCTAATGTCGGGACTACTACTAGCGGAACCGCCACAGAAACTACCTCGGCCGCACCTCCGCTCCCTTACATGGTTATATGGTAGGCCTCAGCCTCTCCGATCTCAATCAGTTGATCAATGACCCTATCCGCCACGATGTTGGTTGGCCTGCTATGCCAACCAAGCTCCCCTCTGACATCCCTAAGTTCAAAGGCCTTGCTGGAGAAGATCCAACCAACCACGTCCGATCTTTCCACATGTGGTGTTCCTCCAATTCCATTATCGATGATTCCATTCGTCTTCGGTTGTTCCAATGCACGCTTACGGGCGAAGCTTCTAAATGGTATGTTGACCAGGCCACCTCTTCCCATACCACCTTTATGACCATTGCCCAAGCCTTTTTATCTTATTTCTAGCTCCCTCTCTGATACGACACTGGTACAGAGCTTTTGACTTCTTTCCGTCAAACCTCTTCAACCCACCTTTCCACTCATGTCCAAGAATGGCGGAGCAGATAGAGCTTATGTCGCGCTCCCACCTTCGAGGATCGGGTTTATATGGACTGGTTCCTTCACACTCTCTTACCTCCCATTGGAAAAGATGTCGCCTCTCATTTCCCTCAAACCGAAGAAGCCGCCCTCCAAATCACCTTGAAATATGACCTCATCTACGCTCAGTCTGGTTATGTTTATACCATCCTTCCTGACCTCCCCAGGCTCGGTGGCGCTAACGCCCCGGGGGCATCTCATTCTGCCGACAGTATCGTTGGAGCTCTTTCTCATCCATCTGCTCAACCTCCTATGGGCTATGGTCCCCCTCCGGGAGGGGCCAGCACCTCTAGCACTTTTCCCCTCCAGGTAGCATGTATCCAGGATACGGCATGCCTTATCCTTTCGCCCAACCTCATACTTACCTCAATTTTGCCCAACCTAACCACTATCCTTATCCACAGCCTGGTGCTCCAGCTCCTCCAGCATATGCACTTCCACCTCCCTTGCCTTCTCAACCCCAGCAACAGCACCTACAGCCCCCTCCAGGGAAAGTATTTGCACAGCAGGGCGCGACTAATCCTCCTTCCTCTCAAAGAAGGCGGAGAGGAAATCAAAATCAATCTGCCCCTGGTACTCGTGGACCCAATCCTCAAGGTACTGACCCTAACACTGCTAACCAGCAACAGGGCACTCAGCCCAAGCCGGACATGCATATTTGCACAAATATGCCTTGTTCGTGTTGTGGTGTTTACGGTCATTACACTCATGATTGTCCCCTCTTACCACAGATGTGGCAGATGTGGGAGTCTCAAGCCACATTGAGAGTACAACATGCCTCCCCTCATGCTCCCCCTAATGTGGCCACTACTCAACCGGCTGTGTTTATCGATCCTTTCCCCCAGCAAGGATTCGTGGCTGCCCAACCACCTGATGGACAGGTCGCCACTCAACCTTCCCCTTCTGGTTCCTCTGATTACCAGATCCTCATGATGAACTCTGCTCTACCTCCAACCGTCGACCTTAACCTTCAAACTCGGGCCCCTCAGTACCCCAAGCCTCCTGCTCCGTCTTTCCCCGAGTCACCTTCTTCAGGTTCTAAAGAGCCTCTTTTGACATCCAATGGTCCCTTGCATATCCCTCAGCCCAAAGTTGAGGTTCATACCCAGATTCATAAGGGACCATTACGCCGAAATGCTGCTTCTGGTCGAGCTGCTCATTTGTATAGCATAGTAGATGATTTGGCGTAGTCTCCTGCTGCCATTTCTACATTGGAACTCCTCCAGTCATGCCCTTCCCAAAAAAAGGCTCTACTATCTGCCATGGGCGCTGTAGATCCTGCTTATGACCAATTGATTGTTTTCGACGCCCATCTATCAGAGCATCGTCCTCTTCCTTCTTCCGTAGCCTTCCAAATCCCAGTCAAAATCCGAAACGCTAACGTTTCTCAATGTATCATTGATGAGGGGGCATCCACCTGTGTGATGTCCACTTCGGTTTGGAAACAACTCGGATCTCCTGAGTTGGCCCCTTCCACGATCACCCTTTGAGCGTGGGATGGCCACGCCTCCCAGCCCATTGGCCGATTCCGTAATTGTCCTACCACTCTTGCGGGCAAGACGGTTTGCGTTGACGTTGAATTCATCGACGCCCCTCTAGATTACAACATTCTCTTGGGGCAGAGCTACACCTATGCCATGTCTCAGTCTATCCCATCTGCGGTTTTTCGCAAGATGTCTTTTCCTCACAATGGAAAGATAGTCACCATTGACCAGTTGACTTATCATGAGCCAAAGTCTCAGACCTCCCCTGAGACGACCATCTCTTCTGTAGCTAATAAGCAAACCGTCGATTCCTTGACCAGTGTCTCTCCCGGCATCTACAAGACTCCTCTTTGCTTGGAACTTTCCCTGGTCTCCCTCCTCTTCCTATCTCTGACCCCATCTCATCGAATTTTTGCATGATCCAATCGTCTCAGGCTGCTCTCAAGCAACCTGCTTCGGCTAGTCAGCAACCGCGCTCTCCGCAACCTGATCCTAGCCCTTCACCTGTAGCTGGTATTCATGAGCCTCTTTACCCTCCTGGCATGGTTCCTCCAAGCCTTAGCCATTTAGGAGCCATCCCACCTGGCCATTACCCCTCTGGTCAGATACTGTTCCTAGCTCCCCCACCAGGAGTGTACACGGTACTTGTCATGGCCACCCTCTCTCTTCCTAACCTGACCCTTGGGATTCCCATTTGGTACCATGATCCTCCAGCCGCAACCCTGCCTGGTCAACCCAAACCTTATATTGCTTTGACCCCAGTTCAACCGGTCCCCATGACTTCTCCCGTTGTAACAGTGCCTCAGTCACCTCAACAGGAACCACCTCCTGTTGCGACCGCTTCGGGTAAGAAGGGCAAAGCTTGCAAGGGGGCATCAAAGAACAAGGCTGCCCCGACAAACCCTACCCCTCCTTGGCCTCCAAAGCATACCATCCAGTGTGCTTTGTGTGATGTTGTCGGTCACGCCACCCATACCTGTCCTGAATTGCTTCATCTCAAGCCCATGGTTACTGTCGCGTTCCTTGAGTCCACGGTCCCGGAAGCCTCTATTCCTTCTGCGACCGCGACCAAGAACCCCAAGACTATTCACACCAACCACTCTTGTTCTTTGTGTGATCTCCATGGCCATTACACCCACCTTTGTCCCCACCTTGAGGACTTCCGCACCTCTCTCGCCGCGGTCCGCCAATTCGAGGCCAAGCGCAATGAGTCCACCTCTCCCCTATTTGTGCATTTTTCTTTGGCAGAACTACCAGACATGACTGCTCCCATTGACATTCCCCCTCCTGATGTCAAGATGACGGAGCCTTCGTGCAACATGTTCTACCTATCATCATCCACGAGACCCTCGGGGAACATTCCCTCTGAATCCTCCCCTGTTGTTTCGCTTGACCTTTCTTCAGCGATCACCCTGGGCTCAACATCGGTAGATCCTTTATCTGCTTACTCTTCTGTCACCTCTTGTGACGATGCGCATGTGAATCCCTCTTCTCATGATGATGAGTCAGGTAGCTTTTCCGCGTCAGGTGGTCTTTCTTCCACCAGTCACCCCATCTTCTATCATGATGACGACATTATGGAAGGAATCACCTCCCCTGACTTTATCTATTCCCCCTTACATCGAACCCATGCGGTTGAACCACATACACCTTGTGGCCATTACATTGATACCCAATGTTTGGGTAAGGGGGCACCCATATTTGAGAGACCAAGAGAAGCAATTCTCCAAAAATCTCCTAGTGTATCTGGTCGTGTCAACTCTAGTACCATTATTCTTCCACATTTAGAAGAACCTCTAGAGTCCCATATCACTTCAGATCACTCTAGGGACAATACCCCTTATCGTTCCCTCATCTTACATCAGCAACCCAGTCTCTTCGACATTGTTGTTGACCAACCTATAGGTTTTCTAGGAGAGCATCAGTTCATTATCTCCAAATCCTCTCTTTGGGATAGTGACACCAGGTATGCCAAACCGGAAACTTAAAGTCCATTTGCTTCATATATGCAGTACTAAAAGAGATTGGTAATCCTCCATTTCCTTTCTCAAACTGCATAACCATAACGAAAACAAATGGCACACCACATCATTAAAATGTGTTTAGATTCCCATTTTTCTAAATACATTTTGGCATGACCACACCATGCTTGGGGGCACCTATTCCCCTCAACCATAACCCTCCTCAAAATCGAATTTCTTCACTTGCAACACTCATACTAGGGGCACCATTCGGCCTCCATACTCATCCATGCTCGTGTTGATGTTCGTCATGAGTTACCATCTTGTACTCATGTTTTCATGGTACCCCATTGGACCTTTACTGTGTGGCAGCACCATCGAGTCGCCCTTGTTTAGAGCATCCAAGTTGAATCATCATCGCATTCATGGAGTCTATCCCGAGTCCCTTTGTACCCCGCTATAGTCCTCCATCCTTCATTGCTTGGTCTCTCTCTTATGTCGCACATTATGGCCTTTAGTCCCACTGTCCCCTATCCCTGATGATATTGTGTCAGTCGCTGCCATGTCATTCATGCCATTTATGCTCTAGCAAGGGAAGTCGTCCATTCGCTACTCAGTGCCCTTCATTCCATCATCATCATTGGTATTAGTTTGTCCATCGCTCTACTATTTTTTCTCGTGCCGTAGTTGAGGATCTCTCATTGCCTCACCTATGGCAGACCTCCTTCTGTCGACATCAGCTCCTTCATTCCACCAGACAGGTCTAGAGGGCGGGAGCACCGTGTTCCGCCCTCCACCTGCTCGGTGTTTCGCCGTGACCGTGCATGTGGATCTCTCATTTCCCTTTGAATTGATTGTTTCTCCACTCCAGCTCCTTTCAGCATGATCGAGATCCGTATGCTTGATGGTTCAGTGATGCAGCAGTCACTTTTGGTGATTCCCGGGTGTGTGTGAGATGTCTCAGCCCTCATGAGGGGGTGGCCCTGCAGGTAGCCCCCCACATGCCCGGATGACCTCTTCATTGCAGCCTTCGATGTCGCTCCATATATTTGATGATGTCGGCCTTAGCCGTTTGTAGCGCCTCTTTGATTTTCATATATCAGTCATAAGCCAGGAGCTCTTCTCGTCAAGGTATTTGGGTTGTATTTGTATCTCATGTACTCACATATTATTGTACAAGTCCTGGCTGTTATCCCAGGCACAGCATGTATGTGGGATTCCTCATTGTATTTTTATCTGGCTCATGATTATGCCAGCTGTACTTTATGGTTCGGCCCCTTGTTTACTGGACACACTATTCTTTTGTACTTTGTCTCGGCGGGCATAGGTATGCCTCCCCCGCCGCCTTCAGCACAGGTACCCTCTCATAAAAAGAGACTTGTTGCACCTGCGAGTCTCATCTCCGTGTCCAGTTCTTCGACGTTAGTCAACCTTACATTTCTTCTCCGATTGTTGATGTCTAGTGATTGGTTTTAACGTACGTCACCATACGATTTGCTCCTAACACTCGTACTGGGGGCAATCAGCGTTACACCATTTTTTGGTCATCTAACTCATTATCATTAGATGGACCCAAGTACACCATGTAACACCAATTTTACCCTAAGTAAAATTTCCTTCACTATGTTAAATAACTTAATAAACCACATTTATTAGGTTGTTTATGGTCTAAACAGGAAACCCCAAAAGGAAATATTAAACAAACCTATATTTGTTTGATTTTACTCAAGGAATAATTAATTAAACAATAATTTAATTATTATTCCTGGTCATGTTTAACCTAAAACAAAGAAATTAATTAGATAAATCTTTATTTATCTTATTATTTTCTAGGAATAATTATTTAAATCTTATTTAAATAATATTCCTTGTTAAATATGACTAAATCACCTATAAATAATTAAATAAATCATTATTTATTTGATTATCCTTCAACCACTTCCTTAAAATGATAAATAAATCATTTATTTATTTATTATTCACAAATAAAGGGATTTGACCCAAGTCAAATACTTTTTCCTCCAACAAATATAATAAAATATTCCATAAAAGGTGGATCTAGATTTTGTTAATGTTATTTTAATCATGCACCAAGATCTAGAATGACCCAATATTTTGTTATAAATAGGAGGGTTTTTCCTACCATTCTTCACCTTTTGTTGCCTATTAGATCACTCTGGATCTATACTCTTGGTCTGACTTTGAGCCATCATCATTGTCATATTTTCTATTATTTGCTGTGTGAGCTCCCTTTGAGTTCCATCTTTGTCTGGGTTTTCTACACCAACAGGAGAGAGAAATGCTAGATCTGAAGTGCTGAGGACTTCCAAGAACCCATCCCATTGAGGAGAATTGGAAACACCTTCTTGTTTTCCTCCCAGGTGCCCTTAATACAAAAAATCTTTCTAAAAACATTGTTCTTGTCTTGTCTATTGGATGTATGGAGAAAAACCTTATTTTTACTACTTAATGTCTCTTTATGCATAGATCTGGTTTTTTGTAGTACTTGACTTGATCAACTAACTGCAGATTTGAAGATATTGGCAGCCATATTTGATGTTAGGGCTATAAGTTATGCGTAGCTAAAGTGGTCTTTTTTCGTACACTTCGACAAAAGATTCATACTAACAATTTTCATGTAACAAGTTGCAAGGGGGGCTACAACTTATTTCTTTCCTCGATCAATGATACATTGTCATTCTTTTTTAGCTCTTCATGGTAAAGTGAACAAAGGCTTTGACACACTTCTATTACTTAAAATGTATAGATGGAAAAAAAGAGAACCATATTGATGATGATGGACAGTGTATAATGACTTTAATATGGAGTTGTTGCTACAATAACCCATTGCTACAAACAAAAAAATGCTCATGAAAAGAGATCAAATGCTAATTCACATAAATAGTTTGGACGTGACAACACCCAACAGATTCCAGCATTAGAATACCTACAGCTTGTTTGAAATTTCATATGATGCTCTTCAAAATAATTTACTTTATTATAACAGTAGAAAGGAAAACTATTGTTTGGATGTGTCCTAATTTCAACAAATCTTTGACATGATTAAGGAGCTATAGAGAATTGTGTACTTGTGAAAGTTTTGAAGCTGCAGCAAGGCCACTCAATATGGCACCTTCAACATCTGGAGCAACACAAAAATCACCACAAACAACGAATCGCTTGTTATCTAACCACATACATTTGTCATCTTTTGCACTGATTGTTGTTGGTAATGCACTACCCTTGTAATCAAAATATGAAATCAGAAAAGCCAGATTAATTTCTTTGAAGTTGATAAGCTTATGGCTGAAATATTGAGTCAAATATCTCCTTATTATCCTACATCTATGAAGCATCCTTAAATGTCTGTTCACGATGACTAGGATAGACAGAAATTTATAGGTTGACATTTAAACCAGTTATCAAATAGACGAGGATGGAGGTTGCAATCATGTAACCCAAAGTCTCACCATCTATGAGCGTTCATAAAAAATGGAGAAGGCATATGTGGAACTGTTTTATGGAATTCACTGAATAAGTCTCTTCTCACCAAATTCAATACATCATCTGAAGGCTTCTTTAAGCCTGTTTGACTTATGATATGGTTGGCATATTCAACTGTAGAATGCAGAACCTAGCACTCGTTGTAGAAAGAAACTTAAATTGTGTCAGCCAGCCAATCATAAGCACACAGTGTTGGCAAATACGGAGAGCTCACAAAGTTTTAAGGAGCATATTCCATAGGACAATGTATGTAGTTAAACAGGAACTAACACCTAAATATTCTTTGATAATAAGATCCATGGTACTGAAGGCCTATATTTCACTGCCACATATGGATTTCATGTCTTTCAACATTAAATCTCTCCAAGAGCAGACTGCCATACATGGCATCATTAGCCCATTTATTATAGCCACAATAGGCAACAACGGCCCTCCAAGCCAAGAATGTGAAGAATTAATAATTTCACGAAAAAATTCACTCGGCCTACACCTAAATTCCTACATATCATAGTAAGGATTGATCAAGATATAATCTCCTTGTTGAGAGACACTGCTGCAATATTGTGTTTTGATGTTTTTCTTCAAATTCACATATCAGCAAAAAAACCTGAGAGACACTTCAAATCTCAGCTCCATCACCACTCAATTACTTATCTCTTACATCGATGATTTCATGTTCAGATGTTTCACCAGTGATTGGTACCTCCAACAATTATAGCCACACCTAATTTAAACTGCAATAAAAGCAGGCTATGGGAATGGCCACTCATGGCTTCGTTAGCTTTAATAATAAAATTTGTCTGCATATTTTTTAAGCATTACTTGCCATCATTAAATTAGACCAATTATGACTAATTATCTTTGCATGTTGGCCATGTTTTTGGAAGATAGTATCAGCTGCCTTCTAGTTAAACAATTTTAAGGGATTGCATGTAGAACCTAGCTTTCCTATTGTTTGATTTTTCCTTCCAGAGATTAAAGATCTGTGTTTCTAGTAGCATCAGAGAGGAAATTACTCAACCTGCATTGGATGCACATCCTAAGGTGAGAAATCTACCCACCACTGGATTTGTAGCTAGTACAAGCTACATATTGTGCACCGTAGCATAAGGCCTTATTTTTTTTATTTATAGCCTATTTTCTCATTACAAATGCAAGGACCGTGGTCCATGACCATGTTGCCTAGCCAACGGATCCATTCTTGTTTCCAAATTCTCAAACTATTCAAATTTTAAATACAGAACAAAGATGCCAACCTGAAGCAAAGAAATCCCGAGCAGTTAAACGGACTGAATCAGGTATTTCCATAGAAATAGTCTTTACAAGCATCCCTACATTTTGGCTAGACCATTATTTTGCTACATGACAAAATCATGCGATAATTCGAAAACCTTAATTCTCTAGACCGAAAAAAAAATGCAAGATTGATACTTGAGATTTTTAACACTACCATATGAGCTACTTGATATTTTTATTATTTTTGTGGAATCTTCACCATTATCTCCTGATAATTTCAAATTAGACACCCAGGAACTGAATGATAAAATTAATTGGGCTAATCAATAGGGGAAATTATACAAGGATCAACATTGTTTACAGGCATAACTGCATTTTGGCTAGGCTATGACTCTGCTACATGAAAAATCATGCATTATTTCAAAAAGCTTGATAATCTAGACTGGAAAAAATGCAAGATTGATACATGAGATTTTTAACACTAGCATGTGAGCTACATGATATATTTATTCTTTCTGTGTAATCTATGCCATTATCTTCTGATAATTTCAAATTAGACACCGAGGAACTGAATGATAAACTTAATTCGGCTGATCAATAGGGGAAATTTTGCAAGTATCAACATTCTTTATAGGCATCCCTGCATTTTGGCTAGGGTATGATTCTTCTACATGATAAATCATGCAATAATTCAAAAAGCTTGATACTCCAGACCATAAAAAAATGCAAGATTGATTCTTGACTGTGATTGGTACCTCCAACAATTAATTTCAGAAGGTGTAGCATTTTGCAGTTTAAATTAGGTGTAGCATGACTGTGATTGGTACCTACAACAATTACAGCCTCCTCAACAAGCAAAGACTTGAGTCCACAAGTAGGCTTCCAATGAAACTTGCAGTAGGTTTCTTTACCTTCTTTGTTAATAAAATGCAAAGAAGATAAAAAGAAATCAGATCATCTAAACAGTAATGAAAAATTATTCAAGCATGGTTCATTTCAAAACAAATAAGGATACTTGAAGTACCCAAATCCAGGGGTTTAAAAGAAATATTCAAAGGGTGGGTATGAAATGAAACCAGAGGGAAATTTTATGAAATTTTCAAAGATGGTTTCAAAACCTGGGTAAATCCCCATCGCATCCAATCTGACCATCTCCTAAGCATATCACTAGTCCATTTTCATATATGATAAATATGTACTAGGATTACTATCATATTTTAAACATAAACATAGTAAATCAAACTATCATATGGCACAAAACCTGAAACATGTAATTGAAAGTACTGTGCTATGCTAGTGTGTTTTGAATGTGACTTTGAGATTGGCTGATTAGCATTTTATGCAGCAGGAAAGCTTAGTGTGTTGAGAAATGAAAAAAAAAATAGTAGTAGGACTCTGTTTAACTTATGAAATTGATTTGAGCTCGTGTAGCTTAGAGCTCAAAGGCTGGTTGATTACCATTTTATGCAGTAGGAAAGCTCAGTGTGTTGAGAAATGAAAAAAAAAATAGTAGTAGGGCTGTTTTTAACTTATGAAATTGATTTGAGCTCATGCAGCTTAGAGCTCAAAGACTGGCTGATTACCATTTTATGCAGCAGGCAAGCTCAATGTGTTGAGAAATGAAAAAAAAATAGTAGTATGACTCTGTTTAACTTATGAAATTGATTTGAACTCGTGCAGGTTAGAGCTCAAAGAAAGTTCAGTGTTGAATGCTACTTATTAGGTGTGGCTTGCAATGCCAACATTGATCCAAAATGCCTATCTGCTTACAAGTTTTCTTGTAGTAATCTGGCTTCATGAGTATCATGAATTTCAATGATAGAAAGGATTCCAAAGTGAAACTGGCAGGCTTGCACTAGAACAACTAATAACAAATATTTAACACACTAACATATTTACCACAGACATAAGAAATCCATGTATCCCATTCATGAGAGAATTTCTTGCATTAACAACTAAATATTGGTGCAAATGCGTCTAAAACTGTATAGAGAACATATTGAGAGATTGTGCCTGACCTTGAAAGTGTGAACTCCAAAACCTTAAATATGTCTAAAGTCATATGGGATTCCCCAGTCATCAAATAGAAATGTGAACATATGACAGCTCTCTGGTACATGGGAAAATAAATCCATGATACGTCATGCCTCCTGAATATGGGTTTTTAGATTGGGCTTCAAAGCATGAATGACATCTGGGAACTGCATAGCCAGAAACACAAGTTTAAAAAATTAAGAGTCAATAATTTGTGAAAAGCATATGTTTCAGTTTTACATATACTTCAAAATGAGAGGAATGGATTTCAATGTATGGTCCCAATAAACAAACCTTTATACCATCACGAAAAAAAACACTGGGATGTTGTTGCCAAAAAGGTCAAATTTCCCTTCTCTCGTGTAAAACTTCACTGCAAAGCCTCTGGGATCCCTTAAAGTCTCTGGGCTCCCACGTTCATGTATAATAGTAGAGAAGCAGACTATCACAGGGGTCTGAACTCCAGGTGCCCTCAAAAAGTCAGCACATGTGAGGTGTGAAATAGCATGTGTGACTTCAAAAAAGCCCTTGGTTATTGCTCCTCTAGCATGGAAAACTCGCTCAGGGATTTTTTCTCTGTCAAACCGGGCAAGATTTTCTACCAGGTGATAATCCTCCAACAAAACAGGACCTATAGCATTGAAGTAATTCTCGCTCTGAGAATCAAACCCAGTGTAACATTTGAAGCTCAAATTTTGAAATGAAATTATTCACTTAATGATTAATCTATCAATGTTACAATCATGTAATTTAATCATGATACCATAAACAAAATGTTCTAATAAATAAAACAATCACCTCTTTCACCAACTGTAAGAGAGGAGTTATTATTCCAAACAGGGGCACCCTGGTTTCTGGTCTAAAAAGGAGCATTGTGGGCAGTAGAAGGTCAATTTCTATATGGATCCATTCCACCTAAAGTACCAAATGGTTAAATCTATGCTCTGCTAAATCCTACCTGCAATGACAATTCAAAGTAATCATTAAAGTTCAGTTCTATAAAACAGTGAAGGAGCCATAGATGGGCACCTCAAAGAAGTGGGTCTTACATTTCACCTTCAGGCACTAATTTAACATTAGAAACACTTAAAAACCCAGCAAGTAAATAGTATTTTACATCCATCCCTTCTTAAACTATCTTTAGGGTTAAGTGATTTCACCCAAATTTGACACTTAGAATGCAGATAATTTCGAAGAATATTGAGATCTTCAACGAAGCTTTTGATCAATTCAGCGTCTCAGATTGGGACGACTTGTTTTGGATTGCGCATCCAGGGGGGCCTGCAATTTTGGATCAAATCGAGGCCAAACTCCAGTTGGGTCCGAGCAACTTAGAGTGCACTCGCAACGTGTTGGATGAGTATGGCAACATGTCTAGTGCTTGCATGATTTTCATTATGGATAACATGCGCCAGAATTCTGAGGAGAGGGAGAGCAGTAGCACGGGAGAGGGTGGGAGTTGCCCTCGTCAATGCGTGTAGGTGAGCCTGTCATCGGTGAATGAAAAATGCGTCCAGATCTCCATCGATCTCCACCTGCACATAACTTTCAAGCCCCTTCCATTGTCCAAGCCCCAACCATCTCTTCGACCCAGTAAATCTGTCGAAATTTTTGTTACACCTCCAACTTCCAAGCCCCAACCAATGAAAAAATGGGGTGAATCACTCCAACACCTCCCTTCGACCCAGTAAATCCAGGCGAATGCCATTGAAATCTGCTCCAAGCAAAGAAAATCGGGAGCGAATTCCATTGAAATCTGCTGCAAGCAAAGAAAATGGAGAGCGAATTCCATTTTTTAAGTTTTATGAGCATTTATTTTGGTGGGCTAATATTTAATAATTAATTATTTTAAAAATAATTATAGGGCTAACTTTACAAAACTATAAAAAATGGGTTTTATATAAAAAATTCGCCCTATCAAAATTTAAAACCCCTTAAAATTCGCCTTTGGGCTAAAATTCGCGCCTAAAATTTTCCCTGTTCCAAAGCCGACATTGCTGAAGGGGAAATTGCCAAGTCTTCAACAATATTGTAATTATGAGCAGCTCTCACATGTGGATTGAAAGTTGATTTACGAAGTACACCTTTAACATGCAATTTGATTACTAAGTCAGCATTTTTTTTCTCGATCTGTAGTGGATAAGAAACTGAAGGAGGTGTAGTCGATGCTGAATTAGATGTTTCTGCTTCTTTACCAGAATTTTTACTACCGTAATCTTGCGATCGCGTTGCAACCATGAAAATATCCTCTAGTGTATTTGAGGAAGATCCAACCATATTACTATATTAAGTAGGAAAGGGATCCTTCAAGACAACAGGTATGGGTGAATCTTAACAAATTTCAATACCTCGGCTCTACGTGCACACTCTTTTGTAAAATGATCTTCATCACAGATCAAACATGGATAACGAGGTTTTCGTTTTTCGTCAGTTGGTTCAGTTTTATCGTTTTTATCTTTTGAAGATTTTATCTTTTTATTCTTACCTTTCTTCTTACCACTAGTTTTAGGTTTGGTTGTAGATGATTCTACAACATGAATATCGGCAGAATTTTGAACGGAATAATCTCCTTTCGGTGAATCAGGTAAAGTGATAATAGGAGAAGTTGTCTTGGAAGATTTCTTCTTAATTTTACTAGTGCCAACAGAACCAATTACACCATCCGCGGCATGAGAGCCGGAAGGAGTTGTAGTTAATTGACCAGGTCTTGGTAAATCAGGGATTTTATCATACAGATTACTTGACTGGGTATATACAAGGTCAAGGTACTGAGCCTGAGCAATGACTTGCTCTTTTGTAACAATGCCTCCCTTGGCCACATCTTCATTAATTTTGGGTAATAACGATTTAATAAACCATTCAGCCAAAATTTGATCTGGAATAAATACCTTCACTAAATGCCTCCTACGTCTCCATTCATGAATGTGATTGGATATGTAAGTAGACGTAGATTGTTTTAATGAAGTCAGCAATTCTGTGCCATTTTCATATTTGACAGGCAACTGAAAATGGGTTAAGAAAGTAGTAGCTAGTGCATTAAAATGATTAAAATAGCCTCGTGGTAACTCAATATACCATTTGGCAGCTAGACCAGTGAGAGTTCTCTGAAAAAGACGCAATTGAATCGAATCATCGATTAGTGAATTGGATGCACACCAGAGGTGATAAGTCATAACATGATTAGATGGGTCCTCTCTTGACTTACCCTCAAACTTTGGAATATCACTGGGCAACTTGTTAGGCATCGTCAGCCAATATGGAAGATAAAATATAGGATCGTTCGTAAGGCGCGATAGATCAGGTAAATCTAAAGTTGCTATAAATGGTAACCAATGGCTAGGGTCTTGATAACTTTGTGTGATCAAACCAGTTCCAGGAGGAGGATATCTAGGATATCCTGGAATTGGATACGCATTGTGAATCGTGAAACCTCCTGGATAACCAGGATTAACTGGACCATACTGGGGTTGTTGAGGTATTTGATAAGTATACCCAGGGTAAGACTAATATTGATATACTGGATTTTACGTAGCCTGTCCAAATTGATACTGTCCCTGGTACGGTTGATAAGTAAATTGTGGTTGACTAGTAAGTATTGTACTTGTACCAGCTTGTCCTATAGGAATCTGGACCATAGTCTAGATTGTAGGTCCTGACTGTGGCATAGATACTTGAGGAATTTGCACTGATACAGGGGTAGTAGAAACATGAGCTATAGATACTCCAGAAATAGGTGTGATAGGTTGAACAGAAGTTGCAGCAGTAGCAGAAGTTTGAGGGAGAGTCTGAGGTGTATTAGGCCCAGGCTGTTGAACATAACTAGGTGCAAGAACTTGAACGATAGGCTGGACAGGTTGCTGGGTTGGACCAGAAACTATGGGTTGTCCAGATTGAGTAGGTAACTGCACATTAGGTTGCAAAGTTTGTTGAATTTGATATGGATCCCATGCCATATTAATTTCGGGGTATTGACCCATAGAAGGTTGTGCATATGAAGGACCATAAACAGGTTAAACATAAGTTTGATAATTAACTGGAAAAGTTTCACTTCCTTGTAACAATGGTTGACCTGAATGAGGTTGAAATCCTTGAGCTGGGTACTGACCTTGAGGTTGATAACCTTGAGGCGTGTACTGAATATGGTGTTGGTATTGACCGTGAGGAATAAACTGACCTTGGGGTTGACCCTGAGGAATAAACTGACTCTGGGGTGGACCCTGAGGAATAAATTGACTCTGGGGTTGACCCTGAGGAATTTATTGTCCTTGAGGTTGATATTGACCTTGAGGTATGTACTGTCCTTGAGGTTGTTCTCTAGGCAGATAATATTGTCCTACAGTTTGTCCTGGTAAAAAATTACTTTGAGGTTGCCCCCCAGGCGGTAACTGAGTACCTTGAGGTTGCCCCCCAGGCGGTAACTGACTACCTTGAGGTTTCCCCCCAAGCGGTAACTAACTACCTTGAGGTTGAGGATTTGGAATATTGCCAGACATCGCAAAAATATGTTCTGCGTTCAACGTTTCAGTTTTAGTTTCATTTGTACCAGATGATAGCACTTGTTCAATTGGTTGAGGAGCTACCCCCGGGAAAGTACCAGAGAGCAACTGGTATCCCGAAGGAACAGACGGAACACCGTATAAAAATGTTTCCGGAGATTGAGAAAACATAGATGACTCACCCGACATAGCTGATGAAGGATGATAATCTCTCAGTGTAGGGTGAAAAGGAATTCGGGGTGGTGAATAAGTAAGACCTGTGTTTTGTAAAAAACCTGTCAATGATAAATACCAAGTGTCAGTTCTGAAAGGACTGTAGAATATTGATTCACATTCCCTAAGATTCAAAGTTTCTTAGTTTTCGGGAAGAACTACGTCTTCGTCTGGACCAACAAGTTCTTCAATACATATGAGATAAGAAGGAAGGTTTTTAGTAATGTGATGTCTTACCCTAGGTGAATCAGGATCACTAGAAGTTGGAGTAACAAATCCTGAAGATGGTTCCAACACAGTAGGTTCAGTTTCTAGGCTTAGAAATTTCAGGTTCTTCAGCTAATTCACTGGTTGGAGAAATACTACCAGAAACTTCGGAAATTGAAATTGGCTCTTGAATATATTATGCTGTTTGTGATTGATAATCAAAATGAATAACTATGGATGATTATCCTGGTTTTGTTGATCTAATTCTACTGACACTAGGTGGTACCAGTGCTCGCAATCCTTCAAGTTGACTTGGTGTATACTCAGGGGGTTTCCCTTGGAGTCTACGCGATTGTCTTGGTAATTCAGCTACGATTAAAAATTGTTAATCACATGCAATCAAAGAAAATTTCAATGAAAACTCCTAAAGTCGCTAAGGAAACAAGCAAATGAATCACACGCCTAAAAATCTAGGAGATCAAACCACACACAAACAGTAACTTCCCACACTAAAAACACTAGTTGGTGATGAAATCCAACATCGTAGTATTTTAATGTAGAAAGGGCGGTTGGAACAGTTACCCCGACAACCTGCTTAATGAAACAGACCGGTGCAAGTTTCTCCACTTAAACCATCTCGAGTGAAGATAACCCTCCGGAGAGTCCAAGTGAGTCTAGTCGATGTTTGCTCCAAGTACAGTGGGATCTTTCCTCCACCGTCACCTTAGGAAAGAATCATAAAGATTATGGCCACTAAGGTTACCAACTGGAACTAATATACCTGGGGGAATAGTCTATGATCCAACATACGCGCAAGGGCAGAGTAACAAAGCTCAATCCCCTTGAAGGCTCCTTGACATAATCCAAGGTTTACTGACAAGTGACCCCAGGCTCCTCGACAATGGTCTATCCGAGGTTTACCGTTGTTAATACGTGCACATCTTCTATCATTCCCAATGAGATAGAATTGATTATCCCACTAGTTCAGATATGATCTCGTGCTTGACTCCTTTAAGAGGAGCTTCCTAGAGCATACACGCGACTATTGGATTTTTCCTACCGCAAGATAAACTACTTGTTTGTTTTAATTGTATTGGAGAGTTAATTACTCCCTACTCCAAGACACTAGCCTAAGCTATATTGGTGAAAATATCCCTAGAAATATAAAAATTACTTGATTCATTTTAAAATAAGCATTGATTTTAATAGGATGTTTCTTAGGATAATAGGTGCGAAAGTGAAACTGATGATATGTAGTGACCCGACTCAAAACACACTAAAAATGCATCTTATATGAGAAACAATTCCTTTCCTTTCAATGAATTCTATCTAAAAGAAAGAGTTGAGAAAATGCAATCTTTTAAAACAATTCTTTCCTTCAAGCAAGAAAAAATGAAAAGAAATCTAATTTCATGAGAACTCAAAATGATCAATTGCTCAATAAGAAATCCCTTTATCATTGAAGATCGAAACTACAATCATAATTTTCTCCAAAATAAAACTACAATTTTCTAGAAATAACACTCAAAACTAAAAACACTAATTTTGAGATCTAAAAATTCTAAAGACTAAATCTGAATTAAAACTTGAAATATTTTGAGGATGTTTTTCTTAGCTTGTTATCTAACTAAGAAATTCTTTGCTTAGATCAACAAGAACTCAAAAAATATCCAATTTTGGTTTTTTAAGTGAAATTCCAAACTTATCAACAAATGTTTTTTAAAGATTTGCAAATGAGAAAATGGGATCTAAATCTCATAAAACAATTTCTGCTATGAAGTGAAACTTAGCAAGAAAGCAAGGAAATACCGGTGATTCTAATCTTTGAGTTGGATAAAGACAAAGAAAAAATCGTTATAACATGCAGATCTTTCAGAAAATCATTCAAAGCTTAAAAATGCTGAAGAAAACTCTCAATCAAAGCTTTTTGATAGAAAATACAAGTCTGGGTATACACTGAGAATCTAACGAACTGATCCAAAAAAGAGAATTTTAAGGTTTTCTAAAAATTTTCACAGGGTCTGCAGTTTCCAGTGTAAACAGGTGCGGTCCCGTACTGTTTATACAAGAAAAAAGTGGAGATGTCTGCACTGTTTCTAAAAGAAAAGTACAGATACCAGAAAACTAAGAGAAAAATAAAAATCTCTAAAACATTTCTCAGGGATTCTACAGGGATAAACTACCCAAGCCAGTATAAACTAATCAAAATCAGAAAATCAAAGTTCAAGATCCATTCCCCAGTGGAGTCGCCATTTTGTAGGACGGATAAGTCATTCTTGCAGACAAGACATACCTCCCAAGTGTCCTATGGACAACTAGCAAAAAACAGACAAACAAAAAATATTT